>CM077643.1:145807604-146407604 GCA_039707465.1 Rhabdophis nuchalis
ATTTCCTTTGGCCTCGACTCTTGGAGACTCCAGAAACGGGACTAATTGGGGTTTGCCTGTTTCTGACTTCTAATCTAGCCTGTAGATTTGGGGCTTGTCGGTGATTTCCCCATCCCAAACATGTATCAGGAATGGCCCTACTTAAAATGTTTGACCTCAGCCAAGATTGCATAGATGATGCCACCTGTTGTAGATTCCCATTCAAGAGGACTTATGGTTGACATGGATCAAAGATGACAATGTCGATTTCGGGCAGATTTATTTATTTATAATATATAATAACAGTTGGAAGGGTCCTTGGAGGTCTTCTAGTCCAACCCCCTGCTTAGGCAGGAAACCCTACATCACTTCAGACAAATGGCTATCCAACATCTTGAAGACTTGCAGTGTTGGGGCATTCACAACTTCTGGAGGCAAATTGTTCCACTGATTAATTGTCCTAACTGTCAGGAAATTTCTCCTCAGTTCTAAGTTGCTTCTCTCCTTGATTAGTTTCCACCCATTGCTTCTTGTCCCTACCCTGAGGTGCTTTGGAGAATAGTTTGACTCCCTCTTCTTTGTGGCAGTCCCTGAGATATTTGAACACTGCTATCATGTCACCTCTAATCCTCTTTTTCATTAAACTAGACATACCCAATGTTTTATCTTTTAGCCTCCAGTTCCCTAATCAACTGTGTTGCTCTTCTCTGAACTCCTTCCAGAGTCTCAACATCCTTTTTACATCGTGGGGACCAAAACAGTATTCCAAGTGTGGCCTTACCAAGTGGTATTAACACTTCACACGATCTTGAACCTGTCCCTCTGTTTATGCAGCCTAGAACTCTGTTGGCATTTTGCCAGCTGCTTATATTTCCTAACTAAAAGCCACAAAGTTATCTAATGCTCCCTCCTCCTCCTATTTTCCCAACAACAACAACAACAACAGCAATGCTATGAGGTGAATTGGGCTGAAAGAGAATGATGGGCCCAAAGCCAGATTCCTAATGATGCTGATTTCTATTGCTGAACTGGGGAGCGCAAGAAAGAATTACTTTCCCTGGATTGATTTTTCAGCTTTCCAAAGTTAGTAGAAAGACAGAATCGTTTCCAAGCATGTGAAAAGGGTTTTTCCTTCCCATGTTTAGTACTGTACAGAGCTGCTTGCCATATGTGAGATTGGGGGAAAGAAGCAAGGCCTGCAGCAGTTCCAGAGTGTGCTGTGTCCTTTTTCTAGGGTGTTTGTTGCCAAGCTCTTTCACACGCAGCCTCATAATCTGTCCATCAGCATTCGAAGGACTTTTTCAGTTCTCTATTGTTCTTGAGCAACCTCACTTCATCCCTAATATTTCCCAGTCTTTGACAGCTTGGAATGGTGGTGAAATATTCCGATTTCAGTGGGCTTACAGTATTTCATGAACAGTTTGTAAGATTTCACATCCAGAAAATAGTGTTTAATGGATTTTGTAAAGTATCTAGAGCAGGGGTGGGCAAACTTTGCAACTTTAAGTCTGAAGGACTTCAGCTCCCAGACTTCTCCAGCCAGCTTCAGATTTAAAGTTGCTAAGTTTGCCCACCCCTGATCTAGAGTGTCCTGCAAGGCAGATCATGTGATGTCAAGAATCATGAAGAAAGAACTTGCAAGAGGACAAGGAACAAATGTGCCGCTTTGCCTAACCTGAAATGTCAGAAATAAATTCAAGGTGCTAAATTCAGGCTAGGGCCATCTTTAAAACCCACCTTTAGTCTTTTCCCCAGCTGATTTCTCTTCAAGACATGGCATATGTCTGTAATAGATCATCCATTGGATGGTAGATCATCCATTGGATGGTAACACAACCTGAAGTGTGTCATGAACATTAAATCCCATTCTGCTAAGAGTCCTATAAAGGTTTAGGAATGTGAGAGAGTTGCTAAGTGTTTTCAGATGAGACTTTTATTATGTAATTATCACTCTGTAAAATCAGAATTTTTTGAGGTGGATGGAGGAGGGTTCTCCACTGTATGTTCCTCTTGGTTCTGTGCTCCTCCACAGAAAACTTTTAAAGCAGGAGTAGCTTTGCTGTGTCTTTGAATTAACAACATTAAGAAACTATCTATCAGGAAATCTGCTTCTGGGTACAATTCAAGATCCTGCTTATCACCTTTAAAATTCCACATGGCTTGGGGCCTGGTTATTTGAAGGACTGATTGCCTCTTCCATATTGCATCTATGTAGGCAGGGCATATCACGGATCCCATAGAATAGGGATTGTCATTTGATGGGACCATAAAAAAGAGCCTTCTTGGTGGTGACCCCTTCATTATGGAACGTTCCCCCCAAGATATGGTTGGCCCCCACCTTGCTGCTTTTCTTAAAAAGCCCTAAAAACATGGCTTTGTCAGCAGGCCTGGAAACCACTGATGGAGGTGATAAAATAGCTGGTTTGATTGTATTGTTGCTGCCATGGGGATGGGTGGAAGAGTTATTTTTAATGAGTTTGTAGTGTATACATTTTTATATCAATGTGTTTAATTAATAAATAAATGAACTATTTGAAAACAAGCTTTGTCAAAGAGCACACATAACATGATTTGGAAGGAATGGTGATGATCTGCTCCGCTTCCCCTCATTTGGGTCCTATCATGTGGACAAGGTGACGAGGAAAATTTGGAGATGGAAACAATCCCCAATAAGGTCAGGAAGAGTTATTTATATCTCTAGAACAGTGGACTGAAAAGGGATCCTGCAATGTTTCTGAAAACCAGCAGGGGGCAACATTGCCAAGAAAAAGGAGGTGGGTAGACTCTTGGCGTCCAGAAGGTGCCTTCTTCATTGAGAAGTCCCAAATGCTCTTGGTCTTCAGGAACCTGCTGTAATCCACAGCCTGTGCCCTAGATATGCTAGGGCTGCAACTCCCATCATCCCCAGCAAATATATACAATGTTGCCCCCTGCAGAAGTTGGGAAAGTCACAGAATATGGACTCGGAAGAACTGCAAAACGTTCTTAGGTTGCTTCTCCACAATGCAAGTTGAAATCTCAGCTAGTAATCATGGGCAACCATGGGGCCTTTATGCAAAGTGTATTAATCCTAATTGCCTCGATCCCTACAATACACTAAGTTGCAAAACCCTGGTTTTCAAACCACACTGGGTTGAGACATTATATAAAGCCAGGTCAAACCATTTCATAGTGCAGTGCAACATGGAATACCAATCCCAGCTATTAGCAGCTGAACGGATCCAACCACAGGGCTGAGGAAGCATGCCAGTTCTTATCCATGCCAAAAGTTATGTCAGAAAAAGAAGGAAAAGTCAGGTTGACTCAGCCTTCCATCTTTCGGAGGTTGGTTAAATCAGGGGTCTCCAACCTTTGCAACTTTAAGTCTGAAGGACTTCAGTTCCCAGAATTCTCCAGCCAGCAAAGCTGGCTGGAGAAGTCTGGGAACTGAAGTCCTTCAGACTTAAAGTTGCAAAGGTTGGAGACCCCTGGGTTAAATGAAGACCCAGATTGTTGGGGGCAATAGGCTGACTCTCTAAACCGCTTAGAGAGGGCTGTAAAAGCACAGTGAAGCGGTATATAAGTGCTATTGCTAAAACACTACATCAACACTGGAACAGCTAATAATGACTTTCAGTTGCATGCAGTGTAGAGTAGGGCTGAGGCAAATGTTATGAGGAAACATTTAATGATGATGATGATAATAATAATAATAATAATAATAATAATAATAATAATAATAATAATACCCTGTTTCCCTGAAAATAAGACCTCCCCAGATAATAAGAACAACTGGGCTTTTGAGCACATGCGCTAAATAAGCCCTCCCCTGAAAATAAGCCCTCCCTGAAAATATTGCAACACAGACCCAGCCATGAGGTGACCATGCTTGCAGCCTCCTGCACCTCAAAAATAATAAGACCTCCCCAAAAAGAAGGCCAAGCGCTTATTTTGGGGGGTCAAAAGAAAATAAGACCCTGTTTTATGTTTGGGGAAACACGGTAATAATGACTTGATGGGCGGCCAAAAATGCCAAATTCAGTAATGTCTGGCTTTGTGATAAATCATCACCTTCATCATAAAAAGTCACAAAACAATATAGAGTCATTTGGTTTTATTTAATTTGTAAAGCAAGAAAGTGGGCCGGAAGAATCTGGAGGCTTCCGGGATGGCTGACTGCCTTGGCAGCACTGGGGAAAGACCCTTGGTGTGTAGCCTCTGCCCTGCCCCTTTCATGCCCCCACCTAGATGGCATTTGGGTGAACATTGCTTATGTCATAATGATGGCAAAGCTATTGATAAGCTGATAGTCCTGCCTGCCCAAGAAATGGATGGAGCCCTGGAGCAGAGTAGTGGGGGAGTTATTCTTGCCAGCAAGTCGGGGAAAAGTTGTATCCTCGTGGAAGATGTCCTGTGTGAGTGAGAGACCCAAAGCAGCAATGAGAGAAGTAGCTGGGCCCTGGGGTGTTGCAGGGGAACAGAATATCCCTATTGCTCCAGTGAGTTTGTTTTTAATTGCATTCCCCAGCTGTGAAAGGTGGGTGCAGGAGAATTTCTTTTGGGGCGGGTCAGACCATGGGGAGACGGCAGCTCAATTCACATCAAGGCGTGCAAAGGACTGATCCATGCCCAGGCTGTTCTCCACAAAGATCTCATACTTCCCAGCATCAGCGGGCGTCACTTTCTTGATAGTGAGAGTTGTTGAGTCACTGCCAATGTTATAGTACACTCTGCAAAGGACGGAAAGGGAATCAGAACCCGGGAACCCATTTGAAGGCCTATGATAGAAAGAGGTTTCTTCCTGACTATCAGCTTTCTACTAGGGCAGTGATGGCTAACCTTTTCGTCACTGAGTGCCGAAAGCACGCATGCAACCATAATGTAATGCGCGTGTGATCTCCCCATGAGCTCCGCCTCCGTGCATGCACGCACCATCTCCTACATATGCCCCTACATGCATAGCAGAGACCCGAAAACCAGCTGGCCAGTGGGAGGAGCACGCACATGCATGGTGGAGCTGAGCTGGAGCAATGGCTCGCGTGCCTGCAGAGAGGGCTCTGCGTGCTGCCTGTGGCACCCGTGCCATAGGTTCGCCATCGTGGTATTAGGGAATCAGCAGTTATCTGGACTAGGTTGCCTCCTCCTTCATGCCCTGTCAATGCAAAGGATCCTAATCAAAAGGTAACAGGCTTTTTTTAACCTGACAATCACTAGAGAAAGAACTGGAGAAAGAGGAGGAATAATAATTATGCTGTTGGATGTTATACATTATGCACTGTACTACAAACATTTAAGCATCATCTATGCCAGTGGCTCTCAACCTTCCCAATGCCACGACCATTTAATACAGTTCCTCATGTTGTGGTGACCCCCAACCATAAAATTGGTGTCTCGGTTCCTAAGACCATCAAAAATGTGTGTTTTCCGATGGTCTTAGGTGACCCCTGTGAAAGGGTTGTTCGACCCCCAAAGGGGTCCTGACCCACAGGTTGAGAACCGCTGCTCTATGCTTTTTCTCTGTGCCTAAAAGTTACCCGCAAGGGCTTGCTTGTACGATCAAGGAAGGAAGGCCAGAAATTCTGATTATATCTTTGTTCTAACTCAGTTACCTCCGATCTGAGGCTACCCATCCAATGCCAGGGCTGAGCTTCACTCACCGATCATCCTCTTCAATATCCTCCCCATCCTTGGCCCAGCCGACATCAGGGGCCGGCTCCCCAATGATGTGAGCTGTCAAATTGACTGTGCTGCCTTTCTTGGCTTTTAAACTGTCTGGGCCTTTCTCTATCTTGGCAGGTACTGCAAGAGAAAAAAACCAACAGGTAGGATCAGAGCTGGGCCCTTCCACCAGGCATCTTCTGCCTGGAGAAGACCTATTCTGGGTCCTAAGGTGACATGGGTCTTCTCCCACTTGTTGGCATTGCTTTTCCTGTCATGGTTGTTACTGCTGAGTAAACCCAACTTAGCATCCGCAGATAGTTTGTAGGGATTATATATTGTAAAAAGAACTGCCATAGCCACTTCTCAGTGCATCAGAAAAGATTTCTGTGTACTTCCAGCTAATTTATGTATCTCCTTTTGTCTCTTCCGAACACAGAATACGGGCTGTAGGCACAGAAAGGGTAATTATTCATTTGCTGCCTGTGTAGTCTTCCTTTAAAAACAATGTAAAAAAAAAAACCTTTATGAATTCATTCTATCTAAAATCTAAGAGAGTGGAACTGCTGTAAAATACAAAATGTGTTGAATGGTGCTTCTATTTCTAGTCTTTTCTGGTAAATTGTGAAAAGGAAAAAAGGAAGAAAAGAGATGTTAGCCGATAATTCACATATTGCAATCTTTTTTAAACGTCTCTGTGACTTTACTGAAATAAGCTATTGTCAACTGACATTAAGACCCATCTGAAAGGAAACCTGAGATTGTTGGGATTGTGAAAAGTGACTCTGCTAAATTCATCCTGGGGCAAAAGAGTTCCTCTTTAGGGCATGGCTAACCTTTTCTATGTAAAAATGCAAGTAGAAATGCAAGTAGAAAAACAGGAACCACCTTTGATGGGAAGGTAGAAGCATTCTCTGCGCCTTCACCATTTTGTCATCCTGACCACATGACCACCGAGACGTCTTTGGACAGCGCTGGCTCTTTGGCTTTGAAATGGAGATGAGCACTGCCCCCTAGAGTTGGGAACTATTAGCACATATATGCAAAGGGAACTTTTACCTTTATTTTAACCTTTTCTAAAGATAAGGCAGGACAGGAATCCTGCTCTCAATCAGTGAAGGATCAGTGATATAAAGAAGATATGTTAACTTGGTTAAACAAATAGTATGATTATTATTGTTATTAATATTAATATAATTGATATCTTAATGCAATGAATATTGTTGTAAACACTTTGATGATTATTTCCTAAAATGATTTGTGCCCAGACAACACACTGTTGGAAATTGGAATTTTTGTATGCTATAAAATAAAATAAAATAAAATAAAATTTATTACAAAAAAAAGGAGTCTTGCTTTGTGGATTGCTGCTCTAAATGTTCTTCAAGGACACTTCCTAACCATGAGAACAATTGATCAGTGGAATGACTTGCCTCCAGAAGCTGTAGGTGCTCCATCACTGGAGGTTTTTAAGAAGAGATTAGACAAACTACTTATCTGGAGTGGTGTAAGGTCTCCTGCTTGAACAGGGGGTTGGATTAGAAGAGTTTTGAAGTCCCTTCCAACCCTGCTATTCTGTTATTCTGACACAATGGAGGGCAAGTAAATTACAATAGTAAATCCTATTTCCATTTTTTTGTAGAATATTTTAGGGCAGATCTAGATTCTCGGGGCACTCTGCAGACTTGAATTAGTCTGCAGCTATTCTAATAATAATAATAATAATTATTATTATTATTATTATTATTATTACTACTACTACTACTACTACTACTACTACTACTACTACTACTATTATTATTATTATTATTATTATTATTATTATTATTATTTTAATTTATAACCCGCTCTCTCTCCCCGAAGGGACTCGAGGCGGGGCACAGGGAATTTAAAATACATATAAAATCACAAACATAGTACAATATTAAAATGAAATTAAACTAACCCTGCGCTAAAATCCCATATTAAAACTAAAAATTAGTCGCTAAAAACCCTAAAAACAGTTGATTACCCCAGGCCGGGCAAGCTGAAAAAGTGTGTTTTTAATTTTTGACGGAAGGAGCGGAGCGTCTGTAGTTGTTCTAATTTCGGGGGGAAGGTCGTTCCAGAGGGTCGGGCCCGCCACAGAGAAGGCCCTTCCCCTGGGCGTCGCCCGCTGGCACAGCCTAGTGGACGGCACCCGGAGAAGTCCCTCTCTGTGGGAGCGAATCGGCCGCAGGGATGTATGGGGCAGAATGTGATCCCGCAGATAGCTAGGTCCCGTGCCATGGAGTGCTTTAAAGATGATAACCAGCACCTTGAAGCGCACCCGAAAGACGACAGGCAGCCAATGCAGCTCGCGCAGGAGCGGTGTTACATGGGAAAACCTAGAGGTTCCCATAACTGCCCGCGCGGCTGCATTCTGGACAAGCTGAAGCCTTCGGGTGCACCTCAAGGGGAGCCCCATGTAGAGAATTCTAGCCTATTTGGCTGCTTATAAAGACGGATGGTGCAGTGTTTTTGCCTGGTTCTATGTCTTCTCTCCATTGCTCCCTCTGTTCTTCCAATTATTGCAACAGACAGATGCATGATTATGGAAAAAACTATACTTGGGGCATATCGTTAGAAACCCTAGTATCTAGAATTTAGGATACCTTCTTGAGATTATTACTCCATTTTGTTTGCTCATATTCTTTTCCTGAGTAATAAAAAATTCCCATTGAATGGTTGAGGTATCCACCAAGGGGCTTTCGAGGTTTCTGGTTCAGTGCAACAGAGGAAGAAACACTGGGGTTAGTTGCCTTCTCTTCTTGTATAGCATCTGGGCAACTTTTAGCCATATAGTGCTCAAAATACCATATTTTTCGGAGTATAAGACACACCAAGATATTGAAGAAGTAAATTTTTAAAAAAAGTTTTTGCACTCTGCAGATTTCCCAAACCCTCTGCACACCTCATTTTTGTGAAAATCGGGGCATGCAGAGAGTTTGAGAGGCCTGCAAAGTGCTTCTGGGGGCTTGGGGGGAGGGCAAAAATGAGCAAAATATGGCCTGTTTTTCACCAAAAAAGGGCGTGCATAGCCTTTAGGAGGCTTGTAGAGTACTCCTGGGGACTGGGGGGGGGGGCAAAAATGAGCAAAAAATGGCCTGGGTTTTGCTCACTTTTGCCCTTCCCAGTCCCCAGGAACACTATACAAACCTCCTAAAGGCTATGCACTTCCATTTTTGCGATGAGGGCAGGGTTTCAGGAGAATGCAAAAATGCTGTATTCGGTGTATAAGACGCACCCAGATTTTCACCCTCTTTTTTGAGGGAAAAAGGTGCGTCTTACACTCTGAAAAATACTCAGCAGTTTCTTCACTTAATGCCGAGTTGAAAAAGTAGGGTATTGCAGGATCTACGTGCTTTGTAAGTATCAGCTTGTGTAAATAAATCCACACATAACTGTGATGCATGCCCTATTTTGTTGGTAATGTTCCCTTCTGACTCAAGAATGATATGTTGTGTGAATCTAGACCTGGCTGGGATATCAGTCTCAAAAATCAGCCTTCTCCCTTGATGACTGAACTATTCTGAGAATTCAACACCAAAATCTCCCACTGCTTGACCTGCATCTCCACAGGACCACAAATAGCTAGACCAGGGGTCAGCAAACTGTGGCTCTGGAGCCGCATGTGGCTCTTTCATCCCTCTGCTGCGGCTCCCTGTTGCTCAAAATATGCGTCACAATTGTCATTGTATGATACCTGCCAGCACACGATTTATTGAGCTTTTCAATCCCCGGTAGACCAATCATGGATAAATCCAAGAAAAGAAAGTTTTCACAAGAAAACAGAATGTTTAATTCAACTAGATATGTTAATTTTGTGGCTGCTTGGGAATGTCAGGCACAGGAAAGCTTTTGTGGCTCCCAGTGTTTTCTTTACTCTGGGAAATGGGTCCAAATGGCTCTTTGAGTGTTTAAGATTGCTGATCCCTGAGCTAGACAAACAGCACCACTTTACTAGAGGGAAGAAAGGGAGGGAAGAAGGAAAGCAGCCAGGATCTGTCTTGGAAGAGGCAGGGCTGGAGTTAGAAGCAGTTGATTTTTTTGCATTAGACAGACCTGGCCTATGAATAGAAAATGGGCAGGGTTACCACTTGAAGCAGTGGAGCAGACAGAGCAACCTTTCCCAGTGAAGGGAGCCAAAATGAGACACTCTCTTAGAGAAGAAACTCACTAGAATGTCTCCATTGCCCAGGGGATGCATAGCTCTATGTTTAGCAGGGAATGTAGGAAGAGGGTCGCATTACCTTCTATCAGGAGCCGAGCTGAGTCAAAACACTCTCCAAAGGGATTCTTCACAGCGATGGTGTACTTGCCCAGGTCAGGAAGGGCCCCATCACGCACCACCAGTGCCACAATGTCAGGATCCTCAAAGACATAGCGGTACTTGGGCCCGTCCTTGAGTTCCACGCCATCTTTGGACCAGCGGATAAAGGGGTCAGGGAAGGCACTGATGCGACATTCTAACTTGGCTGCACTGCCTTCTATCAGCATCACATCTTTGAGGTTCTGTAGGACCCGTGGAGGGCCTTTGTCTTTCAGTTCCTTGCGAGACCTGAGAGTGGAGAAGAGGAACTGGAACAGCAGGCATGTAGAACTTTGCTCACAAACTTATAGCTCCATTTCCCCTCATTCCAGTCTCGGAATGAGTTAAGGTTGCATCTCTCAGAATTTCCATGTAGCATGAGCATCTGCTCTGTTGCCCTGGGAATTCTGGGAGCTGTAGTCCCAACAGAGCTAAAGAGTAACCATGACAACGAGAACTCGTTATCATGAATTGTGCAATAGCAAACTGTCATGAAGTAAGAGCTGCATAAAAGGCGAATGATAACAGTTCCTCGGCAAAACAAATTAGGGGACATTTAAAAAAAAAATATTGGGATATTTGGAGGAGGTGAATTGAACACTTAAACATCAATTTGTTTCTGCGCTTAAACATTAGCATTATTAAGCTGCAGTTAATTGAGCAACATTATTTCGACAGCGAATGCTTTAGGTGTAAGAGGGCAAAACCTGACTAATTATAATTCCTCTTGTTAGATACCCATTCCTCTCTGTTCCAGAGAATTAACACTAATAAAATTATGGGTGTAAATATTATTAATGAAGATTAGTTTAAATTATGCTGGAGCTCAAGTTTACTCTTGAAATGAAATAGCCCACTTTGTTTATTTTCTATAAACAATTCTAAGCCTATAAGAGTATTCAACAGCTATGTCGGGGGCTTAATTGTAAACAACTAAAACACTGGAGTGTGCAAAGGGGTTGGGTGTGTGATGATAAGACCTAGTCCTAAGGCTTCATCAAGGTGCTGTATTACAAATAAAGTATTTAGTCTAAATGCTGAAGCACAGGAAAAACTCTTCGAGGAAGCAAAGTCCGTGTAATCTTCTCTCGGTGTGACTTTTTTGTAACCTGAAACAATTAGGATCTTTATGCTGTTAAATCCCAGATTTTGGAAAATACACTAAATTGGATTCCTATCAGAGTATGTCCTTTATGTCATATCTCTAACATCAGTCATAACATCATAGAATGGAAGAGTTGCAAAGGGTCTGGAAATAATCCACCCTTTGCTCATGGCAGGAATTGAGAATATTTGTTGTGATGACTCTTGTTCTCTGAAAAGTCTTCTTTTTTACTACTTCTCTAGCAGCCTTTCCTCATCCATTTTATGGCCACCACTTCTTTATACTACTTCAACATTGGGGTCACCTATTACTGTAATCTTCCCAATTACTTCTAAACTATCTTTGTCAAATACTAAGTCTCTCTTTTTCCTAGCTGAAACATTGAGGATAATATATTCAGCTTCCCGTATTGCATTCTCTCAACAAAATATACCAAAGATACTTTCCCCAAACCAATATAGATATACCAATATATCAACCTTCCTTCTAAATTTCCCTTTCGTGTGCCTTGTATTTGCTGATCTTCTTTTCCAAATGACTTTTTGAGACCATTCATACAAAGTAGTAAATTATATATTAAAAAAAAAACCTTAATAGTAGCATATAAAAGCAAGATGAACCCAATTTGCTCACAAAGAGCTCACGGATATGTAGTCTCTCAGTGTCTGAAAGACTACAAAATAAGCAATGGTGTTAGCAATGGGCTGGAATGTTTCACATCTGGAATGCCTCATTGGCGAAGATTCCCCTTTTGGTTATAAAATACTAGAGGAAGAACACCAAATTACAAGTTAACATAGAGGCAGGTTCAGGTGGAGGCAAAGAGTCCCAACCTCTGGAGAACGATGACATTAAGAAGCAGCACCAATCCTGGCCTGGAATTGTTTCTTCATTTCTAAAATACGGACGTACCACACACTAATAATAATAATCTTTATTGTCATTGTACTAAAATTGCAATGGAATTGGTTTACAATGAAATAGCTAGCCCAGAAATGTTGCTGTAATTTTTAAAAGTGTGTGTGTGTGTGTGTGTGTGTGTGTGAGAGAGAGAGAGAGAGAGAGAGAGAGAGAGAGAGAGAGAGAGAGAGAGAGAGAGAGAGAGAGAGAGAGAGAGAGAGAGAGAGAGAGATATCGAAGTCCCAGACAGTCTTTCAAGAACCCCTTTCCTCACTACCAGTGAAATTGTCATCCTTCCACTGACTGCCCTTCTCACCTGTGCCCACGATAAGAGGCCTGGATGCGAATAGCGGCATTCTGCACCTGAGGATCATTAATGTCCAGGGAGCATCCTGGTGGGGGAGGGGCTGCTGCTTTCTTGGGTGCAGCTTTTGACATCTGCAGTGCAAAAGGAAGAGGAGGAGGAGGAATGACAGGTTAACATGGGAGAGAAAATCCCCATTCCCAAATGGTAACAAACACCAGCCCTCTCTTTTTCTTCCATCACCACTGACTCTTTCTGACCGTCAGGGGAGAACATTACATTTCCAAGTATGTACTGTATCTCCCTGTAGACTGCCAAAATTTTCAGTGGGTGCTCCCCTCCCACATCCAGAATCTTCAAAAACTTCTGGCCAAACTGAAGTGACCTTCCAGGTTACAGAGCTTCCTTTTGACATTCACACTACACACTCGGCATAGGTTTGCGTGAAGCCAGGCTGCTAAAGGTCCCATTCATCTCCTGGCCATCACAAGGGAAAAGTTTCCCTTTGAAGCAAGGAAGAAAACACTTCCAGGCACATGGATAAGACAGAGCTCCACCCCGGCCCCCTGATTGCAGAGGAAGGTTCTCAAGTAGGGTAATGTTTAGGGGAGGGTCATTAAATTGGGGCAGAAGTCCTAATATCCTATTCTTTGTCCACAAAAAAAGTTGGAATCTCTTACCGTCAATTCTACCACTGCAGCTCTGCTGGGATGGAAAAGGCCACAAGCCTCTCATCCCACTCAAATTTATATCTCTGGAGGGGAGATCTCAAGTCTGTTCATGCCCCCGACTGCATTCCTGCCCAGGCATCTCCTTCTTTGGCTGGGGTGGGGGGTGGCAAGTGTGCCCCCCTGCTCAGAGGGGAATCTTGGCACTCCCTTATATAGTCTGCTGCCAGGTACCTGTGAGAATTGGGGCCGCGCTGATTGCAACCCAGTGCTGTGTAATCAGATTGACCAGCCCAGAGAGACTGGAGCAGCTGAACCATTCCTGCCTTTTGCTGAGAGACAGAGAAGGGGAGTGGCGGACTGACACATGCACACCCTCTCCGGGTTGCTACCCATATGTGCTGCTGTTTGGAGGACCAAAAACACTGGACAGGAGAGAGCACCAGGTACTAGGAACAAGGGCTAGTCAAACAGCTTGTAAGAGTCAAGAGAACTATTCCAATGCACACATTTGGTCAGGAAAAGTGATTGACATGTGCCTTTCACAGATAAAATGGATGCAAACCTCCATTCATCACACTGAACTATGGAGTGGGGCAACTCACCACAGCCAACTCTCCGTGGCTAACTTGCCACGGTCCACTTGCCACAGGACAATTCACTACGGGACAATTAAACAATTCAATATAATTCTTTAAAATTATGAAGCCATATTTATTTATCTAACTTTATTGGTACAACTATATTGTGGTTAGGGAATGTGTGTTTTCATTGATTGATTGATTCATTCATTCATTCCAGGATATTTTAGGATGAGATGTTCCTGAGCAGTGAGCCTAACAATGTTCCGATATCTCAGGGGTTGCCACAAAGAAGAGCGAGTCAAACTATTCTCCAAAGCACTTGAGGGAAGAACAAGAAGCAATGGATGGAAACTAATCAAGGAGAGAAGCAACCTAGAAGAAATTTCCCGATAGAACAATTAATCATTAGAACGACTTGCTTCCAGAAGTTGTGAATGCTCCCCCAACACTGGAAGTTTTTATGAAGAGATTGGACAAACATTAGTCTGAAATGTTATAGGGTTTCTGCTTGAACAGAGGGTTGGACTAGAAGTTCTCCAAAATCCCTTCCAAATCTCTATTACAGTAATCCCTCGTTTTCCGCGGTTAATGGGGACCGCAACCTTCCGCGAAAACTGAAAACCGCGAAGTAGGATTCGCTAGGAAACTTGAATTGGTGGACATGTTTAAAGCAACCACTAGGGGGCTCTTGCCTCCTACCAATGCATTATTATTATTTTTGTATTTTTAAAAAATCCGCGAAGCACTGAAGCCGCGGAAAACGAAGCCGCGGAAAACGAGGGATTACTGTATTCTCTTAGTTGTGTTATTGTACATGTGCTGTGCATCTGGCACCATTTACTTCATTTGCAGTCACATTCTGTACCAGTTGAAGTTTTCAAACACTCTTCAATAGTGGCTCCATGTAGGCCATGTGATGATAGGGAAGGATATACAATGTAGATATATAGATAGTAAATAAAATGAATGTATCGAGCAGTGATAGCTATGGGGAATTGATAAAATATAAGATACAGACAAATAGAAATAGCTTGAATATCTAGGAATGTAGTAAGATGGTATACGATGTTATTTGGTAACTGTGTACATATAGGGGGTGGGTTACTCCCAGTTGTATCTGTGTAGTTTTGCTTTGTCTTGTCCATGTCCTATTTATGCTCTTTTTTCTGTTATTAATGTATAATTTAAAAAAAAAATTTTTTAAAGAGAGTGGCTCCATGTAAAGCATGTTGCAGTAATATCAGCAGGAAATTACCAGAGCCTGGATGATGATGAAGAGGGCTTCCTGGTCCAGGAATGGGTGCAACTGGTGTACCACCGGAAGCTGTGCAAAGGCTCCCCTAGCCACAGTTACCACCTATGCTTTGAGTAGGAGCTATGAGAATAGAAGAACCCCCAGATTGTATACTAGAGTTGTATACACAAGTTGTGCTAGCCCAGGGGTCTGCAAAGTCGGCTCTTTTAAGACTGGTGGACTTCAACTCCCAGAGTTCCCAAGCCAGCATAGCTGGCTGGGGAATTCTGGGAGTTGAAGTCCACCAGTCTTAAAAGAGCCGACTTTGCAGACCCCTGTGCTAGCCCATCCAGACTTAAGAGATAGAAGCACCTTGTCTTCAAAGGTCCAAATACCGCAGCTACTCAGTCTTGCTAGAGTTGAGTTGGAGCCTGTTTTGCCCCATTTAGACCTGAACAACCACCAGACATTGGGATAGGATATCCACAGCATCACTCAAGGGGCCTAGTCTAAAGATATAAAGCTGGGTGTCATTCATATTTTTTTTAAAAATCAAAAGGGCTGAGTTGCACATCAGATTAAAAAAATTAGACAATGGTAAAACTAAACAATGTTAACCTTCTATGCAAATGCATCCACTGTTGTTTTAAAAAAACAGCTTGGGTAATTTTATTGTGTGACACGCAGCCAATATATTTAAAAAATAACATCTATTTTGCCCTCAAGTGAAGTATCGAAAAACAGCCACCAAAAGTGCCTTTTGACAGATAAGTAAATTATGAAACCATATTTATTTAACTTTATTGATACAACTATATTGTGGTTAGGGAATGTGTATTTTCATTGATTCATCATTCATTCATTCATTCGTTCATTCATTCATTCATTCATTCATTCATTCATTCATTCATTCATCATTCATTCATTCATTCATTCATTCCAGGATATTTTAGGATGAGATGTTCCTGAGCAGTGAACCTACTAACTTATCTACACATTTCCAGCCCTCTCCCAGATTCTTACTCCCATCACAATTAAGAGAACACTCCATTGTCAGTCCACCAGAGAAAGGGATTATAATCGAAGAAGTCTTTAAGAAGATATTGGATAGCCATTTGTCTGAAATGGTATAAGGTTCCTGCCTATGCAGGGGGTTGGACTAGATGACCTCCAAGATCCCTTCCAACTCTGCTATTGTATTGTATTGTATTGTATTGTATTGTATTGTATTGTATTGTATTGTATTGTATTGTATTGTATTGTATTGTATTGTATTGTATTGTATTAAATCCAAGGTCATTTAAAATGTATTGGCTTTTAAGATGTTAAAACACTCTGCAACATGCTTAATGGGATTACTGAATTAACCATTGTAGGAGTGGGAGTTTCACAGCATGTTGAACCGCAGTATAATCATACAGGTTGAGTTCACCCAACTTACAAAAGCAGAAAAAGAAAAGAAAAGAAAAACCGAAGACTAACCAAGCTGAGCATGTTGCATGCAATCTCAACCACTTGATCAACTGATTCACATAAGCTTCTTATGCAAGCCCAACCCTGGCTGCACATGCTACATCAGATGAATGAAGCAGTTCTTCTGAAATAAATACTGTATCAGCTATGAGGCCTGGGTTTTTTAAATTAATCGGGGGGGGGGGAGTGTTTAATGAAGAAGATAAGAAGTTGTTTAAGAAAACTTTTCCGCTAGTTTGTAGTTTCAGTATAGCTTGTCTGATGCTTTACGGTATGTTAGTTGGTTTAAAAGTAAACATAAAGGACGTACAATAGTTCAAATGTTTTAAAGGTGTTTGAGAAGCGTTGAGTGTACCAGATTTCCAGAATGGAATCTGAGCCACATTCCATCTGTCCTTGCAGATACAGCTTCAAGGACTTGGAAGGCTACCTCTGACTTACTCATGTGAGTGGGAGAGTAGGCCTGGGTGTCATAATGAGTTAGAGTTTTGAGTCATCTGGTTAGTACTGAACTTTCCTCATTAGCAATTCTTAATATAGTAATAGAGTGAGTTCCTAGCATAATAATACATCGCTCTGCTTTCTTTGCTCTCATCTGCTTTGTTGCTTTGTTTTGTGGTACAGGATAATGTTAAGATGGCCTGAGAGGGAGATCGGACCGGGTCAAGGACACATGACTAAAATCGGAAATTCCATACTCTTCTCCTTTAGTGTAAACTAGCCGATAGCTTGGCATTGCCCTGGTATTTATTTATAGGGGGGAAATGTCTGGACCGAATGTAATTGATAATGTTGGATTTTCCCCCTTACCAGAGGGAGCCTCCTTGTGAAGCCATTACCATGGCAACTCCACTGCACTGTACAGTAGAAGCCATTTTACGGCAGTACAGTTGAAGTCATTTAAAGGCACAGCAGTCTGTATCTTAACACACCCTTGAGGGGGTGTTAGGATTGTCTTACTCCCACAGTATTTTTCTCCAGAGGGTAAGTCATCTGTGTAACAAGTTTGGTTGAAATTGCTCAAGGCGTTCCAGAGTTATACTGGAACACACATACAACCAAAGACAATAAGTTCATTGCCTACACTAACTAATAGAACCTTTCCAAGATTTTAAATTGGAATTTAAGGCCCGGGTCTGTCTGGAGTACTGTAAAGATCAATCTTGAGAACTTCCACATGCCAAGTGTGAAATTTCTAATACTGTGATGGAATGTGCACTGGAGAACCAGTGGAGGCAAGTCTTGGCAGCCTGGAATTTTCCCCAGAGAGGAGACCGTATATATTCCCTCAAAGAGAATCCAGAATTAAAAGACTTCATAGTCCAGATCTGAATGGGGAGGGGAAGCTGAATGGGTTCAGGTTAACCACCCCTAGAATCTCAGCATATATCTGGTAGGTTGGAGGATTATAGCTTGAATTTTGCAAGACTCTGTCCATTAAGTGTAAACAAATAAAGGATTGGATTTTGCTGTGCTGCCTGTGGGCTTGGGCCTGACAAATATTGATGTTTCTTAGACTTTATGGCGTTTACCCATAGAAGAAAAGACTATGTGAATGCTAGCCCATGAAATACATTTTCTCTTTCTACCTGCACATCTGAAACAAGGGCCCAGCATGAGTACTGTGAAGAAGAGCCCATAGTACGTGGAATGACAGTTGGGCTCCACTCAGAAACTAACCCCAGAGCAAAACATTATTGTGTGGGCCAGGCTGTTCCTACATTACAACACTATTCAAACTAATTAGTCCTATATTTTCAACCTCCACAGGTTTACCCTGTTTAGTGGCATCTTGAGGAAAAGTAGGAATTCTTGCCAGATGAAAATACAGCAAATATATACTAGGACAGTGATGGCGAACCTATGGCACGGGTGCCACAGGTGGCACGTGGAACCATTTCTTAGGGCACGCAAGGCATTGCCCTGTCAGCTCCAGTGCGCATGTGTGCCTCTGGCCAGCTGATTTAGGCCTTCTTTTGAGGCTGTTTTTCACCCTCTGGAGGCTTCAGGGAAGCTCCTGAAGCCTCTGGAGGTGGGGGAGGACTGTTTTCACCCTCCCCAGGCTCCTAGAAAGCCTCTGGAGCCTGGGGAGGGTGAAAAAAGTGCACCAAAAGCAGGGGGTCGCGCACATAGCATTATGGGTGTGGCATGCCCACACACGACCCCCCTGCCCTCCCCCCGCTTTTGGCACACGAGCCAAAAAAGGTTAGCCATCACTGTACTAGGAAGATGATTCAGGACTCTGTACTAGCAGTGTAGTTTCTTACTTATTCATCCAGAGTCTATGATAAATTAAAAAGGCAAAGACTATTTGTTTCACTATAGTACAGTGTTTCTCAACCTTGGCGACTTTTAAGTCCTGTGAACATCAACTCCCAGAATTTCTCAGCCAGCTGTGCTGGCTGGGGGATTCTGGGAGTTGAAGTCCACAGGACTTAAAGTCGTCAGGGTTGAGAAACACTGTACTATAGCACCTTTTAAAATCAGTTCTTGGATTACTCTAAATGTGATTTATATTATAGCTAATAACTGGTTTTTTAACCAGTTTTGTGCTGATCTGACAAATGAAGGATTCTGTTAGGCAATACTTTGCCAGGCCAAGTTACTCCAAGTAGTGAGTATGTGGTCCAATTCTATTCCTTATTTGCCTGTTTGGTCTTGGCACAGAACCTAATTTCAAAAGCCCTTCTTCCATACAAGCCAACCAGGATAAGGTCACCATGATTCGTCCCATAAGAAGAACCTCATACAAAATTGGTTAATTATTGAAATGTGTAACAAACGAATTGCCAACTGCTTCCATCTATTCTGTAAAGGTGAGGCTAAAGAACCTCTTACTTATCCCCTTACAAAGGTGAGGCTAAAGAACCTCTTACTTATGCCTGAGCTCAAAAGTAAGGATCATTGTGTTCCTTTAACCCGGTTTAATTTAAACCAGAACTTCTGAAAACTTCAGACTTGTGGATAAATTCCTAGCAATGGTGAAATTCAATTTTTTTTACTACTGGTTCTGTGGGCATGGCTTGGTGGGCAGGGGAAGGATACTGCAAAATCTCCATTCCCTCCCCACTCTGGGGCCAGCCAGAGGTGATATTTGCCAATTCTCCAAACTACTCAAAATTTCCACTACCGGTTCTCCAGAACCTGTTGGATTTCACCCCTGATCCCTAGGAATCCTGAGGTTGTTTGTTTACTCGGAATCATGGAAGTAGGATAGCACAAGGACTGGGCCAAACCTTATAATTGTATAACTACATCATTCTAGAGTGAGATCCTTTTGAGTGTGGGTGATGTTCATCAAGTCCAGGGGAAGGAGAAGGGTGAGGACTAATGCAGTATGTTCTACCAGCTATGGCATGGGGACTATTGGTACTTTCACATTGGCAAAGAGAATTTGAAAACCAGGAGACCATTAGGAAGTGTGTGAAGCCATGTTTAGTAGTAGTAAATTCATCTAAAGTTAATAAGTGGTTAAGAACAAATGAGGAATTATAGGCTGTCTTCATCCCACACATACCATTACCACTGCCACCAACTTATCCAACTCCTTCCCACCCACCCCCGTACCACCACTGCCAGCACCTTCTACTTATGGTGGCGAACAAGATTTTCAAGGATCAGTTGAAGTTTTTCATAACAGGTAAAAGACACCAATTTTGGTTCGCTTTGTAAGTCCAGCAAAGTAAGCACTTTGTAAGTACTTATGGACCATTCAAGTTCTGCGTCCACCTTTTCGGAAGGTGCCTCCTCACTTCCACACTTCAGACATGAAAAATTGTTTTGCTGCCTTCCTCCCCATAAGACAGTGTGAATTTGTGTGTGCATTTTTTAATGTACGTAAAGTACCATTTGTAGTTATGGATTTAAAGTTAATTTAATACTATATAGCCCCTTGGTCAATTTTTTGATGATGCATTCTGAGAAAATGTGATGATTGCACGTTTATATTGATAGTTCCAAGGCAACTCCGCTCTTTCCCCCCTCTTTTTGTGACCTTTTAATGCGTTTATTCTGGGTGGAGTGAGGGCCACTGAGTGGCGCTGAGTGTTTACTGGCTGGATGCCCTTCCTGATGCCTAAGCTGGGTTCACGTTCACAGCAGGTATTTTTTCTTGGTGCCTTAGGAGAGAAACATCTGCCTCTGCCAAGGATTGAACTCTCAACCTTCCAAGTGGGAGGTGAGCATCTTCACCTCTAGGCCACTGCTCCACTCAGCAACTCCACTCATATTTTAGATAAATTCAAACACAGCTCGAGGGATCTCTATTGACATTCATCCTTGTCTTTAACAGAACACCTAAATTAACCAGCTCAATCTTTTTACTAAAATACAAAATATATACCTTTCTTTTGTAAGTCCCATTTTCTCCATGAATCACATCAAGCCATTGAAATTATTCTCTACCTTTATTTTTACTGGTGAACTGCTTCCACACAAGACATTTATTGCAGATTTCCCCTTGTTCACTCACCCTTTGGGAAGGAATTCAAACATTTGTAACTTTTTCATGTTTTCCCACTATTTTGTCCCACTTTTCTTTCAGGAAAAGGACTAGCACAATCTCAAAATGTATACGTGTCCTTTTTTTTTTTTAAGAGGCCTAGGTCCAGTTTGTGTAATAGGGTATTGGAAAAACTGTACCCTTTACATTTTAGCGTACTTTTAATAAAAATTGTGTGGTATGCATCCATTTGTAAACCTTAATTTTTTAAAATTAGTGCCAAAATGCTTTTCCAATTATATATTTTAAAAATGTTAAAATGTCACTACAATACTAATTTTAAAAAGAAAAACCTTTCCAAACTTTTTTTTGACATGTAAGAAGCACTTAGCACAAATAAACAATTTATTTGAATTTTAAAAAAAGGTTACTAGGACACCCCCATCTCCACGATTGCTTGAGTGAATATAATTCCCCCCCCCCCCTTTCCATCTATGGCATTTATGCCGTAGCTTTGGATCGACATAGAAAATAGTGAGATGAGTTTACAGGAAGACTGCAATATCTATAATAACGTGGAAAGTCATGTGTGGTTCCATTTATAGTTGCAGTAGAAGAACAGTGATTGATTTGTGATAAACCATCCATCTGGAAGAGGCTTGCTGTTTTTGCTTTTCCTGTGCAAGAGGAAAAACGTGCATCGTCTCCGCATTTAAAATACATTGGACAGGGTGAGAAATGAACTTGAGGGGAAATCAGAGGCATGGATTTACATACCCAAGGCAGGACATGATAGTTGCATTTATGCCGCATGATGCTTGGGTTCAATTTTCTCTTTGACTCAACTGTCAACGCCTGATTTCCACTATCCTACCAAATTTAGGTTTGTTAACTCCTCTCTACCCCAATACACCAGAGATGGTAGAACCTGTAGATTCTAGTGTTCAGAATGGCTTCCATCCTTTTCAGCAGGACCTGAAAGGTTGATTGCTATGGATACTGTACAGGCCAGGCAGGGTAGAAAAGGAACAGCCTGCATCTTCATTCCCTCTTGGGAAGGGAGACAGGTAGAAATATTCTCCTGACTGTGTGAGTGGCTTCATTTATGAGTTTCTACCACTGCAGAGCTAGTCAGCCACCATCACCACAGCAAGGCTAACAAGGAAAGGGCTGCGAAGAGCCCAGAGGCCATTCCGTTTCCTTCCTCGGCAATAAAACTGACACACCATTTTCTACATCTTGATAAAGCCGACTGCAAAAGGGGGGGGGGGGGTTGGAAGCTGCATAAAAGTGGAAGCTCTCCGCCTGTTTGACTAAGTGTTCTGCAGGGCCCAAGAAGATGTACTTTGGCAAAAGAGCAGGAAGGAAAGAGTCTTGTGTAAATGGAAATACTTTGAGGAGATGGATGTTGTGTAGAAAGCGTATACTTGATTCATGAAAGTGGGCAGGAAGACAAAAGTGTCTCCTGCACAAGTTCTGAAGGGGTGAGAGGGTGGGGGAAGGATTATACTTTTCAGAAAAGCATGTGCAAAATGCAAGGAGAGATTATGGCGAGATTGTGAACGTTTGGAGAGGAAAGATCTTCTAATGGGCGTCTTAACACCAGCGTTTCTCAACTTTGGCAACTTCAAGAGGTGTGGATTTCAACTCCCAGAATTCCCCAGCCAGCTTTCATTGGGTGGTTGTAAAATCCTAAAACCATAAAGTTGGAAGAGGCCAACGAAGCCCTTGAATCCAGCCCTGCTGTGTGGAGAAACACAGATCAAAGTTTCCCTATCTAACAGATGTGGACTTAATGCAGGTCCCTCCTTCTGTATTCCCTGCCTTGGGAAACCGAAACACCCATCACGATGACCACAAACTATTCCACAACTGCATCGCACATCGGTTACACAGGCGGCGGGCAGAGCTTTCCCTTCCTGTTGTGCCTTCGCACAAACCTAACTCTAGCAGGGCTGACCCATCTTTTCCTTTTTCTCAGTTCAGGTTACTCTGTAAAACAAAACAATGGGCCACTCCACAGGGCTGTGCGCCAGGGAACGGAAGCCATTCATTGGGCACAATGCAGAAGAAGCCACCTGACTCTTCCCGGGAACTTTCTTCTGACGAGGCGAGGCCCCCGCCTTTGACCTCTTCAAAGCCCCTCTCAGGTTTCCCAGAGCACATCACCCCTTTGTGAACCCCACAGTCGCGAGTCTTGTCACCAGGCCCTGTTTCATTCCCTCTGAACCGGCTTGCCCCGCTGAGAGGATTGTGGGAGAAGGGGAAGATCAGCAGCCAGCGCCGATGACTCATTTTCATCCATGAGGTATATCAACCAGTCCCACCCTGGCCGGGAGGACAGGTACTTGGCCCATTACGCCCCCTGCTGGAATGTTTTTGTGGCTCCTCCGGCAGGGCAGGCGGCTAGGGCACGTGGCTGCTAGCGCCGTGGTAGGAGCGCAATAAGACCTTGTGCTTGGTAGCCACTTCATTGCGCCGACGCTGGTGCTCCACCAAGAACTCTTTCAGGCGACTCGTGGTGAAAGTGAGGGTCTGACGCCGTAACTTCATGAGATAGGCATCCTGGAGCCACGGATTGGCAAAGCAATCCTTGAGAGTTGGACGGCTCCTGCAAGAGATAAGATGATTAGAAGGAGCTTTCCAGAGCCCTTGTTACATTCAGGGTGGAAGTAAAACCCCAGACTGAAAGCCAGGCAGAATGTAAAATGCACGGGATGCCACCAAGGCAGACCCCTGGCTCTTCGTCTACTTCTGTGTTACAGGTGGACCTCAACTTACATCAGTTCATTTAGTGACCATTCAAAGTTAACAATGGCACTGAAAAAAGTGACTTATCACCATTTTTCACATGATGGTTGCAGCATCCCCATGGCCACGTGATCAAAATTCAGATGCTTAGCAACTGACTCATATTTATGAGAGTTGTTGTGTCCTGGGGTCACCTTTTGTGACCTTCTCACAAGGAAAGTCAATTGGGAAACCAGATTCACTAAACAACTGTGTTATTAACTGAACAAGTGCCGCAATTCACTTATCAACTGTGTCAAGAAAGGCCGTACAATGGGGTCGATCGGGGGTCGTCTCTGTTGAGGGCCGCCCCATTCGATTGGTCTTGGGGAGGGGCAGGGGCGGCGGGAGACAGGATGTCCATCATGGGTTGGAGGCTCGTGGTCGCTGGTTACGAGCGGTCGCTTGCCCCAACCCCCTGTACTCCGCTCGTGGGCTAGGCGGTCAGGGACTACAGAGCCGGGGTCCCAGGCTGATGTTCTGCAACGCCAGGTCCGTGGTGAATAAATCCCCCCTCATAAATGACCTCGTGTCAGAGGGGGACCCGGACCTGGTGGGAATTACGGAGACCTGGTTGGGCCCCGAGGGGGGTTTACCCCTCGTGGAAATGTGCCCACCAGGCTACCGTGCATTTCATCAGCCCAGGGCCCTCGGCAGGGGTGGGGAGGTGGCGGTTATTGTTAAGGAAAGTCTGGAGCCGAAGAAGACCACCGTGCCTCAGACGACCGGTTGTGAGTCCCTCTTCGTGAAATGGGGCCTAGGGAGGCAGTTGGGCTTGCTAGTTGTATACCTGGCTCCCCGCTATGTAACAGCAGCCCTGCCCGAGCTACTCAAGGTGATCGCCGCGATGGCGGTGGAGACCCCCAGACTTATAGTCATGGGGGACTTCAACCTGCCGTCGGCGGGCGAAACATCCGAGGTGGCTCGGGAGTTCATGGCTTCCATGACGGCCATGGACCTGACCCAAGTAGTTCAGGGCCCCACTCACGAGGGAGGACACACGCTGGATCTGATTTTTGTCTCTGGACACTGGATTAGTGATCTCGGAACAGGGGATTTAGTCATCTTACCCTTGTCATGGACAGATCACTCTCTCCTTCGGATAGACTTTCCAACCGTCACACCCCACCGCGGGGAGGCGGAACCAGAGACACCGAGTTGGTTCCGCCCCAGGCGCCTGATGGACCCGGAAAGGTTCCAGAGGGAGCTTGGGCCAATACCTGTGTCCCTGCCCCGTGGCTCGACTGAGGATCTAGTGGCCGCATGGTATAGTGCGGCCACGGGGGCCTTGGACCGAGTTGCGCCCTTGCGGCCTCTCATGCGGCGCCGAGTCACCCAGGCTCCTTGGTTTACCGAGGAGCTTCGGGAGATGAAACGCCGCAAGAGACGCCTAGAGAGTAGGTGGAGATCTTCTCGATCCGAATCTGACCGAACACTAGTGAGAGACCATATTAGGACTTACTTAGTGGCGCTAAGAGTGGCCAAACGTGAGTATTGTGCTACTCTTATCGCGTCCACGGAAAACCGCCCTGCCGCCCTGTTTGGGGTGACCCGCTCCCTCCTTCATCTGAGGCCGCGGGAAGCCCCTCTGCAGGGTCGAGCAGAGGAATTTGGAGTATTCCTGCAGGACAAAATCACTCAGATTCGGAACGAGTTGCCCTCCACTTGTGGTCCAGTCGAGGCGTCCAGCGTTGGTCTTGAGATTACACCTTGGGAGGAGTTTGACTTTGTTACTACCGAGGATATGGACAGGTTGCGGAGGAACCTTAGAGCCACCACATGTTTATTGGACCCGTGTCCCTCCTGGCTTGTACTGGCATCCTGGGAGGTGACACGAGGCTGGCTCCAGGGCATTGTGAATTCATCTCTGAGTGAGGGGCACTTGCCCACCGTTTTGAAAGAGGCGGTGGTGAGGCCCCTCCTCAAGAAACCATCCCTGGATCCAGCTTTATT
This sequence comes from Rhabdophis nuchalis, assembly GCA_039707465.1. Taxonomy (NCBI): domain Eukaryota; kingdom Metazoa; phylum Chordata; class Lepidosauria; order Squamata; family Natricidae; genus Rhabdophis; species Rhabdophis nuchalis. The sequence continues at coordinate 145,833,003 of CM077643.1, forward strand.
AGAGAACTATCGTCCCATCTCCAACCTTCACTTTTTAGTGAAGGTTGTTGAGAGTGTGATGGCTCAACAGTTTCCCCGACATCTGGAGGAAGTTGATTATCTAGACCCGCGCCAGTCCGGCTTCCGGCCCGGTCACAGCACCGAAACGGCATTGGTCGTGTTGGTAGATGATCTCTGGAGGGCACGGGATAGAGGTTGTTCCTCTATCCTTGTCCTATTAGACCTCTCAGCGGCTTTTGATACCATCGACCATGGTATCTTATTGCACCGATTGGGGGGGTTGGGGCTGAGAGGCACCGTCCTACGGTGGTTCTCGTCTTACCTCTCTGGTCGGTCGCAATGGGTGTTGGCAGGAGGGCAGAGGTCGTCCCCGAGGCCACTCACATGTGGGGTCCCTCAGGGGTCGGTCCTCTCGCCACTCCTGTTTAACACCTACATGAAGCCGCTGGGCGAGATCATCTGTGGTTTTGGGGTGGAATACCATCTGTACGCTGATGACACTCAGTTGTACATATCCACCCCAAACCACCCCTACGATGCCGTCGAGGTGCTGTCCCGGTGTCTGGAGGCCGTACGGATCTGGATGGGTAGTAACAAACTCAGATTCAACCCGTCCAAGACCGAGTGGCTGTGGTTTCCGGCACCCCGGTTCAGCCAGATAAGTCCAACACTGGCCATTGGGGGCGAACAACTGGCCCCCGTGGAGAGGGCGCGCAACTTGGGCGTCCTCCTGGATTTGCGGCTGTCCACGGAGGACCATGTGACGGCCGTGGCCAGGGGGGCGTTCTATCAGGTACGCCTGATACGCCAGTTGCGCCCCTTACTGGACCGGGGAGTCCTTCGCACAGTCACTCAAGCGCTTGTGACATCCCGGCTGGATTACTGTAGCGCTCTCTACATGGGGCTCCCCTTGAGGTGCACTTGAAAGCTACAGTTAGTACAGAATGCGGCCGCGCGGGTGATTATGGGTGCCTCAAGGCAAACCCACGTAACACCTCTCCTGCGCGAGCTGCACTGGCTGCCTGTGGCCTTTCGAGTGCGCTTCAAGGTGCTGACGACCATCTTTAAATCGCTCCATGGCTCGGGGCCTAGCTATATACGAGACCGTCTTCTGCCCCATACATCCCTTCGTCCGATCCGCTCCCACAGAGAGGGTCTTCTCCGGGTGCCGTCAGCGGGGCAATGCCGGCTGGCGACACCCAGGGGAAGGGCCTTCTCTGTGGCGGGTCCGGCCCTCTGGAACGACCTACCCCCCGACCTTCGCACTATCTCGGACCTCCGCCTCTTCCGCCAACGTCTTAAGACGTATCTATTCCAACAAGCCGGCCTAGGATAGCCCCTACTTCTGACTTTTAAAATTAAAATTAATTTGGTATGGTTTTAAAATGGGTTTTTAGCACGGGTCTAATAATTTAATATATTTTAATCGATTTTGTATTTTGTATTTTGTGGTTTTAATAATGCCTGTGCGCCGCCCTGGGTCCTAACAAGGAGAAGGGTGGGGTATAAATTTAATAAAAAATAATAAATAAATAAAAAAAATTCATGTCACAAATGTTTTGCTTATCAATAGAAAAGTTGGGCTCAATTACGGTGGTAAATTGAGGACTTCCTGTGTTTGCTGTGTTGCTGCAGCTCTCCAGAGTTTCAAACCAGAACTTTTCTCAGCCTTACCTGGAGATAATGTCAGCCTGTTGATTGTATTTGTATGATTGTATAAATTATTGTATTGTATTTGTATAAGTTATGTGCTCTGATATTGAACCCAAGCAGGAGACAGCCAGAATTTGCAAAAGGAAAAAGGCACGACTAATGCAATTTCAACATCTGGCTCCTCTAAAAACAGTGTTTCTCAACCTGGGCAACTTGAAGACTTCAACTCCCAGAATTCCCCAGCCAGCGAATGCCTGTCTAAAAACCACATCGCCCCCATTCCACAAAAGTACTGGTGAAACATACACATGATGGATTTTATTTTCAGGAAAGGATGTTTAGAGTGATGCTATTGATCACATCGGATAACCGTTCCGATGTTTGCCATGGTTGACCCTGACCTTAGTGGTTTTCTGTAAGGGGCTAAAGATCAGGTCTCCTCTTAAGCATTTGGACTGGGAACACTGTTGATTGGTTTGCCTGCTGCTTTGCTATTGATTTGTAAGGTGGACAGATTTAGCTGGACTTCTGAGACCTGATAGATTAGTTGTTGCTATAGTTTCTTTCTTAAAAAAAAAATACATTGGATTCTTTACTGGTTTTGTGATCAATTCATTGTTAGCTGCCTAAGGCCCAATAGCCAGATGGGCAGCCATAGGTCAGGGATCTGCAACCTTAAACACTCAAAGACCCATTTGGACCTGTTTCCCACAGAAAACAAAACACCGGGAGCCACAAAAACTGTGTGGGCGTGGCTAACTCAACATCACTGACTCCCATCCAGTCAATGATACTCCACGCCAGCCATGCCTACCCAGGTTTTGTGGCTCCAGGTGTTTTCTTTTCTATGGGAAACATGTATCTCTCTCTCTCCCCTCCCATCTCTCTCTTTCTCCCACTCCCTCCTTCTAGAGCCACAGGTTGCTGACACCCAGTTTTAGTATACAAACACACAAACAAATACATATTTGCTTCCTCTTGCAATCCTCTGGCTTCCTCAAGCAAAGCCCTGTAAATATCCCAAAGCTTCTGGTGCATTTATAATCTTCACACTATAACACTATGGATGATGCTCTGAGGAGTTTACAATCAAGATACGCTTCAGATGCTGCTCAACTACGCTGACAAAATCTATGGTGCGCTCGGTTTCTGTCATTTTCTTTCCCCACCATTCACTCACCATGGATGAGCAGAGAGGACCTTGCGGATGAAAAGTGCAGCACTCTGGGAGACGTTAGGGTAGAGCTTGAAGGCATCATAACGCCCTGCGAGGATCCTGCTCTCTGTCTCCAAAGTATCTGCTTCAAAGAACGGTGAGCGACCACTGAGCCTGATGGGAACAATTGAGAACAGAAGGAATGGACAACATAAATGACCCATCTGTCTATGGAACTAACATTCCCCAGTGAGATACCACTTTGTGACCATGGTTATTACAGCTTTCTACATAAGAAGGATGTGTCTTTAAAACTTTACAGAGCATGGTGCTTGCATCCTTACGATTTATATCGATATTGATTGTTTCTTGATTGCTTATTCGTACCCTATGGCTATCATTAAGTGCTGTACCTTATGATTCTTGACGAATGTATCTTGTCTTTTTATGAGAGCATAGCCACCAAAGACAAATTCCTTGGGTGTCCAATCACACTTGGCCAATAAAGAATTCTATCTATGTTATTGGCCAGGTCAGCAGAATATCAAGGAAACAAAACTATAGCTTCCAATTGGATTTTTTTTTATTGCATGGAATTAATCAGAGGAAGATCTTTAATTCTACTTGACACACTCAATTCCCTGCCGCCCCTCATTTCATCCATACTTACATAATATACGTGAGGACTCCTATGCCCCAGATGTCAGCTGCTGAGCCAGTAGGATCCCCTTTCACCATTTCTGGAGCTGCATAGAAAAGAAAGAACCACTTCTTTTTTTCTTCATAGATGACTCACAGTGCCAAATTCCATACTGTGCCCAGGAGGGCTTTCACTAAACATACCGAATAAACCCATCAGCTTAATTGGGTCACATCTCAGTGCTTCCCTAGTACACCTCAAGTGGCAAACAAAGCTGGGTGTAATAAACAGCTTTACAGCTGGAGCTACGAATACAAAGAGTTAGATCTGCAAGCTTCCTATTGCCAGGTTGCCTTAATGCAACAAGAGGGAAGAAAAGAGTCTCGTGGATAAGAAATCTTAAAGCCAATCCATGATTATGGAGTGAAAAAGAGGAAGAGAGTTCAGAGCAAACATATTGGCCGAACCCATCAGAGAGAATAAAAAGGAATGCGGACTATAACCTAGTAAAATAGGATCACAAAAAGGCTGACACAATCTGCTTGCGCAGTTATTCCCAGTCAATCTTCAAAGGAGTAATCATTGCACTGATTATTCATTTATTTATTTTATTTATATACTGCCTTTTGTACAGGAGCTCCGGCTGGTGTGTATGTTGTAGCTGTAAAGCTATTTATTTGTGTTTGCTCCTCCCGATTTTCTTCACAAGGAGCAAACCTGTGTAGTAGTTGGGGTGAGAGAGAAAGAAAGCAACTGCCCAAAGTCATCCAGTGAGCCTACATGGCTGAAAGTGGATTTGAACCTGGATCTCCCTACTCCTAGTCCAGCACTTAACCCTTACACCATGCTGGCTTTGGGTTATTTGTTGCCATATGTTGCAAGCCGCCCAAGAGTTGCGTGACAGTGAGATGAGCAGCACATACATTAAATAAATAAATAAATAATTCAAAAAAGACATGTAAGTTGTCTGAATGAATTGTGGGATTTCTGCATGCCTTGAGATCTTTAGTTACGGGAAGATGTCTAAAACCTTAGCAGGAGGCTATTTGCTTGGCAGCACAAGGAAAGTCCTTCCTCCACCCCCCAAAGTCAACCATGCAGAAGATGGGGTCAACCTAGAGTTAGGGACTCACCAAAGGGTCAGTAGCTAACTTTTGTAGCTCTTTCCTTCCTGCTCTGCTTTCAGCCTCCTTAACAATCTGATTGTCTGCAACTCCATTCAATTACCTACATTTCTAGATCAATCTAGGCATCTCAAATGTTTATTTCACATCATGCCTCTTCCACAAGCAATTTGCTTCCCTTATCCTCTTGCATATAGAATACAGATAAATATAAAATTAATACAGACTCACCCATATATTCTAAAGTACCAACACGGCGCCCTAGCTGTCGCAAAACCATTGGATTGTACGTCTGGGCACTACCAAAGTCAATAATTTTTACTGAGTTTGTGGTGGAAACAATGATGTTCTCAGGTTTCAGGTCAAGGTGAATGATATGTCGTCCATGAAGATATTCTAGACCTTGAAGGATCTGTGTTATATACCCCACCACATCATCTTCTGAGTATCGGAATCTGCAGGCATAGAAATGAAATTAGAGGGATGGTTGGGAATTCGAAAATCAATTCCAGATATATGTCCTAGTATAATTATACCATACTTAGATTTGAAAACAATTAGCCCTCACATAAACACATGAGAGAAATTTTTTGCCAGTCTTCATCCACCCTTCAAGTACATTGAGAGTACAGCTCCTAGAACGCCCAATGTATGGCAACATTTTGGCAATAATGTTGTTTGCTAATTACTATAATGTTGTTCAATCACGGTCATCGTATTACAGTATAATTGGTCATAATCATATTGTATAACTACTTTAAGATAAATGTAATGCGCCTTCCTGCCTTGCTGAAGCAAGATTTCCATTTTTCAAATTAAGACTGTGTTAGTATTCTGGAAAGCTGTGGCAAATCTAGACAGCATACTAAAAAGCAGAAACATCACCCTGCCAACAAAAGTGCATATAGTCACAGCTATGGTTTTATCAGTGCAATGTATGGCTGTGAAAGTTGGACCACAAGGAAGGCTGAGCGCCAAAGAATTGAGGTCTTTGAACTATGGTGCTGGAGAAGACTCCTGTGAGTCCCTTGGACTGCAAGGCGATCAAACTGGTCAGTCCTAGAGGAGATCAATTATCTTTAGAGTTGCTCTTTAAAAGGTCAGATCCTGAAGATGAAACTCAAATACTTTGGCCACCTAATGAGAAGGAAGGTCTCACATGAGAAGAGCCTGATGCTGGGAATGATTGAGCGCAAAAGAAGAATGGGACGACAGAGAATGAGGTGGCTGGAAGGAGTCACCAAAGCAGTAGGCATGAGCTTAAATGGACTCCAGAGGATGGTACAGGACAGGAAGGCATGGAGGAATGCTGTCCATGGGGTCGCGATGAGTTGGACACAACTTCACAATTAACAACAACAACAACAAAGTATTCTGCTTGAACATCAATTTAACCAATTTATGTTTACATGTTTGGATCAAGCAGAAATGTTCCCTTTTTGCTCTTGCAATTCAGCGGCTGAGAGGTATAAGCATCTTATTTAATTGCCTGCCTTGAATAAATGATCATCTCCATTATCAATTTCTCTGCTAATTAAATCCAGTTCAGGCTACAAAGGATTCGTCGCAAACAGCCAACATGTTGTGACCACATTCTTTCAAGGCTCTTTCACCTTGGCCTGGAAATATTTCCTTATGGAATTCTCTACTTGAAGTCCAAATCCTACAGGTTCCTGTTTCCCTGTCTTGGAACACAAAGCTTTTCTAACAATCCAAAGTTTCATTCTCAGCATTTGCCGCTCCCAACAAACCTGTCAACAAGGTGGAAGAGGATCTCTTTCCCAGTGCAATATTCTGCTATCAGCACCAGGTAGCGAGGAGTAATATAGGCTTCATGGAGGGTCATGATGCGTTCATGGTGAAGGCCCTTAAGGATCTCATACTCTTGCAGGACATTTTGCTTGCCTTCTGCCTCATAGGGTACAATTTTGGCCATAAAACGCTTGCCTGTGGCATTCTCCTTACATTCCCGGATCACTCCAAAACGGCCTCTGCACAGAAACATATAATATACATTTAGTGCATGGCTGGATGCTGTTTAGTGCAAGCTAGGACCACCTTCACATGCAAAATACATCAGTCAAGAGTCCAGGGCCACTCCTTGTAAAAACTTGGTGAATTGGTATTGACTAGCTTTACTTACAATTGGCATTACAACTTGCTAGAGAAACAAGAAGGACAAATTGTGTATCCTGTTCTAATTGTTCTAACTGTCAGGAAATTTCTCCTCAGTTCTAAGTTGCTTCTCTCCTTGATTAATTTCCACCCATTGCTTCTTGTCCTGCCCTCAGGTGCTTTGGAGAATAGTGTCAGGCCTGCAGTCATGGAGTTTGACTCCCTCTTCTTTGTGGCAACTCCTGAGATATTGGAACACTGCTATCATTTCTCCCCTAGTCCTTCTTTTCATTGAAGTAGACATATCCAGTTCCTGCAATCGTTCCTAATGTTTTAGCCTCCAATCCCCTAATCCTCTTTATTGCTCTTTTCTTTCTAGAGTCTCCACATCTTTTTTACATTGTGGCGACCAAAACTGAATGCAGTATTCCAAGTGTGGCCTTAGCAAGGCATTATAAAGTGGTATTAACACTTCACGTGATCTAGATTCTATCCCTCTGTTTATGCAGCCTAGAACTGTGTTGGCTTTTTTGGCAGCTGCTGCACACTGCTGGCACATATTTAAATGGTTGTCCACTAGGATTCCAAGATCCCGCTCACAGTTACTGCTATTGAGCAAGGTACCACCTATACCAGGGGTCTGCAAAGTCGGCTCTTTTAAGACTGGTGGACTTCAACTCCCAGAGTTCCCCAGCCAGCATAGCTGGCTGGGGAATTCTGGGAGTTGAAGTCCACCAGTCTTAAAAGAGCCGACTTTGCAGACCCCTGACCTATACTGTACCTGTGCATTTTGTTTTTCTTGCCTAAATGTAGAACCATACTCTTTTCACCGATGAATTTCATTTTATTAGATAGTGCCCAATGTTCAAGTCTGTCAAGATCCTTCTGTATCTTAAGCCTATCTTCTGGAGTGTTGGCTATTCCTGCCAGCTTGGTGTCATCTGCAAATTTGATGAGTTCCCCGTTTATTCTGGGCATTATAAAGGATAATACAAAACAGGGAACAGGAAATGCAAATCGCTTTTTTCTCACCCCTACAAAAACCATCTGAGGCTGTTTTGAGCTTTACTGCTCAAGAACAATGTTGAATATGCCTAGTTAAAGAAAAGAGTGTGCAATGTGCAGCCTATCATGTGAACTCCTTGCAAACTGATGTTTGTAATACAGAACTATAGGTCAGTAATCCCTACAGATTTTGAGAGATTAGCAACAGATTTCACATGGTTCCTGGCAAGCTCCCTGACAGCTTGGGAGTTGTAGTCTTATAGATATTCCTAATGAGGAAACTGGGTATATTTGTCCTTAAAAAATGTGAGAATCTCTTCAGATACCTGAAAGGTATTCTGAAACATCAGAAAGATGTTGTTCTTTCCTAAAATGTAGGGTAAGAAATTATGGTAAATTAGGCAATAGCAGGGGACGTGGTGGCTCAGTGGCTAAGACGCTGAGCTTGTCAATCAGAAAGGTCGGCAATTCAGCTGTTCAAATCCCTAGTGCCACATAATGGAGTGAGCTCCCATTACTTGTCCCAGCTTCTGCTAACCTAGCAGTTCAAGAGCAAGTAAAAATGCAAGTAGAAAAATAGGGATCACTTTGGTGGGAAGGTAACAGCATTCTATGAGCCTTCAGCGTTTAGTCATGCCGGCCACATGACCATGGAGACATCTTCGGAAAGCGCTGGCTCTTTGGCTTTGAAACTGAGATGAGCACTTCCCCCTAGAGTCAGGAACGATTACCTTTACCTATGAAACAGCAAATTCCCATTGACTTTTAAGAAAAATGGGTAAAACAATTCATCAGTGAACTCAATTACCCATTGAGGGGTTGAGTTTCCCTTCACTAGATTTGTTCCAGAAGAAGCTGGATAACATCTTTCAGATACTTTAATCTGGATTCCTGCATTTACTAAGGGACTTGATGAACCAAATTATCCCTCGACTAATCCATGAAACAAACAATAGAGTTCAGCTTATTGTATTACAATGATTTGGGAGCTACAAGATCTATTCAACTCAATCGACCCCACTTTGCCATGGTACAAAATCCTCTGTTATAATCTACCGTTGTTTGAACCTGCAAAGTACCATCTAAAACATTGTATTGCAGAAATAACTCCATGAAAGGTTTCAGTCTCAGCCCCTGGGATCTCTGGCCAAAAAGCTCCAGGGGAAAAGAAAAATGTCATCTCATGAGCCTATTGGACAACTCACATTCACGTGGAATAGTGGGCTAAATGGCCCTAGGTATGATATCGGTACAAATCAGCTTTGTTACTGATAGAAATAGCTTACCTCGCTTTCTCATCCAAGAAGGTGTATGGTTTTTGAGGAACTCCTTGGCGCAATGCGGATTCATCCTTTGAAGTAAGACTGCCCCGGGCTCCACTACTAGCATCCTTACCGGAGGAAAGGTTCCGCTTTAGAAAACGTGTGTGTGAAGGCATTTCCTCTGTGGTGGGGGTCACTGAGGGGCTGGGAGCATCATCTGTTGTGACAGGTGGTCTTGATGGGATGGAAACAAAAGAGGTGGCAACATATGGCACGGTTTTAGGAGTGATGGTCCCAGGCGAGTCCACTGTGGAAGTTGGGACTGCAGGCTGGACTGGGGAGAACTTGGAGAGAGAAGAACTTGGAGGAGAACTTGGAGAGAGAGGGGATGATGTTGGAGCAAGCAAACCCTTGGTGGCAGTTGAGACGTGATGGGTGGTGAGGGCAGATGCTGTCCTGGAAGGCTTTAAGGTTGATTCTGGGAAAGGAGCCTTTGTCATGGATGGACCTTCCAAAGAGGAGGAATCCTGGGAAGATGGAAGGAGGGCTGTAATTGGGAGCTTTTCTTTCTCTGAAGCCGTAGATGCCTCCTCACTGGCTTGAATCTCTTGTGGCCCAGGAAGAACCTGTCCTAAAACTGGCTCGGGGGGCAATAGAGGACCTGTGCTTTTCATCATTGGCTGGGGAGTCTGATCAGGAAGTGTCTGAGTAGATCTGGTAGAAGCTGTTCTATTCCTCTTGGCAGGGAGACTTGAATGGGAAGCTGTGGGTTCTGAATGGGAAGAAAGGAAGAAAGAAAAAAACAGAGGCGAAAGATTCTAGGCTCGCTTTCCATCCAAAAGTCAGTCAGAATGCCAAGTTCCTCCTCAAAATAGGAATGCCAACAGTGATAGAACGAGGTGAAGGAAGGAATACTCCTGTGGTGGGATTCAATTTTTTTTTACTACTGCTTCTATGGGTGTGGCTTGGTGGGTGTGGCATGGCTTGGTGGGTGTGGCAGGGGAAGGATACTGTAAAATCTCCATTCCCACCGCACTCCAGGGGAAGGATTCCGCAAAATCCCCATTTCCTCTTGATCCGCTGGGACTCGGGAGGCACAGAAAAGATGGGGGCCGGGCCAGTCAGAGGTGGTATTTACCGGTTCTCTGAACTACTCAAAATTTCCGCTACTGAACGGGTCAGAACCTGCTGAATACCACCTCTGGACTGTCTGTATTAAAGACAGATGCATTTTGCTACCATGGGATGGACCTATGCTCAGTTGAAGGCATATTCCAGAATGTGGAACTATATGACAAGCACTAGCCATACAAGATAGAACAGGGGGTTAGCTGTTATAAGAAACAAGCTACCTCTACTGGTATCTCTTTTGCCTCCTGCTTTTTGAATTACCCACAGAAGGACGTCTCAAGAACTGTATCACAGTGAAGGACTGTTGGCGTGGGGGAGGGGATTAAGCTTAAAGACATGAATAGAAAGCAAAGGTAGTTGCCACCCTGCAGCAAGATAGGCAGCAAGCATTTATTTATTTACTAACAAATACCGTATTTTTTGGAGTATAAGACACACCTTTTTCCTTCAAAAAAAAGGCTGAAAATCTAGATGCTTCTTATACATCGAATACAGCATTTTTTCCCTTCCGAAGTCCCTCCCACTTCACCAAAATGGCCGTGCATTGCCTTATGGAGGCTTTCAGACAGCTCCTGGGGGCTGGGGGGGGCAGAAATGAGCACAAATGGGCAGCTTTTTGCCCCCTCAGCCCCCAGCAGCACTCTAGAAGCCTCCATAAGGCTATGCATGCAATTTGTTTGACAAAAAACAGGCCCGTTTTTGTGAAAAGCAAGCCGGTTTTTGCTCACCCCCACCCCCACCCCAGGAGCACTCTGCAAGCCCCCCCAAAGCTATTCATGCCTTTTTAAAAAAACAAAACGGGCCTGTTTTTGGGAGGTTTGCAGAGTGCAAAAACATTTTTTTTTAATTTGCCTCTTCAAAATCTTGGTGCATCTTATACTCCAAAAATACAGTAAGTAAAATAAATAAAAAGGTATGTTAACAACAGAAGAGAAATTGCCACTTCAGAAAGACAGAAGCAGTGCAAATCTTATTTCTAATGTCAGTACTCTCACATACAGAACAGGAAAATTCCCATCCATCTAGATAATTGACTCAACATGTTCCTCCCTCTCTCTCTGTCCTTTTTGTAAAATATTATCTTTTTTGCTCTAAATTGGAGGATAAGGACTGTTTTATTATGTATACCAGGGGTAGTCAACCTTTTTATACCTACCACCCACTTTTGTATCTCTGTTGGGTAGTAAAAATTTCTAACCGCCCACCGGTTCCACAGTAATGGTGATTTGTAAAGTAGGAAAGTCAATTAAATTTTAAAAAGGAAAGTGCTTCAGTATCGGACAAAACCCTTACTGCCCACCATGAAAGCTAGAATGCCCATTAGTGCGCGGTAGGGACCAGGTTGACTATCACTGATGTATATGTTTAAATCAGTGTTTCTCAACCTTGGCGAGTTTAAGACGAGTGGACTTCAACTTCCAGAATTCCCCAGCCACTCGTCTTAAACTCGCCAAGGTTGAGAAACACTGGTTTAAATGGTTCTGGGCATTTTATTTCACCAAAGAAATAATGTAACCTGTTCTGACCCCTCCTTTCTCTGACTAACACAAGACTGGCTGCCTGCCACTAACTCTCTTGGCTGCTTGCCTGAATGACTCTGAACAGATACGAAGCTTCCTAACTCAACTAAACATGAACCTGAAAATCAACATGACTAAACACGAACCTAGAAATCCAACGTTGTTCTCTGCAAGGACTTTCTTATCAAGGACTTCCTTTTAAACCCTCTTGGGAGGGGCCAGTCATTAAAGCCTCCTTTTTTCAGCCCTTCTCACTCTAGCATCAGGGACAAACTAGCCTTGATCCTCCCCACTACTTCACGACCCAGGTGCCTCCTGATGACCAGCCAGGCTCTCTGCTCTCTCAAGGTCGCCCTCCACCTCCAGAACAGACTCATAGGACTCCTCACTAGAGGAGTCCATCAGCAGCTCATCTGGAGCCAGCTGGGCCACAACAGGAACCTAACATGATTTAACATGAGCCTTTCCTCCTTCTTACCTGCACCTTCAATGAATACTTTCCCCGAAGGGTTGCTGTATGGGCCTTGTCCGGCCTTGTTGGCACAGGCAACACGGAACTTGATGGTGTTTCCAACAGGAAGATCTGTTGCATTGAAGTAGCAGTCAGCAATGCCTGAGTTAATTGTTTTCCAATCATGTTCTCCTGAGGGAGAGAGAAAAGGGATATATGTATATATATGTGTGTGTGTGTGTGTGTGTGTGTGTGTGTTAGTTAGAAACAATTACATATATATGTGTGTGTGTGTGTGTGTGTGTTAGTTTTATGAGCTGATCAAAACTAACTATCAAAACTAACTATCTATCAAAACTAACACACATATCTAAAAAATTACACAACGTAATTCTTGACTTGCTGTCTAGATGGTCTCTGGTGATGAGCCGAAAGGCAGGAAAGGAAACAGTATGTCTCCTCCCTTAATTGGGGCCTAATAACAGGTTGTTGTGAAACAATTACATACATACATACATACATACATACATACATACATACATACATACATACATACATATATATGAAGAATAATTATCACAGCTCCTGTGAAGAGGTCCCTTTAAGGGGAGGAGACTCAACGTCATCCCTCTCTGCCCTTCGACTCAGCCCAGAGTCATCCAGACAGAGAACCAAATTAGATTACTGCTGTGTGACATTTTTTAGATGTGTGTTAGATTTTTAAGGGCTGAAAATAGAGACCAGGATGGATCCATTTCAGGCTTATTAGCCTTCTTCAGCTGGCCATACTCCTTCTACTGGGATTTGAACCAGGGCTTTCCAGTATTTGAGGCAAGCTCTCTATGCCTTGAGCTATCTGGTATCCCTGATATATCAGCCAATTTACAGGACTTTTAAATGAAGAATAATTATCACAGCTCCTGTGAAGAGGTCCCTTTAAGGGGAGGAGACTCAACGTCATCCCTCTCTGCCCTATCAGGGATACCAGATAGCTCAAGGCATAGAGAGCTTGCCTCAAATGCTGGAAAGCCCTGGTTCAAATCCCAGTAGAAGGAGTATGGCCAGCTGAAGAAGGCTAATAAGCCTGAAATGGATCCATCCTGGTCTCTTTATTTTCAGCCCTTAAAAATCTAACATATATATATATATATATATGTTAGATTTTTAACACGTGTATATATATATATATATATATATATATATATATATATATACACGCAGAGCCTGTGAATGGTCTTGACTGTCAGGTTTCGTGCCACCTTAAGAATCTCAATTATTTTCAACCTCATATAATTTCCTTTGCAAATCTAATGCAAATAAGAGCCAGGTACATATATCGGTAGTCAAATGAAAGTGAAAAGTCTGTGCCAAACAGCATTCCATTTAGATGGATTTTGTTTTTGGCCAACGTCTCAAAATCAGGTCTTCATACTTGGACTTAGCCCATTGAATCAGAGATACCAATGGTAACAGCACTTAGACTTATATACCGCTTCACAGTGCTTTACAGCCCTCTCTAAGTGGTTTACAGAGTCAGCATATTGCCCATGACAATATTACCCACCTCGGAAGGATTGAAGGCTGAGTCTACCTTGAGCCTGGTGAGGTGTGAATTGCCAAATTGTAGGCAGCCAGCAGAAAGTAGCCTGCTGTACTACACTCCAACCACTGTGCCATCGCGGCTCATAACCCACAACCCCAGAGTTCTTTCTGTCACCAAATTTCAGAAGCACGGTTGCTAAAAATGGACAGCTTGGTTTTCTCCCAGTCCAAAACAGGAAACACCTAAGCTGCAATGTAACAGGCAGTTAACTAATACTTTGATTTAAACTGCAAGGAACCACATCCCCCAAATGCAGAAAATCCGCCCCTTCTAATATATGACCATTTTGCATCAGTGCTCTTTTCCCTGTGACTTCCCACACCCGTTCCCCAAAATGGTGCGAATATCAGCCACGAAAGAGATACACAAAAGATGAGTTTTACTGAACGCAAAGAGATGGAGAAGGGGGAACCAGGAAACCCATCCTCTCTTCTTTGTGTCGTATTACCAGTAAAGAAGAGAAAAATCTCTCTAGTAGATAGGAGGGGGCAGGCAATTAAGTAACAGAGTCATTAGAAAGAGACGGAATTCTTTAAATTAAAATGCAAGAATGCTCCCAGGTAGAGAACAGCTGCTCTTGAGAATGTCTGGGGCGGGTACATTCTGCCTCATCCAATAGGTGCGTACCATCTATCTTGCATTCCAGGGTGTATGTGCAGCCGGGCGCCTGAGTGTCTGCTGGCCTCCACAGCACCAGGACTGTGTTCTTGTACTTTTGAGGAATTTCTGGAGTGCCTGGTCTCCCAGGAAGACCTGTTCCAAACGGGTTTTAAAAAGGAGAATGCACTGAGCGACATGAAACAGCAACCATATACACGGCAGAGATATCAATATTGATTCAATCGGGGGGGGGGGGGATTTTTAAAAAAAAGAAAATCTTTGTTTATTCTTACGTGCCACAGCAATGGTGCAGGAACTGGTTGCAGTGCCCAAGGCATTTGTAGCATTACATTCGTACAGGCCTGCGTCCTTCTTGGAGACTTTGGAAATGGTAAGCAGTTGACGGCCGTCCTTACATGCCACGATATTAAGAACTCCCTCTGAAACCAGGGCACGTTTATCTGTCGAAGACAGAAAATAGTCAATTTAACCAAACTAGGGACTTTGAGGACTCAGTCTGCTCTTCATCAGATTTCCAAATTTATGCCCCATTCCTATTGCTTCCCACATCCGATAACAATGCATCCAAACATATAAGCTTGATACAAATCTAAACCATGACCATCTCCAGGACCTTCAACTTCTAGCTCTTGAGTTTTCCAGGTGGATTTCTCTAACACTGAATGACTACAGAAGTGGCTTTATAGGACAGGCTTAACATGGTCATTTCTAGATCAGGATCAGTCCTCAAAGAACCCAAAGCAATCCCAGGTTACTGGTGTTAAATTGGCTAGTTTGTATCATGTGAACTCAGAAGACTGGTTGATTGAGTTGATTCTCTTGTCCACCCCACAGATTTAGAAGCCTCCTTATAAGAATGGAGTTGTTCTTTTTGAAAATGTATTTCTTTAGTTGCCTTTTTTAAAATCCCATACATGCACACATGTTTAATCACATATAGGTGCATGCACCCGCATAGAGTGGTATAAAACTACAGGGAGGGAGGGAAATAGGGACATTATAAATGGCATAAAAGAGACAAGGATATTGGCCAAGATGACTGTTGTCCATAGAACAAAGACTATTTGCATCCCATTGGCCATGTGCTACATCACAGAGAAAACCAGGGCTCACGGAGGCTGAGTTAGTTGTCTCATGTGAACACACACAGAAAATTGGATTTAACAGAAAGGGCTTGTTGTTCTTGATGCAATTTAATTCTGGATTCCAACTCTTTGCAGTCATTGGGATGGCAGTTCAGGCCAAGGATTTAAGACTTCATCCATAAAATTGTAATTGAGCCACTTCAGCTCCCCCCCCTACAGTTGTGCCCCCTTTCTGATAAATTTTAATTCAGTGATGATACTTCAAAGCTGAATATTTACGAAGCACTGCTATCACTTGCAGCCACCAGAGCCAATGGCTAAGCTTGCAGATGATGATGGGAGCTGTGTACTCCCACAGATTTGGAGAAGCCTTGACTGAAGATAGTCCTTTCAAGGGAACTCAGAATGAATCAGGTTCCCCCTTTCTTGACTTTGGGATCTGGGGAGCTCCTTGGCCTATCACAGCCCAAATGCAGGATACGTGTCAGAAATCCAAGTAACATACCCATAGCGAACAGAAGTCCGAGACAAGCAGGTTCCTCAAAGAACAGGTTTATGGGACATATCATATTGGCACAGAGTGAAAACTGACTCTAAAGGTTCCAATGGTTTCGATCTAATTAAAAGCTTTCCCCTTTTCCCAAACAATCAGTCACATGGTCCAATCAAGGTTGCTTGGAAACTTCACTCCTCCTCTCTTCAGCCACCTGTGGCAATGTCCTTGGTTCCCAGGAGAAACTATTTTGTTTTGGCTACAAACTCCAGCTATCTCTACTCCCCCACTCCCTATCCTTCAGTACCATTGTAACCACACTGAAGTCTCCAAGATGGCCTCAGTCAGGCTAACTTCAGAGTGGACAATACGTGCCTCTCCTTGTGGTGCAGAACTTACCTTTCATCCACAGAATGCAGGGGGCAGGGCTGGCGGCAGGAAGGCAGCAAAGCTGCACTGCCTCTCCCTCCAACAATACCTGGTCCTTTAATTTTATGTGGAAGACAGGAGGGAAATCTGGTAGGAAAACAGATAAAAGGTATTCATTGGAAGCAGGCTGTGAAATACCACCTGGTTGGTACTAAAGGACTTGGCAGGAAACTAATACTTATTACTGGGAGAGGAATAATTCCCTCTAGTGAAGGCAGGTAATTTTACAATCCTCAACCTCTTTCTTGACCCCCTTCCTGAACTGCAGCCATAAAACTTAAGTGGCAAATCATACAAAATTGCAATGCAGCTTTCTGCCAATTTCTGATGGGAAAAACTGAAGTGGCGAACTCAATTGAGGATAACTTAGTGCACCTAAAGTAACTAGAAAAAAGACAAAAGAGAACAGAAACAATAACAAAAATAGCCTTAAAGTTGGGAGGAAGAAAAGAAGAACAAAAATAGCTCCATCCCCTTACATGCCATCTGAATGTCCTTGCCTCGTCTCTCCCCTGGTGAAAATAATGTTATAATAATGTAATAAAGTGCAGGTCCCAGTTGCAAGGAAACAAACAAAAAGACCACCCCTTTTCTGCTGGGAATAATCAAAGGGAAATATACAAAGAAAATCAAGAACATATTGACACATCTGCTAACCACAGCTAGAATAGCATTTGCCCAATGCTGGAAATAAAATAATGCCCCCTCGGATGAATTAGTGATACAAAAAATTATGGACTGTGCAGAGATGGACAAATTAACACTAAAATTAAAAGACAAAGAAGAGTCAGAATATTATGAAATTTGGAACATTTGGTACAAATGGTTGCAAAACAAAAATAAAATTAATTAAGCCATATGTATGTATGTATGTATGTATGTATGTAAGTATGTATGTATGTATGTATGTATGTATGTATGTATGATAATAATAATAATAATAATAATCTTTATTGTCATTGTAATAAAATTACAATGAAATATATATATTTGTGTCACAAGACCCTGGTAAGCCCCAATTAAAGGAGGAAGCATACTGCTTTCCTTTTCTGCCTCATCACCAGAGACCATCTAGACAGAAAGCTATTAGTTCCATTGTGTACTTTTTTTATATGTGTGTTAGGTTTTTGATTTATTTATTGATCAACTCAAAAACCTAACGTGTGTGTGTGTGTGTGTGTGTGTGTGTGTGTGTGTATAAAAGTGTGTAAACATAGAAGCGAAATAATATATACATGTACAGGTATGATGACACAAAAATGTTGATATAATGACTGTAAGGTGTTGGAGAAGGGAAAAATAAAAAACAGAAGGTTAAAAAAAAAAGACCACCCCTGTTGTACAACTTCAGGTGATGAAAGACATGGGGAAAAAATACCTGAAGCTGGAGTCTTCAGTATTGTGGGGCTTCCTGCAACTGTGAAAACTTCCTAACACAGCAAAATAGGAGTGAGCAGATCAGGAGCGCTCCCTCCCTGACCCCAAATGACACAAACATACCCGATTCACTGAGCATGTATGGTTGACTGACAATAACAACACCTTCCCCTCTCAGGCTGGCAGGGAGGTTGGGCTGAGAAGCCACCTTGTCCTTCTTGGCACGGGATAAACTCCAGCGTTCCCAACGAGAGCTGCGGCGTTGTCCATCACTGGAAACTGTAGGGGCAACAGACATGGCCTGGGTCTTTCCTGATCAGAACAACAGAATTAACCTGGATTTCCTTCTGATGAATCTACGAAACCGTGGCTTATTTACACTTGCTCTACTTCCCCATAGCCATGCTTTATTCTTTTGCATAGCTAGCTCTTCACTCTTACCCTTCAGCTCAGAGAGATCTGGCTTCCCTAAATTCATAATACAGAAGATGCTACTTATAATTCTCCTTGGGATGTCAGAGTCTCTCCTGGGCTTTTACTTAATTGCATGTTGTGGGCATCATTCCCAAAGAACAGAAAGCCTGGGAAATGGCGGTACTTTCTTGTATTTTTCTTATTGCGAATTGTGCCCTCCCAAAACTTTTTGGGACTGAATAATCCTTGATTATATTTCGTGCTGGTTGGAACTTTTGGGGTAGAGTGCAAAACACATGGAGGATTCATGAAGGTCTATCAAACTCTAGATGGCAAAACAGAATAAAACTATGCAGATCAGATGAAGGCTTATCATACTGCGTTTGCATAGTATGCTGAATGTGTCAGTGTTAACCATGGCTAGATATTTATAAACCACCAACCATGAGAATTTATGGTTTAGTGTATTATGTGAACGCCCAAAATAGTTATTTCAGCAATCATGTTAAGGGTATTGTGCACTAAGCTACAATGTTGGCTGCTGGACTACCACATTTCAGTGTGCAGAGTTATATATGGCCAGGGAATATTTCAATGTGGTCACAAAAAGTGCCTAAACTTGCAAAATTAACATGTTGCTTACATTTTTCTTCTCTGATAGGTCTTCAGGAATAAAGATTATTTGAATATGGTGAAGGATGTGAGACCTATCAAACGCATCTTACAAAATATAGAATGCAGCAGCAAGAGCCCTTAAATATAGGCCTGCCTGCCCATAAATTCAATTTGCAATCTGTCAGTGTATAATCATGAACTGGAATAAGACATGGTAGCAAGGCCAGCCAATGAATAGACATGGCAACTGGGTCAGCCAATGGGGACTGTTTGGAAACAGAAATCCCATGTTCCCCAGAAAATAAGACAGGGTCTTATTTTCTTTTGACCCCAAAAATAAGCGCTTGGCCTTATTTTCAGGGAAGTCTTATAATTTTTAAGGCGCAGGAGGCAGCGAGCATGGTCACCTTATGGCTGCTGCTGTGCTGCAATATTTTCAGGGAGGGTTTATTTTGGGGGGGAGGGCTTATTTTAGTGCATGTGCTCAAAAGCCTGATTGGGCTTATTATCCGGGAAGGTCTTATTTTCAGGGAAACAGGGTAGTATTTGCTAGAGAGAGCTAGGAGTCTGGGCATGGCTTAGTCCTATGCAGCTCTGAGTCTGTGCGAAAGCCCAAACTAGTCTGAGCTCTGAACTGAAACTGGAAACTGTTCTCTCCTCTGCCTAGGTTTGCTTGTACTCTCTACCTCATTAGAAGAAGCAGCCATTGGTATTGTATTTGACTTATGTATATAAAGAAAAGTTAATGAATCCTGCTGCATCAGCTACCTGGGTGTGCTTTCTGGATTTGATTTCTGCAACAAACTCTGGCACAATCTTTCCCTTCCCATCCCAGGTAATGACTTGGAGCTCACCATTGCCTGTAGAAGACTCAGACTGGAACGATTCTGTGGAGGGGACCTTAGCAGACTGGGCTGCCAGTTGGTTCTGCGGGATGCCCACCTGGCGCAGGTTTTCACCTTCAGAGGTTGCACGCCGTATCTGAGAGAGAAAGGGAGCTCTCTTCTCTAACTGCCGGACACGGTCGCCAGTAGCAACAGGCTGGTCGTCATCAGCCTGTTGCTGTGAGTGGCTACGTAGATGTGTGGAGAGGCGGCCTACTTTACTTCCAATCTTCCGACGTACGGCCATGACAGGGGATTCACGGGAGCCAGGCTCAGATTGCTGGCCCTCTGTGTCCTTTTTGTCCTTGGAAGCCAAGCCCCAAGAAGGCCTGCGCCCCTGGCCCATACCCCCTGTGTCCTCCTCCTTGACCTTCTTTCTCTCAGCAGGGGGAGTGCGACGCAGGCGCATCGACATTCTGCGAATGAAGCCTCCTTCCTTCTCCACTTCATGCAGGTCCTGTACTGAACGAGACCGTGCGCCTAGCTGCTTGGGGGCTGGAGACTTGGAAAATTCTAGCGGAGCCCCCACTGGTCCTGGCCGATAAATGCCTTCTTCCTGCACCAGGGGCTTGGCCAGGTGCCGCTCCTCAGATCTGGAGATTAGCTTGTAGCCTCTGCTGAAGGAGCCTTCCCTGCCTCTCTTGAATTTGGCTTCAAAGACTTCTTCAGAGTCAATGTCCGCAATATGCTCGGATGAGGAGGAGGGAAGCTCTTTCTCTTTGCTGGGGACCACAGCAGAGGGTGGCATTTCTGTGGGGGATTGCTGAGGCACGCCTTCAGGAGCAGCAATGGAAGGTTCAGCGGTGTCCCTCTGAGGGCTTTGGGAAGATTCACCAGCCAAGGACTTCATGACATCAGCATAAGCAGAACGTTTTGGAGCAGAGCTGCTGGGCGTGGGTGAGATTTGCCTGGATGGTATTGATTCCCGTTTGGAGCTCATGGCTTTCCCAGCCACTGGAGTATCAGGTTTGGCAAATCTGGCTGATGGCTTCTCCTCAGATTGTCTGGGTATAGGTCTCCTCAGGCTAGACCTAGTGAGGGACTTAGTTCCTACCTCCATCTCAAGGCTGGCCGCTTTGGAGAGAGCCTCATGTGGTGTGTGAGGCCGGGACTCATTCAGTGCTGAGAGGGATGGGGTCTCTTTTAATTTCTGAGTCTCTGCCTGGGCCAAGGGGATTTCCAATGGTGCCCCAGAACGCCGGTGCAGGATGACAGGCTCCCCATCGCCCTGGCTGAAAGAGCTACTTTTTTGGAGGAGGCGCCCCTCTGGGGGCAAATGCTGTGGGGCTGTCTCACTAGAGGCTGCACGCGCCATCTTATGCCCCGGGGATAGCTGTTTTTCTAACCGGGGAGGCCTCGGGACCTTCTTCTCAAGGCCAAGGGTCTCCAACAGGGGCCCCCGCAAGCCACTCAGTTTGCCGTCTACAGGACTGCCTCGCAGTAATCGTTGGCGCATGAGCTCCAGGCGCTGAGCATATTCTTCCTCAGGGAGGCCACCTTTCCTATGATATAATGTGCCAGGGCTGGGGCTGCGACGGGGCAGCTCCATGGAGGACGCTTTGGTCAAGATTGGACGCGAGGGGGACTCAGCTTCATCTGAGGGAAGGTTGAGCAAGAGGGCACTATCTGCAGAACTGCCTCGGCGCAATCCCGCCCTTTGTGAAGCTTTATCAGAAGCATCTGGAGACTCCAGGCTGGAGCCTTTCTTCAGTGCTCTCCTTTTCTCTGGCCTTTTCTGGACGTCACTAGTCTCCTCTTCAAAAGAGCCCGGTGCTTCAGCCTCCGTGGAACGTTTTTGGGGCAACTTGCTCTTATGCTTCCTCACGGATGACTCTACATCTTCCTTTCTCTTGGTTCCTCTCTGCTCTTCATCCTGCCAATCCATGGCTGTATCCTCCTCCATCAGAGCCCCATCTGGACCCACAGACTCCTCCTCTGTGGGAATCTCAGTCAGGGACATGCGGGAACCGGAAAATTCAGGCTGGTGGGGCATGGGAATATAGGGCAGCTCTTCAGGGTCATCAGAATCCGAAGAAGAGGATAGGACTGATGTTTCCTTTAGGAGACGTGGCACGGCAATAGATAAGTGTGTGGATGTGTCCTCTAGAAGCTCGGGGATAGGTCGTGGCACCATGTTACACTTGTACCTAATCTGGGAGCGCTGTGTAAAAAAAATGTATAGGAAGGACAAAAAGAAAGAATGAGCTGGAACTCAAGCAAAAATATACAAAATCTTCCACCTCTTTGGTTGCTGTGCCTATCCAGTAATAGTATCCCCCTTCCTGTTTTGTACAGACTAAGCTGGTAAAATATTTGCTAGGCTCAAATATTTTTTCCAAGACCCATTTAAATAGAATAAGCTGCCCATTCTTAAAACAACACAATTTCGGTCAGCCTTAGAAAAAGGAAACATGTCTTTTACAAACATGTAAAACCGCCGCCCCGGGTCCCTCTGTGGGAGATGGGTGCGGGATATAAGTATGAAAAAATAATAAATAAATAAATAAAATGTTTGTACTTTTTGTGCATTGATTGTTTCTCAAGATGTCCATGAAAAGCATATGATAAGTGCAACACAAAATAGACAGTGAACAGTATATGACTTATCAGCATTCCTGGTCACCAGAAGTTAGATTTGCAACTAAAGATCATTGACCAGCTAACAGTGCAGTTCTGTATTTTGATCTTTGCTAGTTAGTGGCTATCCACTGACTTTTCTAATTTATTGTTTTAGTGTCTTCTGTATTAGATTTAGCTACTTTTTGTATATATCACTGAATGCTGTCACTACATATTTTAAAGATAAATAAAATATAATTCAGAATTTTGTTTTGCTATGTAAGTACATATAATTCAGAATACTGTTTTGTTTTGTTTATTCCTACATTATCAGTTGAGTATGAATGTTGGGTGAGAAGAAAAGTGGCTTTTTGCCTCTGCAATGCCAGAGATTACTAACAAATTTGTAAATGGGCACAAATATTACAAAGCATTGCTATTTACTGGGATTCCTTAGTTTTCCCATTTCTCGGTATGAAGTTTTCTAAAGTACAGCATGGAGGCTAGAATTGGAATTGATCTTTTTCTTGAATATCAGCTGTGAGCTGCTGGGGTTATGCCTGGTAGAACTTCTGATCTTATTCATTCCTTGCCATCATTTTTGGTTGAGAAAAATGGCAGGCTCCAGTCAAACCACTAAAGAACTGCCACCATATTGCTAGGAGGTATTTACCTGCCACTTCCTGCGAGATATGAACAGTTTGAGATGATCTGTGCTGATACTCTTGCCCTTGGCCAGTGTCTGGAAGGGAAAATGGGTGGTAAAGAGTGAAGCAAATGGACACAGTGGGTTTTGTTCTCAGTATTTATGGGAGAAGCCCAAGCTTCTGAGGTAGGTAGGGAGAGAGAGAGAGAGAGAGAGAGACAGAGACTGAGAGACAGAGAGATATAGACAGAGAGAGAGAGAGAGAAAGACAGAGAGAGAGAGAGAGAGAAAGAGAAAGAGAGAGAAATTGAAAGAGAGACAGAGACTGAGAGACAGAGAGAGATAGACAGAGAGAGATAGAGAGAAAGACAGAGAAAGAGAGAGAGAGAAAGAGAGAAATTGAAAGAGAGACACAGAGACTGAGAGACAGAGAGAGATAGACAGAGAGAGAGAGAGACAGAGAGAGAGAGAGAGAGACAGAGAGAGACAGAGAGAGAGAGAGAGACAGAGAGAGAGAGAGAGAGAGAGAGAAAGAGAGAAATTGAGAGACAGAGACAGAGAAAGAGAGACAGAGAAAGAGAGACAGAGATACTCCTCAAAACTCTGAATGGGTTCCCCAGTTCTTTCCAAAGAGGCAGATTATAGTAGTAGGAC
This sequence comes from Rhabdophis nuchalis, assembly GCA_039707465.1. NCBI lineage: Eukaryota > Metazoa > Chordata > Lepidosauria > Squamata > Natricidae > Rhabdophis > Rhabdophis nuchalis. The sequence continues at coordinate 145,856,440 of CM077643.1, forward strand.
TCACCTTGAACCAGGGATGTTCCAGGGTCTGTTCTGCATTAGGCCTCCTATTTGGAAAAGGTAAGAAGAATTAATGTGCAGATTAAGTGGCATTTATCAGTATAGGGGAATGACATCGTTGGAGTTGGATCAATTCCAGTCAATAAGATTATTTCCTTCCCAATTAGATCACACTCAGTTAAATATCTTTTTTTTTTAACCGAAAGGAGAATGTCTTCCTCTACAACTTTTCAGGGTGGGAAAGAAATGGCTTTAGTTCTTACTGGAATGTGACTTTATTTAATTGCATATATTATAACCCTGGTTTATTTTTATTTATTTTATTTTATCGAATTTATACCCCGCCCTTCTCCTTGTTAGGACCCAGGGCGGCGCACAGGCATTATTTAAAAACCACAATAAATACAATATACAACAATTAAAATATATTAAATTATTTACCCGTGCTAAAACCCATGTTTAAAAACCCAACCAGATTATAATTTATATATAAAAGTCAGAACGGGGGGCTATCCTAGGCCGGCTTGTTGGAATAAATGCGTCTTGAGACGTTGGCGGAAGAGGCGGAGGTCCGAGGTAGTGTGAAAGTCGGGAGGTAGGTCGTTCCAGAGGGCCGGGTCCGCCACAGAGAAGGCCCTTCCCCTGGGTGTCGCCAGCCGGCATTGCCCAGCCGACGGCACCCGGAGAAGACCCTCTCTGTGGGAGCGGACCGGACGAAGGGATGTATGGGGCAGGAGGCGGTCTCGTATATAGTTAGGCCCTGAGCCATGGAGCGATTTAAAGATGGTAGTCAACACCTTGAAGCGCACTCGAAAGGCCACAGGCAGCCAGTGCAGCTCGCGCAGGAGAGGTGTTACGTGGGCTTGCCTTGAGGCACCCATAACCACCCGCGCGGCCGCATTCTGCACTAACTGTAGCTTTCGAGTGCACCTCAAGGGGAGCCCCATGTAGAGAGCGTTACAGTAATCCAGCCGAGATGTCACAAGCGCTTGAGTGACTGTGCGAAGGGCCCCCCGGTCCAGTAAGGGGCGCAACTGGCGTATCAGGCGGACCTGATAGAACGCCCCCCTGGCCACGGCCGCCAAATGGTCCTCCATGGACAGCCAGGAATCCAGGAGGACGCCCAAGTTGCGCGCCCTCTCCATGGGGGCCAGTTGTTCGCCCCCAATGGCCAGTGTTGGACTTATCTGGCTGAACCGGGGTGCCGGAAACCACAGCCACTCGGTCTTGGATGGGTTGAGTTTGAGTTTGTTACTACCCATCCAGGTTAATGCATTATTCTAAATGTTGTGACATTGTTTGCTAAAATGATAAGGAAAACTCTGTAAAATGTTATAACGGCACTATATATTTGTGATGGGTGACCAAGCAAATTGTAGTGAAAATTATCAGATGTCAATACACCTGCTTTCTTCAGGATCTTAACTCTGAATTGTTCGTAATGCATGTCCAGATTTTGTTTTCACCCTATTCAGAGCTTTTTTGTGGCTTTGGGAAAAGTTTGCTTTCTATCCGTCTATTAGTATGGGGGAAGTAATGCAACTTACAACCTACACACACACACACACACTCATACACACGTCCCCTGCAGCAACTGTTACTTACAGGCGATCGTTAACCAGCACTTTGATAACAAAGCCTTTGGCCTCCCTGGTCAGTCCTATGAACATGCTCTCCTCAAAGGCCACGTTGTAGTTGCGGATGTTCATGAGTGTGGTCTTGTCATTTTCACCCACAAACGGGGAGATCCCTGTGAGACTAGGAGAGGGAACAGTCAGCAAATCCTCATCAGGCGCTCAAACGCCATTTGTGGGATAAAGCAGGTGTCTCCAACCTTTGCAACTTTACGTCTGAAGGACTTCAGCTCCCAGACTTCTCCAGCCACCCCTGGGATAAAGTCTGGGGCTTCCTTATCTGCTCAATGTATACAGGAAACAGTGGGGCCAATGAATTGGAGTAGCTTTTCAAGGTTTCCCCAAGCATGAAAACACTCGAAAGAGAAATGAATGCCAGGCCGGACTATAATCAGATTAACAAGGAAAACCCCAATCTTGCTCACTGTGCCAATTATTCATTATTGTATGGGAGGTGGAAATGTTCTAAGTCCTGGATTAACTCCCCAAACTTACCATAAATAAGTCATGACTCCCACAGGCCTGTAAAGAGAGATGAGAGAGAAAATGTCACTGCTTTGATGGACCATCTAATAATGGCATCTATACCTGGAAAATCTAAAAAAGCTGATCAATATAAACTCAGAAGTCCTGGGATTTGAGCCTGGGTGTTTTTTTAAAGGGTTTGAAGGGGGGGGAAATAGCCAACTCTTAATTCAAACAAGCACACTCTAGCCTGGTGAAGAATGCTGTGTAGCATGATCTAATTCCACAATCTAGTCTCGCATTCCCCAAGGCAGTTTTAGTTCTGACATAAAAACCTGATTTATGTCACCCCAAAGGCGAAGTTTTGAATGTTGTATAATCTGTGGCACTGAGCCAGCTTGCCATTTTCTCCCAGCTGGCTCTTCTTCATGAAGCTAGCAATCCTAGGCAGAAATACAGGAACGCTGCCTAAGCAGTCATTGCCCTAGAACCATTTCTGAGCTGTAGTTGTTTTCCAAAATCTTAAAGCCTCTAGATCAGGGGTCCCCAACCTTTGCAACTTTAAGTCTGAAGGACTTCAGCTCCCAGACTTCTGGGAGCTGAAGTCCTTCAGACTTAAATTTGCAAAGGTTTCTGGACCCCTGATCTAGATGATGCTCTTTAAGTCCCTTCTCCCTATCTATATTTAGGGATGCACACAAAAATAAACATCACAGTGTGTAATTGCCCCAATTTACCAGACATCGGTGACCACAGACACGGGACTCTGGCTGACAATCTCGGGACCAACAAATTCAGGGGTGCCATATTTGCAGTACTGCGGTTCATCTGGAGTCAGTTCCTGGGCATTGCCAAAGTCACAGATTCTCACCTGATCACTGCCTGGTTCAGCCAGCAGTAGGTTTTCAGGCTATGGAGGAAAAACAAATGGAAATAGTTTAAAATTTTAAAATAGCATTGAAGTTAAAACCAGACCTTGGATTCCTGTTAGCTGACCAGAGATTGCCACAATTACTTCCTTCTCCAGAGGATTTCCTACAGCCTTCCTTCTGTGCATTATTCATCCCATGGGCACTGATAAAAGTGCATTTCTTAAACCTACAACCAATGTTATTGTAGGTATTTACTAGAAAAAGGAAAATTATTTTGCTTTTAATCCTTTCCACTTGATCAATCTATGTTTTTGATCAGAATTGGATAAAGTAATAGAAATTATCACCAATTTTGCTTCTTCCATATCTTCCTTAAAAGTTTTAATGCCAAACATTCTTTTACTAGAAAATCCCAGAAACTCTCTTATTAAGCAACTTTTCAATTTTCCTCAGTATGCGGAACAATCTGAGCTCCTGCAATCTGACAAAAATGCTTTTGAACTATTCGGTTTCCATGCTTCAGGGCCAATTAACAGTTCCAAATCCACACTACCATTTCCATTTCTGGTATCACCGAAATCTGATAATGGGAAAGAAAAAGTCCAAAACTGTGAATTGTGCCATAGGCAAGAAAACCTGAAAAAACAGGGGGGAAAGCCTTAGTTTCTTTCCTAAAAGAAAACTATTTGTGATTGGCCATGTTTATATGTCAACCATTTGTGTGACTAATTCTAAAATCTGTTCCTGAAATTCCAAATGTGTAACATTAACCCAAAACATTGCTGAGCATTTTTCTCTACTGGTTGTATTCAACCTTCATGAAATCTGTCCGCCCCCCCCCCCCCCCCCCCAAAAAATCCTCACTGAAATTTTGCTAGTAAATACAAATTAATGCCAACTTGCCATAGGAGGCACAATTCCTATGACAGCTGAAATACTATTTCTATGTTATCCTATCCTTTTAGAAACATTTATAGGAAGAAGAAAAAAGGGGGCATGGGTGATTCCATTTCAGTGCTATCATTCATCAGAAAGCAGCCAAACTGGCAAAGGAAAACACATACTTCAATTCTTCCTACATATCCAGTTAGCTTTTATCTGCAAACTTTAGCAATGTAATTTGAGGCAATGGTTCATAAAAGTGGCTGCCATCTTGAAATGATAATAGTATTGCAATGCCCCTGTTCCCAAAGGCCCACTTTCTTCTGTTTGATAGGCATGAGGTAAAATTTCAATGGGTTTTATTTCAAAAGCAAAAGCTTGCACAACAGCAGCTAATTGATTACTTCTTCAAATTTTTCCAGACATTCAAGACCTGTTCCTTTTTGCTTCTATTCAAATTACAATTCCCACCAAGCATTGTGCTCAGTCTTATTAAAAGGATAGGCCAGGGATGTGGAATTTGTCGTCCTCTCTGCTTAATTTAAGACACCTCTGCTAGGAATCAGCCCATACATCTAGCAGTAGGAGTAATCTGTTGCTTCCCTGCTAACCCACGAGAGGAGATGAAAAAGCTCCAAAGGAAAAGAATATCATAAAATGAACAAAATGAACTAAACCACCCAGTTTGGGTTTTATTTGTGCCCTCTCAGATCCTTCCATCTAAGGCAATATAGCCCTAGAAATAAGGAGAGAGAGAGAAAGCAGAAAACCATCATTTTGATTTATGCACAATAATTTTTTCAAAGGCAAAGTCTCATCATTAGCTTTGGAACCTTTGTTCTCAGAAAACAAGTTAACATTAACTTCAGTTGGCTTTTATTTCCTATGCTGATCACAACTTCTTTACAGACCATTCATTAGCCTAGTATTCCTCAACTTTAAGATATGTGGACTTCAACTCCCAGAATTCCCCAGACACACTTAGAGTTCTAAGGTTGAGAAACACTGTCGGAAAAATGGCAGGTCCCCAGCTAAAAGTAAATCCAGCCTACTTCTTCCTTGAACAATAAAGAGTAAGAGAAGCCACCCAAATCAAAAGCTTAGGGACACAATAAACTTCTCCAGATACTTCTGTGCAACTGAATTATTTATGGACTTGCTATGCATGGCTTAGTAGCTAGCATCATGACGCACTAGGGCATGTCCCTTTTGACATACAGTTTCTCTGTGTGTAGTCAAAGATGCTAGCCAAAGTAAGATTTAGCTGGCAATTTCCACTGCCTCTGCAGAGAGGAGAACTGCATTCACTGAATTCTTATGTAACCTGGAGTGAATGTTTAATCCAGTGGTAGTCAACCTGGTCCCTACCGCCCATTAGTGGGTGTTCCAGCTTTCCTGGTGGGCGGTAGGGGTTTTGTCCGATACTGAAGCATATTCCGTTTTTAAATTTAATTGACTTCCCTACTTTGTAAATCACTATTACTGTGGAACCGGTGGGCGGTTAGAAAATTTTACTACTAACAGAGATACAAAAGTGGGCGGTAGGTATAAAAAGGTTGACTACCCCTGGTTTAACCAGCCAGAGAATTATACTTTCATGACAAAATAGGCTAAACATTCAGAAAACCAAGTGAGGCTGCAAGTATGCTGGAACAGACTCACCTTAATGTCAAGATGCAAGATGCCATTGTGGTGGAGGTAACAAATTCCCTCCAGGACCTGCCTCATGTAGCAGCGGATCTGGGGGGAGAATTGAAAAGACAAAAAACCAATGGCGTTACAGGTGTCCATGCAATCAAGTGTAACTCCATGTTCACCGTCAAGCAAGCCGGTGCTTTCCCTTCCCATCCCTCACCCATCCAATACTTTGTGCTGAGACTGGTGCTGAGTTTACTTTGGCTGCCTAGCTGAAACCCTTTCCTTGAGGAAGAGGAGGAGGAGGAGGAGGAGGAGGAGGAGGAGGAGGAGGAGGAGAGGAATGAGGTGTTGCTTTCCCCCCAGCTTTCTGCATTTTTACCCTTCTGCAGGGATGTCAAACTGGTGGCCCATGGGCCAGATGCATCATACGCAGGCCACACCCACCCCAGCAAAGGGGGGAAATGTCACGATACATCATGTGAAATTCAAGTGGTGAAATTCATTTTTTTTTTACTACTGGTTCTGTGTGCTGGGCTTGGTGGGCTTGGTGTGGCTTGGTGGGTGTGGCAGGAGAAGGATAGTGCAAAATCTCCATTCCCACCCCACTTCAGGGAAAGGATACCGCAAAATCTCCATTCCCAACCCACTTCAGGGGAAGGATACCGCAAAATCTCCATACCCACCCCACTCCAGGGGAAGGATACCGCAAAATCTCCATTTCCACCCCACTCCAGGGGAAGGATACCGCAAAATCTCCATTCCCAACCCACTCCAGGGGAAGGATACCGCAAAATCTCCATTCCCACCCCACTCCAGGGAAAGGATACCACAAAATCTCCATTCCCAACCCACTCCAGGGGAAGTATACTGCAAAATCTCCATTCCCAACCCACTCCAGGGGAAGGATACCACAAAATCTCCATTCCCAACCCACTTCAGGGGAAGGATACCGCAAAATCTCCATTTCCACCCCACTCCAGGGGAAGGATACCGCAAAATCTCCATTCCCAACCCACTCCAGGGGAAGGATATCGCAAAATTTCCATTCCCAACCCACTCCAGGGGAAGGTTACCGCAAAATCTCCATTCCCAACCCACTCCAGGGAAAGGATACAGCAAAATCTCCATTCCCACCCCACTCCAGGGGAAGGATACCGCAAAATCTCCATTCCAACCCCACTCCAGGGAAAGATACCGCAAAATCTCCATTTCCACCCCACTCCAGGGGAAGGATACCGCAAAATCTCCATTCCCACCCCACTCCAGGGGAAGGATATCGCAAAATTTCCATTCCCAACCCACTCCAGGGGAAGGTTACCGCAAAATCTCCATTCCCACCCCACTCCAGGGGAAGGATACCGCAAAATCTCCATTCCCACCCCACTCCAGGGAAAGATACCGCAAAATATCCATTCCCACCCCACTCCAGGGGAAGGATACCGCAAAATCTCCATTCCCAACCCACTCCAGGGGAAGGTTACCGCAAAATCTCCATTCCCAACCCACTCCAGGGGAAAGATACTGCAAAATCTCCATTCCCTCTCCACTCCAGGGGAAGGATACCACAAAATCTCCATTCCCACCCTACTCTGGGACCAGCCAAAGGTTGCATTTGCTGGTTCTCCAAACTACTCAAAATTTCCACTACTGGCTCTCCAGAACCTGTCCGAACCTACTAGATTTCACCCCTGATGTGACAGCAACATGACGCTGTGAGTTTGATACCCGTGCCCTTTTGGATAACCTGCCTGCAATTGGAGCAGGAACACTGTTCTAGTTTTGGTTTATCTGGAGAGACCTTTCCAAAATTAGTGCCAATGGAATGCTCCTCTGCCCAAAATGAGGTGTCCTCAGTAATACTAAATATCTCCATCTCTAAATTTCCATTCATAGGATGTAATTCATATGAAGTCATCAAAAGTTGAACTATTAGTCAGAGGCAAATAACAAGCAAACCAATCCTCAATGATGACAAGGCAAAGGTTATGGTGGCGGGAAAGGCCTGTGGCCTTTCGAGTGCGCTTCAAGGTTTTGACTACCATCTTTAAAGCGCTCCATGGCTCGGGACCTAGTTATATGCGAGACCGCCTCCTGCCCCATACATCCCTCAGACCAATCCGCTCCCACAGAGAGGGCCTCCTCAGGGTACCGTCGGCCGGACAATGCCGACTGGCAACACCCAGGGGAAGAGCCTTCTCTGTGGCGGGGCCAGCCCTTTGGAATGACCTACCCCCTGAATTACGTACCATCACCGACCTCCGCCTCTTCCGCCAATGTCTTAAGACATATCTGTTTCAACAAGCCGGCCTAGCCTAACCTCCCTTGGGGACTTAAGATAGTTTTAAATTGGGTTTTAAAATTTGGTTTTAGCGCAGGATGGGGTTATTTAATAGTTTTTTAAATTATATTTATTGTATTTTTGTATGTTTTTTAAATTTCCTGTGCGCCGCCCTGGGTCCTCTGTGGAGAAGGGCGGGGTATAAATTTAAATAATAAATAAATAAATAAAATCCAGCATGAGAGATGGTCCCGCAATCCCTCTCATCACATTCATAATCTTGACTCAGAGAGAATGTGGAATTCACCTGTGCCGATATAGCCCAAATGCTTAATGCTTAAGTTGTAGTCACCTTTCTTTTGGTCTTTTGCAAAGTTTTAAGAGACAGTTTGATGTAGTGTTTAAAGGAACTGGATTAGAAAGCCATGGACTGGCTGACTTTAGGCCAGCCACTTCTTTCTCAGTCCTGGGAAGGGGGAATGGCCAATCATTTTGAAAAATATTGCTGCAAATTGCATAGACATGTCCAGGCAGTCGCCAAAAGTCAAGACTAAATTGAGGGAGGGACAAAACAACAATTCCAAGGGTTTGTGATCCATTCCCAAACCCAAAGATCTAAGTGACCCTGGATACGTAAAAGCCACATCAAAATTAAGATCGCTCTTGAGCTCTTGACCAGGTCTTTCTGGCACTGAAAGTAGAGCAGGCAGTGTTCGGAAATTGGATCTTCTCTAAGCTACATGCATTATAGTGATCTATCTAGTATTTTCTTTCTTCTCTCTTTTTTGCACAAGATAAAGCATCTTTGTAAATTTACTAATGGATGATTACTGTAGATCTATTAATCCTGAATATATTCTAACACAGGAAGATTATCTGCATGATTTGTGTTGCGATTTGGCACAAAGGCTCTTTTGCATTTTCAATTTACTGCAAACTACCTGGGATGCTTTATTGGCAAAGACTGTGGTAATTTGTTTTTTTAATTAATAAATCCCATGACAGTGAACAAGTAGAAAAGCTTCGGAGAATCTATATTGATTATCTGAGCTGGCACTTACTTCAGATTCGCTCACAGAGGACTTCTTCGCAATGCGCTCAAGCAGTTCGTCTCCAGTGCAGCTAAAGCATCCATTAAAGAAAACAGTAGGTTTTAAAAGTCAGTGACTTCCTATAGAAAAGACCCATTTTCCTTGGCAGTATCCTAAATTATAGAGGCTTAGAAATGTCAGGACCAGCAAAAGCCTATTCAGTAGTTCTCCACATACAGTACTCCCAAATGATACCAAAACAGTCAACCTTGAATTTCAACTTTGAAATCCTCAGCAGGCACTCAAACATTATTTGTGGGATGAAGTCTGGGGCTTCCTTATCTGTTCAATGTATACAGGAAACAATTCAAGAGTGGGGCCAATGAATTGGAGTAGCTTTTCAAGGTTTCTTAGAACAGAATAAGAGAGTGGGAAGGGACCTTGTACATCATCTAGTTCAACCCCCTGCTGAAGCAGGAGAACCTATATCAATTCTTGACAGATGGCAGTCCAGTCTCTTCTTAAAAGCCTCAAGTGATGAAGCTCCCACAACTTCCGAAGGCAAGCTGTTCCATTGGTTGATTGTTCTCACTGTCAGAAAATTTCTCCTTAGTTCTAGGTTGAATCTCTCCTTCATCAGTTTCCATCCATCCTTCCTTGTCTGGCCTTCAGGTGCTTTGGAAAATAGCTTGATCCCTTCCTCTCTGTGGGAGCCCCTCAAATATTGGAAGACTGCTATCATGTCACCCCTGGTCCTTCTCTTCACTAGACTAGACATGCCCAGTTTTTGCAACCGTTCTTCATATGTTTTAAGTTGTAGTCCCCTCATCGTCCTTGTTGCTCTTCTCTGCACTTTTTCTAGAGTCTCACCATCTCTTTTATAGTGTTGTGACCAAAACTGGATGGAGTATTCTAGGTGTGGTCTTACTAAGGTAAGTTTTCCCCAAGCCATAATCGGCAGCATGAGAACACTCCAAAGAGAAATGAATGCCAGGCCAGACTATAATCAGATTAACAAGGAAAACCCCAATCTTGCTCATTGTGGCCTCAAAACAGGCTATTGTCCAGATCATCGCACTGCCTACGCAGCCTTACAAATGAAAGAGGATACAGCTCGGTAACGATGATGAGAGCGTTCCTCTTCTCAAAGGCATCATGGAAGTACACAATACGTTCATGGTCCAACTGAGCTAAAATGCCCAGCTCACGACGGGCTGATTTTTTGGCTTTGGCCCGGCATGGGATGAACTTTGCAGCAAAAGCCAAGCCGGTGCTTTTCTGGGTCACTCGCCGCACGTATGAGAAGGCTCCCCTAGAAAACAGGACATCGTGAAACATCAGACAACTTTATTCCTTCTTGCTGTGCTCGTTTTTACCAAGACCTGTCACTCTACATCTGGCTCCAGGCCAAGGAAGGGGGAAGATGAAGTGAAAAGATGGGAGAGTCGAGCAAAAGGTTACGTTCAATTTAGATGGAGATTTGATACAGAAATGAGGAGCCTTGCTTAGAAGAGAACATAATCCAGGTTATCCAGCCCTTACTAAGAAACTTCTGAAGGATTTCACATAAATATTTTTCTCTCCAATTGTCACCTTCATTAATATGTCACATTGATTGATAGCTCTGCCACCCACTGATTTATGTCTTTAGAATGATTTGGAAGGAAGAGGGTTGTTGGCACCCTCTAAGCCAGTGGTTCTCAACCTTCCCAATGCTGTGACCCTTTAAGACAGTTCCTCATGTTGTGGTGACCCCCAACCATAAAATTGGTATCTCGGTTCCTAAAACCATCAAAAATATGTGTTTTCCGATGGTCTTAGGCGACCCCTGTGAAAGGGTCGTTCGACCCCCAAAGGGGTCCCGACCCACAGGTTGAGAACCACTGCTCTAAGCTTTGGACTCCTAGGCCAGTGCCTACTTGGCCTTAGCCTAAAACTGTCCCCAACTCCCTCCTTATTAAAAAAAAGTCCCAACCCAACTAGTCATAGTTGCTGTCTGTCTTATCTTCCTCATTTTCGTTCCTTCTTTCTCTCACCTGCAGATCTCCTCATGGGCATCATAATAGTCAGCAAGACGGCGGGCTATGTGTGACTCTTCTTCTGCTCGTGCAGCATCCGAATCTGGTATGGCTGAAAAGCAATAAGGCATTGAAGTGGTAAAGGAGAGATATGCAAGAGAGCTGTCATCAGTCAGTCTGCAGGTAAAACTAAGATATCTAAGTGTTTCCACATAAACCTAATCTTCTGCCCTTAATAGAAATAATTGGAACTTTAGCCTTCCAAAGTCCAGTCTTGAGCATCTAATTCAATAACTGACCTCAGTAACACTGGGTCTGATTAGAGCAGCAAAAAGCTTAGACTTTCCTAATATCTACCATGGTCCAGGAACAACTGGGAAACAAAGTTGTTTGCCTATTCTTGGTGTCCAGGGCTTCCAACGAGCTAACATCTGGGTGCTCATCCCTACTAGTATCACATACCTGCATGAACCACAAGTTCAGCCTTGCAAGACACTTCTCCAGCCAGGTTGCGTGCAGTACATGTGTAGACTCCACTGTCCTGTTCTGTTGTGTTCAGCACAACTAAAGAGCATTCACTTTCCTCATATACGAAGCTCAGGTGGTTACTTTCAGTCAGGAGCACCTGATTCTAATGGAGATAGATTTGGGAGACAAAGGACTTGTAAAGAAACAGTCTAGAACAGAGATCTCCAACTTTGGCAACTTTAAGCCTGGCGGACTTCAATTCCCAGAATTCCCCAGCCAGCTGAGTTATTTATTTATTTATTTTTATTTTATTAAATTTATATCCCGCCCTTCTCCAAACGGACCCAGGGCGGAGTTGAAGTCCTCCAGGCTTAAAGTTGCCAAGATTGGGGATTCCTGGTCTGGAAGACCAAACACTTACATTGTTTTGCTTTGCTCTCACACATCTGCTGATCTTTAGGAAGATGCAGGAAATGGGTTCCTTGAATCCCACTGTCTAAAGCAGTGGATCTCAACCTTCCTAATGCTGCAACCCTTTAATTCAGTTCCTCATGTTCTGGTGACCTCCAACCATAAAATTATTTTATGTTTTCAGTATTTTTTCGAAAATATGTGTTTTCTAATGGTCTTCGGTCACCCCTGTGAAAGGGTTGTTCGACCCCTAAAGGGGTCCCGACCCACAGGTTGAGAACAATTGGTCTAAAGGCTTTCTCATCTTGTACTCATTATTTCTTCCTGTATAAAACCAGGATTGTTTGTTTAATGTTTCATTATTTCCGAGGAGAAAGGCAGTAGAAGCCAACCAAATAACACTTCCTCTGTATTGGTATTTTGATAGGACAGGTGATGAAATAGCTCAGCCTGGCTGTTAACAGAAAAAACTATACCAATCCAAAAAAAATCTCGAATGAAGATAAATCCATATAAGATCACTTGGGAAGGAAATAGGCCCTGCTAGTTAACATTGAGAAGCATCATCAAGAACTTCTTCAAATCGGAGAACATTCTGCAGTTATTCTTAACCCAAAAATCTTCTCAAAATTGGACACATATTCACCTTGTACCACATAATATCTGGAAGCGGTTTGCCTTCTACTACCACTGCAAACTGTGGTGTTTCGCCTATTCCAACTTCGATGTCTTCCATGATTGATTCAAAACGTGGTGCCTCTGGAAACGGGGGAAAAAAACATACTCAGTTGGAGCAGGGAGAAGTTTGCCAGAAAGGTCCTCACTCCTTTCCATGGGGAGTATTGTCCTGCAATGTGTGAAAGTTCAGGGCTTTACTAACCAACAGAACCAGGAATCTCTCATAGTTGGTGACATATTTGTGGCGTGAGTTTGTAGGGTGTGCATGCCATAACCCTACTTACGCATTACACAATATTTTGAAAAGCAGCCCTCTCCTAATAACTTGATTAAAAAAGGACATAGGACAGTCTTCAGATGGAGTGAAGTGGGATGATCTCCCATACCTGCCAGCTCCATCTTGATGAAGCCGTGATCATATCCATGCTGGTTGCTCACCTCACAGGTTATTTCCCCCACATCCCCCCTTCCCACCCGGAGGAATCGCAAAGTGTGCTGATCATCATCAGGCATGCTCATCTCACAGTTGGGATCACCATCCTTGAGCACCATGCCAGCCCTGGGAGGAAGAAGGAAGAAGAAGAGTTTTTGATAGAAAGCAATTGTGTTCAACATGCATCCTGTTTTTCAGCCTCTTCCATAAGCAGCAGGCTTCCACCAATGTGCCTTGTCAACAAATATCATCACTTGACTTTAGGCTATGGAACCTATTTGTAACTTCTCCTTTCACATGTCCCAAAACATGCAGGGTCTCCAATCATCTTGGAAAGCCCATCTAATTAATTCCACAACTAACTTGGTTCATGCTCCGGGAGAAACACTGCACAATAGCTTCACAGAATTTCTCTGGAGCTGTAGGTTGGTGTTACTTCCAATTGGCAAAAAGTCTTGCCTTATCCTGTCTCCTCTCCTTGGGTTTCTACTCTCTGTCTAGAAGCCAAGGGGGTCACAGCACCTTGATTGGGGGAATGTGAAACCCCGCCCCCTCACATCTGTGCCAATGAGTAGTGACAGGGATGGGCTTTTCCTGACTCCTTCCCATAAAAAGCTAACAAAAAATGTAAAAACAGATTATGGGATGCAACTAGCTCCATTTTTTGGCACTCCACCTTTGGCTAAATAAAGTGCTGGCTGCTGCATGAAGGGGAAGGGGAAGTGGGGGGAACAATTGCTAAGCATTTTACAGCAACCTCAAGTTGATAATTATAGCAAGGAGGCAAACCTCAACATTGGAAGACGCTTGAAGCTTCATATGTATGGAAGCTCAGCAGTAAGAACACAATTCAGGATTCTTCTATATTTTAAGAACCTAAAAAGTATCTTTCCTTGGATCTTTGACAGTTGTTCTGTCATCTCTAGCTGCTTCTGACCCTCCTTCACACCTCACCAGGGCAAGTGTGAAGTAGATTTAAAATACATTGGGTGGCCGACCCACCTCCTCCAGGTGACAGCAGCCTCAACATGGTTGAGAGTTATAGTGATGGAAGCCGACTGTGCCTCTACTGCATACACCACATCTGGCTTGTCCAGGATTATAGGGGCCTCTGCCATATATGGACCTGGAAACACAACCCATCACATTAGAGCCCCCCGCACAGATCCAAGAAATTCTTCACAATCACTGCAGGGAGAGATTTCATGCATCTCAATTTGTTGAGGTAAATTTCCTTGAACTGTATATTAAATGAAGTTCATCCACGATGCCACTTCCATTTACAGGTAGTCCTTGCCTTACGACCACAATTGAGCCCCAAAATTCTGTTATTAAGTGAGAAATTTGTCACATGCATTTCCCCCCATTTTACAACCTTTCTTGCCTCAGTTATTAAGTGAATCACTACAGATGGTAAGTTAGTAACCTGGTTGTTAAGTGAACCTGCCTTCCCCATTGATTTTGCTTGTCAGAAGGTTTCAAAATCTGATCACATGACCCGGGAACGCCAAGCATCCGAGTTTTGAACATGTGACCATGGGGATGCTGCAGTGGTCATAAGTCACTTTTTTCAGTGCTGTTGTAACTTTGAACAGTCACTAAATGAACTATTATAAGTCAAGGACTACCTTAATTTCCTTTTTCTTGGCCACTGGGTCTGAATCATCTTTCTTAGATCAGATTGTATCAAAGGTATCCTTAGATAGCATCTCAGCCAAATGCTGCAATGGGGGAGACTTCTTTCAATTCATATTTATTTTATTTATTTATTTAAATTTATATCCCGCCCTTCTCCACAGAGGACCCAGGGAGCCAGCCTCATGTCATCTCCCAGGATGCCAGTACAAGCCAGGAGGGACACGGGTCCAATAAACATGTGGTCGCCCTAAGTTTCCTTGACAGCCTGTCCATATCCTCGTTGGTAACAAAGTCAAACTCCTCCCAAGAAGGAACCTCAAGACTAGTCTCGGACAGTCCCACAGGACCACTGTCGATGGAGGGTAGCTCATTCCGAATCCGATTTTCTCCTGCAGATAAATCCCAAATTCCTCTGCTCGCCCTTGCAGAGGGGCTTCCCGCGGCCTCTGATGAAGGAGGGAGCGGGTCACCCCAAACAGGGCGGCAGGGCGGTTATCTGCGGATGCAATAAGGGTGGCGCAATACTCACGTTTGTATGTACTCATGTTTGCCACCCTTATCGCCTAATATGGGTTCTCACTAGTGTTCGGTCGGCTTCGGAGCGAGAGGATCTCCATCTGCTCTCTAGGCGTCTCTTGTGGCATTTCATCCCCCGAAGCTCCTCAGTAAACCAAGGAGCCTGGGTGATTCGTCACCGCAAGAGAGGCCGCAAGGGCGCGACTCGGTCCAAGGCCCCCGTGGCCGCACTTAACCATGCGGCCACTAGGTCCTCAGTCGAGTCGCGGGGCAGGGTCACAGGAATTGGCCCAAGCTCCCTCTGGAACCTTTCCGGGTCCATTAGAAGCCTGGGGCGGAACCATATAGGAGTATCCGGTTCCGCCTCCCCGCGGTGAGGTGTAGCGATTGGAAAGTCCAGCCAAAGGAGAGCGTGATCTGTCCATGACAAGGGAGTGATGGCTAGATCCCCTATTCCCAGATCACAACTCCACTGTCCCGAGACAAAGATGAGATCCAGTGTGTTTCCTCCCTCGTGAGTGGGGCCTAAAACTACCTGGGTCAGGTCCATGGCCGTCATGGAGGCCATGAACTCCCGAGCTGCTCCAGAGGCTTCGCCTGCCGACGGAAAGTTAAAGTCCCCCATGACTAGTAGTCTGGGGGTCTCAACTGCCGCCTCGGCTATCACCTCTAGGAGCTAGGGCAGGGCTGTTGTTGCATAACGAGGAGCCAGGTATACAACTAACACGCCCAACTGCCTCCCTAGGCTCCATCTCATGCAGAGAGATTCACACAAGGTCACGGATGAGGGGGGCTTTTTGAACCACGGACCTGGCGTTGCATATAAAACTTGCATTGTACAAAGAATGTTCTTCACAACTTTTCCCAATAGGACACATTCCAGATGTGTTGGGGACACTGGCTAGGAATTCTGGGAAGTGTAGTTCGACACATTTGAAGGGTACCATTTAGAATCACTGGTTTTAGGAAAATGTTTTTAAAATATCTGCTGCTGTGGCCTAGATCTGCTGCTGTGGCCTAGAGGTGGAGCTCTCGCCTCCCAATCAGGAGGTTGTGAGCTCAATCCTAGGTAGAGGCAGATGTAAGGCCTCCTGCTTGGGCAGGGGGTTGGACTAGATGACCTGCAAGGTCCCTTCCAACTCTGTTAATCTGTTAATAAAGGTCCATTTGAAAAGCAATAGTATTGTGACACGATTCTAGAAACAATGGGCTACTACTAAAAAGCTCCTGCTTGTAATGATGACCAGTCCTCTTGATAATTTAATATTCAGGTACCAATAGGAATAAATTCCACAAATATAAATAATTAACATCTCCCTGGTAGGAAAGAAAACTTTCTATCTTGAAACAGACAGTTGGATCAACCTCAAAGCAAGCTAGATATAAATTATTTTATTGCTTATGGTGGTTACAGATTTAGAGCCTCCAGTGACTAATAATTTTTCCTATAAAACCAAGGCTTTCAGAGCGGCAAGGGTTCTCAAAAAATCTGAGTGCTGTCATCAATTTTATATTTCAACAAAAGAACAGCGAGCAAGTTTCTCTGAAGAAGGTGTTCACAGCCTTTTGTATGAAATCCTGAGGTAACTGAATTCTTTTGAACTGGAATAACCACGGACTAAGAAAAAATGAAGAAGTAGGAACGTACGTTTTTCTTTCATTGTTGTAAATGACTTTAATCCTCCTGATTCTAAAGAGACATTTTTGGGGTAATCATTAGAGCAGGGGTGTCCAAACTTGGGAACTTTAAGACTTGTGGACTTCAACTCCCAGAATTCCCCAGTCAGCTCTGGGAGTTGAAGTCCACAAGTCTTAAAGTTCTCAAGTTTGGACACCCCTGCATTAGAGTGTCAGACAAGGAGTTGATTCCCGAGTTCAAATTGTCCTCCTAGCCATCAATACATAATTTACCCTCAGTTTTAATTCTGATAACAGATGAGATGATACCTCTTCCTCCTCCCAACTCCATTCATGACTACCTCTTCCCCTTCTCCTTCCTTTCCCCACCATTTTGGCTCTCTTCCCACAGATTCACTGTGTGGCAGAAAAAGAACAATTTCCTTTTCCCAAGCAGTTCCATTTTTTTTATTTTATCTTGAGCTCCCCTGCTATTTCAGCTTGGACCTTGTATCATTGGATTGTTTTCATTGGTTTCCTTTTTGAACTTGGGCTGATTCCTGCCTGTGTGTGTGTAGTTTTTAAAGGCTGCACTTCTGGGACAAGGGGTAAGGATTTGAGAAAAGGAGTGGGGATAGGAGAAGAGGTGATTGGGAGTACTTGGTTTTTGTTCATTGCGTTTTGTTAGCTCAGCTATCTTTGCTTCTACGAGAAGGCGGGAATACTTTTAGTAGGGTTTTACTCTCTCATGAAAAATAGCCATTTCTTTGCCCTTTGGGGGCCTTACCATGGTCAAGGAGCTGCACTGGTTCTGTGGGTGGAGAAGGCTTGCTGTTAGCCTTGGCCGTTGCTGTGAGTACACGGAACATATAGTAAATGTTTTTCTTTAGAGCCGGAACGGTGTGGCTGGTTTGATGTAAGCCTGTAGTAACAACAGTCCAGTGGCTAGACCCCAGGATCTGCTGCTGGAGAATATAGGTGACGGAGGCAGGGTCTAAGAATAGAAGAAGGAAAATGCCAATAAGCTGTGACTCGTAAGTGAGAGCATTCTGGACTAGATCACAGGAACACGCAAGAGAGATTAACATTTTGTGAGTAGGAACCTGCCAGTCTGCAATAGGGCAGTCCATGAGAGAAACGATACAATGCATATTCTGTATAAAGCATTTTCCTTTCCCCCCCTAATAAGAACATAAGAACATAAGAACATAAGACTAGCCTTGCTGGAACAGGCCACAGCCCATCCAGTCTAGCATTCTGTCTCACACAGTGGCTCACCATTTGCTTCAGGGTATTCCCAAGCAGATGTCTTCACCTGCTTATGATTCCCTGCAAATGGCATTGAGAAATATCCTACCTATCTCTCCAACCCGGAGGGTGTCCTTAGGCATCCATAATGATAGCCATGGATACCCTTGTTCTCCATGAACTCATCTAATCCTTTCTTAAAGGTGTCGAGGCTGACAGCTGTCACCACTTCTTCTGGCAGGGAGTTCCATAGACCAGTGATTCTCTGGGTGAAAAAGTACTTCCTCTTATTTGTTTGAGGTCTAGCTTCCAAAAGTTTCATGGAGTGCCCCCTAGTTCTCGTGTTGTGTGATAGGGAAAACAGTTTTTCCTTTTCGACTTTGTCCACAATGAGCACCCTAATGAGCACCCTTAGATCATTATGAACCCCAGCTGAAATCCAACAGTTCCTGAATATATCAATGGTACACCCAGTTGGTGTTGGTGGTGTGGAAATAGCTAGGTCTGGCTTCTAGCCATTAATCATTCTGTGCATTGTTTCTTTTTGTACTTTTCCAGTTAAGCAAGGTGACAGGAACTTCATCTAGTGCACTGCTGCTATGCATAAAAGAAGAGCAATGCTTTCTTGGCTGCCTTATATGCATTCCTCTTAATCATTCTAAGCAGGGAGTTTGTTCTTTTCTTAGAGCAGGGGTCTCCAACCTTTGCAACTTTAAGTCTGAAGGACTTCAGCTCTCAGAATTCTCCAGCCAGCAAAGCTGGGAGCTGAAGTCCTTCAGACTTAAAGTTGCAAAGGTTGGAGACCCCTGTCTTAGAGCATCCTTACACAAGGCAGGCATTTTCTACTCAGATTCCCAGAATCCTTTTCCTGATCAACCAGATACCATTAATATATCCAGGAAGTTTGATTTATTTATTTTTTTCTTCCCGTCATTATCTATTCCTTGGCATGTCTTTACATTGAACTGTTTTTGTTATTTTGATGGGCAGTTCTCAAGTGTAGAAAAATTCTTCAGACATTGTTTGCAATCCTGCTTTGATTTTATTACGCTGAATGGTTTTGTCTCATTAGCAAACCTGATTGCCGTGCTACTCACTTCTAACAGATCAGTTCTAAGCAAATTCTATAGCTACCAACATATACCCTGGGAGGAATCCACCACTCCTTGTATGCCATGACCGCTGCTGAATTTGATGAGCCCTTGGTGGTGAACCTTATCAAATGCTTTTTGTAAGTCCAAATTCACAGGATCTGTTGTATCACCCTTACGCATAAATTTCTTGAAAGGTTCATGTTTAGCAAATTCATATCAGCACTGGGTGGGTTTTGCACTCCAAAATCATGCCTTCTGCAAGGTAAAATCTTGTTAATAGTTTAATTAACAAGATTTTACCTTGCAGAAAGCATGATTTTGGAAAGCAAAAACCACTCACAGCTGATATGGACATAATTGCCAATTTTATGCTACTGAGTAATGCCCTTTCCCTATCAGCAGGACCCAGGTTGCGTGGGATGCAATGGAAACTTCGATGGCAGCTATCAATTAGAGGGGACTTCGTCACAAAGAACACCGCATATGGTGCACACAAATGCCCAGGAACAACCCTGTTTCGTCATCACGTATTATGGCCTGCCTTTGAAAATCCACTACACCAGTGATGGCGAACCTTTTCAGCACTGAGTGCCCAAACCAGAATGCATGTGCATGCACATGCCAGAGCACCGGAGACCCGAACAGCAGCTGGCTGGTGCATGCATGCCTGCTGTTTTGGCTGTTTACAGGCCGTTTTTCTACTGTTTTCGGGCCAAAAAGCAGTCTGAAAAACGGCCTGAAAAACATCCTGAAAATGGCCCGAAAAACGGCCTGGTTTTTAGCCATTTTCCAGGCCATTTTCTGGCACTCTGGCACTCATGCAGACCAGCTGGCTGGTGCACATGTGTGTGTCGAAAACCAGAAGAGCAGCTGGTGAGGGCTCTGCATGCCACCCCTGGCACACATGCCATAGGTTCGCCATGGCGGCGCTACACTCTAGAAAAGTAGAATCTGGGAGTAAAAATTTCCCTTTGCATCCCTGTTGCCTTCCTGTCCTTGCCTACCAATAGCTGAATCCAGCCACTTTGGTGCTTTCCAGTTCAGTGTGACACCTCTGCCAGTGACAGCTGCTATGGTGGGTGGACCATCAGGAGGTGTGGGTACCACATCTGTAAAAGACAAACATAGGGAAAGGGAAAAAATAGTGCTTTACTTTCTAATCAGAGTTACCTCTGGTCTTCCTCCCTTTCATCAGCTATATCAAGAATTCTGTTGTTTTATTGTTAAGTCACTATTGTGTCCAAGTACTGAATATTAGGTGATTTTTCTACACATATCAATCAAGAAATAGAGGACAAGGCAGAATCTCATGTACTATAGGAAAATAATCTCTGCAAGGGTTACAAACCAAAAGGAGGACATGTCCTTCTTTTTATCCTCATGTCCTCCACCCAGCAGGCATAGCCTTAAAACCAAACAGGTGTAACCTAGCACACCTGGAACGCTTAAGCAGAACCTTGTCCAAAATGAATAGGAACCTCTTTCCATGTCCCAGCTTCTTTCCTTACCTGTGACATATAGGTGAGCATAGCAGGTGGCTTTCCCCACTTTGTTGGCAATAACACTTTTATAAACTCCAGCATGGGCATGATTGACAGAGTTGAAGACCAAACGGTGTACATCCTTATCTGCAAAGAGAAAAGAAAGATGAAGAGGTGAAGGGTGGGAAAAGGGCAAGGGCACAAGATGAGATAATATTTGTCGGAGTTGGGCACCAATATTTTTAGGAGCAGGCAGCCAACGTAACAGCTACAGAGAGACTGTAGGAAAATACTGCTGAGGAAATAGCATGGAGAATATAACGGGCAAGCTGGCAAAAAATGAGTATTTCCAGCGCTATTTTAAGAGCATTCTTCCTTACAAATTTGGAAGGTGAACCAGAGAGTCAGGTGATAACAGAGCTGTGAGTTAAGTTACTCTGCCAGCTAGCCCATATCCAATTCTGAAGCAAGATGTAGTAGTAACAAACCCAGATAATGGATTTTGAATGCCATGAATAGGAGCAAATATATATATATATTTTAGGACACTTCAATATTCATCAACATTTCAATTCTTCATCCCTCAAAAGTAGCTTGAACCTTACCTGTGATCATTTTCATTGGTTTGACCAGTTCTTAATATTTTCAAAACACCGTTAAATGGGCAATATTCCCACCAACTGACCAATCAGAGAATAGCATTCATCAATCCTTCAACCCCCTCCCATCTGTTTTTATTTTCTGTTGTATACAGTTTGGCTTGAGTTTGGCAGTCCCCAGCTAACATGTACAAGGCTGACTAGAACTTTCCTTCCTATTAGCAGGGAATGTTGCACATGACTGAGGTACAACTAAATCTGACAATCTAGACCAGTGTTTTTCAACCTTGGCAACTTGAAGATGCATGGACTTCAACTCCCAGAATTCTCCAGTACAATTTTTATATGATGAGTGGTAACATAGTAAATTTCTATTAGGAGAAAAAGCATAGCATATGCAAGATTGTGACCAACGTGGAAAGCTAGTGGACAAAATGTTAAAGAATTAATTGCTCAATTAATTGATGAACTAGAAGGAAGGAAAATAGATATTTGCTATATTGTGAAATAAGAGAAATAAGAAGGATGTAATAGATATGAATGAATCGATATGAATCTTGTTAAATGGAACTGATGGATATATATGGAGGAAAGTTAAGGCATAGATTATGAATCAGGTGCTAAATTATATCAGGTGACATGAACTGATATCACCTAATGTTGAGGAAATGCATATAAAAATAGGGATTAATAGGTTAGGGATAAAACTCCAGTGTGTAAAACTCCAATGAACAGTGATAATTAAAGGTGCGCAATATTTAGATCCAAGTAGATCAGGTTGATTTGAATCTAGCGTGGGCTCTAAATGCTCTAAAGGAGTCAAGTCTTTCACTAGTTTTACAAAGGAACCACATGGGACCAGGAACATATATTTGAATTAAGGAACTGATGACAAGATGGTGACTGTCACCACCTCTTTCCTGCCTTCTAACTCAGAAGGTGACCTTGGCAAGTACTCAAGAGATGTGTTGAGACTATCACAGAAGCCAATTGCAAAAGTCACTGAGGGAGAACCTCAGCTCCCGAATGCTGCATAAAATCTGGTCCAGCGCCAGCATTTTGTCAAAGGCCACCCATGTCCATGCAGAATTGGATCAAGTGTCCCCCTCCTCAAATCTGCCTGCCATCCCTCAAAGGGACACAACTCACAGTTTGAGGACCAGAAGCAAGAATGTACACAAAAATTACAGGAATATTAGTTTATGAAGTATGCTTAGGAAAATGTTTGTTTGAAAAGGTATAAGAGGTGACAATGTGCAAATCTGGGAAGTGGAGTGAGGCTTTATGCCAGGCAACAAATGTGTAGACACTATTTTTGTTGTTCAGCAAATCATAGATAAATAGAGGGATGTGTGGAAGAAAGTTTATTTTACATTTGTCAATTTGGAGAAAGACTATGATAAAGTAAATATAGACATGAATATGGCCTATACCAGGGGTCTACAAAGTTGGCTCTTTTAAGACTGGTGGACTTCAACTCCCAGAATTCCCCAGCCAGCTATGCTGGCTGGGGAACTCTGGGAGTTGAAGTCCACCAATCTTAAAAGAGCCAACTTTGCAGACCCCTGGCCTATACCAATATGGAGTTGAGGATGGGGTGCTATCTGTGGTAAGTGGATATAAATGGAATATTTAGGGAATAAATCAATACTGAGCAGGAAGTAAAACTTGGCTGTTTGTCACCCTTTGGCTATTTAATGGATTTATGGATGGTTGTTTAAGAAATGCTTAGGATGTCATTAGAGATGCCTTGGTTTGGGATGTGAAGCTGTGTATTTTGGGATGCAGATGATACTAGGCGGTTGGCCAATAACTCAAGTGATTTGCAGTGAATGGTAAGTAGATTGTATGATGCAGCAAATAATATGGATTTGAAAATTAATTTATCAAATAACAAGGAAACTACGTTGGCAGGAAAGTAGAATACATAATTTGCAAATTACAGATAAATGGCAGTATATTAATTAAGTCGATGACTTTGTGTAACTAGATAGAATATTTATTAAAGGAGGGATTTTATGACTTGCAAATGCTAGTTAAAATGTAGTAGAATGGAGTTTGTTGCAAGAAATGAATTTATTTATACTTATATCAAATATAGACTACTACCCATCTCACCGACTCAGTACAGTGTATAATTAAAAACATAAAAACCATGTAAAAATATTATATTTCAATAGGAGGAGGTTAAAACAAAAAATAGTATCCGTAATTAAAATTAAAAAGGTAGGGGAGGAGCATTCAAGATGCTTACCAGCCCCCAGGTTGCATTACGTTGAAAGAAACAAGAAACACCGGCCCCCGTGGAGAGGGCGCGCAATTTGGGTGTCCTCCTGGATTCCCGGCTGTCCATGGAGGACCATGTGGCGGCCGTGGCCAGGGGGGCTTTCCATCAGGTACGCCTGATGCGCCAATTGCGCCCCTTACTGGACCGGGCTGCCCTTCGCACAGTCACTCAGGCCCTCGTGACCTCTCGACTCGACTACTGTAATGCTCTCTACATGGGGCTTCCCTTGAGGTGCACTCGAAAGCTGCAGTTAGTCCAGAATGCAGCCGCGCGGATGATTATGGGAGCGCCTAGACACTCCCACATAACACCTATCCTGCGCGAGCTGCACTGGCTTCCTGTGGTCTTTCGGGTGCGCTTCAAGGTTTTGACGACCATCTTTAAAGCGCTCCATGGCTCGGGGCCTAGTTATATGCGAGACCGCCTCCTGCCCCATACATCCCTCAGACCAATACGCTCCCACAGAGAGGGCCTCCTCAGGGTGCCGTCGGCCGGACAATGCCGACTGGCGACACCCAGGGGGAGAGCCTTCTCTGTGGCAGGTCCAGCCCTTTGGAACGACTTACCCCCTGAACTTCGCACCATCTCTGACCTCCGCCTCTTCCGCAAGTGTCTTAAGACACATTTATTCCATCTAGCCGGCCTAGCGTAGCCCCCTAAACTGACTTTTAGATAGTTTTTAAATTTTGGGATTTTAATCTGGTTTTAGCACAGGATCCATTGAATTAAGTTTTTAAAATTTTATATCATGTTTTGTATGTATTTTAATTTTCCTGTGCGCCGCCCTGGGTCCGTTTGGAGAAGGGCGGGGTATAAATTGAATAAATATAAATATATAAATATAAATGGCTATTTTTAAGAACCTGCTTCTGCCCATTTTATGTAAAGAAGTAGGGTGTCTTAGAAAAACATAAATGTAAATTGAATGCAGGGGGGATGAGTACTGAAGACTGTGTATGTGTGCAAAAAGAAGGGAAGAGAGTCAAGAATTCCAGTGAGTATGGAATATAGTTGAATGACTATACTTGGTGCGACAGACAGCATGAAGGAAGTGCAGATGTATTTATGAATGGAGGGTGAATGGGTCAAGAGGAAGAAGGCTGAGAAAGTTATAATTGGATAAAGCTGATGAGATCCTATAAAAGGGAGAGGTTAGACATTTAAAGTAAAAAAAATAATCACCATATGAACTTGCAGATGGATATATCTGTTCACTCAGTCCAGAGTACACAGGAAAAAATGGTGGCATGAAGAAAGAAGCAACTGCTATATAAGCCTAATTGCTATTGCTACTCCTGGTTCATTCACACCCAACCAGCTGGCAAGGAAGCAAGCAGGCAGTAGAGCTCAGGGCTAATAATAGACAGAAAGTCTGATGGCTATTGCTGACAAAGATGGCAGGGCTTTTGGGAGGTTATTTGCCCAAGGGCCTCCCCAAAACTTGGAACTGACCCTATTTCGTATAGGAATTCCTATGTGTGCAAGAAAACCTGCAGGATGGAACATACACTGTGTCATTCGGCGGTCCTCAGAGCTCTCGATACGCCGCCCATTGTGGAACCAGGTAATGGTTGGATAAGGAAGACCAGCCACTTGACACTCTAGCACAGCTTCTTTGGATTCCACCACATCCAGATCATGCAACGGTCGCAAGAAGTCCGGCATGGTGAAGCGTTCAACTTCACCCTCCCCTTGTTCTGGTTCTTCAGGGATCGATGGCATCTTCTCTAGCTTGGAACTACAAGAGAAAGGAAGAAGAGAAATCCCTCAAATGCATCAACCAATCCAGCTACTGGGGTGCTTGCACATGTACCTGATTTATCTGACACTTAAATATAAATAAAAACTTTCAATGGTAAGATCTCTACAGCAATGGTACAGTCTGCCTATGGAGGAAATGGTTCTCCATTCTGGGAGACATTTAAGAAGAGGCTGGATAGCCACCTCTTATGGATGTTTTTAATAGTTCCTTGAACACTATAGACCAGGGGTGTCAAACTCACAGCCCGTGGGCTGGATGCATCACACACTGGCCACGCCCATGCCCAGTTTAGCAAAGAGGGGAAAGTCCCAATACATCACGTGATGCTGCCATGATGCCGCGAGTTTGACACCCCTGCTTTAGAGGGTTAGACTAGGTGATCCTCGTCTAGTGGAAGGGGTCTGTTGCTCAAAGAGGAAAAATCCTTTTTGTGAGATCAATTACCTTCATTTAAAAGTATAGGCCTACAATACTTAAAACTTTTTACTCTGAGGCCTACTTTTCTTTTGGTTCACCACCTTGGGCAAGAGGGGTCATGCCACAGATTTCCCACTCTGTGGCTTTGCATACAGGTGTAATGTTCCTTTTTCCCTTTTGAGCAAAGAGAAAACTACCTCTTGTGGACGAGCCACAACTATCTCTCAGAGAAACAAACATGGGAAAGGCGAATATCTATTTCTAAAATACATCCAATAAAAAAAAAAGAAGAAAAAGCACAGGGAAATCTGTTGCGAATATTCCCCGAGGAGAAAAAGTATGAAGAGAAAAGAAATTGAAAGACTTTGCATGCTTAATGGAAACTCAAGCAATCCCAAAGGGACTGAGTTTGAGGCAAGTAAATGTGGGTTACGATATTATTGCATGGAAAATATGCTGGATCGATCCTGTCTTTTAAATCAGGGGTCTCCAACCTTTGCAACTGTCTGAAGTCCTTCAGACTTAAAGTTGCAAAGGTTGGAGACCCCTGTTTTAAATGGAGTATAAAGGCCTGGCTTTTCTCCCAACCTCTGGGTTAGACGCAGGATGTGTGTTCTGTTGGATATTTTGCTTCCCTAGTTATCACCTTTTTTGTTTTGTTATATTGTAAATTTTTAACTGGTATGCTGTCCAGAATTACCGTGGATTGGGTAGCTCTATAAATATGATTTATAAACAAACGCATTTTAGCCTGTTTGACTATGTGGGGATGGGATAGGGAACATGAATCCACAACTGATTTGTTTGGCAATGTATGCATAAAGATAGAGAGAATTACAAGAAAAATCAACTAGGTTTGGGATTATGTACTAATGTATATTAGGAGATTAATAGGAAAATGTTTAAGTGTTAAAATTTGGCTGTTTATCTAAAATAATGGTTATATTGCGCATGGAAGGGGGACGATGGCAAAAACAACTGTATATTAAGAAATTAAGGAAAAGTGATATTATTCTATTATTATTATTATTATTATTTATTACATTTGTATACCGCCCTATCTCCCTGACGGGACTCAGGGCTGGTGCACAGGAAATGATAAAAGCAACAACAATAAATACAGTAAAAATATTAAAATTAGATTAAATTTGAAAACCCATGCTAAAATTGTAATTAAGAACCCTTACTAAAATCACATTTAAAACTATGCCAGGCCGGCCGCATGAAATAAGTGTGTTTTTAATGCCCAGCGGAAGAGGCGCAGGTCCGTGATTGTACGAAGGTCGGGGGGTAGGTCATTCCAGAGGGCGGGAGCTGCCACAGAGAAGGCTCTCCCCCTGGGAGTCGCCAGCCGGCAATGTCCGGCAGCCGGCACCCTGAGGAGGCCCTCCCTGTGGGAGCGGACAGGTCGAAGGGAAGTATGTGGTAGGAGGCAGTTCCGCAAGTAACCAGGTCATTCTAGATGTCAAGGAATGGTTGTAGGAACTGTGTTATCTATCTGTTTTGGGAACAGCAACATTTTCTACTAAGGGATGCAGTAATATGTAATATTATGGTAGAAATTTTGTCATATCTTACAATAGCATCTTGTATCTGTTATATTTTTTGTGAATTCTTTGGTTAACCAATGATTATTGATAAGCATAAATTATAGGATAGACCTTTTTTCCTTCTCATTTTGTATCTTTCATTTTTATAAAGTTTATAAAGTTTTTTGTACATTGTTACAAAAAACAAAGAAAAACCAAACTGGTAAAATCAGTGTTGATGTTCCTCTCAAGCAACTCTTTTAAAAAAAAGGAAATTATAGTATTTTAAGATAGGAAAAATTAATCAACATCTCCATATTTTCCTTGAGCAACATCTAACATATACTGTTAGTTAGTGAAGTTTTCAATGGCCATATGAGAGTTTTCAATTGCATTCAGTAATATATTACAGGGATCCTATGATACAAAAATGATTTGATTGTGGTACACATTGGAAAGGGGAATTGTTGAATCGTTGTCAATGAAAAAAACATTTGTTTTTAATACAAGGTAAGGGGGATTGCCCAGCCAGATTAATTTTTTTGATTGTCTGACTAATAATTTCCATTATCCAGGATACTTAGAAAACCGTTGTTTTTAAGCAGTGGCAAGGACATTCTTGGAGACAACAGATTCACTCTTCAGGACTCTTTTTATATTACATGTAATTGGTTCAATTGGCCTTAATAGAAAATGTCTCTATTTTGTCTTGATAATGTCCCTGGCCTCAAGCAAGCTAATTATAGTTTGCTGATGCATCAGAAGTTCTGTGCTCTGAAGCATCTATAAAATCTGGAACTGGAAAACAGGAAGGGAATCCTCTGAGAAAGCTTGTAAAACCCACAAGCAAGGCTGGTCGGTTCCCACAACTTCTGTCTGCCTGCCTTAGGGTTTATGTGTACATTTAAAAGTTACACACAGTATTTTAAGTCAAGCAACTAGGCCATGTTGAAGTCTGTCTTCCAGAATTACACATGAGACTGTGTTAATCAGAACAGTAGCCAAATTTGGTTCCCAGATTTGAGTACGGAGAGATTCCCAGATTTTAAACTCTATTTTCAAGAGTTGCTATTAATTCTCTCATGGGCATGAAGAGAAGGAAAAAGTCTATCATTGGTTTTATACTTGTCAAGACAGCAGCCTATTTTAATGCATGAGCTTTCCTGTGGGTTCATTGGCTAATGGAAAGGCAGAGACCTAGCTACTTGCGGGACCTCGGGCTCGGGACCTAGCTACTTGCGGGATCGGATCCTGCCTCATACATCCTCACGGCCAATTCGCTCCCACAGAGAGGGACTTCTCCGTGTGCCGTCCACTAGACTTTGTCAGCGGGCGACGCCCAGGGGAAGGGCCTTCTCTGTGGCGGGCCCAGCCCTCTGGAACGACCTCCCCCCCGACATTAGAACAACCACGGACCTCCGCTCCTTCCGTCTGAAATTAAAAACATATTTTTTCTGCTTGGCCGGCCTGGGGTAGTCTCTCTCTATGGGGTTTTAGTTGTGTAGGGAATTTTAGTTATAATGGGTATTTTAGCACAGGCACTGTTTAATTTGTTTTTAAGATGTTGTTTTGATTGTATTGTATTTATGGTTTTAGTTTTCCCTGTGCACCGCTCCGAGTCCCCGTGGGGAGAGGAGCGGTCAAGAAATTAAATAATAATAATAATTATTATTATTATTATTATTAATTAGAGACGGAGCAAATATATCACTGGGTCAAAATCGAAACCCAGTAAAACAAAGTACACCCATCTTTTACCTAAGTGGATTTAAAATAACCAAAGAGGGTTAGAGCCCCATGACTGGGGATCAGGTCATAAATGCATTACTATAACTAAGGATGCTTAGGTGACTTTCTGGCAATGTCACGGATATACAGCATATTCAATTGTACAAAAGTCTCTACCAATCCCCACTCAGCCCTTTTTCCTCCTCCTCCTCCTCTTCCTCCCACTCACATCTGGGAGCTAGCTGCTGGCCGCGGCTCCTCCACATACAGCTCTGCGGTGCACTCAGCTCGTCCGTGCTTGTTGCTGGCACTCACCCCGTACTGACCCTCATCGTCGGAGCTCACATGCAGGATGACCAGAGAGTGGAGTCCCCCGTCTTGCTGTATACGCATGTTTTCCCCCTCTTGTACAGGCTGGCCTACATCAGACACATGACAGTCAGAGTCTGACCCAGAAAGGAGTAGAAGACACAAATGGGTACCAATTTATATGAAAGTCAAACAACCTCGCATTCAGGACCCATCGGGGGCGGGGGGGGGAAATAACATATAGCTCTCTACGTCTTGGACCATAATTAAGATCACTGGCAGAATACAGTGAAAAGAATCTTCTTGTTCCCTTTGTATTCTCTTGGGGGATAGAGAGAGATATTAAAACTTTTTGGCATGGCAGCAACCATATTTTTCCCGCAACCACTGCCATCGTCAGCGACTGAACATGTTCTCGTTACCAACTGGTAGATTAACAGGTCACTTACCACCCCAGAATTCAGGCCACGCTCTGTTGAGAAATGGCTATGCCGAAAGGCCACTGGAAAGAAACATGTTAACAGTGAAAGGAAGGCTGCAAGATGTGGATATGGGTAGTGTGGATACTTTCCCCCTCAGTAGATTTTGGTGGGATCCGGGCTCAATGATGTCTGAAAGCAGGGGAATTTTTTATTTATTTATTTATTTTATTTTATTAAATTTATACCCCGCCCTTCTCCAAACGGACCCAGGACTGCGCACAGGGATGTTAAAACACATATAAAACATAAAATTTTAAAAAACTTATTCTAATAGACCCTGCGCTAAAAACCGAATTTAAAAAACCCAAATTTAAAACTATCTAAGAGTCAGTAATGGGGGTTATGCTAGGCCGGCTAGATGGAATAGGTGTGTCTTCAGACACTTGCGGAAGAAGCGGAGGTCAGAGATGGTGCGGAGTTCAGGGGGTAGGTCGTTCCAAAGGGAAGGGCCCGCCACAGAGAAGGCTCTTCCCCTGGGTGTCGCCAGTCGGCATTGTCCAGCCGACGGCACCCTGAGGAGGCCCTCTCTGTGGGAGCGTATCGGTCTGAGGGATGTATGGGGCAGGAGGCGGTCTCGCATATAACTAGGCCCCGAGCCATGGAGCGCTTTAAAGATGGTCGTTAAAACCTTGAAGCGCACCCGAAAGACCACAGGGAGCCAGTGCAGCTCGCGCAGGATAGGTGTTATGTGGGAGTGTCTAGGCGCTCCCGTAATCACCCGCGCGGCTGTGTTCTGGACTAGCTGCAGCTTTCGGGTGCACCTCAAGGGGAGCCCCATGTAGAGAGCATTACAGTAGTCAAGTCGAGAGGTGACGAGTGCTTGAGTGACTGTGCGTAAGGCATCCCGGTCCAGTAAGGGGCGCAATTGGCGCATCAGGCGTACCTGATGGAATGCCCCCCTGGCCACGGCTGCCACATGATCTTCCATAGACAGCCGGGAATCCAGGAGGACACCCAAATTGCGCGCCCTCTCCACGGGGGCCGGTGTTTCGCCCCCAATGGCCAGAGTTGGAATAATCTGGCTGACCCGGGGCGCCGGAAGCCACAGCCACTCAGTCTTGGACGGGTTGAGCTTGAGTTTGTTACCACCCATCCAGATCCATACGGCCTCCAAACACCGGGACATAACCTCGACGGCATCGTTGGGGTGGTCTGGGGTGGATATGTACAACTGAATATCATCAGCGTACAGATGATATCCCACCCCAAAACCACGGATGATCTCACCCAGTGGCTTCATATATGTGTTGAACAGTAAGGGCGAGAGGACCGACCCCTGAGGAACCCCACATATGAGGGACCTCGAGGCCGACCTCTGCCCCCCTGCCAACACATATTGCGACCGACCAGAGAGGTAGGATGAGAACCACCGCAGAACGGTGCCTCCCAGCCCCAACCTCCCCAGTCGGTGCAATAGGATACCATGGTCGATGGTATCAAAAGCCGCTGAGAGGTCTAATAGGACTAGGATAGAGGAATATCCTCTATCCCGCGCCCTCCAGAGATCATCAACCAACGCGACCAATGCCGTCTCGGTGCTGTGCCCGGGTCGGAAGCCGGACTGGCGCGGGTCTAGATAATCAACTTCCTCCAAGTGTCGCGGAAACTGTTGAGCCACCACACTCTCAACAACCTTCACTAAAAAGTGGAGGTTGGAGACGGGACGATAGTTCTCTAATAATGCTTGATCCAGGGACGGCTTCTTGAGGAGGGGCCTCACCACCGCCTCTTTCAGGACGGCAGGCAAGGACCCCTCACTCAAAGATGCGTTGACAATGCCCTGGAGCCAGCCTCGAGTCGTCTCCCAGGATGCCAGTACAAGCCAGGAGGGACACGGGTCCAATAAACATGTGGTAGCCCTAAGTCTCTTTGACAACTTGTCCATATCCTCGGTGGTAACAAAATCAAACTCCTCCCAGGATGGTGTCACCATTGGTTGTTAACCGATACATCACTAGGACGACAAATACTGATTTCTGATGTTGCAACTTAACTGCAAGTCTGGCTATAGATGTTCCCACAACCTTTTGAAAGAGAATAAGATTTAGATCCTGTGGCCTTCTGCCTCTTTACCACCAAGCCTGGCCCAGGGAAGTGGACAACAATCCATGTATATTGACCCTCCCTCCGTAGCCATGTTGCCTGATCTTAGAACATCTTGTAAGCCGGTGTCTCTGAACTGAAGAGATGGGGGGGGGGGGAGAGAATTACCAAAGTGGGTCCAAAGGATGGTTGGTGGGGGTTCCCCACTGATCTTGCAGTCCAGCCGTGCTGTCCGTCCTTCCACCACAGCCAGAGTTTCCAGTTTGCGGGTGAAAAGGGGATGGCGTGAAGGCCACACTGTTAGTTTGGCACTGCAGGTCAGCTCATCTGCAAAGCACAGTGGACAGTCAGCAAAGTATCCACAGGAATTTATCTTTTTCTTGCCTTTAAAAGCTTTGGAACCTAGCAAAACTACAGGGCAAGGAAAGCATCTTGCTATACGCAGTTGGGTTTTCCTGGTCTTGAAATATACAAGTAAAAATGGAAAGATATTAAGGAGGGGGGGGGGAAGAGCCAGTTTGTTGGAGTGGCGAAGGTGCTGAAGACAATGAGTTTTAGTCCCATATTAGCCATGAAAACCAGCTGGGTAACTTTGGGCTAGCCTTTCTCTCTCAGCCCAACTCACCTCACAGGGTTTTGTTGTGAAGAAAAAGAGGAAGAGGAAGTATTATGTATGTACCATACAACTACTGCATGTATTTGTACATACAGTCCTGTACAAGCAACTACTGCCAATTCGTTTGTGTGTGCACTCCATGCACATGCGCAGTACAATTAAAATTGTTCTGCGTATGCGCATAACTGAAAAACAAGATGGCGGTGCCTACGGCGACGCCCGGGGAACCAGTTTGGGGGCGTGGCAGGCCTGGGTCGCTGCCAGTTCCAGAGACCCAGACCGCCAAAACACTACCGGTTCGCCCAAACTGGACCGAACCAGTAGGAACCCACCACTAGTATGTTCATCGCCTTGAGTTATTTCTAAAAAAATATGAAAGGCAAGATTTTAAAAAAAAAAAAAACCTTTCCAAAAGGCGAGAATATCCAGAAAATGAAATTAAATTGCTTTTACTCTTCCTGCCTATAAATCCCAAATTCTTGGAAATGGAATTCTAGAGATTGACATTTGGCTATGGATCCACTCTTGTACTTTAAGTTACACTGTTGCTGACACATGAAATGAAATATCTGATAAATGTTGACATGGCAGATTGTTGGTGAGGCCAGATCAGAACTAATTTTGTGGCAAACCTGCTGGGAACATTTCTCCCAATTCAGATCAACTGTGCTTCCATTCCTACAGAAACAGAATCCGTTCATCTGGTCGTATTAGACAGGCATAAAGTTTTCCAGATCCCTTCCAGCTTTCTGCTTTACAATACTTTCCCCCTCAGTCTGGGAGTCAAATGTAAATAATGTGTAAATTTTCTCCCTGTAAGAATGTTACAGCTACCACTACCAAAGCAAGCTGGTTTATTTAAATAAGTTCATAATATTGCTTCAACAAGGAATTCCTAATTCAATTTATGTATACCTAAGGTGGTCTGCATAAAAGAATGTTACAATAAAAATCAACCTCCTATAAAGCTGCCATAGCTTGTCACAAAGGTGATGGAATTTTGAATAGAGTTTTTAGTATTTGCCCTTTTTTCTCATGCTGTATTGCTCCAATAACCTGGGAAACATATTTGACCAGGGACAAACTCAGGTCAAAAGCATGGAACCATTTTGAACTTCCTTTAAAATCTAGACTCCCTTCAGTTTGAAAAGCTCTGCAATCACATTTCTGCAATACATTAAGCAGCTTCCTAAGAAGTAACTTAGGCGCTAATTTTTTGGTATTTTATTTTATTATTGATCTCAATTTGTGTGTTTGTGCCAGGTGTCAGACTAGAAAACATGTGGAGATGAGCTTTTCAGTGGTGATCTCCATGTTTACCTCTCCTTCCCAAAGGAATATACATTTGATTCCAGTCTTGTTTTCAATCTGTTTAATTGTTTGGTGCATTTTATTTGGGCTGTTTGGCTAAGTTAAATTGTTTATCCTGTTGCTTTAGTTCAAGAACTTACAAATTCTCTGTGCATGTACATTTTAGCATACTTATACATGATACATGATGGAGGTTTTTCTTATGATTGCATTAGCTTTCTCAACAATTTAATGTTGCTTTTGGCAAAAGGTGTAGGAAAATATGAAGCTTTAATTATGATTACTTGATTGTAAGTTGTCTGATGATTTCAGCTTCTAAAAAGCAGAATAATAATTTTTAAAAAACAGAAATAAGCAAGAGTGCAAAACTCTTTCCAAATGATGTTCTTTCACTCCAACGTTTTCCAATTTTTGGAAATAGTTGCCAGAAATATACACTTTGAGCTCTTTTACATAGGGCTTCTAATCATGATGTCCTGCCTACTTTTTGCTTCCCAACTGATTTACTGCCAGAAAGGAGAGCTACCTAGATAGAGGGAAGGACATTGGCATCTTGCATATGTAGATGTGTTGATTTTTAGCTAGATTTGGGCATGGGTACATCAGAAAATGAAAATACAGTACAGAATCTACAGTCCAGGAGTTTCTAATTTTTTTACTACCGGTTCAGGTGTGCTCCCGTGTGTATGCGAGCGAGCAACGCTTATGCGCATGCACAGAAGCATCTGGGCGGAGCCTCCCACCGCCACTACTAGCGGTTCAGCTGATCCGGGCGGAACTGGCAGCAACCCACCTCTGCTCGTCTCTAAATTCTGATAACGGCAGCACCTGATTGGTTTTGGTTATTTAAAGAAAAACCCAGGCAATACTATACCTGGATAGCAGACCACTACAAAATCCCAGGGTTGTGAACTAGAATAGGAATTTGATGAAACATCCTGGAAGGAGACAGCAAGCTACTTCCACACTAAGAAAACTATTGAAATGCTCGTGGAATCTCCAGGACGTAGGCACAACTCAAAGGGGATACTGCTTTACCTTCAGTGTAAGCCAGTGAACTACAAAAGCCAAATGATTTCTTCTGCAAACATGTGCTCAGGAATTTAGCCTCAAAAATAATAATCTAAACATCAATTGATAAATTTAGTTCTGACTGTGGGTATCATCTTACTTTTCTCTTTTCTCAGTTTAACCCCTTTTTCATTTTGTAAACAAACGTCAAGGACTACCTGTATCGCAAAGATGGAGAATGTAGGGCTTTCCAGCTGTTGTGTTCCCAGCTCCAATTCCCCAGCTTTGCAGTACAACCTTTCACAATGTACCCCGTCTACATCCATCAAACCACAGCTCAAACATTGTAAAGAAAGATGGAATTATAGTCCAGCAGGACTGAAGGGTGTGTGGCTTTTTTTACCAAACTGCTCTGTATCTTTCCTAAATTTACTGATTGAGCTTCCCTCTTTGCTCACTCTCACAAGCTGATGCTTTTCTCCAGCTCATGGCACAGAGACAGGCTACTTATTGGCATTCCAAAGGCGATAGGTAGTATCTGTGGGAGGGTGTTTTAAACCATCACTGTTGCCACCCAGGAGGAAGCTTGACAGAAAGAGGATGAAATAAACCAGCCCAGGTTGTTCTTATGCTTTTAATGGGGATTTGAAGTGGAAAAATCAGCATTAATACCTTTTTAGAATAAACTAAACAGTGATTTATCACAGATGGAAAAAAGAGGTTTAGTGACTTGATGAGAAGTTAGCACCTCAACCCCCCAAGTGCTCTATCTATGGCTTATTTTAGGGATAGGTTTAATATCTCAAAAGTTACAGGGTTCTTGGGGCTTTGCTTAATATGTTATGTGAATACAAAAACTGATTTGTAAACCATGATTTGTGACTTACAATAATTATGCATTGAAGAGGCATAACCTTACATTTATTGTGTGACCCCAGTCAATTATGGCTTAACAAATCAAGATTGTCAGTGCGTGAACCCAGATCCTTTCACCTATGTCTTCTTCACCTCTGCTTGTACAGCATTTCTACCATCCTTACCTTTAGCTGTGCTTAACTTGCATGTGTAGATACCACTATCATCTTCATGCACAGAGGTAAGCAGCAGCTTGCACTTGCGCCCGTCAAAATGCATCTTGCACTGGAGCAGGGCAGGCTGCAGAAGGCGCCCCCGCCACAGCCAGTCCACATCCACATCCGATGGGCCAGAAACCAGGCACTCGAAGATCGCTGCATCCCCAGCCCCCACCACCACGTCCTGCAGCGGGGTCAGCACTGCCAGGGAGTGTGTCTCAGGGTGCACTGGGAAGGAGGAGGGAACAGGAAGAGGAAATGGAAAAAGAGAGAAAGAGACGCGTCTCTGAGCAATGGAAAAAAAACGGGACAGGATGCAAAGAATAAGGTGTGGAAAGCATGCAATGGATATTTTTTATGGTTAAACTAAATTGTCATATTGCTACAACCTGTCTGATTTGCGAAGTTAAGGCTTGGATTATCCTACCCTAGCTGGCAACTGTTACACACTGTTCTCATAAAGAAGTTAAATGCAAACCTCAATTTCAGAATTATTCTCTGGCCTCAGCTGCAAATAATAAAGGGAGAAGGTGCGGTATATAAATCTAATAAATACTAAATACTAAATACTTGCCCCATTTCCAGGAATTCTGAATGACTGTCCTTCAAAATCATAAGGGAGACAGAAATCTATAATTCTGCATTCTCCCAAGGTACGGAAAAAAACCCCTTTGCAGATGACCTTAGATGTTCAAAATGCAAAGGAACAGAAAGCATATGTAACCTTCAGGCCCTTTTTTTCCTATATCTTAAATATCAAAGCTACCATTCCACTCCCTGGTTGAACAGAAAAATCCAACTATCACATAGGATTCCTGCAACCTGGTCCAATAGCTAAGTCTACCTCCAAAAGGAAAATGTTAACAAGTTTTCCAGTGAAGCCCTTCCCGAGCCAAGAGGAAACAGCTAACTTGCCCATTTCAAAACTGGAAGTTTTAGAGCAAAACAGAGCAACATTTTATTGATGTATGTACTCTGTTTCCAATATCTCCGTTAAACGCTGTAAACAAGGCTCGTTTTTCCTCTCTACAAATGAACAGATGGTACAGCTGTGGAAAAGCAGCAGAGTTATTTATTTAGATCAATATTTCTATCCCACACTTCAGATGCAAACAGACTAGTTAGAGTGGCTTTCTCCTAGTATAGCTGGCAACTCATTAACCACTGCAGCAGAACATGAATGGAGACAAAGCAGTCATAATCCAAAGCAAACTCGATCTGAATGGGAAACCACGATGGGGTATGGAGAACACAAAAGCATGATATGGAATAAGAAGGGGTCATGGGGAGAGGGAAACGAGGATCTGTGCTAAGAACAAACCACACAGTACTTTTACCAAACAAACAGACTTTATTTCATCTACAAAAAGAGGATTCTCTATAGCCCAGCTTCTGTGAGATACTCTCAGAATGGGAGCAGAATGATGGTAAGGGACAGCATTCTTGGCCTCCACTGAAGATGCCTGGAGACCAATGTCTAGTGGCCTCCCATTGTTTCCAAAACCCCTCTCCATTCTACACAGTTCTGGCCGAGGGGGTCTTTCCTGGTCACTTTATGTTTCCCAGAGGTCGTGGTTGGATAAAGTGGCCGTCTAACTGAGAGGTCTTGGAATTGAGCCATAACAATGTCCAGATGTGGCCTGTTCATTTGAAAGCTACCTCATTTTAATGTGTTGGCTCCATGGATGAGCAGAAGCCTCGTGAGAGACCAGCAAGGGAGAGGACAAGCTAGCATTCTGCTCTAAGCCCCCAGGAGGAGGAGTGGGCAAAGGCAGAGGAGGCAAGGAGACATGGACACATGAAGGAAACAGCACCACACACTGGCCACAGTGGAGGCCAGACAGCAGTGGAGGCCAGAATGGGCACTGCACACCATCAGCACCTTGGGTGGGGAATGCCTGGTACGCAGGCATGCTGTCCACTTTTGAGATTCTGTGCCTAGCACAGAACATATGGAGATCCATCTGGTTGAAAGCTTCCTGCCCAAACACTAAGGAGGTGTCACAGATTAATTCAGCTCATGTAGCTATAGGGAGCTCAGAACTGCTCAGACAGCTAAAGGGAGTCCCCAACTACTTTCCCACCCGCTGTGTCCCATTCCCCTAGCTGCAACCAGGCTCTGCATCCAAGGTGAGTCTCAGCGCTGGCCATCCAGAAGCCAAGCCTTGCCAGCCTGGTTTGTTCAGTCGTGCCGGGAGTAGAG
Organism: Rhabdophis nuchalis; assembly: GCA_039707465.1. Classification (NCBI taxonomy): domain Eukaryota; kingdom Metazoa; phylum Chordata; class Lepidosauria; order Squamata; family Natricidae; genus Rhabdophis; species Rhabdophis nuchalis. Next base: position 145,894,212 of record CM077643.1, read on the forward strand.
GCAACTGCCCAGGTTGTCTGGCTAGAGTGGCCCAGGGGCCAGGAGTACCTTAGCTCACTCTCCCTGTACAGACAAAAACACAGTCAGCAAGCGAAGGATTAGTGTAGCATGATGGACATAAAAGCAAAGCACAGACAAATTCATACATGCTCAGTCTAAGCAAAAGATGTTCACCACGGCACAAATACATTTGTAGATACTGGCAGACAAAAGCAAATGAGTCAACACAAAGCAATTGCACACATAAACTCTCACACCTATCTCACAGTATCATCTTGACCATAAAAATCAATCCCAAACTGAAGCTGGGCAGAACACCCAATTCCCCTTTTACTAGCTTGGAAAACATGGTCATCTAGAAACTGTCTGCAGATCCAAATAGTGGGTCCAGTAAGCCCACTTGTAAGGAAGCCTGCTTCTATTTTCTCAAGAGTGATGCAATGAACCAAATCAAAGAGCTAACTGTTACTTAGCAAAAGGAGACAGCATGAAAACAGATTAAAATAGACCAGGACATCCTCAAAGGGCAGCAGCTACTTTAATGCAGAGGCAGTGATTATTTAATTATTTAGTTATATTTCTACCCCACATTTTTAATTTGGTTAATGGCTCCAAAATGGAGATAGTGCAAACACCAAATTTTTTTAATTCCTGGAAGAATGCAGATCCAGCTCCTTCCTAAATAAAATATGGGATCAGGCAACTGAAACTAATATTTTTTTTTAACTGCAAGCTACATGAAGAGACAGACTTATGGTTCCTATGGATCACCCATTACATCCAATTTGGGGCTCCCGGCTCCCTTGCCTAATGATGATGCTTTATGAGAAGGATGGAAACATACTGGAGCACCTAATTCCTGATGAGTATTAACTGGAAGGAAAGAGGCAAACTCGACACGCATGTTTTAAATAACAATAAAAAAGTTGAACAGGGAAAAATTCCTGCTACGTTGTGGGAAAATACGGGGATATGAAGTCAGGCAGATTATTATGTACCCCACTTCGTGTTGTAAGTGGAACTCACTGGTGGCTGATGTAGAACGTATTACCAAAGCTGGCAATTATAGCAATGTAGTTATGGTACATTATAGAAAGCCAGTTTGGTGCAGAAGTTAAGGCACCAGACTAAAACTGGGAGACTATGAGTTCTAGTCCTGCCTCTCTCAGCCCTAGGAAGCAAGCAATGGCAAACCACTCCTGAAATCTTGTCAATAAAACTGCAGGAATTATCCAGGCAGTTTCCAGATATCAAAAATTGACTCAAAGGCACATACTCAAACTTTACTTTATGTGCAACCCACATAGAAATTGACCTATGAATAATTTCAAATTTTCTTTTTGGTGGCAAGCACAAACTCTTATGAAAAAAAGAAGAAGCTAGTACCTGTTGGGCTTCCAAGTTCAATATGAGGATGACCCTGTCCAATCTGCAAGGCTGTTGTGAAGATTACTAAAAACTATTCTATCGAAGACACTGAATATTCAAAACTATTTTATAAATGCAATTAATTTTGTACTCCTGAGTGTTATCTTTTTTTCCATGTGTTCCCCATCCTTGCCCCTCAAGATGGCTTTAGCCAATGGCCATGAAGCAGCTACTGATGGCTAGAGAGAGAGTACCAAGATTATGAGCAAACTGCAAGCATGTTCACATCAGGGGAGCAGGATGGTTGATGAGTGGAAGGAAGAAGCAAACATGCAGGTGGGATCACTTAGATCATCACATGACTGGCAAAGCATTACTGTAATTCTCATGCTCCGGAAGTTCCCAAAGATACCTTGTATATCAAGCTTGGCTTCACACTGTCTGGTGCCATATTCATTTATGGCCTTGCAGGCATAATAGCCAGCATCTGTGCATTCCACCATGCGGATATGGAGGCAGAATGATCCATCCTCTTCTTCCACGGCAGAAATGCGCCGTCCATATTTTACAGGATGCCTGTTCTTCAACCTACAGTTCAGAACAGAAAGTCTGAAAGTTTGCAGCGCTTAACATTTCACCCATCTTCAAGAGATAATCCGTACACTTGTTTCTTAACTTCTGCATGCCTCAGAAAAATACTACATATGCTGGTTCTGCCATTACCCCTGGTTTGTTACAGGGCAGTCCAAGCCAGGAGATCCATTTCTTTCTATTTCTTCTAGACAACTTAATATATCTCAGATCTGAGACCAATATTTTAAAAAAACAGGGATAGGGCACAAATGGTGCCCCATCTGGTAACAGTCCTAATTTCACATATTTCCAGGAGCACAAAGCATTCACACCCTTTCCATCCACCTACTGCATCTGACAAACACAGAACAAAAGAGAAGGACTTCATTATGCTTCCATTATAAGCAACCGTGGAAAATTTGTGGCTTCTTTGAAGCAGGAAGAAAACAGATACCTGCATTTCACTGTTGCTTGCAGTGGAAATGCAACAAATTTGAATGCTAAAATGTCTTTTTTGTGGTATTTTAGTACCATTGCTGAATTTTACTAGCAACAGGGATCCACGATTATAATTTCTCAGGCATTTCCATCATGCAGATATAAATTAACCTTTCCCGTTTTGATTTAGTGCCTTCTGAAAATGAAAAACCAATAATGCAATTCTACAAACCTTTTAAAATATCATGTCAACCGACACATTATATAACGGTTAATTAGTTGTGGATGGGTAGGACGGGAGGGGCGGGGGGGGAAGTATAAAGGCTTGCTTGGCTAAGTGCCTGAAGGCAGTTGTTATTTTGCAAGACTGGAGCAACTCCCATCGCTGCCATCTTACCCATTAAGAATAGTGTCTGGAACACAGGACAGGAATACTTTTAAAAGCATACTGAAACATATGACCCACTTACCAGTGGACAATGGGTTTGGGCTCTCCTTGCACCCGAATGCGCAGGATCACATCTTGTCCTTCCAGTACCGTCTGGTCATTTAGCGCTATCTACAAAAAAGAGCAGCCAGGATCATGACGATTGACAGGGGGAGTTCAAAAACTTACAGCCTTCCGTCTTTCTGCTGGAATGTAAGAGATCATCGCTTGTTTCTTGTCACACGCAGCAAAAAGACCCAGATTCTATTCCACTCACAATCCAGAGGTGTATTGCTTACTGTTAGGGGTAAAAACACCCCCGTTGGAAAATAAACAGGCGGAATAGTGCAATACACCGGACAGCAAGAGATACGTTGCTTAAACCACACAAGAACTCTACAACACTGGTAGTAGAAAAATAAATAGTCTTTACTCTTGATGTAACTAAAATACTTCTTCCAAACAGTGATACTAACTGCTCTAACAATAAACAGTCCTTCACCAAAACCACAGTTATCTTACAGTAAGTCAAAAAAATGATACTTCTTCCGTCTTCAGGTTCAGCTTCTCCCTCAGTGGCAATCAGGAAGCAAAGGAAAACAAAAAGGCAGCTGGAAACTGTGTTATGATTTTATGATTGAGCTGGGAAGCACAGCCAATCAGATTCCACATAGTCTTTTAAAGTTACATATACCTTTTAAGAATCCTGGCTTATATATATTGTCAACCCAACATCAGGATAAATATCCTAACACTTACACCCTTGGACCTACCTATCCAGGTAGGTCAAAGCTGCCGGCTTCTTTTCTCTACTCTCATGTCATCCTCTCACCTCACCTCAAAACATGGTGCAGCCTTGAAGTTAATATCTGCATGTGCTGCAGTCGGGCCAATCTCAGAGCGGGCTTGTACTCTCATAACAGGATGGTGTTGAGGGGTGACCGACTCAGGGAACTCTTCCAAAGGGCTCAGGTACTCTTCATCTGAGGTGACAGGGCTGCTGACTTCACGGCGGGGCATCAGTCGACTGTGGATCTCTGCGGGACCTGGACAATCAGAAGAACGTAACAGTACAGATTGGGCAGAGCCCAGCAAAGTGGGAGAAAGGAGAAAACAGAGCCAAGCTAACAGAAGGCAACTGAGCCAGCCACATATAACAAGCAAAATCTAACTTCTTAAATGACATCCCACAGGATTGTCCCCCCACCCCCACCATCTCACAGTTCTGAGAATTAAGGTATTATCTGTCTGCCTTATTTTATCTTATGATTAATTTAACTGTATGTTAGGATTTATGATGATTGTATTTTATGTTATGCCCATGACATATCAATTGTTGCTTGTATGTACCCAGAGGCAAATTACTTGTGTGCCCAATCACACTTGGCCAATAAAAAATTATATTTTAAAGAATTATATTACTAAAATGTGGAAACACAGACAAAGTAAAGGAGGGACTATTCATCTGCCTGGACTCTTTTTGAAGTAACTAGAGCAGGGGTGGGCAAACTTTGCAACTTTAAGTCTGAAGGACTTCAGCTCCCAGAATTCTCCAGCCAGCAAAGAGTACCTGAGCAAAGCTGGCTGGAGAAGTCTGGGAGCTGAAGTCCTTCAGACTTAAAGTTGCAAAGTTTGCCCACTCCTGAACTAGAGTAATAATGTTCCCACGTGGCAACAGGAATTCATCATATCAAGAATGATTGTTTGTTTATAATATCTTTTATGATTAATCAAAAAGGGCAAACTTCTTCCTCTTTCTTAAAGAAGTATCACCCTTCACAACAATAACAATACCTTTCCTGAGTTAATGCTCTCCACTTTGGCAGAAAAAAATATACTGGGATGAAATTTGCTGCACCTTTTGCTAATCTGTATCTTGCCACTACTGCTTCTGTCTTAAGGCACTGCAATCACCTGACTTCCTTCCACGAATAAAGGATTTTGCATACTTTGTGCCTAATTCTAAGGCAGTGCTGGAATAAGGAGGGAAATGCTATTGTGCTTCAATACAGCTAAGGACCACCTAAGCTTGTCTCACTCATGAACTCTGGATTTCAAGAGCGAATGAAGGGGGCATGGCAAGAAAAAAATATGTTGACAGGGAATATTTATGCCTTTATTCAGTGCAAGTGAACAAAGCCCATAGTCACACATAGGAGCAGGTCCTTCAAAAATGTATATTTCTTAAAACTCAAGAAAATTAAAGTATAATGTGTTCAGATTTCTTATTATATAAAAAATAAAAATATATGTCCTCCATAATTCCCTCTTTTACTATGTGAGATACAACTATATTGTCAACTCTTCTCTTGTTAATTTCCCTACTTGACTATTACCAGAGAATGGTAATGGAGAGAAAGTCAGGAAGGCAGCCACAGTATAATATAACAATCCCTCTTAACACAAACATTGGCCTGAAGAGCCTAAGCTAGATTGGCTTTGTTGCTTTTACTTTGTCCCTTTTCCAGGATATCAGACGCCAGTTTTTTTGCCTCTGTTCAAGCCCAATGGCAATATTTCCTTTTCTTTGTTCTAAACTATTCCACTGGGTTTTAGGATGCAGTTAGGTATGCTGTAAGAAAAGTGCCCACCTTCAAGCATCCCCACAGGCCATTGTACTACCACAAAAAGCATTACCTCAACAAGACTACTTTCACTTCTACTAAAAGAAATCTAGTGGTTGACGTGAAGCAGAACAACAAAATCAGAAATGTTATACGATATGCAATCCTCCCAAGACCTGGATATTTCATAGTTGAGATGCTCGCGTGTTGAAATGCTACCCCACTTGGAAAAGTAACCCAACCCACATATGCACAAAAATTGTATTTCAGAGGAAATGCTAATGCTAAACAGCCTCTCCTAAATATACCAGCATTTCACAAACAGGTAGTTTTTTTTTGCTAGACTATGGCACTATATTTAAACATGTCATTTCCTCCATGTTGATCCTTAAGTGATTACACTAACATTTCCTAGTAAGACCTTTGTCTGAAGTGATAAAGACCTTATGTGGATTTCACCCACATCACTTCAAATTTATCAATTCTTTAAAAAAAATAAAAAATAAATTCAGACTCTCATCCAATTACCGACAGGTCAGAGTGCTAGTTAACAATCAGGCAGTCTCCTCAACAGGTCAAGCTTCCTCAGTCAGACTTTATTTAATCAGCAGCTGTGAAGACTACCAAGTACTGGGAGAAAAACCAATGTCCTAAATTCCCCCAAGCAATGTATCCAGGGAAGTGCACAATCCTATTGTTCATTTTTACACATCACTTCAGATTTCACACCAGCAGGGTTGACTCACACACAGTAGCCAACTGCAGCCAATTTCAAGGACCTGGCAATAAGTAGTTTTTTTAAAATATCTTTTTATCGTGCCTTTATTATTTTTATGAATAACTCATCGAGGCAAACACACCTAATGGTTCTTTATCCTCCTGCTTTTCCCACAACAACATTATAAAATGTTGGGCTGAAAGACAGTGACTGACCCAAGGTCACCTGGCTTTCAGGCTAAGACAGCACCAGAACTCACCGTCTCCTGGTTTCTAAGCCACCTTAATCGTTACGCTAAACTAATTTTATTTTTTAACGTACACAAAATAAATCAGATATCCACTTATGTTAAGTACAGGAATCAAATATGTGTATATGTCTGGAGAGAGGAAGAGATGTCAGAGACAGGGCTTACAATTTAAAGCATAAATCCTGCCTTTTTCAATTGTATTTTAGCTGTTCTTTTCTCAACCCAGAAGGTTAACATCCACAACAGCCTCTTATCTAGCCATAGTTCAGGCTTTATTTGTGTCAATCCTTACGAATGGGTAATGAGAAACAACTTCTAATGTAAATCTGATGTGGCTAAAACTTTGTGTGAAAATGCCATCCTTTCAAGAGCTACCTGTATGAGTTAATCAACAAAATCTAATGCGATAAAATTACAGTTCGGCATAAAGCAGCAGACATTTAGAACAAATGCATAAAAATATGTAATTCTCTGAATTATAGAACCTTCACTGTGCAAGAAACAACGTAAGCACTGTCAACAACACCTTCTGGTAAAATATTTCAAAAGATACTTCAGCCAACGCTTTCAGAGGCTCTCATTATTCATGGCTGGATGGTGGAAGGGATTATAGCCAAACCATATCAGCAAAGAAAAAGATATCAGCCAAGAATAGGGCACTCCAATCTTGGATACTAACATTATCTGTTCATGCTGGCAGCAGTATTTTTGGCGTGTTGTCCCTGAAAAAGGGCCAAGGTGACATTAATAGTTTAATAATGAAAACTTGTACTGCACTGGTAGGGCAGAGGGGGATAGTTCTGATCCAGAACTTGATGGGAGAATTTAGTGCAATGGCTCAGTTGGGGGCATCAGACCAGGAGAAAGCAGAGTATTGTGATACTCCATGGCAATACTATCCAATGGTGTCCTATAAAAACAATAATATTTAAAACAAAATATTTTTATAGGGACAGAGGAAGAAGGAGAAATATATTGATTCTACCAAAGATCCAAAAACTATATGAATTCTTCTCAACTCTTTTATTAAAACTGACTAAAAATCAGAGTATTTTCCTCAGAGGAGGATTACCCCCTTGCAACTTAGAGAAGCTGTGCTGTTTATTTTCTCCGTCCCCAACTCATCACCTACAAGGTAAAAATATTGGGCTGCAAATCTCTCACAATTTGATGTACCCCAGCAGCAGATGAAAATAATCAGTTCACAAAGCATACTAAACCCTAAACTTGAGATAAAGAAGAAACCACGATTCATCTAATATGCTTTGCCCACAAAAAGGGTATTTTGGCTTAACATGACAGCCATGTTTGAACAGCAATATACTAAGGCAGGGGTCTGCAAAGTCGGCTCTTTTAAGACTGGTGGACTTCAACTCCCAGAATTCCCCAGCCAGCTATGCTATGGGAGTTGAAGTCCACCAGTCTTAAAAGAGCCGACTTTGCAGACCCCTGTACTAAGGTAAGAGATTCTGCACCAAAACCCTATAGCCTACTGTAACTATGTTGTATTCTAGATAGAATATACTGCCTATTATTGGAGGCTTTGGAAATCCACTACGGTGGTTTTTGCTTGTAGGAGATGTGTTTTGCTATCACACATTACTCATTCTTCCCCTTCATCCAGATGAACACAAAGGTGTACTGAAAACAAAACAGACCTTCGCGATTTCCTAAATCCACTTTCGGTGAATAAATTCCAACTCCAAATTAAACTCATGGCTGCAACGCTATGCAAACATACCTGAAGCTAAACGCCATTTAACCCAACGGGCCTTACTTTTGGGCAAACGAGCACAGGATTGCGCTGCGGCAAGAGCATCGGAAAGAGACGGCGCGTCCCTCCTGCGCCTGCCTTGCCCGCAGCAAGCGGAATCTCGCAGGCATCGCCGGCTGTGCGCTCGCTTTGAACCGAATCCCTGCTACGAGCTGCAGCCTCGGCTCTCTTTATAGGCGATCTCCGCCACGAGGGGAGAAACGGATCCGGCTAACGGGGTGGAGGAGAGACGCCAGAGCCGGGCCAGCAGCCAGCGCGCAACCCCTTTCCCTTCGCTCTTCAGCCAAGGGCGGCGTCCGATCTTCAGACAACCAGCCCAGCCCCGCCGGTCCCCTCGCTCACATTTCAGGCCAATCCATGGAGGGGCTGAGTTGCATCCTTTCACAAAGTTTACTCGCACGTGCCCAGAAAACCGCAACTCTCCGCCCCGGACTGTAGAATTGGCGGGCCAGGAGCGATCAAGACGTTAAGGCCGAAGAGGCAGCGATTCCCCCGCCCCGCCCGATCCCGCCACCTCTGCTCGGTTGGAGCCGGTCGTCTCTTCCTTCCCTCTTCCGAGCCTGCTGGCTGTTCGTCAGACAGGCTGGCCTAAACCGAGCCTTGTAGGGTAAAGGCAGCCTCATGCCTCGTTATTCAGCAGGAGCAGAAATGCTGGCCTAAGCGCCCCCATCCAGGACACTGAGAAAACAAGCCTGACGCTGCTTCTCACATGCTGATGTGGGAATATGAACCTCTTTTAACTCCTCTGGCCTTAAGGCATCGGCCTGGCTGCAGCCTCCAGGGCAGTCTGGCTGCTGTGGCACCTTCTCCCCCCACCCCCCCTTTGCCCTTACCTGGCCGCACGGTTAAGATGGCGCTGCAGCAGGTCTCAGCCACCTCGTTGGTTGCACAGACGGTATAGAGACCGGCATCAGTCATGCGGGCACTCCTAACCAGCAGAGTGTGGCGTTCGCCCTCCGCTTTGATGGGACGAGCGGTGCTGCTCCGAAAGGGGATGCCATCTTTTCGCCAAGACACTGCAGAAAAGACCCATTAGTGGGCAGAGATGTGATATAAGTGAAATCTAAGGATTATTCTGCATTTGTCAAACAGTATTAATTGCCTAAGGAATTGTAGGTTATGATATTGCACATCGTTCTGCCTTCTCTGCATTTCATCAAGAGACAGTCTACATGTTTATCTTTTTCCTAGAACAGGGGTCAGCAACCAGCAGCTGTGGAGCCACATGTGGCTCTTTCATCCCTCTGCTGTGGCTCCCTGTCACTCAAAATATGTGTCACAACCGCCAATGTGTGACGCCCGCCAACATGCAATTTATTAAGCTTTTCGACCCCCCGGTAGGTTTTGTGGCTTCCAGTGTTTTCTTTTATGTAGGAAACAGATCCAAATGGCTCTTTGAATGTTTAAGGTTGATAAGCCCTGTCCTAGAACATTTCCGTGTCTTCGTGAAGGTGGTGTCAACAGAACATACAGTATAGTTTTTGTTGAGGGCCACATGTAGACTTAGTGGAGGTCTTTGGAAAGCTGAACTTGATTGAGGCAAGTGGAAAAGTAGGAATGATCAAAACATAAAGCAGGGGTTCACAGAATATAAAACATGTTTTAAATCCATTTTTCGTAAGTTGATTGTGTTCCTCAACCCAACATCTGCAATTCACTGCTGAATTTAATTTTAATAGATATCAACAACTGCAGCTTATTTCTGCCAGATAAGTAACCCTTGCCACAGGTTGGGTATACACTTCTCTCAGCAAATTACTTTTTATAAGGATAGTGCTCTTTTGAAATAATAATTGTAATAAAATTTCATTTTGAGGAAAAACTAAGAGCATTCCAGAAGTGAAGCCCAACAGACAAAGTGGTATTTTCCATATGTAAGGTGAAGCAATATGGGGTGTACCTTGGAAGTAGCTCAGAAATGTAAAAGGTAAGATAAAACCAGAAAAGCGAAGAACTTGGTCAGATCATCTTGAGTTGTGTTCCTGAGCGGGATCTTTATCAATTCAAATGGGACAATATTATGTATATAAAAATCACAATTGAATTAATAGAGTATTACTTACACCTGGGGAAACAGACAACTCAGCACGAGACAATCAGAGAGCTAGGAGTAGATACTTCTCCAGCCTCCACAGATTCATAATTTGCTCTGCATGGGGTACCCTATGCATTTACCTTGTGGAGAAGGGTTTCCCGTGACGATACATTTGAACAGCACCTCAGTCCCAGCTATGACGACTGCATCATGGATTGGGATTTCAAAGATGGGAGCCTCTAGGGGATCTTCACCCGCTGAGGTGTAGGAATCATCAGAAGATTCTGCACAAGATGATGGAGAAACAATGGTTAGTAGAAGACCTGCAAGGAGGAAGGCTAGGAGTCTGAAGTCAGATTTTGCACTTCCCTTGCATGAGGAATGTATGAAACCATCGCATCTTTTCACAATAAGGAAGATGCTTCCAAAAGAATATCCTGAGGGACTCCTTACTTTGGCTGGCATAGATGCTCAAAGCCCTTAATCTCCTTCAGTATGTCTCCAGTTTTTGAATCATAATTCTTGATAGGATGCTACCCTGCTGTAACCACTAAGTCCCCAAAAGCAATAAAGCTGGCTTATCACATTCTAAGTTACATATCACTTTTTAATTAGGCGGAAAGGCATACGGATTATTTACAGTGATATATATTCGTGTATAAAATAGAGTGGAAGGCAAAAAAAATGATTCAGTCTAGAAATAGAGAATTACTGATCTATAATAGTGTTACCGTATTCCTTGAAGCCAATTTGCCTGATTTGGAGAATATGCTTGGATATTGCTTCACAGTGGCAACCACCTCTATACTGTACAGCCGCGGTCCCCAAACTTTGTGGCTTGGTGGCCTGGCTGGGGGGGGGGGGAGAGGGGAACTGGGCAACCCGAGGGGTAGTCTGGCACGCACATGTATGCAGCCCTTGTGTGAGTGGCAGGCCAGTGCACGTGTCTGTGTGTGCCCTCCAGCCTGGCACTCATGCAAGTTAAGCTGCTCAGCCATTCACGTGGCCCAATTCCGAATAGACTATGACCCAGTAGTGGGCCACAGCCCAGGGGTTGGGTGCCCTGCTTGCAATCCTTCCCCCCTACCTCCCTGCTTTGGCTACCAATCCTCCACACGATTGTGTTCTGATTCAGAGCTCTTTAGTCCTCTTACAATTTGGAGCGGGGTTCAACAATTTCTACTGTTTTCCTAAATCTGAATTATAATTAGCAATAACAGCGAATAACTAAAAGGACGTAGCATGACGCAAACTTTCTCACCTTCACTCACACAAGATAATCAAGAGCCTTGCAGCAAAACTCTCTTTTTAAAACAAACAGCTGAAGTGCAGTTGGGCTCAAGCTTAACATAGGCAGCTAAAAACAAGGGAATATTGTTTAAGAATGCAAATCTATATAAAGAACCCAAAGAGGTGGACAGATGGGAAAATGAAAAAATGAGGGACAGAAGAGGTGAGAGCAATTGTGTGCTCAGCATTTACTAATTCTTGTCACAAGTGCATCTGAGGAACCCAGAATGCGATGCACCCAGGGCCTCTTCATGTTGCATGGGAAGATGAACCGTAGGAAAAGCATTTCTGCATGACTTTGTCAGGTTGTTTGCCAATAGACCCACAAAACCTATTCTCATTCCCTACCTGGTTCTGGTGACATTTGTCGGGACCGTCGGCCTTTGCCTCTGCTCCGCGCACTCTTCCCTTCTTGAGGTTGCAGCGTATTGTCCTTTTTTTCTATCACTTTCCCAATCTTTCTGTCGAATTCTCTACCATGGATCCCTGCCTTGCTTCTGTCTGGGCCAGTTTCTGTCTTGGCCCAGGATAGAGAATGTCCATCCTGTCCTGATTCCCGTTTCCGGCCATGTGAGGCTTCGCTTAGACCCTTCGATTCATAGCTGACTTTTGCTGCATTCAGAGGGCCTTTATCCATGATATCCTGGTTATTTAAAGCTGATACCTGCAGCAAGTTTTTCTGTCCCCCTGGAGCAGCACGGGAGAGTGGACACTGCTCCACCTTGTGCCGGAGATCTTGGCCATTCAGTTGGGGCTCCTTTTGACCTCTGTTCTGTTCTCCCATCTCCTCAGTCATGGCTGCATTCCTTGACAAAATCTTTTGGGGTTTTTTGGGCTCATCCCTGGGTCCCACTAATCCCACACTGGAAAGAACCAGTTGCTGCACACCATGTGCGTTTTCTGTAGCTGGGAAAACTTTCATTGGTTTAAGTTTCCGTGGTGGTGGAACCTTGGGGACAGATGAGTCAATGGAGGTAATTGCAGTGGGTGACTTGAACAATTCTTGGGATCTCCGCAGCTGCTGTTGAGACACGGTGCGTTTAATGCGCCCCAATTCCGCAGTGAACTTTTGTTCCAGGTCATGCACATGACTGGAGAAGCGGCCACGCTCATCCAAAGAGGCTGCTTTCTGATGGAAGATACGACGCCGAGAAAATATGTCTCCGAGTTCTGAACGAGTATCCTCTTGAAGGTCTTCATGAGAGCCAGCTGAGAGGAAGGGACTGGCATCATCAAAACCAGCCTGGTCAAAAGAACGTGACTTGCGTAAAGGTTGCCATGTGTGGCCTACAAAAGGATTATCATTCTGCTCCAGACTTTTCCTCCGCTCTTCAAAAAATTTGAGCTTGTCAACAATCTTGGAGCCTGACCTTGGCAGTTTGGGGGATGGGCGAAGGATGGACACACGGCTGGAAGCCTCACTCAGTGGTGTCTGGGGCCGTGACTCTCCTGTGCCCGCCTGAGAGTAGCCAGATGATTTAGGGTGCTTCAACTTCTCATCAGGTTCATCAGATGCCGTGTCTTGGAATTCATTGGGCATCAAGAGTTTTCTGCGAGGAACCACAGGTGGTGTGGTGCCATGGCTGGTTCCAGGTGGCTGGACTGGGCATTGCCCTGCTCGGGGTGTTACTGGGCGTTGGGGGATATCTGTGTTGGTTTTGCTGCTGCTGTTGGCATCATCTCTTCGATATCCACCATGGGGTAGGCTGCTGAGGTTGGAAAATAAGGTATGGTAAAGTTTGCTAAGGGAGGAGATCCTGCAGAAATCAAGGGAAGTGAGCAAAAAGGATCAGATACTTATAGGAACAATGAACTGTGATCATGAGGATCAGGGCTTGTAATGACATCTGAGTTCAATTTACCTAGATGAAAGAGAAAAAGGGCAAGGAAATTGTCATTTCGTGGAGAAGAAAAACAGCTGTGACTGTCTCTTACCTGAATAGATTAGCTTAAACTGAAATCTTAGTTGTATGAGAGTTTGCTTTTTACAGCATCAATGTGGCTTTGGAGTAATTTAAATATTAAATTTTTGTAGTGCTTCAGATTCAATTCTGTAAAGCTGATTTGGTGCACAGGAAGAAGTGAATTCAGCACCTGTCTGCAACTCTTTAATTAAAAAGAACTCTCTTTTCCTGACTTTTGTGATTCCAGAAAAGGATGCAATAGATTTAACAAATTGCAGGCAGATGTTATGCCTATAAACTATACCCACATCTTTTTGGAAATGACTAACTAGCACTGCACAGGCCTAATAAGTGTGTACAAAAAGGGACACACTTATCTGACTTCTTCTATATCATGTAGTTTAGCCAGCTATGTGAGTCTCCAAGGTCTATTGCTTCCACATTTAACATCCTGTAATTTGTATGAAATGTTGATAGGTTATGCTTCCTAACCAAGTTTTGTTTCCCTTTGAGCAATATCATTCTATGATTAATCCAGGGAGAAACCATCTGTCAATCTTTCCTCCCTTCGACCTGTTCGCTCTCACAGAGTTGGCCTTCTCAGGGTGCCGTCAGCCGGTCAATGCCGACTGGCGACCCCCAGGGGAAGAGCCTTCTCTGTGGCGGGTCCGACACTCTGGAACGACCTCCCCCCCGATATCCGTACCATCACGGACCTACGACTTTTCCGTCGGATGGTAAAAGCTCATTTCTTTCGTCTTGCCGGCCTGACATAGATTAGGGACTATTTTAATGTATTATTTATGGTTTTAACTATTTATTCAATTTTAGCACAGCTGTATGGGTTTAATTGTTTTTTAAATTTTGTATATTGTGGGGTTTTATCTTTCTGTGCACCGCCCTGAGTCCCTTTTTGGTGAAAAGGGCGGTATATAAATTGAAAATAAACTAAACTAAACTAAACTAAATCTTATTTGCTAAATGTGATGCATCCAGTTAGTATCCATGTTTGAAAAAATATCTGTAAATCAGTTCAGCGGCGATATATCAAATTATTGGGGGTAAGGCTGAGTCGAGTTTTCTGGAAAGAGGAGAAATCCCTTGCACGGCCAGAAAGTAAACAGAAGGGAGGAGAATACATTAGCTGCATCCTTTTCAAACATGTTTTTCCTACAGACACAGTTAATTCAATGGCACATATAAAAAGACATTCATTCCAATGTCATCTTAAGCTGTTCCAAGAAATGTGGCAACATTCAGATATGCACACAGAGACACACAAACAAGGACAATGGTCCGTGTGTATATGATATTACAGGCTTTCTTTCACTTTGTTACAGCAGGCAGGAACTGTTGATAAGCATGAGGAAAAGGTGGGAAAAGCAACCTTAAGAAGGAAGAAGTCGCAAATAAACACCTGTTCTTCTAGATACGTAACATAGTTCTTAGTTCTACTCACAATTAGACTTTAACTATATTTTCACTGCTTTTCAGTTCATCAGCTTTATGTCATTTTCAGAACCCACCAAATCTCATTTTTCATTTTTAAGGCAAACAGCTGGCCGCTTAGATTTTTTAAAATTATTATTATTACAGAGCAATGAAGAATAAAATCTGCGGGCTGCACATGCTAATAGCTCCGAAGTTAGAAGGACTCTTGAGAGGAACAAATTTGGCCATCATAGCCGAAACCTTGATTTAGTTTCCTTACCTTGCTATTTTTCTGACATTATATAGAACTGTGTTTACCTATTTTATGTATTTGTATCTTGCCTTTATTATGTTTACAAATAACTCAGGATGGCAGACATATCCAATACACCTTCCTCCTTCTATTTCCCCCCATAACAATGACCCTGTGAGGTGGGTTGGGTTGAGAGAGTGACTAGTCCCAAGAAACCCAGCTGGCTTTCATGGCTAAGGTGGGACTTTGAATGGTCACTAAACAAACTGTTGAAAACCGAAGGCTACCTATATAACTCCTTCCATTCTCCTCCATTCAGTCAGAACTGAAGAGGTTCTTGGGTGAGAAGCAAAATGTCTTGAGGGTAAAACCACTAAAGTCCAGTTGCCTTTTGAAAAAGCATTTTTGGCGCAATCTACATAGGAGGCTGGCCTGGCATGATAGTCATAAAGTCTTCCTAAATAGGAACTCCTTGGGTAGCAAATGCCATCTCTTCTCCTAGTTGTGTAACATTCCTCCCGGCTGTCTATGGAGGACCATGTAGCAGCCGTGGCCAGGGGGGCGTTCCATCAGGTACGCCTGATGCGCCAATTGCGCCCCTTACTGGATCGGGGTGCCTTACGCACTGTCACTCAAGCACTCGTCACGTCCCGACTCGACTACTGTAATGCTCTCTACATGGGGCTTCCCTTGAGGTGCACTCGAAAGCTACAGCTAGTCCAGAACGCAGCCGCGCGGGTGATTACGGGAGCGCCTAGACACTCCCGTATAACACCAATCCTGCGCGAGCTGCACTGGCTTCCTGTGGCCTTTTGGGTGCGCTTCAAGGTTCTGACGACCATCTTTAAAGCGCTCCATGGCTCGGGGCCTAGTTATATGCGAGACCGCCTCCTGCCCCATACATCCCTCAGACCGATACGCTCCCACAGAGAGGGCCTCCTCAGGGTGCCGTCGGCCGGACAATGCCGACTGGCGACACCCAGGGGGAGAGCCTTCTCTGTGGCGGGACCAGCCCTTTGGAACGACTTACCCCCTGAACTCCGCACCATCTCCGACATCCGCCTCTTCCGCAAGTGTCTGAAGACACACCTATTCCAACTAGCCGGCCTAGCGTAGCCTCCAATACTGACTCATAGTTTTAAATGGGGATTTTAATTCGGTTTTAGCACAGGTCTTTAATTGAATAAGTTTTTTAAAAGTTTTATATGTTTGTATGTTTTTTAATATTCCTGTGCGCCGCCCTGGGTCCGTTTGGAGAAGGGCGGGGTATAAATTCAATAAATAAATAAATAATAAATAAATTCCAGTTTACGTCTTTCAAGGAAATGTTTCTTTATGCTTGATTTGAATATTCCATCCTACCACACAGGGAAAGTAATCCATATGAGCTGCGGGAGATATTATATGGCTCATTTGATGCCAGCTGCAAAGCACAGACAATTTTCTGCAAGCTAACAAGAACTGAGGTGGCTGGTCACCCTTAGAAAAATAGGATTAGCCTTCTCCTGATACTTCAGGAATATTTGTTTTTCCATTCCTGTATTTGTAGGGCAGAGTAGCTGCATGCTGAGCGCCCAAAACAGTTCATATCTGTCCACAATGCAATGAGAAAAGTGTGTGTGTGTGTGTTTTCTTACAAAGTTCTCTGTCCTTCTTCTCCCATCTCAACCCCAAAAGTGTCATCTCTATTGAAGTGTGGTTTTGCTGGAAGGGAAACATGGATTTATAATTCCGTTTATTTGCAGTGTATTGGATATATGCTCAAAATCAGATGGATTGTGGCTCATGAATCCAATAAAATGATTTGATCGTGGATGAGAGGGCTAACCCTATTACTAAAACCTGGTTAAGCATGTGGGGTGGACACAGGGATGCTTGCAAGACTGTATCCATGTCTCCTGTAGAATACCCTGGTTTAGAAGTAACTCTAGGAGATGAAACAATACAAGAGATATGTAGAACATTGCTGGCAGAAAACAAAGAGCAAATGCACTCCAACATAGGACAGAGTATTTATTAGGAATTATTTTGTGGCAATAAGAGCAACAAAGAAGTCTTACTTCGCTTATTGCATCAACACATAGCCATCTGAGAGCCCTGTTTCAAGTGATCAGGTACTTTGTAGAAAGGGGCCAGGAGAACCTCAGTGGGACTACGGTGGGAATTACCCTAAGCAGCTGTTGGATAAAGTCACTTGGCTATTGCTTTGAGTTGGACTCAAACTGGGGAATCCTATGGGAGTGACTTAGGCTCGTCTTTGCTTAGCTATCTGGGCAGAATATCAGCCAGTTGGTCCTGAGGAAGTAGATAGGATCCTTGCAATTCTGACCTCTGCCCCCTGTGTCCTGACCCAATGACCCTCCTGGTTGATTAAGGCCTCCTGGAAGACGTCGTGTGGCTGGGTCCAAGTGATGTTTAATGTCACTTTGTGGATAGGAGGGTGGGGTATATGTATTCTGCCTACTTGAAAGAGATGGTTTTTTCTAATTAATAAAATCTGAGTCTGAATGACCAAGAACTGGGAAAGATCAGTGGCAGATGTTATCCAAAGAATCAGCGCTAATGCTGTGCAATTCCAGAATCGTGACTACTATATTTCAAACTTTTTAATATTCACTAATATCATTCACATAGCAAATTATATCTCTTTTTGTTTCTTTTTCTATTTGCAGATTTTTATTTCCCAACATATACAGTAATCTGATTCCATGCCTGATTTTGGTTGGGAACTCTGACTTATCCTACATTGTAGTTTGCTGGTAAAGTAATTTGGTGACCTGAAGTTTTGGACTTCCATAGACCTCAGCCGGTATGTCCCATGATCTCAAATCATAATATTTGCAATTCAAAATACCTGCTGGGTCCCAATCAGCTATCTTTAATCTAGAGATTTTAGAGAGAATAGGAGAAAAAACAAAATGAGGCTTTAATCGTGATGAAATGTGTAGCTTTCTCTGACATGATATCCATTTTCTAAAGATATTGCCAAGTTGAACACCTGAAAATAATAGGTGCCTAATGGTAGCAGATCTGTCATTAAGCACCCCTTGAGAGAAAATTCACTTATTTCTTTTTCTTGCATTGTCCTATCTAAACTAACTTTAGACGTAAATTCAACTGAAATGTGAGATAACTTAATTTTCATATGAAATACAAGTAATTTATGTGCCCTTAATATGGCTTAGGATACAAATTTGTGTTGTCTGTTTGTTTGTGTGCAAAGATATCCACGTATTTGTAGATTGAAATGGCTCACTTAGTTATGGCAATGTATATTATTAGGCATTTCAAGATTAAAGCAGTTTACCACCCTTGAATTCAAACCAGAATATAGTGCCACAGTTTTATAGATATCTCTAATAAATATATTCCTTGGATGTTTTCTTTTTCTTTTTAGTCTGGAATGTGAGGTTCAATGATAATAATAATAATACGATAATAATGCAGGAACTAAACTACAAAAGCAAAGGAAGAAAGCCAGGGTGGGACTGATAGGGAGATGACAGGCTTTAGGAAAGGTAATACCTACCTGTGTAATTTTATTTTTTTGTCTCACAACCACAGTTCTTAAGAGTGATAGCAGAACTGTAGGGGTAAAAAAAGAGACTGCAACAAAGGAGGCAGTAGCAGAATAAATTACATTGGGAGTATAGGAGGCCTCAATGGGTTGAGAGTGCAGTCAGGGCTGTGAAAGGAAGGTGCTATGAAGTGGGGTGGGTGGGATTGGGGTAAGGATGAAGGGGCTCAGGAGGGATTTAGTGGTGCATAATTGGGGATTATGACTGGGGATTGGGGAAAATGATGGTCCCAGCACAATGGCCCCTGCACCCCACTCCACGGCCCTGTGGCTACTTACACGTGCAGGGAGAGGGCACGGCCCCGGTACAGGCTGAAGGCACTGCCGTAGGGGTCGCTCCCCAGAGACAGGCTGTCCTCGGTCCCCGGGGCCACACCAATCAGTTCCGCCCGTGATGCCCGTACCAGCGGCTCCACCCCCAGGTGCCGGGCCTCGGCAGGTGCTTGCCTTGGAATGCTGGGGTGTAGGTAAGGTCCTCTCGCTGGGGGCCCAGCCTCTGGATCCTTTTCCAGTACTGTGGTCTGGCTCTCTGACCAGCTGGCCTGCTCATCTGGGTGGCACAGACCTGGCGCCGAGGTCGGCGTTGTCTTCATGGAGGCATCCACCAGCGTGTCCGACTCCCCTGCCGGAAAGACAATCAAGACCTGATCAAAGGGGCTGGGAACTGCCTTTCCTCCGAGGAACAATGCAGCTTTGGGCTAGAATTGGGAAGCCTTGAGAGTCATGGATGGACGACCGCAGCTGGGACTGCCTTGCACTGATTGATAGTGCTGCAAGAATTAGGAAATAAGTGCTTTTTTTTCAGAAGAACCTGTAATGTTTCCTGATTTCACACTTGTTGCTTTCTTCAGAGTACATATTATTTTTTAGCGGAAAGCAGCACCAGTGCAAAGTTAAGCCCCTGGCATTAAAATAATACTTATTTTAATGATAGTGAAACATTGATCTCAAAACAGGTGAGAAGAGCATGAAAGTATCTCAGGAAACTAAGTGCTGAGAACAACAGAGTAATAGCTGCTCTGATGGTTGGCTAGAGATCAGAAGGGAGGAAGCTCATGCAGAGGACCCAAGACATTCCAAACACCTCTGCATTTCACTCCCACATTAATGGGTGTAAAGCAAAGTTACCCAAACTTTCCAGCTTCACCAACTTGCATCTGGTAGTTACAAGTGGGGAGAAAAACACTGGAAACATGGAGGCTGATTGAAAAGGTAGTTTATTGATGAACAGGACCACAGGGGTTTGAGGTCCTGGTGTAGCTGGAGCACATGGAGTGGAGAGTGACAGTTATTTATCTCTTGAGCCTTGCCCTTGAGCTTTCTGTTCCTGTGGCAAGAGCATGTATTCTGTTGGTTGCTGTAGTCAGACTCCCATGTGGCCATGTAGGGTCAGTTTGTCTGAATCAAGTTTGAAGCCTGCTGGGTGATGAAAAGGCTTGTGTTCTGAAAGGGTGTTGAGCCATTCCTATTGTGTCTTAAAAGCTTTCCTGGTTTGGATCTTGAGTGAGGCCTGATCCTACCATTCTAGCTATTTCTGCCTTGGTTCAAAATATCCTGTCTTGAATGGATTGCCAAATCTGCATTTCTAAAAGCTGGCCTCGGCTTAGGATGTGCTTGGGGGCAGGGAACTGTGACTCTGAGCTTCTGTCTCCCTTAAGATTTCTATTTCTCTTTTATGGGAAACATACTGTATTTTTCAGAGTATAAGACACAGTGGAGTATAAGACACACCAAGGTTTTGAAGAGGCAAATTTTAAAAAAAACAATTGCAAACTCTGTAAACCTCCCAAAAATGGCCCGTTTTTCACAAAACGGGCCCATTTCCCCCCCCAAAAAAGGCATGAATAGCCTTTAGGGGGCTTACAGAATGCTGCTGGGGGTAGAAGGGCCCCCAAAACTAGCAAAAAACCGTTTTTTGTCAAAAATTGCATGCATAGCCTTTAGGAGGCTTATAGAGTACTCCTGGGGGCGGGGAAGGGGCAGAATTGAGCAAAAAGTGACCTGTTTTTCACTCATTTCTGCCCTCCCCAGCCCCCAGGAGCTCTCTGAAAGCCTTCTACAGGTTCTGCATGGCCATTTTGGTGAAGGGGGTGGGGTTTGGGGAGGCACAAAATGCTGTATTCAGTGTATAAGACGCACCCAGATTTTCAGCCTCTTTTTTGAGGGAAAAAGGTGCATCTTATACTCCGAAAAATACGGTAATATTCTGCCTTTTTAATATTTCCTAAAATATTTCATTCTTCTAGGAGAGGGGTGGGTGCTAACTTTCTACACATGCGAGCCTGCCACTTGGGCAAATGCAGCGTGTGTGCATGTGCTTGTTGGCTGCTCAGGCAAATGGGGACTCATGCAACGCATGCTCGCTTGGCACCCCTGCAGCCTGCTTCCGAACGGCTCAAGGCCCAGTCGTAGGCTGCCATCCCGGGGCTGGAGACCCCTGGGGTAAATCATATATATGCCTTACATATATTTTGTTGGATGTGAAAATATTACTTTTTTATCAGTGCATATAATGATGATTTAAGCTGCTCCTTCATGGATTGGGGGTGAAATAAGAACAATGTTGCAGGACCAAAGGGAAGACGTGGTATTGGGAGGGCACCAGAAGTGGTATTCTGCCAATTCGCTCCAGTTTGGGTGAACCGGTAGCGGCAGGAGGCTCTGCCCACCCGCCCAGATGTTATCCATGGATGCTGTGTGCATGCGCAGAAGCTCCGTGTACAAGCGAAGTAAGCGCGCACACGTGCAAGCATAACAACTGCACACACATGCAAGCGAAGCGACTGTACGCACGCACATGCTCCCAATTCCGAACCAGTAGCGAAGGGAAGAGAAAACCATTACTGGAGGGCACACTTGTGTTGTGAACCCATTACTAGTTTCCTTACTGAGAGTACTTTACCAACACTATCTATTTTGGATAAGTACAGTGTTGAATTCAGCAGGGAGGACTCTTCAGTCCTCATATAAATAACACACCACTAGGCCCTGAGGATTATTTTGCTCAGTATCCATGTTTCAAATGGCACAGGGATGGTGAAAAGAACAGCAGACCTCTCTTATAACTGATTACGGCTCAGTAAAAAGTATTGAGAACACAGAAAATACCATCTTCAAAATATTTCAGGGGGACTGATCCAAAAAGAGGGAAGGATGGACTTTGCCCATTAATTCATTTAGGAAATTCCGTTATCATGGAGTTGCTACTGAGAACATTTGCGTTATTTTGATCTTTGAATGCATAACCAAAGGCATTTAAGACTTTAAAGAAATGAATCTATCATGCTGCATTAAAAAGCAGCAGGAAATGTGCTTGCCAAAAGATATTCTTAACAAGTCATTTCTGGTTGATTAGCCCTTGCTTAGGATGACACCCTATAGAAATATGTGCTCTGGTTTCCAATTCTCAGAGCAAAGTCCTGGTGTGATTTTATTTGTTAATGCTGTCAGTGAGGGAGCGCTCTCTCTCTCTCTCTCTCTCTCTCTCTCTCTCTCTCTCTCTCTCTCTCTCTCTCTCTCTCTCTCTCTCTCTCTCTCTCTCAGCAAAACAAGAATTAAAGCGCTCCATTTCTTGGCTGTACTGACTTATTATGATAATTTGTTCAACTGCTGTATATATTTATTTGTCTACTGTTTTTAAGTGTTTTCATTTTTAAAAAATGGTTCACCACCCAGAGTCCCTGAGTTGAGATTGTCAACAATAGAAAAATAATTGATTAATTACCTCAGCAAAATAATAACAGCAGAAAAATCCCCCGAAGATGTATTGAGGATGTGCAATTTTGAATTTCTGAATGTAGATAAGAACATAGATAAGGGTAAAGGGGACTATTTCTACAACAGAATATTTGTTCACCTAGACCATGATTTCTCCTCCATTGGCAATTGCTGTCCAGAAACTCAGGTAGAAAATCTCTTCCATTCTTTG
Organism: Rhabdophis nuchalis; assembly: GCA_039707465.1. Classification (NCBI taxonomy): domain Eukaryota; kingdom Metazoa; phylum Chordata; class Lepidosauria; order Squamata; family Natricidae; genus Rhabdophis; species Rhabdophis nuchalis. The sequence continues at coordinate 145,916,742 of CM077643.1, forward strand.
GTATTTAATCCTTTTGAATAAAAATGTTAGGAAGGGAAAGGGGAATCTTCTCCATGCAATGACGCGTTCAGTTACTGGCTGTGGTCCTTCTTGTTGATCAAAGTCACAACAGTTGCTCAGTTGCATTGTTTACTTATACGTTTTATATCCCCTCTCTTTATCCAGAACAGTTTGATGCCTGATGCTTGATTTTCCCGTTTTAGAAAACCACAAAGTCTGTAGGGACAACAATACTGTTACTTTCCTTAAAATAATGAATGAGCTCATTCACTCAGTTGTATGGATATACAGTATCTAGGAGAACACTGAATTGGCAGCTAAGTTTAATACCTGACTTTGGTGGTCTCGATAATAAACCAGATTCTATCTATGTAACCTTGTCCCTTAAAATGGCCTGCTGGAGCAGGTTAGAAATGTGTATGTTCTAAACAGTGGTGGGTTTCAAAATTTTTTAGAACCTCTTCTGTAGGTATGGCCTGCTTTGTGGGAGTGGCTTGCCGGCCATGTGACCGGGTGGGAGTGGCTTGGCAGTCATGTGACTGGGTGGGCGTGGCCAACTTGTAAAATGTGGTAAAACTCACTTAACAACGCTCTTGCTTAGCAGCCAAAATGTTGGCTCAGAAACTCTGGCATTTGAAGCACGCAAGTCTTAAAGCTGTCAAGTTACAAGACCTTTGCACCCCTAGCCCTTTAGGGAAAAAAACCCCAGGGGTGTTCAAACTTTACAGGTTTAAGACTTGTGGACTTCAACTCCCAGAATTCCTACAATTAATACAATACAATAGCAGAGTTGGAAGGGACCTTGTAGGTCTTCTAGTCCAACCCCCTGCATGGGCAGGAACGTTATACCATTTCAGACAAATGGCTGTCTAACATCTTTTTAAAGACTTCCAGGGTTGGGGCATTCACAACTGCTGGAGGCAAGCTGTTCCAGAGGTTAATTGTTCTTACTGTTAGGAAATTTCTCCTTAGTTCTAAGTTGCTTCTCTCCTTGGTTAGTTTCCACCCATTGCTCCTTGTCCTGCCCCCAGGTGCCTTGGAGAAAAGTTTGACTCCCTCTTCTTTGTGGCACCCTCTGAGATATCGGAACACTGCTATCATGTCTCCCCTGGTCCTTCTCTTCATCAAACTAGACATACCCAGCTCCTGCAGCCGTTCTTCATATGTCTTAGTCTCCAGTCCTCTAATCATCTTGGTTGCTCTTCTTTGCACTCTTTCCAGAGTCTCCACGTCTTTTCTACATCGTGGCGACCAAAACTGTATGCAGTATTCCAAGTGTGGCCTTACCAAGGCACTATACAGTGGCATTAACACTTCACGCGATCTAGATTCTATCCCTCTGTTGATGCAGCCTAGAACTGTGTTGGCTTTTTTGGCAGCTGCTGCACACTGCTGGCTCATATTTAAATGGTTGTCCACTAGGATTCCGAGATCCCTCTCACAGTTGCTACTATTGAGCAAGGTACCACCTATACTGTACTTGTGCATTTGGTTTTTCTTGCCTATATGTAGGACCTTACTTTTTTCACAATTGAATTTCATTTTATTAGACAGTGCCCAATGTTCAAGTTTGTCTAGATCCTTCTGTATCTTAAGCCTATCTTCTGGAGTGTTGGCTATTCCTGCCAGCTTGGTGTCGTCTGCGAATTTGATGAGTTCCCCATTTATCCCCTCATCCAAATCGTTGATGAAGATGTTAAAGAGTACTGGGCCTAAAACAGAGCCTTGGGGGACTCCACTGCATACTTCCTTCCATGTAGATGCAGTTCCATTGAGGACTACACGTTGAGTGCGGTTGGTCAGCCAGTTGCGAATCCATTTGGTGGTGCTGCTGTCTAACCCACAATTTTCTACTTTATCTAATAGTAGGTTATGGTCTACTTTATCAAATGCCTTACTGAAGTCCAGGTAAATTATATCAACAGCATTCCTCTGGTCCACTGATTTTGTTACTTTGTCAAAGAATGCAATTAGATTCGTCTGGCATGATCTGTTTTTGACAAACCCATGTTGGCTTTTGGCTATTACTTTGTTTGCTTCTAGGTGTTCACTTATTTGTTGTTTAATTATCTTTTCCAGAATCTTTCCTGGTATTGAGGTCAGGCTGATGGGTCTATAGTTTCCTGGATCTGTTTTTTTTCCTTTTTTGAAGATGGGAACCACATCTGCTCTTTTCCAGTCTTCTGGCAGTTCCCCGGTGCTCCAGGATCTCTGAAAGATATAGTTCAGTGGTTCTGAGATCTCGTCTGCCAGTTCCTTCAGAACCCTGGGGTGTAATCCATCCGGTCCTGGTGATTTGAACTCGTCCAGGGCAGACAGGTGCTCACTTACCATTTTCTTCCCTATTTCAACTTGTGTTCCTAATCTGATATTTGTGGTGCTGTTTTTGATTGATTGGACTGTTTTATCCCTTTGTGTAAAGACAGATGCAAAAAAAGAGTTAAATAGTTCTGCTTTCTCCCTGTTGCTTATCATCTTCTTGCCATTTTCTCCCAGCAGTGGACCAATTGTTTCCTTAACTTTTTTCTTATTTTTAACATGTTGGAAGAAGCTTTTTTTGTTATTTTTTACTTTTTTGGCAAGCCTTTCTTCATTGTGAGCCTTAGCTTTCCTCACTTCATCTTTACAGGCTCGGGCTATTTGCTGATATTTTGCCTTGGTTATGTCCCCCTTTTTCCACTTTTTATATTTATCCTTTTTGTCTTTCAATTTGTCAGAGAGTTCTTTATGCAGCCATGCTGGTTTCTTTTGGGAACTGTTATTTTTCTTCTTCATTGGTATTGCGCTGGACTGGGCTTTTATAATCTCATTTTTCAAAATTTCCCAAGCTTCTTGAGTTGTTTTCCCTTTGAGGATTCTCATCCATGGAATCCTTCCCAAGCTCTCTCTGAGTTTATTGAAATTAGCTCTCTTGAAGTCTAAGACTCTAGTTTGACTTTGTTCAACTACTTTTGTTTGCATAATGTTGAATTCCAGTATTTCATGATCGCTTGCCCCCAAAGTTCCTGTAGCTTCTACACCTTCTATCATTTCCTCTCTGTTAGTGAGAATTAAGTCCAATATTGCTGATCCCCTTGTTCCCTTCTCTACCTTTTGGGAAACAAAGTTGTCTGCTAGGTTTGTTAGGAACCTGTTGGATCTTCCACTTGGTGCAGAGTTTGTTTCCCAATTGATGTCAGGGTAGTTAAAATCTCCCATTACTATTGCAGTGTGCTTCCTACATACCTTAGTTAGCTGGTTAGCAAAAAGTACATCCACTTCCTCTGCTTGGTTGGGTGGCCTGTAGTATAGACCTATGACAATATCATTCCCCCCCCAACCTTTAATATTGACCCAAATACATTCAAGATAGTTCTCATCATTGTTGTGCTCTATTTCTGTAGAGATGTAATTATTTCTTATATATAGTGCAACTCCACCTCCTCTTTTATTTGGTCTATTTCTTTTAAATAATTTAAATCCTTCTAGCTGTATGTTCCATTTGTGGGTTTCATCCCACCAAGTTTCTGTAATGGCAACAATATCGTATCTGCCCTCATTTACTTGAATTTCTAATTCACCCTGTTTATTCCTCATACTCTGTGCATTGGTGTATAGTCATTTGAGTCCATTTTGATTGACCCTGTGTTTTCTGTCTACGAAATCTGTGTTATGCCTGACTATGGTTCTCTTTGCCCCTATTTCTTTGCCACTTGTATGGTTCATGTACATGGTATGGCACCCACTGTTAATTGTTTGGTTTTGCTTGACAGCAGTGTTGATAATATTACCTGCACAATTATCTATGTTACACGCACTGATAACCCTATGAATTTTAGTTTGCTGGGGACAGAAATATTCTTTATCTATTGATTCTCTGTCCCCACTATTCAGTTTAAATGTTTAGCCAGGAAATCTGTGAATTTAGTGCCAAGTAACTCAGTCCCTTTCTTGGATGGGTGCAAACCATCTCTTTTGTACAGTTTATCATTGGACCAGCTGCAGGAATCATGACTAATAAGACCAAAGCCTTCCTTTTTACACCACTCCTTTAGCCACACATTAAACTCTGCTATGCGCTGGCCCTTTCCTTTTTGTTCCTTGTATACTGGTATAACCTCTGAGAAGATAAGCCTACAACCTGTACTACTAAGTTCGTACCCCAAACTCTGGAAATCATTCTGCACAGAAGCTACATCTTTATGGGACATAAAGATGTCCCTCCTCTTGCTCTTCATCTTGATGATGTGCGGACAGGTGGGGGGAGGGAGCTGGAACCGATTCTAAACGGCACTGAACCTCTTCTATAGAAGAGGTCAGAACTGGCAGGAACCCACCCCTGCTTCTAAAGATAATATTTTTCAATAGATGACAATCCAAACTCTCCAAAACCGACAAGCAGATCATGATCATTTTATTTCCCATGAACTTATACAATTCCTTTTTTCATAATTAAAAACTCCCTATATCAACATTTCTTCCTTCTATCAATCCTGAAATTTCCATTGGGTGATTCTGGGTTTCCCTATATTATAAAAATGAGGGGGGGGAATTCTCAATTTTTTTTCACCTTCCAAAAAGTTCCTCACCTTTCAAACAAATCAAAGAGACTGCCTTAATTAATTCACTAAAAAGGGGAGTGGGAAATTTATAGTTTTCAACATTCTGTATTTATGCCAGATTAGCATTAAAGATACTTTTCTGACATTGATGTTGTTCCTGCTTCCTTGATCTTGCCCAGATGAAGGAGTTTGACAATTGGCTTAATTCAAAATCGAAGTCTGGTTAAAAACAAATTCCTCTCTGGGATGTGTAATTATCTTTCTAATACTCCTTCTCCTTGTTATTCTGGAGAGGATGTTTCAAACAGGGGTATTCTGCAGGGAATGCAGAGAAGCTATATTGTGATCTTCTCCTTTGATTTCTGAAGAAAATCCATAAATGTTGTTATAAAATCCCTTTATTTATTAAATTAAAGTTCTGTGGTGGTCAGTATGCCTTGGCTCTGAGGGAAGATGCTGCCAAGCCAGTAGTCTCACAGGGAAGCAGTAACTCTCATTAGTGACCAGCAAGAGGCTGAACAAAGGCTTATGGTCAAAGAAACTCAGATACTACAGACAAAAGTAGGCAAGAATGAAATGGTTTCATATCCTTTTTGCCTGTTGTGGACAAGTCAAATAAGTACGGTTTCTCTGTGCAGATATTGTGTTGCCTGTAATTTATATTTAATGTCCTATCTCCCTGGAGTTCAAGAAAAAGATTCTAGACAAGAAATGGAAATTTGGATGGAGACCAGAGATTCCCAGAGCTGCATACAGAACTGTAACCTCCATTTTTTGTGTGATTATAACTGATGAAAATAGGTGTCAGTGTCTCACTTCACTTTGAAGTGGGAATCACATCAACATTGTGATGCAAATCATAAGGGAACAATAACAGGAAAGTTGCAGGCTGGAATTACTGTGGCATTGTATGGCAGGCAGCTTGGGACATCAGCGCAATTTTCTTCAGGAGGTTCAGATGTACTTTTAGTTCTGCTCATAATATTTTGCAACTCCCTGCCTGGCTTCTGCTCACCTGTAGGGGAGCTGTAGGTTGTCTCATCCTGGAGATGGCTGCGTTGGGTCACCTGTGTACTGCTGGCATCATCTTCTCCCGGCTCCGAGTCTAAGCAAGAGAAAGTACAAGGTGAATAGAGGATCTTGCTAGAGAAGTTGTTGCATATCTTTCTCCAGGGTACTCAATCAGATTTATCAGAACTAGACAAAACACCTATAAAGAGAGTCCATGGGACTCAGATGTCCTTGATAAGATTTTGAAAGTCCAGCTTTTAGCACTTTGAAAAATGAGAGGAAAAGACACATTTCTAACTCTTCATATAATATATATGACAAACATTAACTTGAAAGATCCAAGCATTGCCCGGCAAATCATAATTCTTAGATGTCATAACACTTTTTTTGCTTCTTTTAAATAATTCATTTAGGATTCGAATGGTAACAGTGCTTAGGTATCCAGCCTTTGATTAGGCACATTTAATGTAAATTAGATATATACATATTCATATAGGCATGATACATACAGTATATATCTAAACAAGCATGGAATAAAAGACAAAAATTATATATTGTTTAGATGGGAAAACAGCATCAAATATATCATTTTCAGAAAACATTTGGTATTTAAGATGTGTAAAAGTCTATATCAAACAAGCTAGCAGGAATACCTGAAGATAGACAGATATACACAAATGGATATAAGGACAAATAGATGGAGATCATTGCAATGTGATTTTTTTTCATTTACAATGTACTGCCAATGATAAAATATATTTTGGTGGCAAGCTTTCTTCTTAGTTGTTATAGGATTAATGTTAAATTATCCCATAATTGATCATTTTAATTATCCTCAATATCAATCCAATAAGCTCAACTACATAAAACTATTTTGGAATCTAGTGGTCACAGCTGAAATGTTGGCAGCAAAAAATGTCTGCCTTTATTAAAGAATGTCTAGCTAAATATTGGGAAGCTGACAGAAATGTCAAAATGTATGGAGTATGTTCAATTAAGAATTAGCAGTCCACATTAATTGAATTAAATTGTCTCCTTTATTGATTTTATGTAGGGAAGACACATTTTCAAGGCCAATTATACATAATTGTTTTTCATTATTATAAATGAACTTTCATATTATTTATTTTGATTGTATTTTCTATTTTCTCCAAGAGTTTTAACAAAGCATTGAGTAGCATCAGAAAGGAAAGTCCTTCTGGGAAACAAAACCTACATAAAATAGTATCAGGTAGCTCAGCACTCAGAATCTGATTTGGAAAGTTCAAAACTGCCTCCAGGGTTTTTTTTCAGAAAGGAGAAAATGGCATCATTTTCCATTTGTAAATGTTCCATGCCTGCTTCCTCATCAGATGATTTACCTTAATGAGGGGAAGACAGGTAGGTGCAACACTTTTGGAATGGTAGTGGCAGGAGCTTGTCATCTCAATGCACCCTGCCAGGAATTGACCTCTGTTATTTTCACTGTAGCATTTCCATTTTTTATTTTAAATTTGGCCTTTTTGAAACATTATCCATAAACAGGGAAATGGATTTAGAACATGAATGAAGGACTTACAATTCATGCTCCAACTTTCAACAACTTGCCCCCCTACTAGGGTCTTTGCATCTCAGATTGACTATGGCTGTGATGGCAAACCTATGGCACGCATGCCCTACGTGGCACACAAAGTCATGTCTCTTGGCACGTGGTGTCACCCATCCCTCTTCCTGGTTTCTGGCACGCATGCATACGCACCAATCCTTCATGCATGCAGCAGAGCCAGAAACTGGAAGAGCTGGTCTTCCATTTTCCAGCATGAGCATGCACGCCGGCCAGCTGATCGTCGTGTGTGCATGCTTGCCATTAACCGGAAGACTAACTGGCTGGTGTGCATATGTGCGCTGGAAACCATAACTTCATTTTCCAGTGTGCACATGCCCTCTGGGCAGCTCCTCTTCCGGGTCATGTCCCAGACAAGCATGCATGTAGGTGTGTGCTCCCTTTTTGGCGCTCAGTCCGAAAAGGTTCGCCATCACTGGACTAGGGAGTCAAACTAGAAAATTAAACTGCAAAGAGTGCAGGGGACATCTCTCCTTGGCAAATATCCTCAGAAGATAGTGCGTGATGAGCATCTCCTGCAGAACTCCAAAACAGTGTATGCTCACTAAACAAAATTCAAAACTCCAAAACGGGTAAAAGCAGCAGGAAGGAAGTTTTCAGAAGAAAATCTCTAGCAAGAGAAGGCTTAGTCATTTCCCTTCTTCCTGCCTCTGTTCAGATCCAAATCATTACCTTTTCAAGGTTTTTCACAAGGTCAGAGAGCTACTGGGGTCCAGATTAGATATTGCATAACATCTCACTTCTGAAATAAACTGAATCAGAGGACCAGCGGATGATTTAAAAGGCTGTTTTCCCTGCTCTTTTCCAGTTCAGGTCCACACCAAAGTTCTTACCTCCATATCAGAGGATGGAGAAAAATAAGGGCCATACACATTTTCCATACAATGATTTTGGGGTTTGTTTTGTTTCAGGGATAGAAAAATAAGGAGTAGAAACTGGATGAAGTTCTCTCCAACCAATTTTCCTCCAATTCATTGGATCTCTTGTGATTTTTTTTTTATTGCATAAAAAGGTCAGATGACCTGGAAACATATATAGCTTGCTTTTTAGACAAGCAGCAATTTCAGAAAACATAAAAACCCTGGTGGGTCCAGGCAACAGTCAGCCCAGCCCAGCATGCTGTGTCACGTGCTGCAGTCCACCAGATGAACACCGGAAGCTCACAAAAGAAGCACAGGAAGGGAGCAGCTGTCCTCCGCTATTCTTTATACTATGACACCATTAGCAAGGTGAACGAGTGTATTTGTTGTTTTTCAGACATGGAATTTGCAATTTTGTTTCCAGAGGTTACGTGCCACATTTTCACTGACCTGATTTTCTGGGATCCTGTCCTTGATCAGTGCATGCCTGTTGTATTAATATATGTGAATGTGGAAAATAATTTGGGAGGTGGAGTAACACACTTTTCTTTGTTCTTCTTTGAACTAAACTGCATTTGCTGCTTTGATAGCTACTAACCCAGATAGAGAGATATTTTTGGAGTCTCAGAATCCCCCTTTGATTTTATCACCCTGAACTGTTTTATATGAAGAGCAAATCTGGCCTCTTCGCGGCTCCTTCTTGATTCCTAATTTGTTTCTGCACAAACTAAAAAGTAAGAATCCCAACTCTAATTCCAGATGAATTCCACATTTTTCCACCTTGAAAATTATCTACTTAATGCTACTCAGTGCTTTCTGTTCTGTTCAGTAACCAGCACATAAAAACCACTGTCCCTCTATACTGAATTTGTTCAGAAGCCTTTATGAGGGGCTTTGTCAACATTTAACTATACACCTATTAAATAATGCCATTCTTGTTGATTTCACCCTCCTCTCCAATTCAAATAACCTAGAAGGTTATTAGGAAGATTCAGTGCATTCTTTAAAGGCATTTCCTTTCCAAGTTCAAGTTGGGAAAGAAAAGACCACTGTAGATTTCCAGAAAAGAGCCAGAAGAATTATTAAAATGTGGGAATCCAAAGTTGAAAAACATATGCTGGTGAATAAACAGCAGTGTCCTGGTATCCCTTTTTTACACAATATTTTTGTATTGTACAAAAATAAGTTTTTCTGGAAATTGCAGCCTTCCTCTGTGTCTTTACTGAGCAATGAGAACTCACAATGGGAAAGTTTAAATGACAACTGATAGTCAAGGTGGCAGCTGATTGCTCGTCAGCCACAAAAGCCACAGGAGTAAACAGTAGTCAGTCAAGAACTGAGCAATTATGATACATAAAATAAAAGATTGGAAGAAAAAATATATGTCAAGTTGTTCCTTCAACCATTTCCTCTCAAAACCTGATTTTTGTTGATAAAAGAAGGTTAAAAAGAATGCCACGTGCTTTGGCCTCACGGGCTGATTTAACTGTGGTTTATACAAGCAAGCATTCACGTGGCACCATAAGCTACCTATATGAGCTGGATCTTTATAACACACTAAATAAAAATGTAGTTGTATAATATGTGATTAAATGTATCATGCAAACATAGCATTCATTCATCAGAATCATCAACCTTGAACAATGAAAAAATTTAATGAGGAATTGATGCCAAAAGGGTTGGCTGCATATTTGCATATACTATATATTATCGTAACTTCTTCAGCATAAGAATCTTCCTCTCCACACGCCAAAGAATGCATTCAAAACATAATAAAATACTATAAAATAGCAAATTAGGAAAACAGCATGGTTCCTACCGTAACTTTGCTTTCTGCAGGAGCGGAAAACTTCGCTTCCATAGGGGCAGCAAGAAAGAGAGACACACGTCAATGAAGTGTGATTGCCAAACCAGCCCAGGCTTAGAATATCCCGACATATTATGGAACGCAACATATATGTTGTGTAAACCTCAAAGGAATCTCTAATGCTATATTCAGAGAACATTATTAGACCATCAATGCATATAAATATAACAAGAGAAGGCTCAGGATGCAATGTGCAAAACCCCAGACATGTATTCATATAAGAGAGCATGTCTGAAAAATAGAATTTAACAGCTATGCTAATTTCAGAGAAAGGAAAACAAACTGACCGTCCAAAAAGCATGGGCTGAAAGAAGGGGAATTTTGAAAGACATGTCCCTAAGAATTGAATGAGTGCTTTAGAGTGCCTATTCAAATGTACCTATATAAATTGCATATTATTCCTTCCCTCACACCATTTCCACCTCTCCCACAGGCTACACCTTCCCTGCTCAAGAAAGTGCCATGCAGATAGCACTCTTGAAGAGGCGCTGGCCTCCACATTACTTGACTAATGGAATATTTTATGTGCCGACTCAGAAATAAGTTTCACTGATTCAGTGAGACTCTTTGCGAATGGGGATAGGACCACGGCCTAATAAACTTATTAGGTCAAGCCAGATTTCTCCTGTAGTATTTCATTTTCAAAACTGGCCAAGCATACCCTATGATGAAATTCATAGGGAGAGCACAAAGGTGAGAAGCAGCCTCTGTGTGTGATCTCTAACAACTAATAATGTAAATTCCACTGATTCTGATGATGTGGGTTCTATTTTTAGTCCTTATAGCTAATAACCAGATCTCTCTCCCTCTTTGAAACTGTCTAAGCTAGAAGTGGGAAAATTTTGGCTCTCCAGACAGGTTTTAGGGAACAGTGATGTACCTACAGGATTCAGCACGCCCAATTTTGTCTAGAAGTTGAATATGGAAGCTAATGTCATTCTGCATAGAAATAAAAAGCAATCATTTTGCTCATAAGGGGACACAACACACACACCATCCAATTTCTATAGTATGGAAATATCTTTATTAAGACTCAGATTCTGGAGAGCTGAAAGGCTTGTTCACTATTTCATTACATTTGGAATGGTCCTATTAGACCAATGTTTTCCTAATTGTGATCCGTGAAACTCTTGGGTCCTACTGAAGCTGAACAGATGTTCCTGTTTGTCCCAGATACATTTGCTCCCTGAAGCATCACTATATCATGCCACAAACTAACACATAATTTAATGTGGGTTTACTGAATTAATTAAATCAATTAATCCATGGATTATCCCATGCATTTATACACTCATCCTAAACTACAAAGTCTATGTTCCCCAAAGACTGTTTGGACTGAGGTAAAAATGGGGTTTGCTAAGGGAAGATATTTCACAGCCTCCAAGCCCATCTAGAGTCTTCCTAGTCAATCTCTCCCATTAAGAAAGACGGGTGTTAAGAAGAAGAGAGGCTCTGTACTTATAATGGCGATGCGGTAACTACAAGTGACACGATGCATTGTGTCCATACAGTCATGAAAAGGTGCAAAACTGCACCTTCTTTTGCATCTGGCCCCTGGCCACCTTTCTGTTTTCCTCATCCACCCCAAAGGGGACCGAAGGGCAGAAGTAATACAACGCACCATGCGTGAAGCGTCCAAAACGCCGCGAGTGACCGCTTTTCTGCAAAGGAAAAAGAAGAAACAGGTGGAATTACCTCAGGATGGGTGGAACAAGCTGTAGAGATGCACTAGGTGTGAAGTGACATAGAAAGGCTCACCCCAAAAAAATAGCCCATTCCCAGTGAGAGCCAAATGCAAGTATGAGGGCAACTTCAGGGAGTCAGATAGTTCTGCTTCTAACGGATATCACTTCCCAGCAGGGTCCCTTCCATATAACAAGTGGAACCACTCTCTAGGCCCTGGGTGAAGCCTTCTTAGGCCTCTTTTTGCTACCATCTTGATGCACCAGCCTTGTGCAGCTGAGAGCTGGCCTCGGTTGTTGGAATTCCCTCATCCTCATCATTTCAGTCCACTCAGGAGAGTCATCCCAAATTCAGGAAGTGTGCATTTCCACTCAAGTCCTTATCCTCTCTATCCATTTATCTTTCCAAGCACCATCACAGGCACTCTGCACACACAACATCAGGCTTCTCCTGGTAAAAATCACCCTCTCCCTCCGATCACCAGGAAGTTCTCCAAGGGATCTTCATGCAGGAAGCAAGAGTGCCAGGCTTCCTGTGGAAAAGAATTTCAGCCCTGGCTAGCAACTCCACAGGACTGCTCAAAGGACAAACTACGGGTGCTTTCCATCAGGAAAAGGGCAGATTTTGTAATTCAGGAATAGTGATGGAACAGCACGTATGTGCTTGTAAACACATATTCATATGCACACACGCGGAGCAGCTCAGGCACAAAGCCACCCACTCTCCAGCTTTCCTGCTGTTCCATCTTCCAGCAAATCTGCTCACTAACTTGATTTTCCCATGATACTAATGCTGAGGTGAAATACTCTGGGTAACGGTGAATAAAATAGAAGTGACAACATCAATCAGTGAGACGTGAGAGATGGGATACTGATGTCACAGAGAAAGGAACATCCACACAGACAACTTGCACCCATTACAGTGGTTAATTTTCTCTCTTTTGCATTGGAGTCTATTGGATTCAAAATTGTAGGAGGAGAGCTTTGTTAGTCTATGGTGACAAGAAGAAATCAGGAGCTCAGTAGTTGTCCAACTAACACATTTCATTAAAGGGCATAATCTCTCAAAAAAAAAGTGGAGAAAAGCTCCTGATTTATTGGATTAGAGAAAATCTGCAATTCTTGAAACTCCAGCCCTAAGAACGAACTGCTCCAAGGACGCAGATACAAAGTCTGATCGGCTCCACTTGGATTTGTATTCTGGTCAAGCCAGTTTGCCCCCAATGTGACTGGCGCTGGCTGGCAGCCCATGTGCCTCGCCAGGAAGATATATGAACAGACAAGCTCTGGTGGCGATGGATAATTCCTCCATCAAGAAATGAAAATGCAATCAACAGCCATTAACAAGTATCTGGCTAGCATCGCCATAAGTCAAGCACATGGCAGGAGGCACAGTCTGGCTTCAAGATTACAAACGATACTGCTTGCAATTCAAATACTGGAACATTAGAAAACGAGGTATCATCTGGATAATAAAGTTAAATCCATTACATGGGAAACAGTTGCCCAAAAATAAAGGCGGCCACCTTCATATTCCAGAGAGCCTGCTCAACTAAGGCAATAGTAAAATGAAATAAAGCAGGGGGAAATTGGCTTGATGGGACAACATGAATGGTGTCATCCTCACGAAAGACAGAAGTGCTTGAGGTTACCTTAAGGCAAATGCTGAATTGACAACTGAATTCACAATCCTGAGAATCTTCCCAGAATTGTGAACCCTGGGCATATCTACTAGCAGTGACCACTTCCCTCTCTTTGGAAAGCGACCAACTCAACTCAAGTAATATCATTTTATTTTATTTTATTTTATTAATTTTTTTGCATAGCAGTATGTGTCAATCCCTTTTCTTAATGATGGTTTGGGGATGCCATCCATCTCAGCATTCCTTGAGATTAACAGCACCTCAGCCTTGTCTGGCTACAGACTGCTTCTGCTCCCGGATCACCTACCCAAAACTCCAGGTAAAAAGATCTACCCATCATAGGACGTCTAAGGGCCAAAAAAAGGCGCTTTGGTGGAAGCTCTGAAGACCAAGGCAAACGGTCACTCCCTGCGCCCTTGCTTCCCCAGGACTCCTCTGAAGAGGAGAGGCACCTAAGATGGTAGAGCAGCCCAGGAGCTCGGAATAGGAAGGCTAACAATCGAAGGGAGGCAAAGTGGGGGCGGGCGGGAGGGCGGGCGGTCAACTCCCGGCGGTGCCTGTTTGCCTGTTCGATCCCCGACTCAGGAGCAACAGGGAGCGACCCCTCCGCCCGGCTTGGAGGCCCCGAGTGACGTCCACGCCACGAGAAGCCGCGCTCCAGCCAGGTACTGACGCACGGGACCTGATGACGCAGGTGCTCAGCCTCCGTAACCCCCGGGCTTTGGGCTGGAGCGGGACGGCCTGCCCTGCCTCCTCCGCTTTGGGCATCTGAGGTGGAAGAGCCGGGTCCCCTGGTCAAGATCCCGGCTTGTTTCCAAGCTTCCCAGATCCAGATTGCCACCAAAACCCGTTGCCACCCAACCTCACCCCACCCCGCCTGCCTAGCAGTGGCGCTTCTGGCGGATGGGCAGAGCGCTACAGCCCATTCCCTGACACAAACACACACACACACACACACGCGGCGCGCACCATGTTGTGGCGAATCCCACCCGTCAGAGCGGCAGCGGAGAGGCAAAACCAGCAGGGGAAGCGGCGAGCATCGCACCTTGGGAACCGGCTGGGGTGGCTCCACTTTGGATGCCTGCCTGGCTCGGGCCCCGGAGTTTCCCCCCCCCCCGCCCCCGGGACGGGCACCTCCGATGACCTCTGCCTAGAAGCCCCGGGGACCCTGGGTCGACTCCTCGGGGACCCGCCCCTCCCTCTCCCCCGGGCTGAGATTCGTTACCTGGAGACGTTTCTTCACCCAGATCTTTTTCATCTCCCCCAACTCGCGCGCCCTGGGCGTCCCCGTCCCCCCCACGCCCCAAGATCAGCGCGATGCGGCCACCACGCGGCTAGCGGGCCCGGAGCGAGCGGGCGGCTGGGGAAGAAGGCGCATCCTTCGCACGATCGCCGGACCCGGGCTCGGTCCTTTGCCTCCCCGCCAACCCGCTCGTGGAAGGAAGGACCAGCCAGCCCGGAGCCTCGCCCGCCGAGACAATGACAGCGCAGGCGAAGAGGTGGGGTGCCGAGAAGAAGGAGGGGCCGGAGGGAGGGCTTGGAAGGAGGAGCCGGGGTGGAGAGGTTAGAAGGGGTGATGGTTGCCTCTCCCCACGCCGGCAAGGGGCCCCTTCGGAGCCACCCGCGGTCTTCTCCCCTTCTTGGAAGGCGAGAGTGGGAGGGAAAGTGGTCTCGTGATACCTGCGCAAGGAAACACCCAGAGATCCAGCGGGCAACAGCATCGGACTGACCTTGTCGTGCGCCCGCCTCTTCCAAAGCTCACCTGAGGAAGCTGGACTACCAGGACCATAATAAAGGCATCTCCGGAACCGGAGGCAATATATAGCCTTTCCCTGAATACTTTGGAGGAAAGGATGGGGAGGGGGAGGAAAACTGTTTAGGAGCATCTCACAGAGGCTTTAACCAGTGTTAGGAAACCGTGGTTCTCTGAAAGGATCTGGGGTGGAACTCAACTCAGGCCTTGGGAAAGGCAAAGGAGAGGGGAAGTTGTGGTTCTGAGAAAATAAAACGGATGAGAAAGAGACTCAGTAGTAGGAGAAATAGGGCAAGTGTTGGACAGAATCTCTCGCTCCTTTCCTGCCCACCAAAAACAACCTTGTCTGTCCACAAACAACCTTGAAGGCATTCTACATAATCTGTTGTCCTATATTCTGGAATTGAGTTTTTGAGTAATGCTAGTTTGTAGAACCTGCACCTGTAAATTTATCTGCTACTGGGGGAAACTTTTTGGCCTGAGATTTTATTGATAGTAGCAGGCGAAAAGAAAAAAAATATATAAAGAAGCCTGGGCAGACTTTCAAAGTTCTGTTATTTTATCTGATTACAATAAAAAGCATTTTCATTAGAGAAAGCCGCCAACATAAGTTGATAGTGTAGACATGACCAGAGCATTGGGATCAAGTCATCCTAGCAAAAGGTGAAGAAAACTTTTGGGTGATCAGCCTTCCCTTCTCTTCCATGAAAAGAAAACAGTTTATGAGGATTTCTTTTTGTATCAGAAACTTAGTTTGCACTGCACTCTTGCAAGGTATTTTACATCCCCAAAATAACTTTTGACCCCAAAGGTACTTTTAACTAGAAATTAACAAGCTAAGTCAATTGCTCACATGTGAAAACACACTCAAAAATTATACACCGTGGTTCCTGCCTTCAGATAAAAGCAGCATTATCATAGCCAATTATCGTATAAATGAGATGCTGATGACAAATAATTGAGGGAAAAAACTAATATAAAACAGATCCAGCAAAGTATACGTGAGTCAGGAATGTTATGTAAGTACAGAAAAAGAATCTATCTTTGTGGGAGAGAGAAACTGAGGCTTAACTTGTACAAATTTATAGAGGACATGAATATATTTGTTTAACTTGGGATAGCAGTCTTTGATGCACTCATACCAGCCCCCCAGAGGGTAAAAGGAATATATTATTTTACAAAGTACATGAAGTGTTCTTTTATTAAATCAATCCAAGATCTGGCCACTTGGCTTAAGTCAGATATAATGAGAACTATCATCCAAGTTACCATCTAAGGTAAGGATACAATCAGTTAAAGTCATACAATTCTAAATATCTGCTTTGTTGCTTTCTTTTTCTTCTATCACAGGTATTTCTTGTACATTGTACTATTATAGATCTTGACTCTTTTTATTACATAAGTAACTATTCTCACAGCACCCCTCATGCATATTCATGTAAAAATTACAGTAGGTCTTCTGGATTTACGCGGGCTTCCTTCCTAATTACGTATTTCAATGATTTAGGTTCCTACAATTAGCAAGAGAAAAATCTGCCAGAGGCTCATTATTTAACATGATTATGTTTTTATAATCATGACAGAAAGAGCCAATGAATTGAGATTTCTGAATCAGGTGCCAAAATAATGCAGTTGGCCTTCAGTGAAGGGAGTGCAGGACACCATTTGCTGCTCTGCCTTGCAAAATATTATGGGCTGGCTTTCATAAGCTTGCCATCTTAAGGTACACTAAGAGCCACAGAATTACTCACCTGGAATGTTATTGAGGCTAAATGATCAGCAACTCTTCCTCTGTAATACTTTTACAAAGGAATATAGGTAAAAAACCAAATTAGGCATCTTGGAATCCTCCTGAAATAATGAACTCTTAACTACCATACAGTATTTCCCAACCAGTTTGCTGGACATAATGCTTGCTGATTATCATTTAAACCAGATAGGCAAAGGTAAAGACCACGCATATAGTAAATGATGCCAGCAAATGGAGCATTTAATCGAATTTATTCAGGTGTCCTAATGTAGCTTTTACCAAAAGTCAACTAGACTTTCTTTGTGTGTGTTTTTTCTTTGAAAATGTTTCACTTCTCATCCAAGAAGCTTTTTCAATTCAACGGAAGAAACTTCTTGGATGAGAAGTGAAGCGTTTTCAAAGAAAAACACACACAAAGAAAGTCTAGTTGCCTTTTGGAAAAAAGCACCTTTGGGATAACCATGACGGGGATGATTGAGAAGTTCCATAGATAATTCATTCAGAGGTCCAGAACAGGTGACAAACTGAAGAGGCCTCTAGATGCCAGTGTTTCGTCTTAGAAAAGATACCAATATGTTGGAATGGGCTTTACCCAGAATCAGAAGAGGCTTCAGTTAAAGGGAAGTTTTATGATTTTGTTCATTAATGCAGTGAAACTCTAAACTTTCCAAAAGTTACTACATCCACTCAGTGCTTATGACATCATCACTGTTATCTCTCTTTATTAATTGATTTTTTTTTCTGAGGTGACAGAGATAACAGCAATGACCTGGTTGCTTTGGGAAAGAGGTGATGGACCGTAGTGCGTCTCCATTGGGATGTTCCATTGTATGGTCCGAAAGGTGCTTTTTCAAAAAGGCAATTGGACTTTCTTGGTTTTTCCTTGAAGACGCTTCATTTCTCACCCAGAACTGAAGAATCTTCTTGGATGCAAAGTGAAACATCTTCAAGGAAAAACCAAGAAAAGTCCAATTGCCTTTTGAAAAAGCACCTTTGGGACAACCATGACCTGAATGATTGAGGATCTCCATAGGTATTTGGGATGTAGTGAGTTTTCCATTCTCAGGAGCCTTGATGGTGTCCATCGGTCATTAATTTTATTTGGAGTCAGCTACTTCATACAAGATGGATTTGGACATTATGTAAAATCATAGCATGGTTTATTTTTAAGTGAAAGTGACACACGAGAGCTGCCATTTTAGTCGGTAAATTATTCATTTATTAATTTAATGTGTGAACCTAGTCAGCTGCAGCTTATCCAACAAACCACGGCTTAGCACAAAGTATGTGTCCAATCACAGACTTCACAATAAGGTTGCAACAAATCGAATATATGCTCACCCACACATACAAACTATAGCTATCCATATCTAATATATGATTAAATATATAGATACCTACCTTATTATGTGAGTCATCTCTAAAGGAAAAATCAGGAAGTGTCAGATTGTGCAGGTCACAGAAATTGGATTTTAGAGAAGTTTCCCCCACTCTCCCACCTTCCCAAGAGGTCATCTTTATTATTGTTTTATTTCAGGATGGTGTCCTGATAGCCCCATACAGGGCTGATTGTAAGAGTGGCCCCTGTTCTGTTGTGAGGAGTGTTTTAAATGGGAGAAATAGTGACAAACAGAATCAGGCACGTTAGCGGTCTGTGGTCTTGTTTACAGAAAACTTCTCAAAGTCAATCACTTCACAGTCCATCACTTTTTGTAACAGCGTAGCAAATTGACTTGATAAGAAAAATCTATCCATGCAGGCTGAAAAGCTTTCAGAGGCACTCCCTTAAGACATTTTTTATACGGGCCCCCAGAGAAATGTGGGTTAGACAAAACAGCCATCAGCCAAGTGCTCAGCTGGTTGAAAACAGCACTTCTGGAGCCTGTGTTAAGAGGATAATGGCAATCAATATTTATCTAGTCCTAATCGTTTCTCCTCATAATACTCCGTGTTCATTCAAGCAGCGCGTCAGAGTCAAGCAACATCACCTCTTTCTTGTATTACTCAGCATTCATGAAGGAAAAGAGGAATATTCTCATTGGGCATTTGTTTTTCTTCCCCTGTGGTCAAGTTCATTTCCAAGTGCCTACAGAGGCATGTTTATTTATTTATTTATTTTTCATATTTATAACCCGCTCCCATCTCACAACAAGGGACTCAAGGCGGCGAACATAGAATTAAATCAATAAATACAAAATACAAATACATAGATATTAGATGCCTGTGTTGTAACCGTTTTTAAAACCCTCGTTTATAATTGGCGGTGCTGGGGTTACGCAAGGCCGGCTAGTTGAAAGAAGTGAGTCTTAAGACATTTGCGGAAGAGGCGGAGGTCAGGAATGGTGCGGATTTCAGGGGGCAGGTCATTCCAAAGGGCCGGCCCTGCCACAGAGAAGGCCCTCCCCCTGGGCGCCGCCAGTCGACATTGCCCGACCGACGGCACCCTGAGGAGGCCCTCTCTGTGGGAGCGTGTCGGTCCCAGGGATGTATGGGGCAGGAGACAGTCTTGCAGATAGCTAGGTCCCGAGCCATGGAGCGTTTTGAAGATGGTCGTTAGGACCTTGAAGCGCACCCGAAAGACCACAGGAAGCCAGTGGAGCTCGCGTAGGACAGGTGTTATATGGGAGTGTTGAGGCGCTCCCGTAATTATCCGTGCGGCCGCGTTCTGGACTAACTGTAGTCTTCGTGTTGCTTTCTTGACTACAATATGGGTTTTCTTGTTTCTTCTACTGATTTTTGTACTTCGTCCCCATGTAGCCCACGATGCTGGGATGTTATAATGGTCTGATAAATAAAACAACAGCCATACATTTTACAAACTTTACTTCGGTAGTTGTAGAGGAAACAGCTTTTTGGTGTCAGACTTCCATGAGAATTCACTCACCTGTTTAATCTTGGATAAGTGAATTCCCATGGATTTTACATCCATAGTTGGTCCTTGTTTAGTGACTACCTTGTTTAGTAACCATTTGCAGTTATGACTGTGATGAAAAAGTAACCAAACCTTGCATTTACTGAAGTAAGATCAGTTACAGTTTAATTTAGCAACCACTTCACTTAACAACTGAGTTGCCAGTCCCATTTGTGGTTGCTAAACAACAATTACCTGTATTTATCTCATGCCCCGGGGCAATCAAATATTTCTTGATTACAGAATATGATATAATTATACAATATCATTATTCACGGTACACTTAAAAACAGCATTAACATCAACTCGCCGCCCTTGGTCCTCTTCGGAGAAGGGCGGGGTATAAATTTAATTAAAATAATAAATAAATAAAAATAAACCAATGGAAACCACAAACAAATAACAACTAAACCATATTAGAAGTAAAAAGTGGTGCAGTACTCAGGGAATGCCCTCCAAAATAACCCTATTTTTAATGTTTCCAGGATGGCCACTTGTAATGGGTGGTGAGAATAACCTTGGGAGACAGGACAGGTTTTGCTTTTCTGCCTGGACCACCTCAATGAGCTGACATCACTAGAGATTGCTCTCTAACCAGATCCCTGTGGAGAGGCTATTCCAAAGCATTGACTATGCCATAGGGAAGCATTTGTACACTGTGTTTGTGCTACGACTTGATAAAACTCCAGTGACGCAGCAGAGCCGTCTCTTCTCCTCTGGAGAAGGTTTTGGGGTGTGCGAGGGAGGCAATGCTGAGAAGACGATGGAAAGATGGAAACTGGCATTGGAGGCAGCCGATAATTATTTATGTAATTTATGTCCCTTGGGTTCCCTATCTGAGGAAGGGATTGACTTGAGAAATTCCCACAGGATCGGCTCACAAAGTAGGCATACTCTTGTCCTAGTAGGCATATTAATTAAAGAAACAAGTCTAGGATGAAGGTAACAATCAAGAACTGTTGCTGTGAAGGATCGTTCATCTTAAGCTTCAGAGAGAGTTTCAGATAAGTAGCCCTTTTCATTCCATGCCACCAATCCCCTGTCCATAGCTTCTCTCTATATTCTCTGTTCATACCCAGCTGGGCATAACCCTTCATGCCTCAGGGATCAGGTGCTGATCCATGAATGCTGACGCTATTTTGAAAGCATGTTTAGTCTTTAGGTACTAAGAACCAGTGAGGTTATAATTTCATTTAGTACCAGGGAGACTTAGGTTTGAAGTCCAGCCAAGGGTGAAATTTAGCAGATTCTGACAGGTGCTGGAGAACCGGTAGCAGACATTTTGAGTAGTTCGAAGAACCGGCAAATACCACCTCAGGCTGGCCCCAGAGTGGGGTGGGAATGGGGATTTTGCACTATCCTTCCCCTGCCACGCCCACCAAGCCACAGAACTGGTAGTAAAAAAAAATGAATTTCCCCACTGAGTCCAGCCACATGACATCCACCCAAATGACAAGAAATAGCCATGATTTCTTGGCTTAATTTATCTCACAAAGCAAGAATTGGAGAAAGAAGTGTAATGCCTGCCATTACACTTGAGGCTCTGAAGAAAAGGAGGGATAGAGATTTAATCAATCAATCATATTATTTAAGCAACACCTAGCATTTTCCCCCAAATAGGGACCATTATTTATTGGGGCGAAAACAGGAGTTAAGGACTTAAGGAATATGATTTTCTTGTATTCAGAGAAACTAGCTCATTTTTTCCTAAATTGACAGCAATTTTAAGGGACTTCAAATAGAATGAACCTCTAGTATGTTCAAATATGAGCCTTCCCCATAATGATGCTTTCAAGATCCTTTGGGGCTGCTGTTTCAACTTATTGTAGAGCCAGCATGAGGCTGATTTCCTTATTATATGTTCTCGAGAAAAGGCTCTGCCTACCTGGGGCCTATTTTTCCTACTTGGCTCTTGTGAGAAAGATCTGTCGGGCAGTGACTATGAAGCCCTAAGAAACCACCAGTTGTAGAAACAAACCACCATCAATTGAAACTCGATAGTTTTCTTTGGCCCTCTGGATTCCTGTTCATTAGCCTAATTACAAGACTAATTATGAGATGGGCTTCCCTATAGTGCAACCTTATGGGGCCCTTATGGGGCCCATCACAGAAAGGGATAAATTTTTCACCATTGTAAAAAAAACCAACACCATAATATAATAGGGGAGCTACATTAATGGTGAGGGATTGGAGGAGATGGCCTCTACATATTCTCCACCTGCTTTGATAGGTATATAATATCAATTACATGTGAGCCAGAGTTTGGTACTTTAAACCTATCTCTCTAAATGTACCAAACTGACTTCAGGCAATGGTATTTTCCATCATGATGTCTTTCAGCTTTCTATCAATTCTCCCTTGGCTTTACATATATTTAAAGCCCAGAGAGGATTGACCAAACATGAAAGGTTTCAGGTTCTCATTCCAAATTTCATGAAACATTTGAGATTCATTCTTATCTCATTATCAAAGTTTGGGGTGAGAACATCGAACTGTCCTTCAAAAACCGATCAATGGCAAGCTCTCCTAATGCAGAAGAGTACTGGTAAGATTGCTGTTTATCATCGTTAGCCTTCTGCGGGATATCTGTACCTCAGCTAACTTTTGCCCCTTTTTCCATGGAGACAGAAATATATTTTGTGACAATGCACTGGGCTGCAGTTTACCCACCATGTTTATTTTTTAGGAATGTCTATGATACAAACCTTGGGGGAACAATAAGAGGGAAGCACAAACTGGGATAATGATGGTATCATGGAGCAACAGCTTACCAGCACAAATTTCTTCAGGTAGTTACAGTATACATTTAATTCTGTTCATATTTTGAAATTCCCTGCTTTCTTCTTCTGATTTGTAAAGATGCTACGGTTCATGTCTCATCCTGGATATGGGGAGACCCAGAGCAAAATTGACTTTGGGGGCTGGCATTGCCTTATCGGGATGTTGGCTCCTCATTTAATTTATTTAAAATTATGATAATGTTTAAACCATTAGTCAAGTGGGCAAAGAGCTTTGTGGATGCCACATTCTTTGCAGTCATGCTGGTGCCAGCAGTAACACAATTCCAGATGATGCCAAAATAATAAACCAGACAGTGACATCATCATGCAAATGTTGCAGCTACATTGTGACTCAGATATCTAAGTCATGCCATTTGTAATTGTCATTACGCATACGTTGTCCTTTGCCCCCTCACCGTGAGTGCCCATAATTGGTGCCTATAACACCGTACCACTTAAACCTGCCATATTCCTTCGCCAAAAGAAACATGCGCAGAGCGTTGTCTCACATACAAATACCATTCTCTTGTTTGTGTCACTAATGCTAGGCTACAGGTGAAGCATTTTACAGTACACTACACGCATAATTATATGAAGATAAACTAAATAGGTGTGTTTCTTCATCTCAGTGGAAGTAATGAAGAAAACCCCACGATGCATCAGCATTTGTCAACAGATGAAGCTAGAAACAGCTTGTTGTCCTGCTGCTTTTACATGAACGAAGACATAAGTGTACCAGCTGAAGTCGTTTACTTTTTCTTCTGTCAGAAGCTCCTGAAATAGCTACATCTAAGACAGGATTTCTCCCGAGCGCTCGATCTCTATCCCATGCCTGCTGCTCTGTTTCCTGAATGCCATGCAAGAATCAAAAGCATTGACTATTGGGCCAAAAGGGAGCCTGAAACAAAACTGAGCAATCCTAACTCCAGTGTAAGCTGCCTTAGCAATGATTTTTAGAGGCACTGCACCAGTGGTGGGTTTCAAATTTTTTAGAACCTACTCTGTAGGTGTGGCCTATTTTGTGGGCGTGGCTTGGCAGTCATGTGACAGGGTGGAAGTGGCCACCTTTTAAAATGTGGTGAAACTCATTTAACAATGCTCTTGCTTAACAACCAAAATTTTGGACTCAATTATGATGATTCTTTCTTTCTTTCTTTCTTTCTTTCTTTCTTTCTTTCTTTCTTTCTTTCTTTCTTTCTTTCTTTCTTTCTTTCTTTCTTTTATGTTATGTACTTTTATGTTATGTACTGACTCCCGTTTGAATTCCCCGGCAACAGCCAGTCGCGTCTGATTGGCCAAGACGCGACTGGCTGCAGCCGAAGCGGGAGACGCGCGGATTGGCCGGCTCAATGACAGCTCCATATAAAAGGAGCTGTCAGAGAGAAGGCGCGCGCTTTTTGTGTTACTTCAACTTGCTGTTGCTGTTTGGTTGAATTGTATTAATAAAGAGCCGTTGGATCAACCGGGTCTGGACCCTCCTTCCTCAAAATACAACACTGGCGACGAGGACTGGGGCCCGGCATCGATCCTCCTAACCTGACCTCTTCACGCTGCGGATCGAAGAGCTTTAGCGTTCCACCGGCAAGTTGTATTTTGCCTCACGATCATGGCCACTCTGCCTCCCTTCGCAACATATGACCCGTCAGCGGAGTCCTGGGAGGCCTTCCTGGCGCGCTTTGACTGCTTTCTCCTCACCGATGTGACTGGAGACATCACCCCGGCGAGGCGCCTGGGCCTATTCCTCGGTTGCGGCGGCCGGACTGTTTTTGCGGTCGCACGCAACATAGCCGCCCCGGCAGCTGTCCAAGACTTGGACTGGGCCATCCTTCAGGCCCGCCTCAAGGCCCATTTTGCCCCGGCGCCCTCCAAGATTTCGCGCCGCTGCGTGTACAGGCAATGCCGCCAGCAGCCAACTCAGTTGGTGACCGACTTTCTGCAGGCCTTGCGCGCGGCCGCCCTCCTCTGTGAATTTCCAGCCCCGTTCCTGGATGAATCCCTGCTCGAACAGTTCGTGGCGGGGCTCCGGGACATCAAGCTCCGCCGCCGGCTCCTGGCCCGCTCGGACATTACTTTGGAGCAGGCCATCGAGGATGCGAGGGCCGCGGAGCTTGCGGACGCCACGTCCGACCTCTTCTTGGGCCAGCCGGCGCAGCCATTGCCTTCCCCGCGGGCCTGCCTCGTGGATGAACTCGCTCCGCTCGACCCCCTGGAGGACGGCTCGCCGTTCGAAAGCGTTGCCCGCCTGCAGGCCTCTGGCCGAGGCAACGCCAGGCCTGGCGCCTCCCGAAAAGGGACCTCCGCTTGCGCAGGGTGCGGCGGTGCCCACGCGAGGAGCGTCTGCCCCTACAAAGAGACCATCTGCCGCCGGTGCGATAGACGGGGCCACATCGCCCGCGCGTGCCGCGCTGTCCTCTCCCGTCAGGCAGACCAGACCCCCCACCGCCCTACAGCTGCCCCGCCACCGGCTCCGGCCTATGGAAGAAGGCCCCCGAACCGACGCTCGGCTCCGGATGCGGCCTGCTACGCCACGACGGACTTCAGGGACACCATTCCCATCGCTGCCGATGACCGT
Organism: Rhabdophis nuchalis; assembly: GCA_039707465.1. Lineage (NCBI taxonomy): Eukaryota > Metazoa > Chordata > Lepidosauria > Squamata > Natricidae > Rhabdophis > Rhabdophis nuchalis. Next base: position 145,941,715 of record CM077643.1, read on the forward strand.
AGGCGTATTTCTACCTCCCTGGCCCTTGAGGGACGCCCTTTAACTATGGAGGTTGACTCGGGGTCGTCCCGGTCCCTCATTTCGTGGGGACAACTGAGGTCGTTGTGCCCCAACCTGTCACCCGGGGACCTCTCCCGCCCAGACGCCATGCTCCGGGACTACCAGGGCAACCCCATCGCTGTCATGGGCCTGCGGAGTGTCCACGTCGCATACGGACGTTTCTCTGGGGCCCTCCCCATCCTTGTGGTCGAGCGGCCCCTTCCCGCGCTCATAGGCCTCGATTGGTTTAGCGCCCTGGGCCTCTCCATCCAGCGGGTCCACCGAGTGCCCGCAGTCTCGGCCGTCGAGGCAGTCCTGGCTGAATTCAAGGACATTTTTGACGGCTCGCTGGGCTCCTACCGGGGCACCCCTGTCTCCCTCAATCTCGACCCCCAGGTTGCCCCAATTCGGCTCAAGGCCCGCAGGCTGCCGTTCGCCTTGAAGCCGCGAGTTGACGCGGAGCTTGATCGTCTCGTGGCGCAGGGCGTATTGGAGCCCGTCGACCAGGCAAGGTGGGAGACCCCAATTGTGGTCCCCATCAAGCCCGACGGGTCCATACGCATCTGCGCCGACTATAAGTTGACGATCAACCGCGGGCTTCAGGCGAACCCATATCCGGTTCCCGTGGTGCAGCACCTGCTCCACTCCTTGGGGCAGGGGCGCATCTTCGCGAAGCTGGATATGTCTCAGGCCTACCAGCAGCTACCGGTGGATGATGATGCGGCTGATGCCCAGACCATCGTCACTCACCGAGGAGCTTTTCGCTGTCGTCGCCTCCAATTCGGCGTGTCCGTTGCCCCGGGGATCTTCCAGAGCCTCATGGAGCGGCTGCTCCACGGGCTCCCGGGCGTCGTTCCGTACTTCGACGACGTCTTGATAGCTGCGGCCAGCCTGTCAGACCTCGCCGAGGTACTCCGGAAGGTCCTCCACGTTTTTAGGGGCGCGGGTCTTAAATTAAAGCTCAGCAAATGCAAATTTGCTGTGCCGAGGGTGGAGTTCCTGGGTTTCGTAGTCGACGCCCACGGGATCCACCCCGCTCCTGCCAAGGTCGAGGCCATCCACAAGGCCCCTGTGCCAAGCTCCAAAACGGAGCTGCAGGCATTCCTCGGCCTGGTTAACTTTTACGCGCCCTTCATTCCCCACAAGGCGTCGCTAGCCGAGCCGCTGCATCGATTACTCGATCGCTCGGCAGTTTGGTGCTGGGGCAGCCGCGAGGCGCATGCGTTCGCGGCTGTCAAAGAGCTGCTGACGTCACAGGCCGTGCTAGTGCAATATTCTGCAAGCCAGCCCCTGACACTAGCGGCGGACGCCTCCCCCTTCGGATTGGGGGCGGTCCTGAGCCATGTCCTGCCCGATGGCTCAGAGGCCCCCATCGCCTTTTACTCCCGGACGCTGACTCCAGCGGAGCGGAACTACAGCCAGATCGATAAGGAGGCTCTGGCTGTGGTCTCCGGGATTAAAAGATTTCACGAGTACCTGTACGGCCGCTCGTTCACCGTGTTCACGGACCACAAGCCGCTCCTTGGGCTTCTGGCCGGTGACCGGCCCACCCCCCCCATCCTCTCGCCCAGAATGACACGGTGGACGGAGTTCCTGGCCGCGTACGAGTACGCGCTGCTTTACCGTCCGGGCAAGCATCTGGGGCACGCGGATGCCCTCAGTCGCTGCCCCCTTCCTCAGGTGGACCAGGAGCCGGTGCCGGCCCTCTCCGTCCTGTCCGTGGCCTACGCCAGGCTTCCCCTCACGTCGTCGGACGTGGCAGCCCGGACCAGATCCGACCCCGTCCTCTCCCGGGTCGCCACATGGGTCCTGCGGGGGTGGCCACCGGCCGCCGTGCCCGCTGAGTTCAGGCCTTTCAAGGCCCGCCAGCTGGAGCTGTCGCTCCACAGCGGGTGCTTGCTCTGGGGGGACCGTGTCATTCTCCCTCTGCCCCTGCGCCGTCAGGTACTCGAAGCCCTCCATGCCTGCCACCCGGGCATAGCCCGCATGAAGGCCCTCGCCCGGAGCTATGTCTGGTGGCCGGGCATGGACGAGGAGGTGGCCGCCTTCGTTGGCGCTTGCCAAGCGTGCCAGTCCTCCCGCCCAGCCCCTTCCGCTGCTCCCTCCCGGGCCTGGGATGTTCCCAAGTCACCGTGGGCCCGCATCCACATCGACTTCGCGGGCCCGTTCCACGGCCGGTCCTTCCTGGTGGTGGTGGACGCTTACTCCCGCTGGGTGGAGGTCATTCTCATGGCCTCCACCACGGCCGAGAGTACCGTGCGTGCGCTCCGGCGCCTCTTTTCCACGCACGGGTTGCCGGACACCCTGGTCTCCGACAACGGCCCCCAATTTCACTCCTCCACCTTCCAGGAATTCCTGGTCTCCCTGGGGATCCGTCACGCGCCTACCGCCCCCTACCACCCTGCCGCCAACGGCCGGGCGGAACGGGCCGTTTGCTCGGCCAAGGAGGCCCTCGGCAGGATGGCCGGGGGGGACTGGCAAGCAAGGGTAGATGCTTACCTCCTCGGTCAGCATTCTACGCCTTGTCCGACGTCAGGGAAAAGCCCCGCGGAGCTGCTGATGGGCCGCTGCCTGAGAACCGAGTTGGACCGACTGCACCCCCTCTACAACGAGGTGCAGCCGTGCAACCTGGGGGTTCCCACTCCCCGCCTTTTCACCTCGGGCGAGGAAGTATTCGCCCGGAACTTTGCCGGAGACCCCCGATGGGTCCCCGCAACCGTAGACGCACTAACCGGGCCGTGCTCTTATAGGGTTCGGAGACCCGATGGATCCGAGTGGCGGCGCCATGTGGACCAACTAAGGCGCCGCCACCCAGTGCAGGACGTCCCGTGTCCCCGGCCGACAACCGCGGACCAAGCGGCCGACATCCCGCTGGACGACCTGGAACAGCCGGCCGAACCTTGGCCGGCAGCGGGCTCCAACTCCGACGCAGGACCATCCCCGGGGCTGACGGCGAAGGAACAGCCCTGCCTGGGGGGGCCCCGAGACTCCGCCCGCCAGCGACTACCAGCCCGGCCCCCTGCTCGCTCCGAATCGTTAGGCCCGACTGGCCCGGCCTACCCGTCCCCTCCGCACCGGGGACTTGACTTTGACTCAAACCCGAGCACCACGCCCCCTCGCCCCATCCTACCGGTTTCGGAGGCTTCCGGCTTTTCGCAAGGCCGCTCTGACGTAGTCCGGGACTACACCCCCGGCAAGGAGGAGCCCACTCGGACACGTCCTCTTCCTCCGCCTCCCGAGGTCGATCTGAGGCGCTCGGGGCGGAGTCGACGCAGCCCCGCCTACCTCAGCGAGTACGTATGCTAATGGGCCCGCATGCGTACTCGCTGGGGGGGAAGGAGTGTTATGTACTGACTCCCGTTTGAATTCCCCGGCAACAGCCAGTCGCGTCTGATTGGCCAAGACGCGACTGGCTGCAGCCGAAGCGGGAGACGCGCGGATTGGCCGGCTCAATGACAGCTCCATATAAAAGGAGCTGTCAGAGAGAAGGCGCGCGCTTTTTGTGTTACTTCAACTTGCTGTTGCTGTTTGGTTGAATTGTATTAATAAAGAGCCGTTGGATCAACCGGGTCTGGACCCTCCTTCCTCAAAATACAACACTTTCTTTCTTCCTTTCCTTTCCTTTCCTTTCCTTTCCTTTCCTTTCCTTTCCTTTCCTTCCTGTTGGGTCACTGGCAGCGGCGGGCCGGACTTACTTCTGGGTCCGCCAGTGGAACGCCCTCTCACCGGTTCTCTAAATTTCACCAACCGGGTCTCACGAGTAGGTGCGAGCCTGCAGAAACCCACCACTGCACTGCACACACAAAAAGACAATCTTAGGTTCTATGACAGGATGGAGAATCATTTTATTCCCACGGACCAATTCATTTCCCTAATCCCCATGGCAATGGTGCTTAGAATAAAAGCCACTCTCGGTCTGCTTCTCCCCTTTTCTTTCACGTACCCAAACGCATCCTTTCCATTGTCTTTTTAATTTTTTTCCTCAGTCTTCCCCCACATGCGCGCACACACCTTTTTTGGCTTCTTTGCTTCAGAGCTGCCAACCCTCCCCCTGTTTCATGATTAGTTAAGCCATCTAGGACTGAAAGGAATTGGACTTCACCAATATCAAGATGGCCACCCGTTCCACAGGCATCCCCTTGGGTTTGAGGCATGTTTTTCTATGCATCACCTTTATGGCCAGGGAGTGAATTTGGGAGCTATGCCAACCTGGTTGCACAGTGCCTCCTGGTGGTCAGTGTAGCTGACAATGCAGCCCAAGATATAAAAAATAGAGCAATTCCGCTCCTTCCAACAGGGAGTGTGTGGAAGTCAAGTGAAATCGCATCCATGGGAGCATGGCGTAATGCGATATCCATACTTATCCTTTCAGAGAACTTAAGACGGTGTTTCTCAGCCGTGGCCACTTGAAGGTGTGTGGACTTCAACTCCCAGAATTCCCCAGCCCCAACTGGAGTTGAAGTTGCCAAATTTGAGAAACATGGTTTAAACTGTTATAAGCAGCAGCAGCAGCAGCTCCAATACCATCAGAGGTAATTCAAACCACTTCACAAAGCACCACAAGTGATCACAGGCATGTCGTCTTTCAATCATGCCCACGTCATTCTGGTTTTCTTTTCATCTTTCGAACAATGTTATTAATTTTAAGTGTGCAATTAAGTATTACATTATGCCAGTGGGAGTACTAATTCAGGTCTAACTGCTTTAAAGACCATTCCCCACTGCTGAGTTAAAGTGCTAACTACCCATCCTTGAGTTGGCAGAAAGCCTTGCTAGCATGAATTTTGCTTTTCCTATTGTCAGTCTCTACCCTGCAGTTACTGTGTCTTTCCTGAATCGATGCCAAAAGATGCTGTTCTGATTTTACACTTGCAACATATGACAACCAGAGCAATTTGTCGACTTGTCTGGCTTGGCTGTCCTCAGCTTCTGCACTTCACCAACTGGGAGGGAAAATCTGACAATCAGAGCATTGCAGAAACAACAGGTAAAGTTTGACTACTAACTCACAGGCGCATTGAAATCCTTTCTTCCAGTCCTTGAAGTCGCAAAAGGATGCTAGCATAATTTGCATTGCCCTTCTTATTATTTTTTTATTTTTCAAATTTATACCCCGCCCTTCTCCTTACAAGGACCCAGGGCGGCTTTACCGCCAAAGAAAGTGGTGATATCTTTACCGTTTTATTTTGCCCAAGTTTGGAAAAGCAATTGATGGATTATGCTCACCTGTCAAATGTCACTAACCAGCGAGAAAAGCATCCACCAATCACTTTTCTTAATTTGGGAGTCAGAGGGGCTGAGGAACAGACACATTTTGATACATGGCCAGACCAGTAAATTTAATATTTATTTATGCAAATAAATATTTGTAAATTCGTAATCACCTTGTTTCGATGGATGTGGATGCAGCAAGGTTCCAGAATGTACCCCCCCTTCCCCACCTGCCCTTCCACTCAGTCGTGTCCAATTCCAAGAAAATGCCTGGACGAGTCCCTGCAAGATTTTCAGCAAGGTTTTTCAGAAATGATTTACCATTGCCTCCTTCCTAGTGCTGAGAGAAAGTGACTGGCTCAAGATCACCCAGCTGGCTTCATGCGCTAGGACAGGGGTATCAAACTCAAGGCCCGTGGGCTGGGTCAGGCCCATGGGGTGCTTAGATCTGACCCATGGGGCCACCCTGGAAACAGCACTGCCCCACAGTGCCTCTGCCAGATAAAAGGAGCTTCATTTTTGTTGGCAGAGGGTTGCAGGAAGCATCACAGCCGAAAACAGAGCTCAAGAGCCCGTTTTTGCTGACATCACATGAGTGATGTCGAGCTGGCCACACCCAACCTGGCCAAGCCCCCCACCCCCCTGAGGTCAAACACAATCCTGATGTGGCCCTCAATGAAATCGAGTTTGACACCCCTGAGCTGGGAGATCTACTTCGCCATGAGGCCTTTAACCCCTACACCAAACTGGCTGTGTAGAGCTATTCCAGAACAGTGCTAAATCTGGGTTTGAAAGTTTATTTATTTATTTATTTTATTCGATTTATATCCCGCCCTTCTCCAAAAGGACCCAGTTACTGAAAAACTGGTTGGCATGAGTGACGGTGGCAAGTTGAAATGTGAAGGATCATTCAGTGGGGTGGCTGATGCAGTGCTTAGTGTATTTCAGTGGTCAAAAAATTCAGGCTGCTTTAAAACAAAGTGGTAAAAGACAGGAATGAAAGAGGATAATAATGACAAATCCAATGATGGGGATATGCATGCTCTTGCTCTGCATTTAAATGCCTATTGGCTGTTCCTCTCCCCTTTGGTGTTGGCATGGAAATAATTCAGAATGGATTTCAACTTTGGGGAGGGGGAGAACTTTTTCTCTGGTTAATTTCTCTGCTTGGTTAACACACAAGCACTTACAATTGTAAGAACCATTGTAATCACGTGATTTTCCACTTAGTGACTGCAGTGGCTTGTCCCAACAATGGTCACTAAAGAAGCATGACATATAAACCCATATTTGCCACCTTTTTGAAAAACAAAAAAATACCTTTTCTTTGCAGAACAGGATTTTACAAAGATTTCCAAGAGATTGTTACTCTTTGTTTGCAAAAGAAAGGCCATTTTTTGTTTTGGGGCAAGCCACTACAGTCATTAAGTGGAAAATCACGTGATTACAATGTTTTTTTACAATTTTACACTGGACAACACATGCAAACTGGTGATAATGGTAAATACATGACTGAGAGAGAGAAGCGGCAAAAGTCATAAATGTGAGCATCGGTTGTAATGTTACTTTTTCATCAACCCATAACTGCAAATGGTTGCTGTCCTAGGAAGTCACTAACTGAGGATTACCTGTATGAGAATCCCAAACAACACATTACAATGTTCAATCATTAGACCTGAAGATGCTTCCACAGAAACGAAATATTGGTTTCTTCCTCGGTCTAAGCCGAAATGTTCATTTTGGCTAGTGCTAAACGACAGAGAGGAGAGATGGTGCCAAAATCAGCCTAAAATAGCCAGTAAAAGCTAGACAGATTCTAATCCCTGAAACGATAATCATCGTCATAACCAATGAAATGTTTAGATTGGGTCCATTGGAAAGATTTGTGTCAGGAGAAGAGGGAAACACTGCTTTTAAGCTAAAAAGCTGAGAAGACTAATATATGTGGCTGGGGGATGAAATGAGGTAACAGGACAGGAGAAAAGTTATTGGTGCATCTTTATGCCATAGAGGGATGGGAGAAAGAGCTTTCTGTCTATCATCACTCAGTTCTTCCCATGGCCTTATCCTATGACTCATTTTGTCATATGTTGAGATACATGCAAATATTCATACGTAAGTACATATTCAGAGTCACAAGGGGAGCCAAGTCACAACATAGCAGTTTTAGTTTGGATTTCTTTCCTCTTTCTTTTATTTACAAACAACCAAATTCTATATTCCTCTCTTTGAGTAGCAACAGTGAGATTGATTGGTCACATCATTCTATTGTTTGGCTAATTGGCCTGATGCGCCAATTGCGCCCCTTACTGGACCGGGCTGCCCTTCACACAGTCACTCAGGCCCTCGTGACATCCCGACTCGACTACTGTAATGCTCTCTACATGGGGCTTCCCTTGAGGTGCACTCGAAAGCTACAGTTAGTGCAGAATGCAGCCGCGCGGGTGATTACGGGAGCTTCTAGATGCTCCCATATAACACCGATCCTGCGCGAGCTGCACTGGCTTCCTGTGGTCTTTCGGGTGCGCTTCAAGGTTTTGACGACCATCTTTAAAGCGCTCCATGGCTCGGGACCTAGTTATATGCGAGACCGTCTCCTGCCCCATACATCCCTCAGACCAATACGCTCCCACAGAGAGGGCCTTCTCAGGGTGCCGTCGGCCGGACAATGCCGACTGGCGACACCCAGGGGAAGGGCCTTCTCTGTGGCGGGCCCTGCCCTGTGGAACAACCTACCCCCTGAACTTCGTACCATTACTGACCTCTGCCTCTTCCGCCAGTGTTTGAAAACACATTTATTTCACCAAGCCGGCCTTTATAGCCTCCACTGTGGACTAGTATAGATAGTTTTTAAACGGGGGTTTTAATTGGTTTTAGCGCAGGATTCCATATTTAAATAGCTTTTTAAATTTTTGTATTTTTGTATTTTTGTATTGTTGTATATTGTTTTAACTTTCCTGTGCGCCGCCCTGGGTCCGTTCGGAGAAGGGCGGGATATAAATTGAATAAATAAAATAAAATAAAAATATTTCAACCTCATGAAAAATTGATAACAATCACATATAACCCAATACCGTACTACCAGCTGAGCAATCTAGTGCTATTGTGCAATTCTGATAGACTATCAGCACAGCCCTTTGGGAAGACAACAGCAGAAGGAGACCCTATGAGATTGACCAAGCAAGAGAAGTGAAGATAGAGATATCAACCTGATCTGCTCTTATCCCACCCACTGACATGCAAATTTGTCTACTGTCTAACACAGGGGTAGTTAACCTTTTTATACCTACCGCCCACTTTTGTATCTCTGTTAGTAGTAAAATTTTCTAACCGCCCACCGGTTCCACAGTAATGGTGATTTATAAAGTAGGGAAGTCAATTAAATTAAAAAAAGGAAAGTGCTTCAGTATCGGACAAAACCCCTACCACCCACCATGAAAGCTGGAACACCAACTAGTGAGCGGTAGGGACCAGGTCGACTACCACTGGTCTAATAACTGGCAAGACCCAGCAGATTTTACACACCTCTCAGCAGCTGTTGGGTCTGTCAGCTTAAGCAGGACAAAAGTATTTCAACATTAGTACAGCTAATAACCCTTAAGGTTGTCTCACTCTCGACCTAGGAAGTGAGATGAAAGCAGGAAAAAATAGCAATAGCATTTATATTCTACTTATATACTGCTTCATAATGCTTTACATAGCCCACTCTAAGTGATTTATAGAGTCAGCATATTGCTCCCAACAATCTGGGTCCCCATTTTACTGACTTTGGAAGGATGGAAGTCTGAGTCAACCTTGAGCCCGTCAGGATCAAACTGCTAGTAGTTGGCAGAATTAGGCTGCAATACTCCATTCTAACTACTGTGCCACCGTGTTGCTAAGGCAAATCCGGGTTAGTTGCAAAGAAGAGAGATGCTCTCTTAGCTTCTGTCCCAAACAGTTGCCAAAGGCTCATAATATGGCCAATTTGCATATTTAGCATAATCAAATGACAAAGGGTTCTTTGGTGGAAAGAGTAGCTGGAGGTGGTGAATTCGCACTTTTGAATATTCTTCCAACTAAAATATTCTCAGTCTGCATACTCATAACATTAACATTCAAAGGGAAAGTTTTGATTTAGTGTTCTCACACTTTTGCTTTTTTTGGTGTGTAGTAGTTCCCCCGACCCTTGGAAAGAACATTTAAATATATACATACGCATCTATAATTGTACCATCTGGAAAACAAGATTTGTTACTTTTGTTGTTCTTTTTAGTATGAAGCAATTCATACATGAAAACAAAATAAAATACGAACTGCGTACAAGGATCTTCCATTTGATGAACATTCCAATTAGTGCTTCCTACTCTCTCCTAGTCGTTGATCACGTTTTTTTAAAAAAAAATCTCTAATGTTTTTCTGGTTGTTCTTTTCAGCCAGGAAGAAGTGACATAGCATCTGGGCTGTGGAACCTTCTTGGCCCCTGGCAGACTCCCTGATGTCTCTGAGTTTATAATTTTTTAAACCATGTTCTTTTAAATAAAACATCCCCACCACTAGCAAAACAGGAAACTCACAAGCTGCAAAGGAAAATGGTACCCTCCTTAATTCGGAGAAGATACTATGGACATGCACATACTGCGCACATCCTTATAAAGATGTGGGCAGTTGCACTTCAGTGCTTTGTGTAGTCTCCTTCCCTGTCTAAGGAGAAACTCTGAGGTACAGAGCACCACATCTTGGAGAAGTGAGAATGGAGGAAGAACAATTTCACAGATTTGCCTAATGCTAAATGGTGGACCAACCACACTCAACGTGTAGTCCTCAATGCAACCAGTATGCAGTGGGGTAGCCCAAGACTGGGTCTTAGGCCTATCAATATCTTCATCAATGATTTGGATAAGGGGATAGATGGGGAACTCATCAAATTTGCAGATGACACCAATCTGACAGGAATAGCCAATACTCCAGATGAGAGGCTCAAAATATAGAAGGATCTTGACAGACTTGAACATTGGGCGCTATCTAACAAAATGAAATTCAATGGTGAAAAAAAGCAAAGTTCTACATTTACACAAGAAAACCCAATTTACACAAGAAAACCCAAATGCACAGGTATAGGATAGGTGGTATCTGGTTCAATAGTAGTAACTGTGAGAGAGATTTTGGAGTCCTAGTGGACAATCTCTTAAATATGAGCCAGATTTGTGCTGCAGCTGCCAAAACAGCCAATGCAGTGCTAGGCTGCATTAACAGAGGGACAGAATCAAGATCACGTGAAGTGTTAGTACCACTTTATAATGCCTTGGTAAGATGAGACTTGGAATACTGTTCTGCTCTGCTGCTTTGTGTCTGGCTGCATTCTCCATAGCAGCCATTTTTTAAAGAGGCAAGTTTTCTACTCCCCACCATGGGAGCCATTTGTGAAAGCAGCCATGACACATCCTTAACATTCCAAATAAGCCCTCTGACTCAAAAGGTTGCCTAACTTTTCTTTAGTGTTCCAGTTTTTCACTTAATGGAGCTTTGAAATACACACACACACACACACACACACACACACACACACTTCTTTCAAGCCTTTGCTTCTGCTGATGGCATTCACGATCACCAGGATAGAAAGGGAAGATGTCACTTGGTCTAACAAAGCCAAATGACAGACCCACAGCAATCCCTTCCGACTTTCCGAGATTTCACTGGAGATGTTCTTAGAACTGTACAAATATTGAACTATAAGAATTAGAAACGTGATTTAGGATTAAAAAAAAGACAGCAGAGAATTCTATGCTCAGCTTCATGATTTGTTGATAGCCTAGATCAGGGTGTCAAATTTAACGCCTGGGAGCTGGATCCAGCCCATGAGGTACTTAGATCTGGCCACGGGGCCGCCCTGGAAACAGCAAAGGACTGGCCTGCAGTGCTTCTGACAGCAAAAACAGGCTCCTGGGCTTCGCTTTTGACTGCCACAGCCTCTTGCCACCCTCTGCCAGTGAAAACGTGTGCGGCCCTCCCAAGCTCCGTTTTCACTGGCAGAGGGTTGCAGGAGGCCGTGGCAGCCAAAAAAGGATCTCGGGAGCCTGTTTTCGCTGGCAGAGTGCTCGGGCCACTACCGGCACCCTCAATAGGAGTGATGTCAAGTTGGCCACGCCCACCCTGGCCAAGCCAACCGCAGCCATGCCCACCCCAGCCCTCTAAGGTCAAACACAACCCTGATGCAGCCCTCAGGAAAATCAAGTTTGACACCCCTGGCCTAGATTCATTTCTGACTGTAGGTATTAACATATGTTGCAATGGAGCGGGGGGGAAAATAGTGATTCTGCGTAAACGTCTAGATTCTGTTTACATTTTACATTTGCACATTGGAATTGGAGAAATTTGGAGTAGTGTTTGGTTTACTGACCCTGAGTTTTCTAAGCTGCTACCAAGATCTTCCAAGATGGCGGCGCACTTAGGCGCAGCGGCTTTGAGCTCCTGGTGTCACAGCAGACTTTTCCATCAAAAACTCACTTTGAACCTACTGTGAATTATAGAGAAGCAAACATAGCAACTGATTGTGACACATCAGTTAAAGAAAAAAAAAGGATTACTCGGATTTTACAAGTAAGAAAAACAAGTTTCAGGCAGAGAAATCCTCAAGAAGAAGCCTAGATCTGGGTAGTGGAGAATTTTAAAAACCCATGTTGTATCGCAAACAAAGCCTTGATGAAACAATGATCGCAGATTCTTCACGAAGTTTATGTTCTGTAACGGTGGCACCATCATTATCTCTTGGGGCAACTGCAAGAATTGAAATGAAGAAGCGGAGAGCACCACCCCTACCAGTAATTCCATCCTTTTCTGTTGGGAAAGCTGAGAGAGAAGAAAAAATGCCAAGTGCGATTCCTCAAAGTTCATTGCAACAAGAAATAAAAAAGAAAAAGAGATGTGCTCCTCTTCCACCAACTCCTAAATTGCCAAACAGATTTGAAGAAATAGATAATAAAAGACAAAGTACAATTGATCCTTTTCAACTGTCATTTGTCGGCCTTTTTGTTTGCCTGGAGAGATTCCTGTTGTGGTTGTCACTGCTGTCTGTATCCTCCTTGTGCAGGTGTTGGCACGGCGCTCAAACCAATTTCATTGTAATTTTATTACAATATTATTACAATGACAATAAAGATTATTATTATTATTTCTGCCATTTTACACCTGGCCTTGAAAAATAGGTCAGAAAGGCTGCTTGCAAAACCTTTCCCAAGTGTTGAGTTTTTGAAGCACCACGTTGCTTCAAAAGTGCAACAACACAGACAATACCAAGGTTGTCATTTTTGCAGATGTTCTGAGCTTCTTCAAAGAACCTCAGAAGCCCAAAAGAATCAGGAGTATCCTTTTCGAAGGCTGGAGTTTATTTCAGCTGTACATGCATATCTCTGAGAGGCTGGGACTATCAGAACAAGAAGCCCTAATTCTTTTCTCCTTGGCAGAGAGAACGGCTTGGCCTTATTTTGCCACTCCTGACAAAAGAAGCATCAAAGCTTTCTATTACAAGTAGTCCTTTACTTACAACCAGGGGTGGGCTGCTACAGGTTTGCCCGGGTTCAGGAGAACCAGTAGCTAACGTTATGGCCAGTTCGGAGAACCTCAAAATCCCACCCCTGGCTGACACCACTCACCCCTCCCCTCCCAGGAATCTCTACGTGGTCCATTTTGGATGCAAGGTAAGTGCAGGGCCTGCATATAGGCCTCCTGGAGTTCTGGAAGGCAGGAAACATCTGGCATCCGGAGGGCTTCTGGAGCCGAGGGGAGGCAGTCTTTGCCCAGAGGCTTAAGGAAAGCCTCTGAAACCTGGAGAAGGCAAAAAACCCTCCCCCCACCTGGCCATGGTGCAGGAGACTGACTACGCTAAGGTGACCAGATTTTAACATTGGTAAAGTGGGACACCATTGACCGAGAGGGGGGGGGGGGGCTTGATTAAAAATTTGGTCTATATGGAGCAACAAAAATTTTCATAGAACGCAAAAATAGTATTGTAATTTTTTTTTAAAATTTCAATATAATTCAACATTATAAAATTAACAAAAATAATATAAAACTCCTATCCTGGCGAAATAGCCACATGGCCGCCAAAAACTGTATATTCCCTTCCCGTTCTCCTGCCGTTCCCTAGCTTGTTGTGCATTCTTTTAAAAAATCGTGCCTTTTTTAAAACGCCGCGGGACGCGGGACAAATTGTTAAAAATCGGGACTGTCCCGCCAAAAGCAGGACATCTGGTCACCTTGGACTACACCATGCCCATCATGGCCACGCCCACCCAGCAACCAGGGCAGAGAACCCATTGCTGAGATTTTTGAACCCCACCCCTGCTTACAACCATTCATTTAATAACTTTTTCAAGTTACAGTGGCCCTGAAAAAAGAAACTTGGGCACTTGGCAACTGACTCATATTTATGACAGTTTCAGTGTCCCAGGGTCATGTGATCCTGTTCTGCAACCTTCTAACAAGCAAAGTCAAGGGGGAAGCCAGATCCACTTAAACAATGTGTTACTAACTTAACAACTGCAGTGATTCACTTAACAAACATGGCAAGAAATCTTGTAAAATGGGGCAGAATTCACCTAGCAACTGTTTCGCTTACCAGCAGAAATTTTGGGCTCATTTGTAGTCGTAAATTGAAAACCACCTGTATTTAGGTATTTGGGGGGATAGGCGTTTCCCCCTTAATTGCTGAGAAGCACTTGCAAAGTGCAGTGCAAATGCTATAGCTATTGGTGGCTTCTTCTGTGTTCCAAGATTGAGTGCAAGATCATTTGTTGAAAAAGCACTGAATGTGCCCCCACCCCTACCCCGGCCCCAATGCTTCCAGGGCAAAGCCCCATCCTCTGGATCTAGCACAGACCTGTTTTCATTTCTCAATAATACAGATTTGGGTTCTCTCTATTTTCTGTCATTCCCCTTTTTGATAGAGGAGATTAGGATTAGGAGTGGGTTGCTGCCAGTTCTCTTTGCATGTGTCTGTGCGCAGTTGACTATACATTGTTCTGCGCATGCGCAGAACATGAAAAAACATGAGTAAAAAAGAAGTTGGCAACAGCAGCGGCCGCCCTGGGTCCGTTCGGAGAAGGGCGGGATATAAATTGAATAAATAAATAAATAAATAAATAACCAGAGAACTGGTTCATTGGTGTGGCCAGCCTGCCATTCCTACTGGTTCGGCAACCCAGTCCCAATTTCCACTACCGGTTCGCCCAAACTGGTCCGAATTGGTAGCAGCCCACCTCTGATTAGGATACTGTCTTACTGTTGCTACCTGCCAGGTTCTTCCAGATGTAGACGGAGGGAGAAACATTTCTTCTCCTACGACTGGAAGTATTGAAATGGTGGCAAGAGCCAGGGAAGAACAGAGTCAAGGGCAAGGAGGGTAGTGGAGAGGGCAGCCAGACATTTTCTCAGACAGGGCGCTTAGAGAAAAGCCAAGATGCCTGAAGACCCAGTACAATGTTGCAATGTAAGCTCTATATTTATTCTCCTTGTGGACCTGATACTTGCTCTCCGCCTGATGTGTAACACAAGACCTGATGGCCCTGCTAGAATCTAAGGGACTGGCACATTCCATGGCAAAAATAACCACCCAAATCCAAGTGAGAGGCTGACTGACTGGACAGCTGTCCCCAGCAGAATCCTCAGAGGGAAATTGGGACCCACAGGGCCTTTGGCATCTCCTACCACCTGATTCAGAGGGCAACTCTCCACCTTTTCTGCCTATGGTTGGCCAAGCCGAAGGAGTTTCCTCAGGGACACCACCAAAAGATCTCCATCTTGTCCCTTATGCCCCAGGACTATCTAGAGAATCTTTAATCAAACCTCTGTAAACCTACCATGCATTGATGTTCTTGTCCTCCCCTTCGGAGTTCTGGAATACAAATTCATACTCTCTTCCTTGTGATAGTCCTTCAAAATTGAACATCTCCCCTTAGCCTTTTCTTTTTGGGGCTAAACATACCCAGTTCTTTTAATCATTAATTCTTCATAGGATCTCCCTTTCAAATCCTTCACTATCTTCATAACTCTTCTCTTCACTTTTTCCTCTTCTTCAGCATCCTTGTGGCAACCAGAAGTGGACATAGGATTCCAGATGTATTCTAAATGGAACTATCAATTCCTGTGACCACAATGCTAGTATTTAATAAAAAATATAATGATCCCAACACTATACTTCCTAGCCCGGGACAGTTCCCTGAGATACTCTATTAGATTCCTCCTTCCATGCTGACAAAGAATCATTGAGGACCTCATGTTGGACATGGTTGCTCAATCAGCTGGAAATCCATCTACTTGTGGGGTTATCCATCCCACATTGTTCCATTTTATTAAGAAAAGGGCTATGGTCAACCTTACTGAAATCTAAACACAGCACATCCATAGCATTCCTTTGGTCTATAAACTTAGTTACTCTGTTTTTAAAAGTGCACTAAGATTTGTTTGGCTTAACGGGTTTTTAACAAGCCTGCGCTGGAGTCTAGCGGTCACTTTGCTCCTCTGTAAGTATTTTTAAATCCACTGTTTGCTTTTCTTTCCCAAGATTTTCCCACGTACTGGTGAAAAACTGGTAGATCTGTAGGTTTTTTAGACCATTTTTTCAAAGATTGGACCATTAGCTCTTCTCCAGTCTTCTGGCACTTCCTATGTTCTTTAGAAGTTGCAGTCAATGGTTGTGAGATCACCTTCTCCTTTCCTATAGAACCTGGGACATAATGCATATGTTGCTAGATATTCAAATTTATTCAAATCAGCTTCTCATTTCTTTATCTGCAATCTCATCTATCCCTCACAGTGTGGCCACAAGTTGGATCACTCTTTCCTGATACAAATAGAGATACAAAATAGGAATTTAGCAGTGTAGCCTTTTCTGTGTTGCTCAGCACCATCTTATCATATTTTCCAACTACCCGTATTTTTCGGAGTATCAGACGCACCTTTTTTCTCTAAAAAGAGGCTGAAAATCTAGGTGTGTCTTATACATCGAATACAGCATCTTTTGCCTCCCAAAGCCCCACCCCCTTCACCAAAATGGCTGTGCATAGCCTTATGAAGGCTTTCAGAGAGCTCCTGGGGGCTGGGAAGGGCCGAAATGAGCAAAAATCGGGCCATTTTGTGCCTCCCAACCCCCAGCAGAACTCTATAAGCCTCCATAAGGCTATGCATGCAATTTTTGTGACAAAAACAGGGCTGTTTTTTGAAAAATGGGCTGTTCTTTGCTCTTTTTTGCCCCTCCCACCCCTCAGGAGCACTCTGCAAGCCCTCCCAAGGCTATTCATACCTTTTATTTGAAAAAAAACACCAAATAAGGAGGTTTGCAGAGTGCAAAAACTTTTTTTTTCCCTTTTGGAAAGCTCTTTAACTGATGAGAATTACATTGATCAAGTGCTGTGCCAGCAGAAACTAAGTCTTAAGGTTTGTCAGCGATTTCCTTCTCCAGGACATGGATAAATATACCTGGAAACATCTACCTACCTACCTACTCTCTCCCTCCCTACCTACCTACTGTATTTCTCTCTCTCTCTTTCTATTTCTCTCTATCCGTCTACCTACCTAACTACTTACCTACCTACACATACTTTTTTCATGTGGCCGGCCTGGCATAGTCCTTTATCAGTGATTTTTAACTTGGGTTTTAATTATGAATTTTTAGCACGGGTTTGTAACTTGATTTAATTTATTTTAATTATATTTGACTGTATTTATGACTCTGCTTTTATTATTCCTGTGCACCGCCCTGAGTCCCGTTGAGGAGAGAGGGTGGTATAGAAATATAATAAAATAAATACACACACACTCTCTCTCCCCCTACCTATCTACTGTATTTCTCTCTCTCTCTCTCCCTTTCTATTTCTCTCTCTGTGTCCCTCTACCTATCTACACACACTCTCTCCCTACCTACATACTGTATCTATCTATCTATCTATCTATCTATCTATCTATCTATCTATCTATCTATCTATCTATCTATCTATCTATCTATCTCTATTTCTCTCTATCTATCCCTTTACCTACCTACCTACCTACTCTCTCTCCCTACCTACCTACCTACCTACCTACTGTATTTCTATTTCTTTCTCTCCCTCTCTATCCCTCTATCTACCTACCTACTTTTTAAAAAATTTGCCTCTTCAAAACCTTGGTGCGTCTTATACTCCGTAAAATATGGTAAATGGTATCTTGATTTTCCACTTGTTCTACACGACGGGTATCAAACTCAAGACCTGAGGTCCAGATATGGCCTGCGGGGTACTTAGATCTGTCCCATGGGGCCACCCTGGAAATAGTGAAGGACCGGCCCGAGTGCTCTGCCAGTGAAAATGGGCTCCTGAGCTCCATATTTAGCTGCCACGGCCTCCTGCAAACCTCTGCCAGTGAAAACGAGGGTTGCAGGAGACCATGGCAGCTGAAAACAGAAGTCAGGAGCCCATTCCCGCTGGCAGAGCACTCAGGCCCCACAGGCGCCTCCGACCGGAGTGATGTCAAGATGGCCCCGCCCATCCTGGTCCCCGGAGGTCAAACACAAACTGATGCGGCCCTCAATGAAACCGAGTTTGACACCCCTGTTCTACACTAATGCTAAGAAGGCGTTTGTTACTGTTGTTATTTATGGTGTTCATTGCAAACTTCAACTCATTCTGAGCTTTAACTTTCCTGATGTGATAGATTTAGCTATTCTTGGAAATTCTGCTTTTCTCATATGCTTCCTTTTTAAAAAAATCTGTCCTTTTTGTTACTCAGCTTATTCGAGAGTTCTGCTTTAATTCGTGGGCTCCCATTTTTCTTTCTCTTTAATACAATGTGTGTTTGGGCCTCAATTAAAACTTGAGGCTCTCTCTGTGACGGGCCCGGCCCTCTGGAACGACCTTCCCCCCGATATCAGGATGACCACTGACCTCCGCTCCTTCCGTCTCAAGCTAAAAACACACTTCTTCTGTCTGGCCGGCCTAGGATAGTCTCTCTGTCTTTGGGGTTTTTTAATGGGGTAGTATATTTTTAGCGAATTTTTAGCACAGGGTTGGTTTAATTGTTTTTTATGAAATGTATGTATTTTTTTGACTGTTTTTATTCTGC
The DNA here is from genome assembly GCA_039707465.1 of Rhabdophis nuchalis. Taxonomy (NCBI): domain Eukaryota; kingdom Metazoa; phylum Chordata; class Lepidosauria; order Squamata; family Natricidae; genus Rhabdophis; species Rhabdophis nuchalis. The sequence continues at coordinate 145,960,036 of CM077643.1, forward strand.
CTGTGCACCGCCCCGGGTCCCTGTGGGGAGAGGGTGCGGTTTAAAAATAAAATTATTATTATTATTATTATTTTTTCAGAATTACCCAATCCTTGTGCACTTTGTTTTTCCTTCATAAAATCCATATTTTCCCTTGGCTTACTGAAGTCAGTTGTCTTGAACTCTAGGACCCTATTCTGACTTCCTTCAGTTCTCCCTGCCTGTAGTATGGTGATTCCCAGTCTAGTATGGCCACTGTTCCTCAAGGTCTCTGCAAATTCCATGCCCTCAATCTGTTAGTAAGGATTAAGTCCAATAGAACTGATCTCTTCATTCCTCCTCCACCTTCTGAATGATAAAGTTCTCTGCAAGGCATGTCAAGAACCTGCTAGTCTTCTCTTTTGCTACACAGCTTGATCTCCAGCTGATGACATCATGAATGTCCATAAAACAAACATTGTGGTGTGTGTGCACAAGCGCGCACACACACAATACACACACACACACAAACAAACACACACGTCTTGTCGTTTGCTGTTTTTTTTCCTTTTGAGTAGATTATATTGTTCTGGTACTATATTCCAGTCTTGAGTTCCATCCCACATGCTTTGACCAACAATGTCATATTTCTCCCTTAGATTACAATACAATACAATACAATACAATACAATACAATACAATACAATACAATACAATACAATACAATACAATACAATACAATACAATACAATACAATACAATAGCAGAGTTGGAAGGGACCTTGTAGGTCTTCTAGTCCAACCTCCTAAGTGGGCAGGAACTTTATACCATTTCAGACAAATGGCTATCTAACATCTTCTTAAAGACTTCCAGGGTTGGGGCATTCACAACTTCTGGAGGCAAGCTGTTCCAGAGGTTAATTGTTCTAACTGTCAGGAAATTTCTCCTTAGTTCTAAGTTGCTTCTCTCCTTGATTAGTTTCCACCCATTGCTTCTTGTCCTGCCCCCAGGTGCCTTGGAGAATAGTTTGACTCCCTCTTCTTTGTGGCACCCTCTGAGATATCGGAACACTGCTATCATGTCTCCGCTGGTCCTTCTCTTCATCAAACTAGACATACCCAGTTCCTGCAACCGATTAGGATTTCAAGTTTTTCCGGTTTGCCCCCATGCTTTGGACAATATTGTATAAGCATCATTGCCCTTCAAGCATGGTTTTTCAAGTTTGCCTACTGCATTTCCTGGGGTATTTCTGAGCATCACTTCTTTTGTTGTTTGGCTTAGTTTTGAGTGTGGTGCTATATATTGGTCTCCCTGTCCTGGCCGTTCAGATTAGTTTTCATATCCACCAAATAGGCTGAACAAAAGAATTAGACCAAAATTAAACAACAACAAAAAATAAACCAAAACCATTTTGGCACTTTGAATACTAATTTAATTTATAAATTGCATAACCTCACTTTGACATTGATTTGTTTTATTTTAAATATATAATATTGTTAAGCTGTAATGTAACTCACTTTTGCACTGTAGTATAAAGGTTTATGACAAACATGGAATTATCCCATTTTATCTTCATATTGAACCTATGAGGCAGACAGACCGAGAAAATTCATTCTGGTACAGCTATGAAATATCATTATAAGACAGTATTATAATGACACTCTTTTCATTATTTCTCTACCACTGCATTTACAAATTAAATTTTCAGAGATCGGCAACTAGATCAAACTGTAACCCAATTCCTTTGAAAGAAAAGATGAAATGTTACATGCATTTAGCCTAGATAAAATTAAAATGAGACACATTGGCTATTTTTGAATATTTGTAGAGCTGTTGTATAGCATACTGCAAATCATGTCTAAAAACTAATGTTCTTTTTTGCTCAGAAAGCCAGAACAGGAGGGCATGTTAGCATTGAACATTGCGCAGAACTTTCTACACGTTGTTTGATAATGGAACAAGCTACATTTGCAGATTTTATGTACTTAAAATATGTTGTATGGCTGTCCATCTTGAGAACACAATTCTGAGAGTTTCATAACACTAACCCTCCCCCTCCCCCCCAAATTAAAACAATAAAACCAAAAACAGAACCTGGAGCCTCAGACATCCTCTATGGATGCATCCTACAGAACAATCCCTATGCTCCTAGTTATTCCAGAACTCTAACTCTACTTGAAGGATGAAAGATTAGAGAATCGCTTGCTGGTTCCCAGGGAGAAGAGTTGATGAGACCTTGTAATGTCTCAAAAGATGTTGACAGAGAAAGAGTACAGAGAAGAAGAACAAAGATGATTAGGGGACTAGAGGCTATTAACATATTAAACATATTAAACATATTAAACATATTAAACATATTAAACATATTAAACATATTAAACATATTAAACATATTAAACATATTAAAAATGGTAGATGAAATTGGGTATGTTTAGTTTAATGAAGAGAAGTACTAGGGGTGACATGATAGCAGTGTTCCAATATCTAAGAGGTTGCCGCAAAGAAGAGGGGGGTCAACCTATTCTCCAAAAAACCTGAAGGCAGGACAAGAATAAGTGGTGGAAACTAATTAAGCAGTGAACGAACCTAAAACTAAGGAAAAATTTCCTGACAGAACAATTGATCAGTGGAACGTCTTAACTCCAGAGGTTGCAATGCTTCAACACTGGAAGTTTTTAAGAAGAGATTGGACAAACATTTGTCTGAAATGGTATAGGGTTTCCTGCCTGAGTAGGGGATTGGACTAGAAGACCTCCAAGGTCCCTTCTAACTCTGTTATTCTGTTATTCTGAGTGTTGCACAGGATAGGGACTGCTACAGGAAAGGCATGCTTCTTGGGTGTAATCACTGGATGGTGACTAGTAAGGGAAGACTTTGCTCATTCTATCCAATCTGGTGGGGTGGGCAGATACTCTCAGGAGGAGGCTGCCCTGCACATAGCTTCACCCCAGACTATGCTAGATTTTAAAGATGATAGTCAACACTTTGAATTTCACTCAGAAGAAAGCTGGGAGCCACTGCAGCTCATCAGTGTCAAATACTAGAGGTATCAAATACAGCTAGAGGTGTCAAATACTGCACAAACACATGCATTCTGGATAGTCTTCCTAATGGTCTCCCAAGTAGTTGCTTTATCTCTTGGAGCTCCTCAGTACACAATAGAACTCTATAAGATCTGCGGCCATAGACAATCCTCATGGATACGATGGGTCCAATGCTCCTGCCACATGCTCATTCCAAGCCATGTCAAGGCTGAACAGTTCACCAGAGTTTTGGGGAAAACCTAGAGGTCCCTTCAAATAAGCTATCAGGTTCTCTCCCACACCAATCGCCAGCATCTTTTTTGCATCTCTGTGTGGCACCTCACTTTTCTCTGCTTGAGTCAGACTGTGCTCTCTCTCCTTAAGTTAGCAGATGCCCACGAGGAGAGTGTAGAGAATCACAGAGAATATATATCCCTCACTAGCTACTTCTTGAAAATACTCTGGTTAATGGGGGGGGGGGGGGAGTTGGCAACATGAAATGGTGCTTTATCACACGCCAGGAGGGGGAAAAATTCCTGTTGGGAAGGAGACAATGTTGGTGCCCTGCCAGTGTAAACACCTGTCTTTCGCTCTGCAGGAAATGTTGCAACATTTCCTCTGGAACATTATTGAATCAAAATATGGCTCAGTTTCTAAAGCCCACAGAAAAGGCACGTACAGGAGCACATGGAGAACCTGGAGGATGGCACTGTGAGTAGAAGGGTCAGATGCTCCTACGTGGGACTCAGAAATATTTAAGCGGAGAATTGACAGTCAGTTATCAGAGATGTTATGGTTCCATCCTGCAGTGCTGATTCTGCCTTGAACAGGGGTTGGATGGACTCCAAGATCCCTCCCAACTACAGTACATTTTTAATAAAAAAAAATATAGATACGGATGACACACTGTGTTTATCCATAAGGAAGACAACCATGAATTTAAAATGAACCTTCTTCAAATGGAAGATTAGTCAGAAAAAAATTATCTGCCTCCAGTATGGCATTCTCACCATCCTAAAATGATCTTCTCATTTTTAAAACTAAATGATTATTTTTCTTTCAAGTAAGTTATTAGTAGAAATATCCACAGATGGAGTTTGAATTATTGCAGATACTCGGCCTTAATAAATTTGCTAATGTCGGTTTCTGAGATCACGTATACCGATGGGAGTTTATAGCAGAGATATTAGTCACACAAAATGCACCATATTAGACAATGAAAAATGATATATTACAATAGGTAAAAAGATAAGGAATGAGAATCTTAAGAGTTGGAAAACAGTCTCCATGGTGAAATATTTAGTTTCTAGGTCAAAGAGACAGATAAAAGAAAGCCTAATCTTAATCTGTTGCCTATTAAGCAGCTGCATAAGAATTAAAATAAAAAAAATTTTTTTATGGAAAAAGTTTTATTGAGTTTTACAAATTTTTTAACAAAAAAGGGTAGGGTAAGGTGAATTAAAATAATATTTGATCGGCCCTGGATCCTAGCCTATAATTTTATAAGAAATAATAAAGAACAGATATTTAACCATGCAAACATTCTCTTAGTACAAAGTACTCATAATAAACCATATATTTCTAGGATTACTGTAGATCAGTGGTGTCCAAACTTTTTTCAAAGAGGGCCAGATTGGATGAAGTGAACATGGTGGAGGGCCGAACATTTTTCCGAACATTCTTTGAACCATTACAATTAAATGCAAATAAATTATTTTATGCCAAGTTAATTGCAAATGACATACTTTTCATTTCATAACATTAAGATCAACTGACAGTTGAGTTTTCACAATGTATTGAAAATAAATTTTTAAAAACCTTACCTACCTCTTTCTTTCTCTCTTTCTTCCTCTCTCTCTCCATTTCTCTCGCTCTTTCTCTTTCTTTCTCTCTCTCTCTCTCTCTTTCTTCCTCTGTCTCTCTCTCTCCATTTCTCTCTTTCTTTCTCTCTCTCTTTTTCTCTCTTTCTGTCTCCCTTTCTCTCTCACTCTCTCTCTCTCTTTCTCTCTCTTTCTTCCTCTCTCTCTCTCTCCATTTCTCTCTTTCTCTCTTTCTTTCTCTCTCTCTCTCTTTCTCTTTCTTCCTGTCTCTCTTCCTGTCTCTTTCTCTCTCTCTCTTTCTTTCCCTTTCTCTCTTTCTTTCTTTCTCTTTCTCTTTCTCTCTTTCTCTCTGTCACTCTGTGTGTGTGTGTCTGTCTGTCTGTCTCTCACTCACTTAATCAGTCTCTATCTATCTGTCTCTCCCTCCCTCTCTCTGTCTCTCCCTGTCTCTGTGTGTGTCACTCTCTGATTCTCTCCCTCCCTCCCTCTCTCTGTATGTCTGTCTCTCCCTCTTTCCCCGTCTGTCTCCGATTCAATCCCTCCCGGTGTCATTCTCTATCTGTGTCTCTCTCCGTCTCTCTCTCTCCCTCTCTTTCTCTCTGTCTCTGTCTGTCTCTCTGTCTTTCCCTCCCTCCCCTTCTGTCTCTCTATGTGTCTGTCCGTCACTCCCTCTCTCCCCTCTCCTCTCCTCCCCTCCCCAACCCCGGGAAGCAGCAGAAGGGCCGGTATGCCGGAGGTTACGGACGCCTCCTCCCGCAGCGGGCGAGGGAGCAGGCGGGGTGAGCACCCAAGGCTACCGTCATCTTAAGCACCACCGAGGCTGTCGCCCGGCAGGGACATCAGGCAGGGAAGCCGGTCGCGGCTCCATCGCGGCTCCCTCCGGCAGGCACCACGGCTTACGTTCTGAGGCCGCGCGTCCATCTTCCCTGCCTGACGCCCCTGCCGGGCGACCTTGTGCGGCGGGAGCTGCACGTTCTGGGGCTGCGTGGCTGGGAGGGAGGTGAACGCGCGGCCCCAGAATGTAAGCCGTGGTGCCCGCCGGAGGGAGACGCGATGGAGACGCGACTGGCTTCCCTGCCTGACGCCCCTGCCGGGCGACAGCCTCGGTGGTGCTTAAGATGACGGTAGCCTTGGGTGCTCACCCCGCCTGCTCCCTCGCCCGCTGCAGGAGGAGGCGTCCGTAACCTCCGTCCACCTCCCTCCCGGCCACACAGCCCCAGAGACAGAGGGAGGAAGGGAGGGCCACATTTACACAGAGCAGGGAGGGCTGTTGGAGGGCCGTATTAAACTGACCCCCGGGTCGCAAATGGCCCCCGGGCCGGACTTTGGACATGCCTGCTGTAGATGATAGAATTTACTGGGCAAAGGATATTATCTATAAACAATTTGATCCACACACACACACACAAAATGGATAAGAGCATCTGCATCAACACTTTCCTTTCTTCCTAATTATACCTATTTTTCCATTTTTTTCAAACAAATGCATTTAAAAGTTCCTCACATTCTTGTAGAAGAATGCTGAGCACATATGCCAGCGCGCCCACGCATAGACATATGTTACTCACACACGACATACACATTGATCGAAACCCACAGTTCTGTTACATGAGGCTTCTTGTTGGGAGTCAAGTTAAAATTTCATCATGCCTTTCTGGTCTTAATTATTTGCTTATAATTTGGAAGGTTTTCTTTAGTTCAGCTAAGGCAGCTGTTAGCCTTGCAGAGCCCAAAGCCAAATTCTTAATTGCTTGTTATACACCCTTGCCTGTCTATAAGGGAAGAAGAGGAAGCAGAGAGCATTATAAGTCGTCCTCGCCTTGCAACCACAATGGAGGCCAAAATTTTTCATTGCTAATCAAGACAGTTGTTAAATGAGTTTTGCCCCATTTTACAACTTTTCTTGCTACAGTTAAGTAAATTGCACCATTGCTAGTGCAGTGGTGGGTTTCAAAATTTTTTAGAACCTCTTCTGTAGGTGTAGCCTGCTTTGTAGAAGTGGCTTGCTGGACATGTGACCGGGTGGGAGTGGCTTGGCAGTCATGTGACTGGGTGGGAGTGGCCAACTTGTAAAATGTAGTGAAATTCACTTAACAACGCTCTTGCTTAGCAACCAAAATGTTGGCTCAAAAATTCTGGCATTTGAAGCAGGCAAGTCTTAAAGCTGTCAAATTACAAGACCCTTGCACCCCTAACCCTTTAGGGGGAAAAAACCCAGAGGTGTTCAAACTTGACAGCTTTAAGACTTGTGGACTTCAACTCCCAGAATTCCTCCTCTCGTTCTTCATCTTGATGATGTGCGGACGGGCAGCGGGAGGGAGCTGGGACCAGTTCTATATGGCACTGTAGATTTGTGGAACCTCTTCTATAGAAGAAGTTGGAACTGGTAGGAACCCACCCCTGTGCTAGTGACATAGTTGTTAAGTGAATCTGGTTTCCACATTGACTTCGCTTGTCAGAAGATAACAAAAAGTGATCACATGATTCTGGGGCACTGCAACCATTATAAATACATACCAGTTGCCAGGTGTCTGAATTTTGAACATGTGGCCATGGGGATGCTGCAACAGTTGTAAGTGTGAAAAACAGTCATAAGTCCCTTTTTCTCAGCGCCGTTACAGCTGTGAATGTCACTAAATAAATGGTTATACATTAAAGGATTATCTGTTTGGACATGATTTGTGCATTTCTATAGACAACTACAACTATCTTCACCTACCAATTTCTCAGGTTAGGTACTAGCTTCCATCTGCATGCAGTGGTGGGTTCCGGCCGGTACAGGCATACAAGTGGCAACTGGGAGCAGTGTCCACCATACTAGAATGGTGTTTTGGTGAGCCCACCTGCCTGCCCGTGTTCCTTACCTGCTTTTAAGCCAACTGGGCCATTTGTGCATGTGCGCACAGCATACGGCGCCTGCGCAACCTCCGCAGAGCAGCTGGAGCATCGCAGGGTGGTGGGTGTGCATGCATGCACAGCGCGCATGCCTGAAGTGGATGCCCGGCCCCATCGCAGTGTACCAGTTGTGACGGGATCCGGAATCCACCACTGATCTGCAGTCAGTGGCACAAACCTTTGCCCACATACCAAGGAGAGGTTAGGAGCTAGCACAATGCTACTGACAGATGAGAGATCATGTGCCCACAATTATCTTCTGGCACGTATTACAAGTACAGAAATGCCCCATTTCCTATTCTTCTTCTTTAGATAAACAGATGAGTAGAGTTTAAGGTTACAAACTTGGTTTAAGATTTTTGGAAATCCGAATTCTTGTTTTTGTTAAATTAAGAAAAAACTCCAAATTAGTTAAATCGAAATTTAGAAATTTAGAAAGCATGGCAAAGATTTCATGGGTAATCCCCAGGAATGTTATCAACTGATTGGTGAAGTTGCAATTCACTTCCCAAAAGGATTTGAAGAGATTTCATAATTAAAATCTAGATAAATCTATTAATCCCATAACTAGTTTCCCTTTGGTGTAATGATGGAATCTAACAACCTGTTCGATAGATTGATTGTGACAAATATATATATATATAATCTCTTTAGGTAGTATATTTTTCACATATAATATCATGCATTTGAAATCAAGGGATTTTGCTTAATCCATTACAAATTAGTGACTGTATTTGCACAATATTTGAACTTTGGTTAATGTCTTAAAATTCAAGCTATTTGGTTATTTCATTGCTCAATATATTGTATGAACACAAACAAGGGTTTAATTAATAAACTGGTTAAACTGTGTGAATTCTATAAATACAATTGATTTAGATGGAATTCCTGAGATAGATTTGAGTAATTTGGAATTACCGTATTTTTTGGAGTATAAGACGCACTGGAGTATAAGACGCACCCAGGTTTTGAAGAGGCTTTTTTTAAAAAAAAGTAGGTAGGTAGATAGAGGGATAAAGAGGGAGAGAAAGAGAGAGAAATACAGTAGGTAGGTAAGGGGAGAGAGAGAGAGAGTAGGTAGGTAGAGGGAGGGAGGGAGAGAGAGAGAAATACAGTAGGTAGGTAGGGAGAGAGAGAGTGTAGATAGGTAGGTAGGTAAAGGGATAGAGAGAGAGAGAAATACAGTAGATAGGTAGAGGGAGAGAGAGAGTAGGTAGATAGATATATAGGTAGATAGAGGGGGGAGATAGAGAAATATAATAGGTAGGTAGGTAGGGAGATAGGTAGGTAGGTAGAGGGATAGAGAGAGAGAAATAGAGAGAGAGAGAGAGAAATACAGTAGATAAGGAGAGAGAGAGAGAGAGAGTAGGTAGGTAGGTAGATGTTTCCAGGTGTATTAACCCATGTGCTGGAGAAGGAAATCACTGACCACCTTTGGAACAAATCTTTGTTTCTGCAGGCACAGTACTTGACCAACGTAATTCTCATCAATCACTCTAACTAAACAGCTTTCCAAAAGGGGGGGAAAAAACCTTTTTGCATTTTGCAAACCTCCCCCAAATGGCCCGTTTTTTGCGAAAATGGGCCCGGTTTTTTTAAATAAAAGGCATGACTAGTCTTGGGGGGGGCTTGCCGAGTGCTCCTGGAGGGGAGTCAAAAATAAGCAAAAAAACTGCACATTGATCGCGAAAACGGGCCGGTTTTTGGTCAAACAAATTGCATGCATAGCCTTATGGAGGCTTATAGAGTGCTGCTGGGAGCTGGGGGGGGGGGCAAAAACGCCCTGTTTTTTGCTCATTTCTGCCCCCCCCCCAGCCCCCAGGAGCTCTCTGGAAGCCTCCATAAGGGTATGCGTGTGGCCATTTTGGTGAAGGGGCGGAGTTTCAGGAGGCAAAAATTGCTGTATTCAATGTATAAGACGCACCCAGATTTTCAGCCTTTTTTTAGAGGAAAAAAGATGCGTTTTATTCTCCGAAAAATACGGTAACAGTCTGGTTTACTATTTTGTAGTATTAAATATACCATGCAGATTTCTAGTAACCTATTTCTAGAAAGAGAATAGAGATTCTCTGTCAATAGGTATTTTGAATTAGAATATATCAACCCTTCCAAAGTTCTAAGATACTTCCTGATGTCCTCCCAATATTCTGATAAGCATCATGCTGGCCAGTGTTTTTCAACCCTGGCAACTTTAAGATCTATGAACTTCAATTGCCAAAACTCCCTATCATGCTGGCTGGGGAATTCTGGGAATTGAAGTTCACACATCTTAAAGTTGCCAAGTTTGAGAAACACAGCTCTACCCAGTAGGGCGCAGAGTAAATAAAAAGTTCCTGTTAAAATCTCAGATCAAGAGTACAACTGAACATCTTAATAGTGAAATCTGAGGTCTTAGCGTATTTCTTTGTGAAAATATACTATCTTTTGGTCAAGCAACTTTATTGGCTTTTTGGCCTGAATACTACATTCCATTAAACCATAATATATCGTCCCTAGACCAACTTAAATCCAGAAACAGTAGGCAATTCCTGGAAGGTTGGCATTCAGACAAGTCAGCCATCAATAAACACATAGAAATAAATCACTTTTATGGACCTTTCAAAAGAGACATAAAAAATAAGAAGGAAACAAAAATACTAGATCACATTCTCACAGAATCAACACCCAGATAAGTAATACCAAACAAACAGAAAATAATACTCTAATCAAGAAACTACCAACAAAAAAAACTACACTCCCACCAGCACTGGTAAACTACCATATATAAACAAGAAGAACTAACACTGATGATGTTACATAGTTAGGTAATGATGAGCAAACATGTTCAGAGAACGTCAAGGCTCCAAAACTATAACATGATTATGATTTTTGTCTTAATAATCACGATGTGCTTTATTCGTGCTTATGGTGGTATTTTCTTTCGCTATATTTTTAATCATGAAGTTTTGGGGGCAGCCTTGTTTCCCCACTAGCAGAAACCTTTGCCTCACTCCATCACCTAGTCCTGAAATCAGTTCACCATTAGTCTGTTCTCTTACCCTCAGTCTCCAATAGAGGTTTGTTTTGTAATGTATTTCTGGCAGTCTTTCAACAACAATTTTAAGAGCATCAAGTTGGCTGGTTCCCTGCTGCAGAAGAGAAAAATTGCAAGGCTCTGCAAAGTGTCAGAAGGCCTGGATCAATTCTGGCAACATTTCCCCACTTCTGCTGCTGCAGCAACAAACATCTGCATTTAGAAAGATCGTGAACATCACCTGGCTACAAAAATGACGACATGTTCTCCTTTTTTTGGCTATTTGTTCTCCTTTTAAACAAAATAAAAATATATATTTGCAGCTGGGTAGGTTCCCCTCATAGTAAACGCTTAGAAGTTTTGCAAATGGACTTTTAACATGCACTAAAAACAAGGAGGGGTGTGGCAGCCCCCCTTTTGTGCTGCATGGGAGTGAGAAGACTTTTGTTACTAATATTGTAGGAACTGCAGCAGTTGGAAATAGGGATTGGCTGTCACTTTTTGTATTTTCCTGTCAGCTGGAGGGAATGCCTCAGGGCCTATGGTGTCCTGTGCTTGTTCTCAGCACTTCTAACTTACTCAAAGACCAGATGTTCAGAGAAGCGGCTCTGAATTATCTTTGAGGGACTCTGGTAGTGTTGCGTGGCATAGAACTGCGTATGTTACAACTGCAAATAATTTTGATTTGTCCATGGGCCAGTAATGCAGCCTCCATTTCAAGATTGCCACTGCTTCTTCAGAAATGGTACAGTACTGCCTTGTGCTTAAAGGGGAGAGTTGCTTCTCTCACAGGATGTATTCTTGGCTCACCTCACCTCACTGTTCCTGGGCCTCCATCTGTGCTGACAAGAGAGTTACCAGCATGTGAGCATTAGGCATCTGGAAGGCAGGGGAGGTTTGCAGCCAAGGCAAACCCAGAAGCAAGAGACAATATTAAATTGTATTTTGAGTTATTAAATATTTCATCTTCTATTGTTTGGATAAAGAGGGAAAAGGTATTTATAAGCAGGCCCACAAACCAGAAGAGCAAGGATGAGGCAGTCAGTTACTGGCCCACAAGCAAGGTCTGATGGGCCAACAGTTCTCTACACTGAACTCTGAGCTAGAAAATGCAAGCATTTATTTCTTGGTATTCTCTAAAGTTCTATGGACCTGCTACTGAATCCTGACATCTAAATAGATCTGAATGTCATTACAACAGTCCAGAGTCCAGATCCATCATCAGCACATCCCAAACAGAATTCAGAAAGACTGGGTGACAGAAAGACTGGTTGTCTGGATGTATCCATGGTATGCGATGCTCAAAGTGGGATCTCACATTTTAAAATTATGTCTTTTAAAGCCGTAATGGAGGGGGTTATTTTTTATCACAGCAGAGAAAGACAGACTGACAGATGTTCCTTTAGATCCCATCTCCCCAATTTTTAGTTAAATCACTTAACCCTGATGTGAAAAAAAACCCTTGCATATGCAATTCTATATATATTTGCATATTGTGGATGTCTAGGTGTTTGTTTTATCCCTTGCTTACAGCTAGTAGAAATCTGCAGGATTTATTATGTTGGCAGCTCTCCACAATGTGGCAACTGTCCAATTATATATTCTTCATTTATGATTGTGGAACCACTAGAGGCAGGCAAATTACTGAATTCCAGAGTTATGCTCTAAAAATTGTCTCTCCCTTTCCTTCATTGCTGAAGCTGAAAAATCCAGATGGAGAAAGTGATTCCCCCCACCTCGTACACATAGATACCTACCCACAGACACACAAACAGAGAGAGACATGCACACAAGCACACACACAGACCAGGGGGGGCAGAGGCTGGAGAGCTCGGCGTCCTTGGTGGCCCTGGAGGGGGAGGGCTGGAGGGGAGCCAGGGGTCTGCCCCCAGGCCCACCCGAGGCTGCCTCTCTGCCCCAGCCGGAAGGGGCTTCCCAATGGGGGATCCAGGCAGCATCTCATCCCCCCGGAGGCACCACCACCTGGTCTCTGGTGGGGAGGGGTCCCTCTCTCCCCTAGAATAATGGCAAGAATATAAGGAGAGCAACTGATAGGTGGTATGGAAACTCTGCATCCTGCCCAGAAATATGGCCATTCTTCCTTATAGGATAACAAAATCATCTATTTTTCCATGGATAGGTATATTGGGAAGGACTGTGGTCCTGAGTGCAGAATTAAGGAAACATACATGGAAACTCCTTCCTGCCACTCTTCTTCAACTAAGCCAGTGAAGAGTGAACGTTGAGAGGACTCAGTACAGAACTAGGTGTTTCTGCAGTGTTTTCTATTAAGATGGTACTTCAACGAATAGATCCAATGGCTAGGTACCAAGTTGGAAGGCAAAAATAAAAGTCAGGTGAGTCCTTAAAAAAAAAAAGCAGAGGCAAAATGAGGACATCAGTGATTGCTGGTATAGCCACAGAAACTCAGCAAGTAGAAATAGATCAGTGAGAGCTTCAGTACACATATACAAAAGATAGAAAGAGCTTAAAAATATTGATATAACAAAAGAATCCTGCTCACAACTCCATTAAGATGAATAGGTGTAGAGCACTATAATACCACGGAAGGCCTCCCACAATTTACTTTTCACCTCAAGCAAGATAATTAGGAAACTGGAGGCTAAAACTAACAAAGAACAATCGCAGGAACTGGGTACGTCTAGTTTAATGAAAAGAAGGACTTTTACGGAAAAGAAGGGGATGACATGATAACAGTGTTCCGATATCTCAGAGGCTGCCACAAAGAAGAGGGAGTCAAGCTATTCTCCAAAGCACTTGAAGGCAGGACAAGAAACAATGAATGGAAACTAATTAAGGAGTGAACCAACCTAAAACTAAGGAGAAATTTCCGGACAGAACAATTAATCAGTGGAATGATTTGCCTTCAGAAGTTGTGAGTGCCCCTTCACTAGAGGTTTTTAAGAAATTGGACAGCCATTGGACTAGGTCAGGGGTCTGCAAAGTCGGCTCTTTTAAGACTGATGGACTTCAACTCCCAGAGTTCCCCAGCCAGCATAGCATAGAGTTGAAGTCCACCAGTCTTAAAAGAGCCGACTTTGCAGACCTAGGTAATTGGACTAGAAGACCTCCAAGGTCTGTTCCAACTGCGATATTCTGTTAATTCTGTTAACCTCCTTAGATTACCAAATTATAGAAATAAATTATAGTTATGGGCTAAATGAGCCAACGTGTTATCTATATTGTGAACCTTCTGTCTATTTTGTGCAGACTATTAACTTGAATAGTCTGCAGAGGAGAGATTTTCATCTAAATGAAAACGAATTAGATTTGAATAATGAAACTCTCCTCTTTCTCCTACTGTTATATTTAATAAACTGTAATATGGTTACTAACCATACAGGTAAGTCACATTTGTTTTGCTGCGATAATGCAGCTGAATTGCATGTGGGAAGTCCCATTTTCAATCTGATGTTATCACAAGATTTTAAAAAAAAAAAACTGTGATGAGAAAGGCTTTGCTCCTTATCTGGAGACTCACTGTCAATCAGAGAAAATCATAACGGGTTGGTCTGACAATGAGCCTGTTCATTTAAATATGTGCAAAATTTAATGTTCCAGGAATTCTGGAATATTCCATTCCTCCTCCAGATCACCCAATCCAGTTGTTCTGGGTTGATTTCTTCATCTGAATAACTTAATTTGCAGTATTCCAGATGAAATAAGCCTATTTTAACATTGGACCATATTTGTAATGCCAGTTCTACTTCAATGGATTAATTTCTGAAAAACTGCTAGACTACCTCAGGGCAGCTGAATTGGCATGGGCTGGAGGAGGAAGAGAATGTCCCAAGTCCTCCAGAACATTCCATTCCCACAACATAATTTTTGCACATCCTCATGGTTGACTATAAGGCATCTTTCTATAATCACTAAACTACTGCCCCTCTAACATGTAATAAGCTATTTATAAGAACTGATGAGTAACTGAAATGGTTTAGTTACTGTAAAATGTTGCAGGGGGGGGGGAGGAATATTAAATACATGGCCTCTGTAAATATTGGGCCCTTATTCATTATGTGTGAATGGGGTCAGGGTCCCTGACTATCAATAAAGCAGATAACTGAGTTGACTGAAGTCACAAGACACTTCCAGACTGCCCTAGTTTCTTTACAATTCTACTAAAGCTTTTTGAAGGCAACCAACAATCATTTGCACTGCTGCTGATTGTCAAATGTTGGAAACAAGACCACTACTGGTCTTTAAGAAACAATAAGAAAGTGCAAAGCATATCTTTAGTTAGTGCCACCTTCCTATCTATATATTTTTTAAAGCTTACATGGTATGTGTTTGTCTAATTTTTCCATTACTCTTCAAAGATGTAACAGCAATGTCTATGAAAGAAGTGTGGGCAAGACTAGATTCAGCCCAAGGCAAGACAAAAGTCCTTGCCAAAGAGGAAAAAAGTCCCCCATCACCTCAGAAGAGTGTCAGTATTTCAAACAGATTTTCTTTAGTGCAATTACAGAGACATCACAGCTAAGCCAGAAATAAATGAGTTTGGCGGCTGAAGCAGAAGAGGATGTATTAGGGCCAACTTGGCAGATCTTAAATGATGCTTGTAAGACTAGCCTATAAAGATCAGAAAAACTATGAAGCATGAGAGTTTGAGGGTCACCCTTTCCAATTCAAGCTCAGAGATAGTTCGGGAGTAGTATAGATCCCATATAGAAATGGCCTTTTCCCCTTCACAAGGCCATAGTTCTTCCTTCCCTTGGCCCTAATTTGTTCACATCTTGTTGCCTCCTTTGTGCTATATAACTACCATATATATACTATAATACTGATAGCAATATTTCAGTATTTGAGAGGCTGCCACAAAGAAGAGCAGAGGGCACCAGAGGGCAGGGCAAGAAATAATGGTTGGAAATATTCAAAGAGAGAAGCAACCTGGAATTATGGAGAAACTTCCTAACAATGAGGACAATTAACCAGTGGAACAGCTTGCCTTCAGAAATCATGGACACTCCATAACTGGAGGTTTTTAAGAAGAGTCTAGAGCAGTCACTTATCTAAGATGGTATAGGTTCTCCTGCTTGAGCAGGGGGCTGGACTAGAAAACCTCCAAGGTCCCTTCCAGTTCTATTCTATTCTAAAAAAAATCATCCGGAGCTTATTTAACCTTCATTTCCAGTGAACACATAATCTGGATTATGTATATATAATTATGAACCATGGGCTGATATTTATAACACTACATATTATAAAAATTATGCTGATTCCTTTCCCATAAAATAAATTGCTCACAATGAAAGATTGCACAAGAATTTCCATCATGGGACTCGTGTATACCCACACCACCCCTGAGGATTTCCATGGTGCCTGCCATGCCAGTGTCCTTAGCACTGTGTTATTTGTGTAAGTTGCTTTTTTAAATTACAGCCAAAAGTAGTAGTAAGACATGGAAGGAAGGCTAAAAGAAAGAGAGAGAAGAGAAGGTAGCCAAGATCCATTGTGAGAAGAATGCTACATTAGGTTGACATGTCTAGGGAGATTCTCAGACATCCAGGTCATGGTTTTCCTAAAGATGCTTTTTCAAAAAGCAACTAGATTTTGTTTTTCCTTGAAAACTTTTAGCTTCTGATCCAAGACACTTCTTCAGTTCTGAAGACGTTCTGAACTGAAGAAGCTTCTTGGATGAGATGTGAAACATCTTCAAGGAAAAACAAAATGCCTTTTGAAAAAGGACCTTTGGGACATTAGGTTGACATATGGTATGGCAGGAGGAGGGGGAGAAAATAGCGACTATGAGCTAAAAGGAAGAATTCAGATGAAAGGACCAAAATATTCTGAGAATGATGGAATTAGTAGGGGACATTTGGTTTTTCCAAAAATCCAATCCTTGCTCTACTATATAAAGGTTTTGAAAGCCCCCTTTTCCCCAGAAAGGGCATATGCTATTTGATAATGCTCTTGGGCAGTGATTAGTGAGAATGGCTGCAACTGTTTTGTAAACATACTTCCACATAGTGCTGTTAAATTTTTATACCTCTTGCATTCTAACTCTTGAAACTTTTACTGAGTTTTCAGTGTAACCCATCATACATTAGGTTGATGGATGGCCATATAAGTCAAATCAATGAATAGGAAGAGAAATGGGAAACTCAATTGGCTGGCTTCCATGCTCACATAAAGAAGAAATAACTGTGATGAGGAAATAACTGTGGTCTTCTAGGAGAACATTGGACCGTCACAGGGGAAAGAAAGTTGAGAAGTTCACCATAGCTGATCTAACCTGGATAGAACCAAAGTATGTCATTTATCCCATTATCTGCTGTCAGATAATCTGGGAAGCAGGGGTGGGTTCTGGCAGGCACTACTGCCAGTTCACTCATGTGTGCACTGTGCGCGCTTAATGCATGCACAAGCACAGTACAATTAAAATTGTTCTGCACATGTGCACAACTGAAAAACAAGATGGTGGCACCTAAGCAGTGGTGGGTTTCTGCAGGCTCGCACCTACTTGCGAGAGCCAGTTGGTGAAATTTAGAGAACCGGTGAGAGGGGGTTCCACTGGCGTACCTGGAAGTAAATCTGGCCCGCTGCTGCCAGTGACCCAACGGGAAGGAAAGGAAAGGAAAGGAAGGGAAGAAAAGAAGGAAGGAAGGAAGGAAAGAAAGAAAGAAAGAAAGAAAGAAAGAAAGAAAGAAAGAAAGAAAGAAAGAAAGAAAGAAAGAATTTATCATCACAATTGAGTCCAAAATTTTGGTTGTTAAGCAAGAGCATTGTTAAATGAGTTTCACCACATTTTAAAAGGTGGCCACTCCCACCCTGTCACATGACTGCCAAGCCACGCCCACAAAATAGGCCACACCTACAGAGTAGGTTCTAAAAAATTTGAAACCCACCACTGCACCTAAGGCACCGCTGGGAGAACCAGTTCAGGGGCGTGGCAAACCTGGGTTGCTATCAGTACCAGTTAAGGGTGTTGTGCAAACACAGCCACACTTTTGTGAAATAGATATCCCATAGTAATTATTTTATTTTGAGGATTAGGATTAGGAATATGTATGTATGTATGTACGTGTATGTATGTATTTACAGTGATTTTTTTTAATGCAAAGTTAAAAAGGTTTCTTTTTCTTATTTTTTTAAAAAATCTGTCCTTTGTTTCTTATGAATGTGGGAGATAGTTGCAATTTATTAGAGAGAAAAGGAGTTTGTTGCTAATAATAGTGAACAGATTGGTAAATTCCAACACAAAGTATTGCGGCTTTTGCTCTTCCTTGGAATACCTGAGAAATATTCTCTCTTTCCCTAATGGGACAAGCCTGCCCAACTTGTGCCAGTAGAAGAGGCCTGCTATGGATCCCGTCTACTAAGGAATAAAAGCAGGCAGGGTCAAGGAGGGTCAAGGCCTTCTCCACTGTGGCCCCATCGCTCTGGAACATTCTACTTCTAGAGAGGAGAACGCCCTCCCCTCCATTTTGGCCTTTTGGAAGGGAATGAAAACCTGGCTTTGCCAGTTGGCCTGAGGCCCTGAGAGTGGCACTCACTGCTGGAGGTGGCTGATGTGGGAAAGAAGCCCTCATCCCTGTCCCGTCTAACTCTTAGCTCTCTTAGTTGCAGTCTTGGTACAGTTTATTCTGTATAGTTTTCATTATTTTTTAACTTGCTTTATAATCTTATAAGCCACCCAGAGTCACCTTGTAGGGAAGATGGCCGACATAATTTTTTTTAATAAAAATAGGTAAATAAATAGTAATAGCTAGGAATGAATAGTTTATTAATAGCCATTACTATTAATGAGATAATAGCTGATGGTTGTATTTTTCACAAATTAGGTTTCCTCTGGGTTGTGAGGAATAGTGTGCAATAGCAGCTACTTATTTTGTCTCTGTTGAAGGGGTATCAGAGGATCCTAGGCTGAAAATGAATTTGCCATGCCAGACTAAATGTTCCTGATTTAGAAAGTAATTGTTACACTTGGATAAATGATGTGCTTCTGCACAATCAATGAACCTTCAGGATCACCTCTGTGTTATCTGTGTAAGCCAGGTTCCTGCCTGTAGTCGGAAGAATAACATTACTTTTGCACTGAATAGTTTTTCTATATAAAGAAAGCTGGCATGAGACGGAAAATTATTCCAACCCCAGGATTTTTTTAAGGTAAAACACACCACCACACTAGTTAAAACAAGGCCTCCTCGTTTCACACTCCCCCGGAGTTGAAGGGTCTTAAGAAATGTCATTTACATATGAAATTATGAGAAAATGTGTAAACCATATCAAGAAGTGTTTTCGAAATTCATCTGGCCACTGACTCTTCTGGAGCGTTGAATATAGATTGTTGGAATAGGTATGTTAGTACAGAGAAAGACTTTTATATTCAGGCACCCACCCAAAATTATCAGTTGCCAGGCGACCGAGGAATCAATTAACTTCTTCACGGAGCACTTATTCAGCTCTTGCAGAACAGTGATTTTCCACAGAAGCAGTGTTTGGGGCTGATGCATTTCCCTGACTGACAGATGTTTAATAGAGTTTTGGGAAGATCAAATAGGAAGAAGAGAGGAACCTCTTGAATGACAGGAGGAGTGGCCGGAGAGCATCGTCTCCATAATCCGTACAAATGGATTCAAACCATGGATCCTTCAGAATAGGACCATGATATTTGAGCTACAAAAATGCAAAAGACCACTAGCAACCGTCACATGGCTGGAGACATTATGTGGTAATAAAAACAGCTAGTGTAGTCCTCTGCTAAAGGTCAAGGAAGCCCAGACCATTAAGCATGACTTGATGATTTGAACCCCTGGAGTAATGTGCTCTTCTGTACACATTGAGGTGTCAAACTTGATTTCATTGAGGGCCGCATCAGGGTTGTGTTTGACCTCAGGGAGCTGGGGTGGGCGTGGTCAGGGTGAGCATAGCCAGCTTGACATCACTCAGATTGGGGGGGCGCCCATGGTGCAGTGGTGGGTTACCAATTTTTTTACTACTGGTTTAGGCATGCTCTCCCATGCACTCCCGTGCGCAATACTTCTGCACATGCGCAGAAGCATCCGGGTGGGTGGGTGGAGCCTCCCGCTACCACTACTACCAGCTCACCCAATCCAGGCTAAACTGGGAGCAACCCACCTCTGCTGTGGTGGCCTGAGAACTCTTCCAGCCCAAAAGCTCTGTTTTAATCTGCAATGGCCTCCTGCAACCCTCTGCCAGCAAAATTGGAGCTTGGGAGGGCCCTGGCAAGCCCTCCTGACTCGATTTTTGCTGGCAGAGGCACTGCAGGCTGGTCCTTCGCTATTCCCAGGTGGCTCCGTGGGCCAGATCTAAGCACCCTATGGGCTGGATCCGGTCCCCAGGCCTTGAGTTTGACATCCCTGGTATAGATTAAGGAGAAATGGAAATTATGAATTCCCCAGAAAAGGCACTTGGCTCTTTCTGCATGAATTAATTTTCTACATAGCTAGCACTGCACATGACCAAGACGCTGTGTAGGCATTGCCATATGTGAATGTGTTTTTCAGAATAATCTATGTTGCAGTGGCCATGGGGTTTGGGGCTATTGCCTACGCACTTTGCAAAACAGAAAGCTGAGCCTTTGTTTCCATGTGTGGTGTTGCAGAGAAGCAATTTCCTTCACAGATGCAATCTCCTAAATAAAGCAAGCCATGTGTGAAGCAGTAGCTATTACTTAAGGTACTGTATTAAATAGAAAATACACAAAACCAAATTGGGAGTTCCAGTGGCCTTCTATAATCTGCCTTAATGGCTTTGGGGTGTTTAATGAAGATGCTGGGATCAGCATAAAAGAAATGTCAGCCAAGAAACCATGGAGAGGTAGCAATAAGACTGGGAAGAAGCAATAGCAATAGCACTTAAACTTACATATTGCTTCACAGTGCTTCACAGCCCGCTCTAAGCAGTTTCCAGAGTCAGCCTCTTGCCCCCAACAATCTGGGTCCTCGTTTTACCCAACCTTGGAAGGATGGGAGGCTGAGTCAATCTTGAGCCGGTCAGAATCAAACTGCCAAACTGCAGGCAGCCAGCAATCAGCAGAAGCAGCCTGTACTGAATTCTAACCACTGCACCACCGTGGCTCTCACCACTAGCCTTCACAACCCAAAAGCAGAAAGCGAGTCTGTTAGTCTATTCACTCCTACCTGGCCAAGCAGGAACACAATTTGCTGAGCAGCCTCACCTCCTCCACTCCTCATTCTGCAAACGTCACCTAATAATCTGCAGCCTTTACTACCTTACCTAGGAATGTAGGATTCCATGAGCAAGGTGGGTGTAGGTACATCATTAGCATTAGAGCTCCACAAGGTAATTATAGTTCTAATGAGGATAATAGAGTAAGGCATAGAGGACAGATTAATATCATTGAATTTTATCTTTCATCTCTCCCCAGTGAGTTCTCAAGTTCTTATCTGAGCATTAGTTTATCTGAACTGTCCACTGATCTGAAGTAGCTTTCCCTCTGAAATAAAAAGCTACTATGTCAGCCAAGGAGGCCCAGTTTTGTATAGTAATAAGGATAGAAACTGGGAGACCATGAATTCTAGTCCTATCTTAGGCATGGACCTAGCTGGGTGACCTTGGGCTAGTCACTCTCTCCAGGGGTGGATTCCGGTTGTTGTTACTGCCGGTTCTTTCAGGGATGCGGCATGCGCGCTTGTGTGTTTGATGTGTACTACGTGCGCATGTGCAGTACTAAAAAAGAACCACAAGATGGGTGGCATCTACGGCCCCACAGAGAGAACTGGTTCGGGGGTGTGGCAGGCTGAGTTACTACCTACTCTGCTGAAACGGTAGGAACCCACCTCTGACTCTCTCCCACCTCTAGGAAAAAGGCAACGCAAACCACTTCCAAACTACCTTGTCAAGAAAATTGTAGGACTTGTCTAGGTAATCCTTAGGGGTCAGTACTGGGAGGAGGAGGAGGAGGAGATGAGTATAGGAGGGAATAGGGTGCAAGGTGGATAGAGGATGAACCTGAAAGCAGTATGTTTACTTTTGCCCCTTATATTCTTCCATTTCCTGTGTCACTGACTCTGAAGATCCTTGCTCTTAAGGTCTGCTGTGAATACTGATCCAGATATTCTATGTGCACTGATCCCCTCACTATTTCTCTGGAGGCCTTAATGAGCATCGTGCATGGATATGTAGCAAGATGGATTGCGTAGCCTCTCATAATAATAGCCAAAGTCCAACAGGTAAGCATTGCACCATAAAGGCCAGTTGATTTTGTTTTCAATGAACTTTGATATGAACTTGCTGCTCCTAACTTTACAACTGTCCTGTCTGTCAGCCTTGTGGTCTCGAAGCCCTTCCAGTTCCATTCAGTACCCCACTCAACAATTGGAAGGCTACAAGGAATGGGACAAATTTGCATGCAGGGAACCAGCAGCCAATCAGCCCTAAAGGGTTTTTCCCCTGCAGTAGCTAAGGGCAAAGGAGTGCCACTCAATCACTCCTTGCCTGCCATGCAGAAATTGGTTGCATTGTTCTGTTTCCCGGGTTATCCTTTTCCTCTCATTTGACAAATCAAAGAAAATAAATGTATGCCATTCATACCGTTGCCTGTTTTCCAATCTTCTTAACGCTACCGATACTGGCATGCCAGGATTACCACATGTTTGGTTCCTTTACCCTAGTGTTTCTCAACTCTGGCAACTATAAGATGGTTGGATGTCAACTCCCAGAATTCTCCACCCAGCATGCTGGCTGGAGAATTCTGGGAGTTGAAGTCCACCCATTTTAAAGTTGCTAAGGTAGAGAAATACTGCTATTGCCAGATTAGCCAACGCAAGCACATGGTAGGCAGAGAATGTCTAGGACTCTCTTCTATCCCCTCTAGTTCAGGAGAAGGAAACCCCAGACAGCATAGAGCAGCAGTTCTCAACCTGTGGGTCAGGACCCCTTTGGGAGTCGAGTGACCCTTTCCCAGGGGTCGCCTGACCATCAGAAAACACATATTTTATTGGACCGGGACGCCCTTCGCACAGTCACTCACGCGCTTGTGACATCCCGGCTGGACTACTGTAATGCTCTCTACATGGGGCTCCCCTTGGGGTGCACCCAAAGACTGCAGCTGATCCAGAATGCGGCCGCGCGGGCGATCTTGGGAATGTCTAGATATTCCCATGTAACACCGCTCCTGCGCGAGCTGCACTGGTTGCCTGTGGTCTTTCGGGTGCACTTCAAGGTGTTGATCACCATCTTTAAAGCGCTCCATGGCACGGGACCAAGCTACCTGCGAGACCGCATCCTACCTCATACATCCCTGCGGCCGATTCGCTCCCACAGAGAGGGACTTCTCCGGGTGCCGTCCACCAGGCAATGCCAGCGGGCGACGCCCAGGGGAAGGGCCTTCTCTGTGGCGGGCCCAACCCTCTGGAACGACCTACCCCCCGACCTCAGAACAACCACGGACCTCCGCACCTTCCGCCAGAAATTAAAGACACTCCTGTTCCATCAGGCCGGTTTGGCCTAAGTTATTTACCTAGCCTTCAGTCTGTATTATAAATTGTTTTTAATTGGGTTTTTAATGGATTATGTTTTAACTTTTTAAATTTTAGCACAGGGATAACCTATTTAATTCGATATTAATTATTTATATTTTATATTGTTTGTTTTAACTTCCTGTGCACCGCCCCGGGTCCCTTCGGGGAGAGGGTGAGGTTATATAAATTTGACTAGTAAATAATAAATAAATAAATATTTTCGATGGTCTTAGGAACCGAGACACCAATTTTATGGTTGGGGTCACCACAACATGAGGAACTGTATTAAAGGATCGCGGCATTGGGAAGGTTGAGAACCACTGGCATACAGCAAGATAAGAATGTTATCCTTTACGTTATTATATCTGTGGTGTCCTTCGCACACTCTGGGTTTGACTGCACAAGCAAACGACCAAGCTCAGAGAGCACCAAGGACCCCACTAGGACCCCACAGTTCAACACTGAGCTACCAATATTCTATTAATTACAACATCATACAGGGATGGGGAGAAAAATCGACACAATCCCTTGTTGACTCTTCATTTCTATCTGGAAGCCACTGTAGCCTTTTGTTCACCAGAACCAAAGCATACAGAGAGCAGTGGTATCACCTTAACGTTTGCCTCTTCATTTGCAGATTAGTCATTGGCAAAAGAAAATCACACTTACAAAATTAATCCAAGAGCAATTTTCACACTAGAAAGTAAAAAATACAAAATCCAGAAACTTCTGTCTGCACAGGCAGCGGAATAGACTTCAGAGAAATAAACATTTCTTATCATATAAACACGCATATATACACAGTATTTGTAATATGCATGCCACATGTCACATTTTAAGGTTCATTAAAGAGGTTTTTTTTTTTTAAGTGAGATATTACTTGCTATCTAATGTACCCAGTATGTTAATTCCATGTTCTTGCCTTACTTTCTGTAAGGTTGCCAGAGAGCTACTTTAACTTAAGGGCAATGCCTTCTTACATTATTTCACCAGTTGAAGCATTTGAATCATCCTAAACACTAGAGTTACCACATCTGAAGTGCAAAAATACAGATAAAGACAAGATGGCAACAATAAAAGTATATCAGTTTGATGCCATCTAATGTTTGTTCAGATTTTTACAGGTTTTAGTCATGTCGATGACTTTTTTATGAACCAAGAGTGCAGCAACTCTGCACTGTGTCACATGTCAAAAAATCCACACTCGTGTTAATGAAATGGTCTCATGCTTCTTTTACCACACATGAAATGGACAGGGATTGCATCCTTCATATTTTCTATTGGTGTACTATAACTCCACAAGCTTCATAACATAATTCTTTCACTCTGTTCCAAACAGTATCCATATCGCCTTTCTGCATTCAGTCCATTGAGAGAATGATCAATCTTTTACTTAAAAAAAAAAAAAAAACCACAGGACTTGTTTGTTTTCTTCCTGTGCTTGTTTTTTTTCATCGCAACGTCTTTCATTTCTTTCTTTTTCTTCCACGTCCAATTTTTCTCAAGACTCACTCTTAAAACTATCCAAAAGGATCCGCTTTACAATCATGACTTTTCATTAGGCATTTCTCCTGCTTCACTGATGCGCTGTCTTTCAGCACAAACAATGGTGCAGTTATTTCAGCAACACAGATTTGTCTAAGTATAATCTTTATTGTCATTGTACTTAAATACAACGAAATTGGTTTTAACCTCACTGGTGCAAAATTATAGCAGAAATGAAAAAAGAAAGAAAAAGAAAAAAAAACCTAGTGTGTGCATGGAGTGATTGTGGTTGTATTTAAAAGGGGAACAGAGGCATCTGCAGGATTGGAGCCTTTTGTCCAAATGATGAAAGTAGTATTGGTCTGTTGCAACACAAGCCACATCCCTTTCATGTGTGCATGTGATAGCAACCGCAGTTGGGACCGGCAACTCTACCATAAAGCAAAGGAATTGCTAAGTGAAATCACGTCTTACTTTAACTTCCCTTTGCTTTACAGACTTGCAAAGATCATAAAGGTAAAAGACCTGTCATAAAATGTTTTCATCATTGCCATAATTGAGAACGATTGTAGAATGAGGCAGTTGCTAGACAAGGCGTATCTGTGTACAAATGGAGCACAGCCTTGTTTTCATCATTGATCCCTTGGCCCCTTGACCTCACAAATACCTCTGTCAAGAAATCGGGGAGGGGGGGGCAGGGATGGAATATGCACTTCCCACAAAACAAAAAAGAAACTATAGCTACCGTGATTGGCCACTACACCATACATTCATGAGACAGGACCATATATTAAATGCATGGAAGATGGAAGACACAGCTGAAGAATTATAAGGCTCTTCCTTTTCTAACAGAACTTCCATTAGGCTGGGCTGCAGAATCTGGAGGGCCAGAAGAGAGCCACGGAGAGAAGAATTTCCTATCTCTTTGCTGCCATCTACTGACCATATGAATGTCTGCAGCTTGGAACTGGTAGTCCTATAACAGAGATGGCTAACCTTTTTTTGGCTCGCGTGCCAAAAGCAGGGAGGGAGCGCAGGGGGGGTTGTGCGTGGGCATGCCACACCCATAATGCTATGTGCGTGACCCCCTGCTTTTGACGTGCTGTTTTCACCCTCCCCAGGCTCCAGAGGCTTTCTAGGCGCCTGGGGAGGGTGAAAGCAGCCGCCTCCAACCTCCAGAGACTTCAGGGGCTTCCCTTAAGCCTCCAGAAGGTGAAAAACAGCCTCAAAAGAAGGCCTAAATCAACTGGTCAGCGCACACAAGCTGGTCAGCGCTGGTGCTGACAGGGCAACGCCTCGCGTGCCCTAAGAAATGGTTCCGCGTGCCACCTGTGGCACCCGTGCCATAGGTTCGCCATCACTGTCCTATAATGTGCACAATCTTCCTCTTGTTAATGGAAACAATTGAGTACACTGGGCTTTCTATAGATTACGGGCATTATATTATACATGTGGTGGTGTTTATGAAAGATGTTCATAGAGTGGGAACTTTCAGATTCTGATTAGATGGCCATTTGTGCATGATTATTCTCTCCTCCAGGTTTTGGACATATGTGCAAATAAAAGTTGGATTTGAGACACCACCTGCAATGTTAAACTTCCCACAAAAATACAGCAAGGATGATTTGAACTTTACTTATTTTAAAGTTCTGAGACAACCTGAGAATGTACGGATCTTACAGTTTTTATCTTTGCAAATATTAAACATAGATTAGATTTGTAAGACCCTCATCTAGATACGTTCATAATATCCTTGTTAGAAACAGCCTTCTAAAACCTATTGGCTGTCTTCACGCAACATAAAATGCCTTGTTAATACGTTAAATCTAGCTGTGGTTCAGCACATCATGCAAATATGGCCCTTGGAACCGGCAGGGTTTTCCAACTCTAACCTTTTTGAACCCATATAGGATATGACCTTCATCTGCTTGACTAAATGACTGTCAGTTCCATTTTGGAAAAAGAAATGCTGCCATGTGACTCTCTGGTTCATTGGACCATGCTCAGAGAAATACAACCTTGAGTGGGTGCTAAATCTAAATGCATTACCACACATATTGTAGATTTATCTCTGGAAAGGAATGGAGTGCACACGAAGGTGGCCAACTTGGAGCAGCTTCACCAAACAGGTCAACATTAGACTGATTGAATTTAAAAGAGTTCCTCTCTCTTGGGAGACATTGCAGCCTAAATGTCTTCTCTTGTCTTATGTGTGGAAATATGTTTCTATTTAGTTAATGATTCAAGAAACAGGAACCCCCTCTGGCTGTCAGTCTCATAATCTAGCACTAGTTTGGCAGGCAACTGTCAAAGCTGTAATGCAGGATACTAGAGCCTCTCCACTGCAGCTCATTGGACCATGCAGATTTAGGAGTGACTTCCACTTCCCAATTTGTCCCTTTGAACAGAAGCCTCCACCATATTGTGCACCATGACAAACACACTTGAAGTATGGTAGGTAGGACTAAGGCAGTTGGTGGGCTGGTAGCAGTTTCTATCACGCCCTCAGCACCGAGAAGAACCAGATCATACGAAAGCTATGTGGGAAGAGGGGATGATTCAGTTGACGAAGTGAGAAGCAGCCTTTCCGGCAGTGCACTGGCCGGAGAGGAGGCGGTTTAATTTCCTGAAAGGGCTCAGGTTGCAGATGTTAATGATTGCCCTAACTTGGGAAGGAGGGAAGAATGGGACCGGCCCGCTGCCCCTCATAGTTGCCCATTTGCTGGGCCACAAAAAGAGGTGCTTTGCTATCCCCCACAAAGAGCCGTAGTGGCACGGTGGTTAGAATTTAATATTGCAGACTAATCTGCCCACTGCCAGAGGTTCGATTCTCATTGGCTCAAGGTTGACTCAGCCTTCTGAAGTCAATAAAATGAGGACCCAGATTTTTGGGGGGAGCACTATGCTGACTCTGTAAACTGCTTAGAGAGGGCTGTAAAGCACTGTGAAGTGCTATATAAGTCTAAGTGCTCCATGCTATTATGTAATTTCCATCCTGTTTCTAAGGGCTCCAACAGCCTCACCAAGCCTTCCCTAACTTCAGAATGGAGAGGATTCCCTGGTCCAATTTAGCTTTCAGGGTGTTTTACCCTAATGTTAATAAGCAACTGTGGTTCTGTAGATGGGGATGTTTTTCCCCTCTTACTTGTTAACGTTTAATTCTTATTCTCTAATAAAAGACAAGGGGTGAGATTAAGGGCACAGATTCTTTGGATGATAAGTCTTCCTCTGAATTAAGCCCAGGGAAGGCATGCATTCAGGTTTTCCTTTTCCTCCCAGTTCCGTTCATACCACAAGGTGCAATGACTGGAAGGACCAGGCAGGTGTTCAGCATCTACAGAAGTTCCCCATTCCTGTCCTACACTGTGACCCAGAAGGCTGTTGGGTTTATGCCAGGGATTGATTTCTAGAAGAAAGAAATACAGGAGCTAAGTCTAAGCATCAAACACCCTGCAACAGGAAACCAAATTCATTGGGAGGAGCCATATTTACTTATCAATAAGGGTTATGAATTTGATACACAATCAGAGGCACCCAGTTATCATCTTTCCAGCCTGGCACTGGATTATAAACTCTGCCCTTTTGCAGCGCTGCTAAATATGACTCCGAAGTGCTCGGGATGAAGAATTTTCTCTGGAAAAACAGGGCAGATTGTTCCCCCTTGGGAAGCTCAGTGGTCATTGTCAATGCAGCAACTGCTCTGCCTAGGTAGGGCTCAGAGTCTCAGGCACTGCAGTCCCACCAGAAACCCCCTCCCCCCACTTTATCCATACCTTCCATATCGGTGACTGTCACGGTGGCTGTGCTGACGGCTTCACCGTGCTTGTTCTTGGCCACACAGCTGTAGACTCCACCATCAGCCACCTTGCTGTTGAGGATTTGGAGGTTGCCATAGTCTTCCTCTTCTTCTTCTTCCCCTTTGACCTTCTTCTGGATGGAAGCAAGAGGCACCTTCTCCTTGTACCAGGTCAGGCGCGGCCGGGGGTTGCCGGTCACAACCACCTTCAGCAGGAAGTCGTGGCCGATGCTAACAGCCGTGTCTTTCAGCTCCTGCAGAAAAATCGGAGCCGCGGGGCCTCCTCGCTCCGCCGTGACTTTGGCTCTCTTAGGAGGGATGGCAGGGCTTGGAGGAGCTCTGCCAGGCACCCGTCCCGTCTGCTCAGCTTCTTCTGTGCCATGGATGAAAATATTCTGTTCCTGAGCTTTCTGCATGGTTTAGGGCCTCACTGGCTTTTACACGGTCTTCGGTTGCAAGTGATGTTGCATAAGACACCCCCACCCGCCCCCAGCCTTGGACTCTGCAATCTCTCAGCCAGATAGGGCCCCGCGCAGCCCCCCGGAAGCTGTTTCCCTTCCTTGATGTTCACCCTCTCTGTGTGAGACCCCCCAATAGCTGGGCATCTGCCAGGGGGCATTGACGTTGCTCCAGGTGCCTGCCCACCCAGCCGGACAAGTCCCAGAAGGTTCCTTAGCTGCCAGGCAGGGGGTTATTTTTAGGATGGTCTCAGGTTGCAGCCAGCCCATCTCAATACACTGAGGGAGCTAGGCTCTTTGCAGAGGACGCAATCCTCCCCATTCACACAACACCCCTGCCCTCATTCTGCAACTCCTAACTTCTTTACTGTCTTTTTACGGTCCTTCTACTCCTCATTCCACTGAATTATACCCCCTCCCTTTTTTAGAGGAAGGGAAATCCACAAGGAAAAATCCTCCGGCCCCCATTTAGTCCCTCCCTCCCTCCCTCCCTCTCTTCCTCCCAAGCAGCAGCTGTTTTCTGACATGTCACATTCCTTGACCGAAGCTGAGAAGAGCCAAGTATATGACTGGAGTGGCTTAGCTTCTCTAGCAAAGATAAAAGTGGGTGGATACAGTTTGCCAAATGGGGACTGAGGGACATAGGGGGCCTCTTTGGCCCAACCCTCCCTTTCCTCATTTCTAGACAATTCACGCTGGGCACACACCTCAAATGGAGGATGGGGATTAAGGGCTCCCTTCAAATATTCCCTCCCCCAGTGGGGATATTTGAAGAAATGATCCTTTCCCAAATTCTAAACAAAGCCCATTTCACCCTCTATATCACTTTAAAACAAAAACAAAAAAGACTTGATTTACATCCCACATTTTGTAAGAGGAGTTGCAGTGTGCATAGTGCTCTCTCCTATTTTTCCCCTGTGGGTTGAAGAGATAGAGATAAAGAGTGTGTGTGTGTGTGCGCGCAGGGGGAGAGAGAAAGAGAGGGGGGAGAGAGAGTCAAACTTGGGTCTCCTTATTTCTAGGCCTTAACCCAGCGATGGCTAATCTTTTCGTCACCGAGTGCTGAAATTATGCACGCACCCATAATGTCATGCGCGTGCGACACCCCTGAGTGCCCGGCCCCCACATATGTGCCCTGCCCCATGCATGCACACATGACCCCCCATGCACCCACCCTCGCACGTGTTTGACCCCCCCCTTGCATGCATGTGTGACCCTGTGCATGCGCTCCCACCCCCCTGCACAAGTGTGTCAGAGACCCGAAAACCAGCTGGCCAGTGGGAGGCCAGCATGCGCAGTAGAGATGAGTGGGGACAAAGGCTCATGTGCCTGCAAAAAGAGCTCTGCATGCCACTTGTGGCACGCATGCCATAGGTTCGCCATCATGGCCTTAACTGCTACAAATCACGCTGGCTCTCACACATAGTTGTGTCAAATGTTCTCCATGATCCATAGTGTGAAGTGAAGAAGATCTAGGGCCTTTAGGTCAGAAAGAGAAGTATGATCCGAGGCATGCAGGGTCAGCGTTCTTTTGGGCAAATGGAACATTGAGAATCCTGCCAACCACACTTCTAGGCAGCAGAGGTCCAGGCATTCTGGTGATGAGACAGGCAGGATGGAAGGGTCTGAAGCTAAAGGTATAATGGTGGCCTTGGCTCAATATTTCTGTAGCGGAGGAGAAGATAGGAAAGGGACCAGGGGTTTGTTACTGCCGGCATTACTGCTGGTTCACTGCATGTACAAATTTTGTGCCCACATTTGCACATAAATAGGTTTGTGCGTGCGCAAAATGTTTAAAAAAATGAAAATTGTTCTGCGCCTGTGCAGAACCGAAAATCAAGATTGTGCCGCCGTAGGAGACCTGGTTCGGGGGCATGATAGGCCTGGTTCACTGCCGTTTCAATGACCCAGGCCACCAAACTACTACCGGTTTGGCCAACCCGGTATGAACCTACCACTGAAAGGGACCACTATTACCTCCATCCATCACCCAGGAAGAAATGCTTGGGGACAGAGGGATGCAAAACCCCAGTTGGCCATGAAGCACTAATTGTAGCTCTTTGGAGCAGCAGAAAACTTATAATAGGTAAGGAAAGCTAGCAAGATCTGGGAGAAGCTCTTCTTTGGAAGATTCCAGGCTAGTGAAACTGGAGAAAAAGGTAAACACAGGATGAGAATAGTTGTCTGCTAGAACTGGCTGAAAAAATATTGGCTTCAAACTAAATCGGACAAAATGCTCATATCACACAATGGATGAGTTGTATGAATGAGTTGCATAATGACACAATAAGAAATTTCCAGTCCTGGGCTTTGTGCTCTGCACACAAACCCTTAGAACCGAGAGACTTATGAATTACTTAAGGGGAAAAAACTTGTTGACATTATCCGTTAAAAGACAAACCAACAGGAATTACAGCCTGGAGAAAGGTTGCTTTACCACTAGAAGATTTGAATGATGCTGCCACCTGCCGGAGAGGAGAAAGTTTGCTTTTCAAGCGGCTGAATAGAGCTGTGAAAAGCTTACAATACTCAAGTATTGTACACAGATGAGGAAGCAGGAAGTTGGTGAAATAAATGCCAAACCATAGTCAGTGCACTAATATTAAAACCTCTGCATTGTCTTCAGTTTGGATCCTAGGCACAACATCAGACATATGCATCATAAAAGGTACAGGTAATGTTTCCCCTGTTCAGTGAGGTCTGACTGTAGAGTCAGTGCTGTAGAGTCAGGCACACAGAACACTGTTCCCTTCCCACCAAAGTGGTACCTATTTATCAGTGGTGGATTGCCAATGTTTTTTTACTACTGGTTTGGGCACGGGCACGCAATGCTTCTGCACATGCATCCGGCTGGGTGGGTGGAGCCTCCCACCACCACTACTACTGGTTTGCCCGATCTGGGCCAAACCAGGAGCAACCCACCTCTGCTGTTTACCTACTCACATTTGCATTCTTTTGCTGGGTGGTCAGGCCTTGGGGCAAGGATGGGAACTCACCTGATTATACCATGCTCAGGTCTTGAACCCAGGCTGTCAGCTTTCCAACTGACAAGCTCAGCGTCTTTAATTGCTGAGCCAGTTAAAGGCTCAGCAGAACCCAGTTGAATTCCAAGTGGGGGAAAATGATACCGGATTCATGGAAGCTGCTAGGAAAGGTTTATTAATGAACAGGATCACCTGGCTTGAGATCCTGGGCAAAAAGGGAAGAGATGCTGAGAGTGCCTGGGTTTTATGCTGTTGGAAGAAATGTCCTTCTGGGTTCAGTTCCATGTGGGGAAAAAGACACTGGAGACATGGAGGCTGCTTGGAAAGATGGTTTAATGGCGGACAGGACCACATGGCTTAAGTCCTGAGCAGAAAAGATGATCACATGATTCAAGATGTTGGGTGAAGAAGAAGAGAGAGAAAACAAGGGGCTTGCTGGGTTTTTTAATATTCTCTGTTCAGCCCCACCTCTCTGTTTCCTGTTCCTGTGTAAGAAATGTATTCTGATTGGTTGTTAGACTCCCATGACGCCATGCGGGGGCAACTCTTTAGGCCAATGATGGCTAACCTTTTTTGGCTCGCGTGCCAAAAGTGGGGGGCAGCACACCCATAATGCTATGTGTGCAACCTCCTGCTTTTGGCACGCTTTTTTCATCCTCCCCAGGCTCCAGAGGCTTTCTAGAAGCCTGGAGAGGGTGAAAACAGCCTCCCCCCCCCCACCTCCAGAGGCTTCAAGAGCTTCCCTGAAGCTTCCAGAGGACGAAAAACAGCCTCAAAAGAAGGCCTAAATCAGCTGGCCAGCGCACACATGCACGCTGGAACTGTCAGGGCAATGCCTCGCGTGCCCTAAGAAATTGTTCCGCGTGCCACCTGTGGCACCCGTGCCATAGGTTCGCCATCATGGCTCTAGGCTGTCTTGAGTCCCAGTTTGGTTGAGCATTGCTTCTTCCCAGGTGCCCTGTGGTGAGATGGGTAAAGGCCTAATACTATCATGCCTTAATCCCATCACCCTGGAGCTGAAGGGGGGAGAGATCTTTGTTATGTAAAATAGACTGGCTCGGCATTTTAATGGGTCATTAAGGAAAGCGGGGGCTATTAAGAGTGAGTCTGTTTCCTGCCTAAAACATGTTTCTTCATTTCTGATCCAGAGAAACATAATATTCTGCCCTTTCAATATTTCCCGGGATATTTCAGTTTTCTAGCAGAGGGGTGGGTTTAACTTCTTACAATGCCCTCTGTTGGGCTTTGAATTTGAGCTTGTGTTCTGATTGGTTTTCAGACTCCCATGGGGCCATGCAGGGGCACCTCTGTAGGCTGTCCTGAGCCTTAGTGGGGGATGATGTAATGACAGGGCTTTGGGCAATTCCTACTATGACTCTGCCTGAAAGAGGTAGTTCTTCCTTATGTAGAATAGGCTGGGCCAGGCCTTAATGGCCCATTGACAAGGGTGTGCGTGTGTTTTTGCCTCCCTTTTAGAGGAAATATTCTGCCCTTTTAATATTTCCTAAAATATCTCATTTTCCTAGGAGATGGAAGGGTACTAATTTCCTACAGTACTAAACCATAATGTGATTTGATTTTGGTTTAATATTAAGCCTGGCCATTGTAATTTGCAAATACTGCTTTACAGTTTAGCGTGTGGTGCAACCTTAATTCAGCAAACTGTAATTAAACAAGCCTGATCTGATTTGCTGATGGCATGCCATGTAGTGCCAACCTGGTTATTTTGTTTTTAAATCATGCTTTATGGCTTAATGTCCCATGTTGTGCAATGCCAGTTTATTTAGTAAACCATGCTTAAATAAAATGTGATGCATGAAATCAAGCAGCGCATGCAAAATACTTTCAAGGCTCTCGGTTAATCCTAATTTTATATCTTGTCCAGGGAGATAATGCAGTAAATTTAAAAAAACAATAAAGCAAAAGAAAATAAGGAAAAATATAAAGACATCCATTTTCTTTACTTTAGTTCTGTGGGTTTACATGAAATCCTTCTTAAATTAAAAATGCCTTTGAAAAAAACACCACCAAATTCCATTTTTAAAGGTGTTTTTTTATGCCTTTACTGGCCTAAATTAGCCTGCAGTTTTCTTGGCAAGATTTCAGAAGTGGCTTGCCATTGCCTCCATCCTAGGGCTGAGAGGGAGAGACTGGCTCAAAATCACCTGGCTGTTTTGTGCCTATAGCGGGACTGGAACTCATAGTCTCCCCATTTCTAGTCTGGTAATTTACACCTTAATCCAAACAGACTAATCCCGTAGCAGATTAAATAAGCAAACCAAGGATATAGCTACCAAAACTCTGCTTCCGAAATCCAGACAACCACTAGATGGCAAAATGATATTTTAGTTGGATTAGTGACATGATTACAGTCACATGGCTATCTGCAGAAGACAGGCATCATATCTGTCCAGAAGTCAAAATAGCCATGCAGGACAGTGGCCTGCAAATAGAGGGGACAGGATGTGATTATTGTATCGGATAGGAGCTGGTCAGCCCCCTACTTCTAACTCATTTTCTTCCATCAGGTTGCCTGAACACCAGACATCATGCATGAAACAAGGCTTGTGTTAGGAGAAGGTGGCAACCACCTTCCCATCTAAATCAGCTAAACAGGAAGGTACCCAGCCTCAGATATGGGTTGGGAACGAAATCAGGACAGAGCCATGAGCATAAGCTCTTAAAATATAATTAGCAAAATATCTTCATGCTACAGTTAGAGGGAAATGTACAAGAATTAAAAGATCTTATTTGTAAAGGTCCTTGTCAGTGGTGGGTTCCAGAAGGTACGGCCCAGTACGGTTGTACCGGTGGCAGCTGGAGCGGCCACCATACCGGAACGGTGTTTCGGTGGGCCTATCCCCCCGCCCACGTTCCTTACCTCTATTTGAGGGAAACAGGTCAATTTGCGCCTGCGCGCACAGAGCAGCTGGGGCATCTCAGGGCGTGGTGTGCGCCTGCGTGTGCAGGGCGTATGCCCAAGGTGGATGTCCAGTTGCAACATGATCTGGAACCCACCAATGGTCCTTTGTTCTGACTCCCTCCTTAACAAGACTAATAACCAAAACTGCTTCTTGGCTGTTCGTCCAAACTGACCTTGAAGCTTCTTGACAAAAGTATACACCACGACTTGAGATACGAAAGGTCTGACTCTGCAAATTCTATGTTGTTCCCTGCAACCCTTCCCTTGACAGAGGCTTTCTTTTAAAGCCTCTTGGGAGGGGCCAGTCAATTAGGCAGCTGAGACTGATTACCTCCTCCGGGTTCGTCTCTTTTGTAATTGACGCTGCCTTCTCTCGATCCTCCTTAGCCTGACATCAGGGACAAACTGGGTTTGATCCTCACCACTACTCCAAGCCCCAGGTGCCTCCTGATGCCTAGCCGGGCTCTCTGCTCTCTCACTCTCGGCCTCCTCCTCTAGAGCAGACTCATAGGACTCCTCACTAGAGGAGTCCATCAGCAGCTCATCCGGAGCCGGCTGGGCCACAACAGTCCTTGTCTCTCATTTATGGGTAATCTCTAAGTCTCAAGAGTCTCATGAAGTAGTAGGCACTTCCTAAACAATGTGGATAAAGACACAATTTCCAAAATGGTGATTTTGAGGCACATTTAGCGTGACTGTGCATGACTAGAGCACTGGGAAGTTTTGATTGTGCTAAAACAGACGTAAGCGTGTTGGGGAAACAAAGCTGCAATCTCTTTGGGTTTACAAGGGGTGTTTCTGGTGCTGAAGGGGATGTAAGTCTGCTGTAGAGAACCAACATTTAGATACCACTTGATGTCTCTTTAATAGCTGCAGAGCGAAGAGCAGAACTTTTAAGCCTCCCTTCTCCTGTCTGTAGCACCCTTTAGAGGCTGGGTTTTGAAGCCTGTGCCATGCAGAATCTGTACAGGAGGCCCTTCCATATGCATATTGCCAAAAGTATTTGCTCACCCATCCAAGTAATCAGTCAGGTGTTCCAATCACTTCCATGGCCACAGGTGCACAAAATCAAGTACCTAGGCATGCAGATTGTTGTTACAAACGTTTGTGAAAGAATGGGTCGCTCTCAGGAGCTCAACGTGGAACTGTGATGGGATGCCACCTGTGCAACAAATCCAATCGTGAAATTTCCTCGCTCCTTAATATTCCACAGTCAACTGTCAGCTGTATTATAAGAACGTGGAAGTGTTTGGGAACGACAGCAACTCAGCCACAAAGTGATAGGCCACGTAAACTGACGGAGCGGGCTCAGCGGATGCTGAGGCGCATAATGAGAAGAGGTCGCCAGAGTCAATCGCTACAGACCTCCAAACTTCATGTGGCCTTCAGATTAGCTCAAGAACAGTGCGCCATCATATTGAACCCTATGGATTAGGAATGGGATGTCACTTACTGTCAGTTTATATGCGAGTAAAGGCAGGTGAGTGAATACTTTTGACAATATAGTGTATGAGGGACTGTGGTGGAAGCACATTTCCAAAATTTTAATTTAATTTAATTTCATGTAATATTTAAATTTCTATACCACCCTTCTCCCTTCCGGGACTCAGGGCGGTATACAGGCAGCAGTAAAATCACGAGTAAAAACATAGAAAAAAATGCAGCTGTGGACAGAGTATAGTGAATAGGAGGATGCCTGGAGTAAACCAGGGACAATGAAAAACACAGGACTAAAATGGAAGAGAAGCAGGACACATTAGAAATGCCTCTGCTATACAAAGCACAGGAGCCTCTTAGGACCAGACAGACTCTCCTTCTCCTTTTTCCTTTCTCCTTCCTCCTTTTCCTTCTCTTCTTTTCTCCTCCTCTCCAGTGTGTGATTGAATCGTATTTGCTCTGCCAGAGCCAGCAAAGGAAGAACATATATACACATACAACCGGTTTTGTGCTGCATAGTTTATTTATCTCTTTGCAGGACCAGTATTGCGTTGGGGGGTGTAGGGCTAGGAGTATTCATTCTCTCTCCATGTCCTCTCTCTCCATTCATTCACAATTACTAACTGTTCTTTGCTCTCTCTGTCTCGCTCTATCAACTGATCACCTGCCAGTTCCTTCTCTTCTACGCAAACTTTTGCAGGCCTTTCAGCAGTCCCTGTGGGACCGATTTGGGATGTGGCAAGGGATCATACTCCAGGCAGAGAAGCTTTCACGAGTGGGTGCGTTGCCCCTGGCATCCTGCTCCTCTTCCTGGTGGCCTTTATATCCCACCTCCCAAATTAGGAGCTTCACTTCACAGCAGGAATGTGGGAGGGCTTGTCCCCTTCTGGGCCCAAATCCTCTACTCTAAGAGGCCTCGCTCACTTTCTCCTTTAGAGATCCTAATTTTCCTAGCACTCTAGCCTACACTTGGAGGAAACTCCCCCCCCCCCCAAGATAGGAAGGGGAAAACCTTGTCCAACAGAGCTTCAGTAGCATAGCAAAAGGGGCAGTGGCAATCACTGGGCTTAGAGAGGCAAGCCTCACCCACCCACAAGCAAGGAGTCCTGCTCCCTGAGGGTAGGGGCAACTCTGTGGCTTTGGTCCCGGAGGCAAGACTGGGCAGGTGACACTCAGCCTCATTCTCTGGGCTATGCTCACACGTCCTCCCCTTTCCTCTGTCTCTGCATGGCCTGCAGGTAGCTCTCATTACTGCTGCGGCAGAAGGACCCAGAAGGGGCAGGGACCCACAGTCGGGTTGGGGTTGTGCCTACACACGACTATCGGAGCACACGAATATGTGGCTCGGGGCACGTGTGGCCACGTAAAGGCAGATGAGAGTTTTCTTTTCAGGCAACGGGTCAGACCCTGTTCAGGGGCAGGAAGCCTCACGCCTAGCACATGCATGCACATACCACACACACACACACACACACACACACACACACACACCAGAGGTGGTATTCTGCCGGTTCGTACCGGTTCACCCGAACTGGTAGCAAAAATCACGGGTAGCCCTGCCCACCCGCCCCGGCTCTATGCCATCCCATTTAGGCACCTTTTTTTTTTTTTGCCAAAGCGCATGCGCTGAGCGCATGCGCCGACAGGGCGTGTACGAGCGTGGCGAGCGCGTGCGCTCACATTTGCAAACCAGTAGGGAAGGTAAGTGAATACCACACACACACACACACACACACACACACATACACACACCTGCACCTCTCTTTCTGCCCTCCTCCTGCCAAAGGGCAGGAAAAGAAAAGAACCAAAAAGAAAAGAAAAGAAAAGGAAGGGCAGAAAGGGAGCCGAAGGAGAGAGGCTTTGGGGGGCAGAAGGCTTCTTGTACATTCAGTTGGGCGGGTGAGGTTCTCCAGTGATGCTCTTACAAAAGGGGGTGTGAGGGAGAAGGTGTGGGAACCGGCATCCCCTGATTTTTTTGCACACGAGAAGGAGAGGGTTGAGATGGGCCAAGTTGCTCTGGGAGTTACAAGACCTACAGCATTTCGTGCTGCTGCTGCAAGGCTTCGCTGACCACCTGGAGAAAGACAGAGATTTCAGTTAAGGAAAGCCCCAAGTCCTACCTTCTGGGCCTTTGCTTGTTCCCACCATTGGCTTCCCTATTTCTGCTTTGTAGGGACAGAAGAACAAGGAAGACAACTACATCCGGTTAGGTCCCCTTCGGATGCATCTCCCGTTCCTTATTCTCAGTAAGTCTCACACCAAGAGGGTGTGATGAGCTGTTCTCACAATGTTCCCTCTGCTCCATAACAGCAAGGAATGACAGATTCAAGACTAGCTTTATTGATTTTTTTTCCTGGGGTTTTCTATTGGGCAGCAGTGTGGTTAACCCTTCTGACTTTCATCAGTGCTTCCTGTCAGCTTACCTCCCCATCACGTGTCTCGATGGTTTTGATGGTCACTGTTTTTTTGGTATGCATCTCAGAGGACCCCAGAGAACCTCGCTGCTCTGGGCTGGTCTCTGTAGGACAGAAAGGAGCATCATTTGAGCGCACACTGGCATGCGTTTCATAGGAGAAAACAGCATTCGGAGAATTTGCCCTGTGGCTAAGGATGTTTTCTTCCAGGCTCACTGTTTTCCGTCACCTGCTCACACCAAGACTTAAGAGGAGATAGGCGTTGTAGCCTGCCAGCAACCAGCAGAGATGGCAGCAGATTCGGACAATGAGGAGGTTGGGGAGGAACATGGGCCAGTCCTGGAATCTGATGAGGGCTCTGTGTCAGAGGCAGAGAAGCGGCCAGAGCCGTATGCCAATTATCAGCTGCTTTCAGAGTCAGACACGTTAGGATATTTAACATTATGTTGAGTTGACAATATATATAACCCAGTATTCTTAAAGAGTATATGTAGCTTTAAAAATTTTAAGAACTATGTTGAATTCTGATTGGCTGTGCTTCTCAGCTCTACCATATAAGCAAGCTATTCCCTTTTCGATTCCTTGTGATTCCTGTTCTTACTGTTTGCTGTTGAGTAGCTGAAGCTGAAGACTAAAGACTGAAGAAGTATTTGTTTTGCATCACTGTAAGATAACTCTGTGTTTTGGTGAAGGACTGTTATTGTTTGAGAAGTTAATTGGAAGAAGTATTTTAGTTGCTACAAAGTAAAGATTATTTATTTTCTTACTATCAGTGTTTTAGAGTTTGTTTGTGGTTGAATGCAATGTATCTCTTTACTGTCCGGTGTATTACACTATTCCGCATTTATTTTCAAACAGGGGTGTTTGTTACCCCTAACACTGGTTAAGGGACCAGAGTTGTAACACTGGTTCTGAACCCAGAGTTGCTAACAAGACATCAGTGAGGCAGATGAACAGCTGGAGCCTGTTCCCAGTGTGTGCACGCGCAGGTTGCCAGACAAAGGAAACCGCTAAAGGACAAGGGTTGACTTGGGAGTAAGGCCAGAGGTGGACGGTGAATGGCCCCTCCCAGAGGAAATAAAAGAGGAGCAAACTTGTGTTTTGATCTGAATCTCCTTGCAGCTGGAAGGTTTCAGATATATTTGTCATTGCAGGCCCATTTCAGGCCCTCCTGAGGTGGGAGGGAAGGTTATGGTCTCAGAAAGCGGCTCTGGGAGTGAGATGGGCGGTTTCTAAATTTGAGAAATGATATAAATACATACAGGGAGGGGCACCGTCTTTAATTGAAAAGCAATCGCTTGCTCCCCTTCCTCAGCGTCATCCTTTGAAGCCCTATTTTCTTTCCAAAAACATTTCATTCAGGAATAAGCAGAACAGATTATGATAGGCCTGAAAACACGCAATTCCATCCTCCTTTGAATCACCGTTCTAAAGTGAACCTTGGGGGTGGGCTTTCCTCTGTTTCTGCTCCATCTTTAGCCTTACAAAATATCCCACGCGATTTGCATGCCCACAGATCCCTTTAACCAGGGGTCCCCAACCTTTGCAACTTTAAGTCTGAAGGACTTCAGCTCCTGGCTGGAGCTGGCTGGAGAATTCTGGGAGCTGAAGTCCTTCAGACTTAAAGTTGCAAAGGTTGGGGACCCCTGCCTTTAACCACGTAGAGCAGATCCATGTCACTTACCTCGGAAGTTGATGGCAGAAAAAGTTTGAATGGGCAGTGAAATTCTGTAAAGAAGGGGAGGGGAAGGGAGGTTAAATTCGCCTTGTCTTTTCTGCTTTCAGATTCCTTATGTTTTAGAGCAACGCCCCCAACAACCATCATTATCCCTTATGGTCCTTTTAAAAACACCACTTAAATTTGAACTAATTGTATTCTTCCGGGTTGCATATGGAAGTGTGGTTTCCAGTCTTCCTGTTGCAATTCTAAAATTGCATCCTCATGCAAATTTAGCATTATCCCAAAATGGAAGCCCCACTAGTCCAAACTGCTCAGCCAAAAGAAAAAAAAATAACATTTGACTGCAAGAGATTCACTGGTCTATTTCTTTACTAACTGCCACAACAGAAGGATGGATTTCCTTCTTACTTAATTCTTTTGCTGTCTGCAAGCACAAAGGCAGAGGTCGGATTCTGTGATAAGCCACATCTCTTTTACTAGTGTTTCCTCACATAAACAGGCTAGGTTCAACACACAAAGCCACAGCAACGGTTGAATTCTCACAATAAACCAAACCAAGAAAGCCACTTTTTGGCCTCGTGAGGGGTCTGAACTCAGTCCAGAATTGCAGTAGAATATTGTGTGGCAGTGATAGACTAAGGATTCACAATCAGTGTAAAAACCTGCTATTATTCCATCACAACCACCGACTCCCACACACCATCTATCAACCTTAATGGACTTAAGCAACTACCTTTACAAGGCACGTAGTCTTGCGGATAATGCTCACCTGCTCTCTTCACCCTCCAGCAGCTTGCGGTAAGTGGCAATCTCAACGTCAAGAGCCATCTTGACATTGAGCAGGTCCTGGTACTCGCGCAGGTGCCGTGCCATCTCATCCTTCAAATGCCTGATCTCCTCTTCCAGCCTCTGGATTGTGTCCTGGTAATTGCCGGCCTCGCCAGCAAAGCGCTCCTCCATCTCCCTCATCTGCCTCATCAGAGATTCATTCTGGAAGTCAAAAGGAGGAAAGCAGTGAGGAGAAAGGAAGGGGGAGATTTCTAGCCTTTTGTTGTTGTTGTTGAATGTGAAAAAGACACACACACCCCTCCCATCCATTCAAGGGACATAAGAGACTGTTGATCCAAAAGAGATGCCTAGAGAGCATTTGGAGGTCCACTCGCACCGAATCTGACCAGACACAGGTAAGGTTGCATTTGCGGACCTACCTTGTGGCGATAAGGGCGGCGAAGCGAGATTACCTCTCTGCCCTTATCGCATCTGCAGATAACCGTCCTACCGCCCTGTTTAGGGTGACCCGCTCCCTCCTTCACCAGAGGCTGCGGGAAGCTCCTTTACAGGGTCGTGCAGAGGAATTTGGGACTTATCTGCATGATAAAATCGTTCAGATCCGGAGCGAGTTGGCCTCTGATTGGGATAGTCTGGGTGGACTGACGGAGGCAGGTCTTGAGACCGTTAATTGGGAGGATTTTGGGAGTGTCAAGATACTCCCATGTAACACCTCTCCTGCGCGAGCTGCACTGGCTGCCTGTGGCCTTCCGGGTGCGCTTCAAGGTGTTAGTAACCACCTTCAAAGCGCTCCATGGCATGGGACCTGGTTATCTGCGGGACCGCCTTCTACCACATACCTCCCTTTGACCTGTCCGCTCTCACAGAGTGGGCCTCATCAGGGTGCCGTCTGCCGGACAATGCCGGCTGGCGGCCCCCAGAGCGAGAGCCTTCTCTGTGGCAGCCCCTGACCTCTGGAATGGCCTACTGCCCGACCTTCGCAGGGTCACGGACCTGCGCCTCTTCCGCCGGGCCCTAAAAACATACCTCTTTCACGAGGCCGGCCTGGCATAGCTCTAAATTTTTAATCTTTTTAGAAATGGGTTTTAATTGACAATTTTAGCACGGGTTCAACTTCATTTAATTTATTTTTAATATTCTGTATTTATTGTTTTTTACATTTTATTCCTTTCCTGTGCACCGCCCTGAGTCCCTTTGGGAGATAGGTGCGGTATATAAATTTGATAAATAAATAAATAAATTGATCGAGGCCCTAGGCTGAAATTTTACCAGGCAGCCTACATAAGGATCTTCAGCTGGCCATGGAACTTAAACAGATCTTCTGTCAGGCTCCCTCAGAGATTATGAATGGCCTCTCCGTCTGACAGCTTTGCAAAACTACAGCTGCCCCCTCCCTGGGCAGTTTGCTTTTTCCATGCTTCATTTGTTATCAAAGAGCATAGGGAAGAGGAAAAAAACGTTCCTCCCTGAAATGGTTCAATGCAAGTCCAGTATTCTGAATTTGACTCCATGATTAATCTGGCGTAGCAGCTCACTCACCGTGCCCTTGAGCGCATCAATCTCACAGGTGAATGATTGGATTTGATGCCGGTACTCCATCATCTCCTGCTTGGCTTGGCGAATGGCATCGTTGTTTTTATTTGCTGCCTGAGTCAGGTCAGACACCTGTACGTAGAGGGAGGAAGAACAGATGAAGCACAAATGTAGATTAATCCGAGTGAATCCCATGAGTGAAAACTCACTCCACTCATCCCCAGTCTTTTAGCCAAGAGCTACTGCTCTTTCTCCCTACCTTAGATTTGTACCATTCCTCTGCTTCTGATATGTTCTTTGCAGCGATGTTCTCATACTGGGCACGGATGTCACGCAGTGCTGCGGTCAGATCTGGCTTTGACACGTCCATCTCTACCTGGATTTGTTGCTCTTGCAGCTGGGATTGCAATTCTCTGATTTCCTGGAGAAGTCACAAAGAGTGTGCCATCACGCCAATGCAGTAGGCACAGGATTACTACTAGCCACCTTCCCTAATCCGTACTGGTTAGGCACAAAAGTCCTTGTACTCAAAAATATTGGGGATCATCGAACTGCAAAAGAAGGCTTTCAGGTGTGACAAATCCTTCTCCAACATGATCTTTCAGAAAGTTATAAACTATTTCACCCGACACACTAATCTATGGTGGATTAAATTGTTGGTTACTAAATTAAGCCAGTTCCTTGAGTTCATACAAGACATTGAGCCTATTAGGCTAAGCCCAAGGAGGACATTCTGACAGAGTTCACTTCTTTATTTGCTTACACACTGTAGACAGAATCTTGACAGACTAAACCGTTACTACTTTCGCCTTAATTGATACACCCTGGGAGATTCTAGCAAGTGGCTAGCCTTATTCTCTTTCGCTGTCTCCTATCCAGCTCCCGGCTGTGCTACTTTTTGTCTCCCCACCACCAACACCCTTTTTGAAATGTGCTCCCTCCTTCTTGGGAAACTGCTGCTTCACTGTAGTCCATCACATCAGCTCCTGCTCCATAGGCACCATCTCTTACCGAACCCAAAACGAATAACACTACCTTGGTTTACATCACGTGTGGGAAGGATTTGTCCAACATGTTAGGAAACTTTGTGCCGTTGTACCAAAAACATGGTGCAAACTAGCAGGAGAAGACCGGCCTGGTGACATGAAACCTTTGATACATGATACCATCTTCCTTTCCCCCCCCCCCCAATTAAAGCTCCTGTAATTCTCGGTTTGATCCTCACCACCCCCTTCAACAGCCCCACCCTTCCTTCCATTCTAGAAGCCATCATTTTGAGAAGTATTAAGACACATGTACAAGACAGCTGCTTACTTCTTCATGCACTTTTTTGAGGAAAGCAATTTCTTCGTGCAATGATTCGATACGCCTCTCTAAGTCAATACGGGCCAGAGTGGCTGCGTCAACATCCTGTAACGGCAGACAAAAGAGGAGCATGACCTCAGCAGTAATAACAGACTCAAGAGGTTGGTCCCCATTAAAAGAGCACAACTTCACAGAATAGGGAAATGAGCTTAATTGCCATATAACTCCTGAAAAGGCCGAGAGGTTGTGCCCCCTCCCCACCCCCTGATTTTTGACTGACAACATCTGGGAATCTGGCCAATGAAAACAATACTGGAAGTTCTGGAGGCCCAGGAAATGAGTGGGAAGGACCCCGACTGAACCGAGTCACATGATCCTTGAACAAAAGGGCAACTAAACATTTCTAGCATCACTCCTGATTCTGGCAACCGTAACAATGGTGGGGCAATTGCCTGAATCTCAAATCGAAATTCCTTGAAATGGAAGGTAAATGCTGCTCCATTGTATTGTATATATCCCTGAAGGAGCACTTAAACCACTCCCTGTGGCCTATAGATCAGAGGTGGTATTCAGCAGGTTCTGACCAATTCTGGAGAATCGGTAGTGGAAATTTTGAGTAGTTCGGAGAATTGGTAAATACCACCTCTGACTGGCCCCATCCTCATCTATTCTCTGCCTCCCGAGTCCCAGGTGATCG
This sequence comes from Rhabdophis nuchalis, assembly GCA_039707465.1. Lineage (NCBI taxonomy): Eukaryota > Metazoa > Chordata > Lepidosauria > Squamata > Natricidae > Rhabdophis > Rhabdophis nuchalis. Next base: position 146,004,717 of record CM077643.1, read on the forward strand.
GGAGGAAAGGGAATTTTACAGTATCCTTCCCGGGCACCAAGCCATGCCCACCTGTAGTAAAAAAAATTTACCTGTAGTAAAAAAAAATTAATCCCACCACTGATATTGATCCTATTATGAATGACTCAAAACATCAGATCATTTGGAATATTCTAAATATTCTAGCAGAACGATAAAGTAAAGCAGGGGTCCCCAACCCCCGGTCCGTGGACCGGTGCCGGTCCATGGCTTGATAGGAACCGGGCCGCAGGGTCGGAGAGGAGGAGGAGGGGGCAGCCCCCTGGGCAGAGCGCGCGCCGGATGTGGGAGAGTGCAGGCGCAGCCGTTCGCGCCGTTGGAGGCCCTAGAGGGCCGAATGAGCTGACTCCCCCCCAGCGTGCGCATGTGCCGCCTGTCCCCCCGTCCCCCCCCGCTCTTCCTCTACGCCAGCTGGTCCGCAGAATTTTCTTTAAAATGAAACCGGTCCCTGGTGCAAAAAAGGTTGGGGACCCCTGAAGTAAAGAACCTAAGGTTGCACAACCTTGTAGATAAAAGAGTAGGGAGCGTTGCAATTATTTTAAAAGGGGGCTATAGAAGGCTGGCAATTTGATGTTCTCCAGAAATCTTGTCTTAACTATAATCCTAATAGTTCCTTATATTTTGGAATCCACTTTGGAAAAGATCTGAGAAAGTGCTAATAAGTGGGGTGGGGGGGCAGGGGGGAGAGACAAAGTATGCCTTCTTAGAAACAAAGGGGCAAAAAAAAGTTAAGCAGGCACTTTTAAATATGCCAAGTGATATTCCCTTTGTGCTATTTCACAAATCTTTTCCTCATTTTCCAAGACACCTGGAGGAAATATTTTGGACTTACAGCTCTGAAAGCAGCTAAGTTGTTTTCTGCTTCTTCTTTCAGATGGATCTCCTCTTGCAACCTTCGAAAAAGGGCAGAAAAGTGAGCATAGGGCAGACTGGAAAATCACTCAATGGTCTATAAACAGCATTGCCTTTCTCTCATGCTTTAGAAGTCAAGGCCGGTGCTTCGCCCTAAACCTCTGACACGCACTCTAGTAAGATATACATCAGGAACGGGCAATTCTCCTGCATTCCAAGGGGAAGGGGTGGGATCTGGCTGGTGGCCAGGCTGGGAATGGAGCAAGAACATGTCCTCTCATTGCCTGTTTTAGTCAAAGCCTTAAGCACAAAGGCATGAGCTCACTGATGGATAATGCTTACTCCCCCTTCCCTTTTAGGGTAGCACAGCTTTGCTCTAATGAGAAAAGCTGGAGCAGGAGCCGGAGGCTTGCAAAGAAGCAACATGAAAACTCTTGGGACGCCCCTCGGCCTGGGATTCTGGAGATGACCCAGTGTGAAAGATATATAAGCATTGGCAGACACGCTACTAAGATAATGAAATTCTGTCTTCTGGGTATTTTGACATGGGATTAGTGTAGCATCACCCAAGTCCATTTTTCCCCTCACACAGAGGATATTCAGAATGTGGGATTATAAAGCCTTATCATAATCAGCAGGACAGTCATTGTTCATAGTGGCTGAAGAAATTGAAGCTGTAAACTAATATTTCTGTGGGGTTTGAGATTGAGAAAGGCTCATCTTCGGGATTTGGACACTAAAGTTAGTGAATGATGGCCCTGGAGTTCTAGTTTCCATATTCTCAACTATTGTATCCATATTTGTATGTTTTTGTGTTTATAAACACAGCACCCACAAACCTTCAGTTCTAAATTGTCCAAGTTCCTGACATCTTAAACCAGATAGGAGCCTACAATTACAACAGCTGTTACTTCCAGCTGTTGTCATCTGGTGATAAGCCTTCCAAAGGCAGTCTTCCGTATAGGAACTCTTTCATCAGCTTAACCCTATCTCATGCTTCCAGATGTTGGCGTGGATGCCGACGAGATATGGTTCTCCAGATCATAAGGTCACCAAGTTATGAAAGGCTGTTTGGTAGCCACTGCCATTCCTTTTTATGTGGTTTGGGGGGAAAGAGCACAAGAAAAGGACAAGTGATACCATTTGCTATATTGCTATAAGTCTGGGGCCTTCAATTTGCTACAACCCAAACTAGAAAGGAAATTCTTTTTTTTTAAATTTTCCATAACACTAAACACTCAAGCCAAAGATCACAGTTGGTGTGTGGTATAAAGCAGGGGTCCCCAACCTTTGCAACTTTAAATCTGAAGGACTTCAGCTCCCAGAATTCTCCAGCCAGCAAGTTTCCCAAATTCTCAAATTCAGTGCATGCCCGCTCACAGTTCCAGGACATCATTCGAGTGATATATTTATGTTTTTATTGTACCGTAAGCTACTCAGGCTCACTTTGGATAATGAGGTGGGCTGCTTAATAAATTTAATTAATAAATAAAATAAATGTCTGATTGAAAGACTTTGTCCCCTTGATTTCTTTGCCTGAATTTCCCTTCTCTTATCTATATGCACTTCCTGTCAACATGCTCTGCCTTGTTCTCTGGCTGTTGCCTTCTTCTAACAGGGTCCACTTGTGCCCTGTCAATCACAAGGGAGTTAAATCTGGAGGAAAAAAAGAAAGCCTCCAAGAGGACTGGCCACAGAGTAAGAACCTAGGGATTATCCTTCCAGAAGCCCTCCTAATTAATAGCCCATTTTTTTTCTCCAAATTGTTGAATTATTTTCATTTCTCTCCTGTTGTTCTAGCATTATCCTGTTTCATTGCTAGTACGAGGTGTGCCTGGGCGCATCCTGTGAACCCAACTACTGAACCCTACAGAGAAAGGAAACCGTGACTTAGCATGATTAATGAGCCCAGCTATTACGTAAGTCAAGCCAAGTGATGATCATTAGGGCTGCAAAAGCTGTTACTATACTGGTACAAACTGCAGGGGGTTTTGAAGAATTTGCTGACATACAATGAAGCCCACCATTGGATGCCTTACTGGGAATCACGTTTCCTAATAAACTGAAACTGGATTTCCACCCCCTCATGACTAGAAGAAAATTTTAAATTTTAGCACAGGGATAATCTATTTAATTTGATATTAATTATTTATATTTTATATTGTGTGTTTTAACTTCCTGTGCACCGCCCCGGGTCCCCTTCGGGGAGAGGGTGCGGTTATATAAATTTGACTATAAATAAATAAATAAATAAATAAAAAGTTCTAGAACAAAGATTTATAGATTTGGAAGATGTGCTGGATAATATGGTATCTTGACAACTGCACTTGCATCAGCTCTTTAACGTACATTTTTAAAATGTACGACAAAGGCACTGTAGAAAAAGGATTTTATTACTAAACCACTAATATATTTAATGTGTTACCACTAATATATTTAATGTGTAACCCCAGAAGGAAATTGGTTTTTGGTTCTCACATGGAACTAATTAATTTAAAAGTTTTAAATCCACCCTCTTTCTAATCTTCAGGGTATCGTTTTTCTTTATTTCAACTCTTTAAAAACTCCTAGAAATAGATCATCATCATATGCTTGTGGCACATATATCCTGAGCTAGACAAGGACTTAGTTGGGACATAAATAGACAATTTACATCATGAGGGGGGAAAAATCAGAGCTACCTCATGGAAAGAAGCAATCATAAGTCATCCTCACCCATACCATAAGAAGTCAAGAGTTGATCTGACAAGATCTTCCAAACAATTATTACACCTCCCCAACCCCCCATCCCATCCCCTGTGCAACTCAAAAGGAAAAAGTAGATCTAACAGGTATGGAATTAAACTAAAGATACCCCCCCATTAGAACAGAACACCAGTGTTTGATAAGGAAGAGTGATCCACTCCCTGCGTAAAGAAAAGTACATGTGTAATTTTCCATGAGGTCCAAATCTAAACAAGATGTTTGACAAGTATAATTTAGTCTTTTAATCCAATTTTTCTAAAAAAGGCAGGGATTGGTGACCTTACTACTGATTTCTGAACCAGCACACATCCCTGTGCCAAAATAAACCTCACAAATATTTTCTCAGCAGACTTTAAATACTGTGCTAGCCTTTCCAGTCAGGATGATGATTTTAACCCTCAAAAGCTCTCTTTACTTTCTAAAGATGGAAAGGTTTATAAGGAGAGGAATGTCATTGGATACATTTTGAGCCTTATTCAAAGAATACATTTTGTTGGTGCCCAGCGAGACAGAATATCTCTTACTAATTCTGATGGCAATTTCAGGTTAGAGCACAAGAAGTTTGCAACTTCTTTACCCAGGGCCTGCAAATATGACATTTGATGAGAGAGTTTTTGCATTGCTATTTGGAAAGTCAGAGTTGGAAGACCACTCTGTCTGGCTGTGATTTGCATGACCCTTTCCAGTTTCCTCTATCTCTGCTCTAGGAAGTGTTGTACCAGTTCATGACTAGAAAGAAACTTTAAATTTGCAGATCAACGTAAATAGGGATGAGCCTAGAGAAAAAACAATATGGTAGCAAGTCATGGGCCTCAGTCTTACCTCTGCTTCAGCTTCTGGAGATCATCTATCAGGTTGTCCCTCTCCACATCCACCCGCGCTCGCTGGTTGGTCAGCAGCTCCACCTGGCGCCTCAGCTCCCTCAGCTGTTCCTCATACATCTCGGCGATGCGTGTGGGCTCCTTGCCCTTGAGTCGGTTGACTTCAGCCACCATGATGGCATTCTGCTGCTCCAGGAAACGCACCTTCTCAATGTAATTGGCAAAGCGGTCATTGAGCTCCTGCAGCTCCACTTTCTCATTCGTACGGGTTTGCAGGAATTCCTGGTTCATGGCATCAGCTAGGGAGAAGTCGAGGACCTCGCCGGCACCTTGATAGGCCGAATGCATCGGGGCCGAGTAGCTTGCGCGGAAGCTAGAAAGGGTGGGCACTGCGGCACTACGGGACACTTGGTATACCCGAGAGGAGACGGAGCTGGCAGAAGAACCCTTGGTGCCGAAGGAAGCCCTTGGGAAAGAAGGGGATGGGAAGGAAGAGCCGGCTGTCCCGCCGAAAGTACGGCGGTACGAGGAGACCCTCTGGGTGGAGAAGCTCATGGTGGCAGCTCAGTGGGACAGGCAGGAAGGCAGCAGCTGCTCTGGGTGAGAAGGCAGAATTGGGACGACAGCCGGAGCTCTGTCTATTTGTATCCCTGAGTCTTGACATCATCATCCAACAGCCCCCTCCTTCTCCTCTCCCAGTTTGGAACAGCTGTGGATTCCTCTGTTGAGTAAGGGAGGAGGGAGATAGATGGCAGCAGCCAGTAAATAATCACCGGACTCAGTCATTTTTTGGGTTCTGCTTGGCAACCACAGCTGGTCCTTTCCCAGGAGTAGGCCTAGGAATTGACTCAGAACTCCAGAGAGGATGATGATGGTTGCGAGATATGAAAGGAGAAGCAAGGAGGGGATATAGAAAACTCTCCTTGGAAAGTGGAAAGGGGGTGGGGCAGAGACTGTTTTACAAGACAGAAGAGAGCAGGAGATGTATTGGGGGGCATTTATAGTCAGGGGTGGGTTCTGGCCGGCACTACTGCCAGTTCGCTCGTGTGCGCATGCACTTGATGCCCGCTGTGCAATTAAACATGTTCTGCGCATGCACAGAACTGAAAAACAAGATGGCGCCACTGATGGTGCTGCCTGGGGAACCAATTCAGGAGCGTGACAGGCCTGGGCCGCTGCCAGTTACAGCGACCCAGGCTGCCAAACCACTACTGGTTCGGTGGTTTGGTAGAACTGGTAGGAACCCACCACTGTTTATAGTCCTCCAAAGCCAAAGAAATAAACCTCTTACAATCCACGCACAGTGTGCACAGACACCAAGATATTCAGATCAACAAGCTCTCCAACCCTGAAGTGAAGCCAATATGAGAAGTATTTATAAAAGACATCGAATAAAGTTTTCCCAGCAAAGCAGAATCCCTGTGAAGCTACGCATAGCTCAAGTCTAAAGAACGGAGCACAGGGGCTCCTCAGCCATTTCCTAACTACAAAGTGATGACAGCTCGTGCCTGTCCTGTCCCGGAGCCACTTCTGTTACCTTTCAAACCACAGTTTGAAAGGGCTTTTTTCCAGCAAGCGGAAGAAGAAAAGCCCGCCCACCCCTAGGCCTCCTTTGTTCGGTGTCATTTTAAGCGGAGCCATTTCAGAGAAGCTGAATCACTGACAATTACCCAGCAAGATCCCTGCAGGGTGAGGTGGATCACCCTGTTTATCCATGCATCCAGAATGGAGCCTGACAACTAGCAGTCAGAAGTTCCTGATTCTCCTCCTCTTTGCATTCTCCCAGGTAGTAGCCACAAGACCTAAATAGCTCTGCCGCCCTGAGCTGTCAGAGGCTATTCGGAGCCAGGAGGAAGGAGCAATGTTAACCCTATCTGCTCTTGGCTCGTAGGATTACTCAGGATGCCATCTCTTCGGCCCTGACTGTTGTAGCTTAGACAGAGGGATTGTCGCCAGTGTTGTAGCTTAGACAGAGGGAGTCCAGACAGGTAGGATTTAAATTATAACAGCCATTTATTTGGCCAAAACGCAGCAAACATAAGAACTTATGTACAAGGTAAGAAAAGTGCAGTAGACAGGGTATCCCCTGCCTGACAGCTATTTATATTGGCAGGGAACCAATCAGGCCGCCTAGTAACCCCGGCTCAGCCAGTCGCGTCTTAGCCAATCAGGCGCGACTGGCTGTTGCCGGGCTTTTCAAGCTGGAGTCGAAGACCTGCAGCCAGTCGTAAGTCCCTCGACCGGTCGCAAGTCGAGGACTCCAACACTGACAGCTGCTGGGCTTGTTGAGATCCAGGAATTCGTGTATCCCACCCTCACAACAGATACTCCCATTCCTCCCTCTGCCTCCTGACATCATGTTACCCCTTATTCCCCACTTAAACCCACTCACGCATCAAAAGGGCCTCTTCCTGCTGTATTTTCTGATTCTACGGATCCTAGAAATTAACCAATAGCGGTCACTGAATTGGTCAGTAGCCAGAATTGATGGCCTCCTTGTCCTCCACAAAGGGCCCTGTTTAAGGCCAGCAAAACTGGCAGCTACTCACTTCACCTCCAGGAAATGAATCATGTAATCTGCCTGTGACGTGGATAAAAGAGTATATCCTTTTAACTGGCTGGAGAAAGTTAGCACTCACTAACTTATAAATCTCTCTCTCTCTTTTTCCCATGTGCTTAAACTGTCCAGGACCTCAAACCATGAGGTCCTGTTCACCATTAAAACCATCCTTCCAAGCAGCCTCCATGTTTCTAGTGTCTTTCTCCCCACTTGGAATTGAACCCAGATGGACCCTTCTTCCCACATGGCCTTGAATCTTCCCTAGTCCTGTAAAAAAAAGGAAGGTTTTCTTCACTGACTTTCACTCTGTACACACAATTCACTCTGTATCAATGCAGGGAATCTGCTGATGCCACATCCCAGACACCTGGTTATCTGAATTCGGCGTAAGTACATCTAGTTAAGAGTTACTTTATCTCTCATCGGATTTCCTTAATGAAAGAGAAAAATAAAACCTGCCAGTTTTGTAAATGGGAATAGTCCTGGTACCATAATCATTTGGCCTGTGCCCTTTTCTGAATTCTTTTCTAGTTTTACAATATTCTTTTTCAGAAAAGAGCATCTGAACAACCTATGACAGTGATGGTGAACCTTTTTCGCCTCGAGTGCCAAAAGCATGAGTGTGCACGTTATCGCGCATGCTTGCATGGCCACCCCCATAACAATGTCCCCCCCGGCATCTGCATGTGTGTGTAAACCCCCCCCCCCACTGCCCCCGTGCATCAGCGCACGGCTTTCTACGAGCCTGGGGAGGCAGGAAATGACGCATTTTTTTACTTCCAGTGGGCCCAGTAGGTCCGTCTTTCACCCTCCCCAGGCGCCATAGGCTTTCTAGGAGCCTGGGGACGGTGAAAAGGGCCTCCCCCTCCCCACTGGAGGCCCTATGGAGGCTGGAAACAGCCTGTTTACCGACTTCTGGTTTGTGCCCTCTGGCCCAACACGCAAACTGGAAGTCCGCTCCCAAACTTCTGGTTTGTGCATTGGGTTGTTTATCGACCTCTGGAGGCTTCAGGGAAGCCTCGGGAGGGCGAAAAATGGCCAAAAATGAAGGCAGAAATCAGATGGTCAGCGCACTGGAGCCCACAGGGCAACGCCTCATGTGCCCTAAGAAATGGCTCCGCTTGCCACCTCTGGCACGCGTGCCATAGGTTCGCCATCACAGATCTATGGTATTCAAACTGTAGTTTTCTAGGCTCTGAAAACGCAACCTGTCCACATATACCTCCAGAATTATTCACAGGGCATGATTTAAAAAGTCAAGATGTTGGCTATGATAGAGCAATTGAAGCTCTGTCTGTTTTTTCAATCAATCAATCAATCAATCAAATTCGGATTTATTAACCGCACCCTCTCCCCACAGGGACCCGGGGCGGTGCACAGGAGAAACTAAAAACAATATAGAATAAATACAAAATACATACTTAAAACATAATTAAACAGTGTTACCCGTGCTAAAACTGATTAAGAACCCATTAAAATACATTTGGAATCAATAGACAGAGAGAATTATTCAAGGCCGGCCAGTCGAAAGAAATAGGTCTTCAATTTCGTACGGAAGGAGCGGAGGTCAGTGGTCGTTCTGATATCAGGGGGAAGGTCGTTCCAGAGGGCCGGGCCCGCCACAGAGAGAGCCCTTCCCCTGGGCGTCGCCCGCTGACAAAGTCTAGTGGACGGCACCCGGAGAAGTCCCTCTCTGTGGGAGCGAATCGGTCGTGAGGATGTATGGGGCAGGATCCGATCTCGCAGATAGCTAGGTCCCGAGCCATGGAGCGCTTTGAAGATGATAATTAACACCTTGAAGCGCACCCGGAAGACGACAGGTAGCCAGTGCAGCTCGCGCAAGAGCGGTGTAACGTGGGTAAACCTGGTGGTCCCCATAATTGCTCGCGCGGCTGCATTCTGAACTAACTGAAGCCTCCGGGTGCACCTCAAGGGGAGCCCCATGTAGAGAGAGTTACAGTAGTCCAGTCGGGATGTCACGAGGGCATGAGTGACTGTGCGAAAGGGCGTCCCGATCCAATAGGGGGCGCAATTGGCGTACCAGGCGAACCTGGTAAAACGCCCTCCTGGCCACGGCTGTCACTTGCTCTTCCATAGACAGCCGGGTATCCAGGAGGACACCCAAATTGCGCGCCCCATCCACAGAGGCAAGATGTTCGCCCCCTATGGCCAGCGTTGGAGAGAGCTGGTTGAATCGGGCAGCCGGAAACCACAGCCACTCGGTCTTGGTCGGGTTGAGCCTAAGTCCGTTACTTCCCATCCAGATCCGCACGGCTTCCAGGCACTGGCACATCACCGCTACGGCATCGTTGGGGTGGTTTGGGGTAGATATGTACAGCTGGGTGTCATCAGCGTACAGGTGGTACTCTACCCCAAAACCACGGATGATCTCACCCAGCGGCTTCATGTATGCATTAAACAGGAGAGGCGAGAGGACCGACCCCTGAGGCACCCCGCATGTGAGGGGTCTCGGGGTCGACCTCTGCTCTCCTGCCCGCACAAATTGCGATCGGCCAGAGAGGTAGGAGGAGAACCACCGTAAAACGGTGCCTCCCACCCCCAACCCCCCCAGCCGATGCAATAGGATACCATGGTCGATGGTATCGAAAGCCGCCGAGAGGTCTAATAGGACCAGGATGGAGGAACATCCCCCATCTCTGGCCCTCCAGAGATCATCTACCAACGCGACCAATGCCGTCTCGGTGCTATGCCCGGGCCGAAAGCCGGACTGGCGCGGATCTAGATAGTCAACTTCCTCCAGGTGACGGGGAAACTGTTGTGCCACCACACTCTCGACAACCTTCGCCAAAAAGGGAAGGTTGGAGACTGGACGGTAGTTGTTTAAAAGAGCTGGGTCCAAAGAGGGCTTCTTGAGGAGGAAGATGTGTTTTGCATGTACAACTTTGGAACGTTGATCGCACTGTCATGCTACCTACAGACAGACACATAAAACTTACATGTCTTTAATCCCATGCAAAGTGAGTATTCTGTTAATATTGTAGATGCCAATCTACAATATTTCAAGGTCGATCAGTGGTGTCAAACCCACAATCCACAGGCCGCTGTGTCAGGCTCTAGTCACGCCCATGCTCCGTTTAACAAGGTGGGGGGAATAACCATATGTCCCATGACGACACCATGACAATGGGAATTTGACACCCCGATGTAGACTATTGTTCCAGTACAGACCAAGAAAATAGAACGTACAAAACATTGTATTTTGTTTGTTTACATCAGGGATGTCCAAACTTGGGAACTTTAAGACTTGTGGACTTCAACTCCCAGAATTCTGGGAGTTGAAGTCCACAAGTCTTAAAGTTCCCAAGTTTGGACATCCCTGGTTTACATCCTGTCTTTATTATTTTTACAAATAACTCAAGGCGCCAAACATATTCAACACACTTCTTCCTTCCATTCTATATTTGGTGCCCTCAAATTCTTGAACAAAGTTTTAAGTAAGGCAGTTTGGGGTCTCAGTATGAGCCACCCACTAATGACTTTTGTAAATGCACAATGACTCTGTGGGAGAATCAAGTTATGTTCAATAAAACACCCCCACCCCAAGAGAAATAGGCTACTTCTGAAAAAAAAATATGAATAATAGCAGCAGATTTGCTGGGAAACTTTAGTTGCCTATTTGAGAAACTAAACTAGCATGATTTTGATAATTTTGAAAGGACATTTTGTATACATTACTGTAGATCAGGGGTCTCAAACTCGCGGCCCGCAGGCCAATTGTGGCCCGCAGGACGGTATCTTGTGGCCCCCACCGTGATATGAAAGTATAATATTAGTGCAGCCCGCAGGGGGAGTGAATCCCTTATGCGGCCCAGCCTCACCCAGACTCTGCCTCCAGCGGCCCCCAATTTGAGACCCCTGCTGTAGATATTCAGGTACTCTTAAGTATGAATGTTAGGGATTAATTGGCCAGAAGAACATATGACCAAATAATTAAAGAACAAAGAACAAACAAAATCATAGCATAATGTTCAAATTCATATGAAAAAAGACTAGATGAAATAAAAATGCTTCCCTCTTTCTCACACTTTACTTTTTCTAAACAAAATCCAATAATATGAACGTGCATATTGAGACTTTAATGCAGAGTTTAGATTTCACAAGATTCCATACAATGCCTCTCTTTATCGGTGGCTGTAACTTCCTTTCTGAGTAATGACCCATCTTGATCTGGGTCAACATTATATAGCCTTTTATTCTTTTCCCAAATTCAAAATTACATTCCATTTCATTCCATATTTCTCCCTAGTTTTATGGCATTAAAGCATAATCTGCTATTTGGAAAATCCTAAATCTTGAGGCAAACGGATTACGTTCATCAGGTTATGTGAATCAATAAGGTACTCAAGAAACAAAATAAGAACAAGGTCAGCTGGCACCTTAATTTGGTTGAGCAGGCCCGATTGTGCTTTGTAAATATAGCATAATAAGCTGATGGTTGTATAGTGGTTGTAATAAAAGAAGATAGAAAATAAGACCATGTAGGAAAAACAGTGTAGATATAGAGAGTTGGTAATTTGCAGGTTGTGACTTGCCACAAGTGGTGGGTTTCAAAAATTTTTAGAACTTCTTCTGTAGGTGTGGATGCTTTATGGGAGCGGCTTGCTGGCCATGTGACTGAGTGGGAGTGGCTTGGCAGCCATGTGACTGGGTGGGTGTGGCCAACTTGTAAAATGTGGTGAAACTCACTTAACAACGCTCCTAGAATTCCTCCTCCAGTCATGTTGGCTCAGAAACTCTGGCATTTGAAGCACACAAGTCTTAAAGCTGTCAAATTACAAGACCCTTGCACCCCTAACCCTTTAGGAAAAAAACCCAGGGGTGTTCAAACTTGACAGCTTTAAGACTTGTGGACTTCAACTCCCAGAATTCCTCCTCTCGCTCTTCCTCTTGATGATGTGCGGACGGGCGGGGGGGGAGGGAGCTGGGACCGGTTCTAAATGGCACTGTATATTTGTGGAATCTCTTCTATAGAAGAGGTTAGAACTGGCAGGAACCCACCCCTGGACTTCAACCCCTGGTTTATACCACCTGCCAGCATTCTACAATCATGCTTCAGAGGTTTATGGTCAAAATGGCTGAATTTAAGCCACACGGGGTTTTGTTTTGCTTTACTTCACAAAATCAAGGGTAAAAATGAGGAAATATGAACATTTCTACCATTAAACTATTCCCAAGGGAGGGGTGGGCTGCTGGGGGTTCGCAGGGGTTCGGGAGAACCTCTAGCTAAGATTCTGTGCCGTTTGGAGAACCCCCAAATCCCACTCCAACCTGGCCCCGCCCACCTCTCCCAGGAGTCCCCACGTGGGCCGTTTTGGATACAGGTAAATGCAGGACACGCACAGAGGCTTGGGGAGGCCTACTGGAATTTCAGGAAGGCCAGAAATGGGCCTGTTTCCAAAGGGCCTCCAGAGCCTGGGGAAGCCATTTTCGCCCTCTCAGAGGCTTGAGAAAAGTCTCCGGAGCCTGGGGACAGCAATCCTTCCCCCACCACACATACCATGGTGCAGGAGGCTGACTAAGCCATGCCAGCCATGGCCACGCCCATCCAGCAACTGGGCAAAGAAGCCCTTGCTAAATTTTTTGAAGCCCACCCATGTCCCAAGGTCTTCAAAATGGGTCGAAATCATTGGTTTTTTTTCAGGACAATTTCAGCCAGAAAGGTGGAACGTGTCAGCTTTCCCAGGTACACCAGACAGGAAACAGAACGAAGGTGCCCTACTTCTACTTTATTATAAGGCTACATTAGCAGAATCTTGCAAGTCTGGAAGTACAAACTTCCTGCCACTACTTTTACATTGTTTTAAATTGTATTATAATGTTTGTTGTTTGTATATGTATTTTTAATTCCCTGTGCACCGCCTCGAGTCCCTTCGGGGAGAGAGAGCGGTTTACAAATTAAATTTATTATTTATTATTATTTATTATTACCTATTTGATCAATTAGAGTGGGTCCTTTTTATTTTTTTTTCCTCTGACCTTTAAACCGCTGGGCTCCTGCCTCTCTTTTCTGATTGCTTTCTAGGCAGCGTTTCTTCCCCCATTTCTCAAGATCATCATCCCCATGTTTCATTACAGCAGAGTTCCCCAACCTTTGTGCACCTGCTGCTTTTGCAAATGGAACATGCGCATATGGGCTTGCCCGCTGCTTGTGCAAGTGGGGATGCTTATGTGTGTGCTTGTCCACCACTTCTGTGGCACAATCCCAAACGGTTCAAGGCCTGGTAAATGGGCGGCAACCTGGGGGTTGGGGACTCCTGAATAACAGAACAGGAGCTCCCTTTCTCATAACTAACTGACCTCAAATCACTGAAAAGGGGCCTCTCCTTCTGATAACATCACCATGTCAATAGGTATCTTGGGCCTATCCAGAAAGACAAGGGCCTTTGATGCTCCCAAACTCGCCTGACCCACTTCATAAGCATCAAGATCAAATTTTTCACTAAGTGAATTCATATTAGTACAATAAAACCTTGGATGATTGGTCTCTTTCCATATATATATATATATATGCACAAACATCACACACACACACACTGGTCTTGTTGTATTCGGGTCTTTTCCCATGTAACATTGAGATTGTCTTTGCAACGTTTCGGCGAGGTCTCACTCACCATCTTCAGGCTGGCGTCTGTGGCTTTGTAGCTGCTATCTTTCTATAAATCTTGGTGGGGGGTAGGTGGAGTGCTGGCTTTGTTGCTGTGAGTGGGTTGATTGGCTGTGTAGTTGTATCATGATTAGTAGATTGGTGCTGATTGGTGCTATCTCTGTGTTCATTGTTCTTTTGTATTGTAACGGCCTGGGTGGTGGGTGGGGTTTGTCTGTTGGCCAGTGCTGGTTTCCAGATGTCTGGTAGGTGGGAGGTATCGTCACGTTTGTTCATGTTGTGTGGGTGTTTCTCTATTTCGATGGCTTCCCTGATTATTCTCTTGTTGAGCTGTTCAGTATTGGATATTAATTTGGTTCCTTCAAAATCAATTTCATGTTCTGTAGCTTTAAAGTGCTGATACAGGGATGAAGTTGTAAGTTGCTTTCTTATTGTGTTCTAATGTTCTGCGATGCGTGCATTTATTCTCCTATTAGTTTGTTCTTTGTAAGTTGCAGGGCAGATTTTGCATGGTATTTCGTAGACTCCTTGGTTTTCTAGCTAGATCTTGTCACCCCCCAAGAACCGTGACACAGAACAGGACAACGGCATCGCCCTCCTCCCTTACATCAAAGGCACCACAGATAAAATCAGCAAAATTCTCCACAAGCACAGTATCAAGACAGCCTTCAACACTGACCAAAAAATAGCCAACATCCTAAGAAACCCCAAAGACAAGAGAAGAATAAATGCACGGATTTATATATATTTATACTTATATTATATATTATACACACACACACAGTACACACACACACACACACACAAAAATATTTGTTGAGGAGGATGTGGAGCAGAAACAATACTATGTGGAAGTATTCTCTATACTTCTCTATATTTGTGATGTACAATGAATTGTTCAGTTCCTCATTTTATGAAGATAACTATTCAAAATATCATGTTCAAAACTGGAAATTGGAGCAGAAAGTTTTAGGGGTTGCTTACTTGGGAGGCATTCCTCACTCATCTGCCCAACAAAAACCTAGAAAAGACTAAATTGTAGCTGCAAAGAATCCGTCTGTTAGCACAGATTTTGTACGATTTGCTAATGCGATCCTGGATTAATCTTCCATATAACCATTTTCACAAAGAAGAGCTGTGGAGATAGAATGTGTCATCCCAGTCTCTGTAGCATATTTTACATTCTCCATCATATCTAAAATCGTGGCCGAGAAGACAATGACATTTTGCTAATTGGCTCCTTACATCCTGACTCCTTTAGTTCAGCTAGAGCACCTCCAAAGAAAGGCTAAGATTAAGCTCATCCCCCTGGGGCAGTCTGTGCTTTCTCCCTTACTGTAAAAGGGAAGGTATTTCCTAATGGGGATTGCCTCATCTCAACATTGTATGTGAGGAGGAAAGAATGGAGACAAAGACAACTTGCTATCATGAACACTACCGCCCTTCCATTCACCCTTGATGTTCTTTCTTTCTTTCTTTCTTTCTTTCTTTCTTTCTTTCTTTCTTTCTTTCTTTCTTTCTCTTTCTTTCTTTCTTTCCTTCCTTCTCTTTCTTTCCTTTTCTTCCTTCCTTCTCTTTCTTTCTTGCCTTCCCCCTTCCTTCGTTCCCTCCTTCTTTCCCTCCTTTGCTTCCCTCTTTTTCCTCCTTTCTTTCTTTCTCTTCATTTCCTTCCTTACTTTTCTTCCCTTCCTTCCTTCCCTCCTTTCTTTCTTCCTTCTTTCTTTCTTGCCTTCCCTCCCTCCTTTTCTTTTTTCATTTCTTTCATTCATTCCCACCTTCCTTTTCTTTCTTCCCTTTTACCCTTCCTTCCTTCCCTCTTTCTTTCTTTTTCTTTCTTTTCTTCTTCCCTTCCTTCCCTTCTTCCTTCCCTTTTCTTTTCTTTCAAGTTTTGTCCTTTGACTAAAACTATCACCTCTCCCTTATCCTATTTTCTTCTTCTAGACTCCAAAAAAAGGACCTCTATTTTTTTTTTTAAAAAGCCACAGGTCTGTTAATCCCTATAGCCATTGTCTTCAAGACAGCTTTCATGCTAAATCTTTCAGAAAAATAACACAAGCTATGGCATTGGTAAAACATGAGAAGAAAGTTGGTGGAAGTTTATTATTTGCTTTACAACAAAATGCATCTTTATATAGTTACCAGCAATTATATTCTTAGTGCTTTTCATAATTCAGTGCTGCAAAAGCAAAGCGATGCAACTAAACAAGGCAATATTATTGATATATGGTAATTAATTCGTGAGTTGCAATTCCTACTATGATTTATGTACTAGTTAAGCTATATAGTCATAGATTCCTCTGATGTTGCTGAATGCCACTATGAATACTTCAGCAACTCATTCTGGATATTTTCAATGATTTAACAACATTTAAATGTTGAGACACACACACCCCACTCTGGTCTAACCTAGAAAAGAAGAAGAAAAAGAAATTGTTTAATTATAAATAAAGCATTTTATGTACATGAAAGGAGATTCTGACCTGATTTCTTGGAAATGTGTTGCCTTTTATGGACTTTAGCAGTTGTCCCTTTTAAACAGATTGCTCTTTTATCATTTAGTTTTCTTAAGCTGTATTTTAAAGATTCTTTGTTTGATTAATATTTATATTATCCCCCATTCAGTGACTAAATTATAAATATTATGATGACAGAATGAGATTGGGTAGAGTGGTTTTTACCAAAGAGTATCATTGGAAAGCTGGTTGATGGTGCCTTGTTTTCTCTTATGTTCCTATATGCAATTGACACCACAGGTTACTGCTTGGTAGTACCAGTAATTATGTTTCTGGCTCAGAAGTCCAAGAAATGCTTGCAAAAATATTGTGTTAAGAGTTAGTGAAGCAAAGACATGGAGAGACATGCAGGGACTGTGATGCTAATCAGGTAGTTCTCCAGCCCGTGAGTGAGGGTGGCCTTAAAATGTCACTCAATATGTCTTCCCTTTGATCCACTGTTATTGCTTCTTTGAAATTTTGCATCTGTTTTATCACACAGTTTTTTTATTTGTTCTGTCTCTATCATATTTAAATAGAAATTTGTAGATACATCATAATACATTATCTTGATTCTGTATAAGTATTTAACATTCTGTCATCTTCCTTATGCTCCCTCCTTCTTTAAGATCGTTTTGTATTTTTCCAGTTATTTGGCAATACATTAACCATGGCAGATTTCTTCCTTCACTGAGCAATTTTTGTGGTTAATCTATGTCTTGTATCCAGACGTATTATATCGGATTAAATAATCCTATTTTTCTGACTATGATTATCTTAGAACTAGAAAACATTTGATGGTGGCGTTAGTGGTGAAATAACTGGACTTATCCTTGCTTTTAGGGAAAACCCAATTTTTAACCAACTTTCTCTTATATGCCTCTTCAGATAATTTTTTTTTCTTTACACAATGAGTATCTATGTAGCCCATTGGCTAAACCTGCTTCTTTTATAGATGCTATTCTGTTATTAGGAAATATTGTTGATGCTGTCTATAGAGATTTTCAGTCATCCAGGTAATGGTTGTCACAAAGGTATTTTTCAAAAGGCAACTAGACTTTCTGGTTTTTATTTGAAGATGTTTCGTTTCTCATCCAAGTAGCTTCTTCAGCTCTGACTGGATGGTGGGGAATGGAAGGATTTATACTACTTGCAAAAAGCTGGACATTTGCATTCTTTTAGCAAGTTGTTAAGGCCACCTGGATGACATTTTTGTCATGAGGGCTACTGAGTGGTGCAAATGGGTGTGGAGCAGGGGTGAAATCCAGCAGGTTCTGACAGGTTCTGGAGAACCGGTAGCGGAAATTTTAAGTAGTTCAGAGAACCGGTAGCAGAAGTAGTTGAGTAGTTTGGAGAGCTGGCAAATGCCACCTCTGGCTGGCCCCAGAATAGGGTGTAAATGGAGATTTTGCAGCATCCTTCCCCTGCCATGCCCACCAAGCCACAACCATAGAACCGGTGGTTGAATTTCACCATTGGTGTGGAGCCTTCTTGGAACTGTTGAAAGGACTGTGTTGTAGACTGGAGACAGATAATGTCGTATTCCTCCCCCTCCGTTTAGGGGGGGCTGTACAATTTTGACACAGATGACCTCTCTGGCCCCTCTTTCAAACCAATGATCCCCTCTTTCCAAAATGTGGACTTTGCTGTCCCCTTCCATTCCCCACCATCCAGTCAGAGCTGAAGAAGCTTCTTGGATGAGAAACGAAACGTCTTCAAAGAAAAACAAGGAAGTCCAGTTGCCTCTTGAAAAAACACCTTTGGGATGGTCCATACTGAACAGCTTGCTCTAAAACTACATTAGTATGGCCTTCCCTGCTTCTGTTGCACCGGTTCTAGACTGCTCAAAGGGCTACTGCGTATGCACGTACAGTCCTTGATAAGCAGGGTGGATGGTTGTTTCCTCCCTCGTTGCTTCTCCTGTCCAGCACCCTGTTCATCAATGAATGAAAAAGAGGCAAGACAGGGATGGGCAATTGGAACAGTGCATTTGAGGCCAGCATTGTTTATTCTGGTCAATGGAGAAGCCAAGAGCAGGGACTCTATAGTGGGGAGAGGTCTCAGCACCTTCCTTTCCCAAGCCATTGTTAAGTGGGTTTTCCCCATTTTACAATCTTTCTTGCCACACTTTAAGTAAGTCACCGCATTGTTAAGTTAGTAACACGGTTGCTAAGTCAATCTGGCTTCCCCACTGACTTGTCAGAAGGTTGCAAAAAATTATCAAATGACAACGGGACATTGCAACCATCGTAAACATATTCCAGTTGCCCAGCATTCAAAGTTCGATTGTGTGACCATGGGGATGCTGCAACAGTTGTGTGGAAAACAGTCATAAATAACCATTTTTTACAGTGCTGTTGTAACTTCGAACAGTCACTAAACAAATGGGTATAAGTTGAGGTCTACCGGTACTCTACTACCCCACGGCAAACTTGTAATAGTAAGAAGGGGTGACAGAGGAATTTTAACTTCTTGCCATGTTGAGTGAAGATTCTGGGTTTTTGCAACGTACCTGTAAGGCACAAGATTGAGGAATGATTTAAGGTCTAAAGCAGAGGTCTTCAAACTTGGCAACTGTAAGACTTGTGGACTTCAACTCCCAGGATTCCTCAGCCAACTGGCTGAGGAATCCTGGGAATTGAAGAACACAAGTCTTAAAGTTGCCAAGGTTGGAGACTCTTGATCTTAAAGTATTATTCCATCTGCTGCATAGCACTTATTGTGCACCTAACAATTCATATTTCACAGTCCTTTACATGAGCTCAACCAGAGCCTCTAGTAGCAGCAGGTTTCTTAAATTCATTGTATAGACTTTTATTACCATAGGTAGCCCTTGACTTACAACAGCTCACTAATTGACCATTCAAATTACCATGGCATTGAAAAAGGTGACTTATGAATGTTTTTCATAGTTATGACCTTTGCTCATGTCATCAAAATTCAGAGGCTTGGCAACTGATTCACACATAGGAACCATTGCAGCATCCCAGGGTCATGTGATCACTTTTTGCAACCTTCTGACAAGAAAAGTCAATGGGGAAGCCTCATTCACTTAGTAGCCAGGTTACTAACTTATCAACTGCAGTGATTTACTTAACTGTGGTAAGAAACGTCAGAAAATAGGGCAAAACTCACTTAACAACAGGAATTCGGGGCTCAATTGTGGTCAGCAGGTTAAAGACTACCAGTATATTCTTTCCATCATTTGAAGGTTGGCTTCTAAAAATACCACCATCAAAGTGAGAGAATATAATATTTAATATGTATATAATCATTCTCTTTGCCAGATCATTCAAAACAGCATATAGCATAGGTCAGTGATGGTTAATCTTTTTGCGATTGCGTGCTAAAAGCGTGCGCACACAGAAGCGCGCACCTGCACACCCGCACCCATAATGCAATGTGTGTGCGACACTTCCCTGCACGCCCCTCCCCTTGTGCATGCACGTGTGACACCTCCACCCCTCACACATGCATGCATGTCTCCTGCATGCGCCCTAACCCCCCCCCCCCCATGCATGGCAGAGACTCGAAAATCAGCTGGCCGGCAGGAGGCGCGCACAAATGTGCAGTGGAGCTGAGCTGTGGCGACAGTTTGCGTGCCCGCAGAGAGGGCTCTGTGTGCCACCTGTGTCACCCATGCCGAAAGGTTTGCCATCATGAGCATAGATGGATCGAGAGCTGTCCAAGAAGAGGGCAAATGATGAAAGCAGAGTTGTCACATAACATACAAAAAGGATGGAATTCACGGCATGACATTGCCTTTGTCATTATTTTGATGACAATCCAGCCGATGCCTCTGGATGGCTCCAATCATTAAATCAATGCGGAAAAGCAAAATACATCTGACCCTCAATCCTGCTTCCCCCCCCCCCACCTCCCCATGTGGGAAGGTAGTGTGTAGTCATCCATTCATTCAATGCAAGAGGACAGTATTCTTTGTGAAAACTCTGCAAGGAACAATGGCTGGGAAATAGTCTGCGCTGGCCCTGCTCTGGCTGCCGAGACTCTCACATCTAGGCAATAATGAGGAGAGAACAAGGCAGCAGAGACATTTCCAACTTAGGGAAATGTTAATGGCTCCTTTCATGTCTCTAAAAGGAGTGAGAACCAGGGCTTGAAAAGGAGTCAAGTTGGAAGACAGCAGACGGATGTTCCATCTCTTTGAAATGAGGCATCGCAGGCTTGAATAAGCCAAAGGAAGCATCATTCTTGTCAGGGAGCAGGGCAGGGTTTAAAATGCTGGCCTTTAGATCATCGTGGCTGCCTCTGATGTGAGAAAGAACGTGGCCAGAAAAGAGTGTTATGAACCAAAGAATCTTGGCGTGGAAGGGTTAGAAAGAGATTTGAGGATCCTCTAGTCATGTGTTTCTTTAAAAAAAAAAATTATTTGGAGGCCTCTTCCTACCTTTAAAAAAATACAGAAGACTCCTCAAAGAGCTTTCCTCGCCCCACTCTTTTTTGATGGGCTATACTTATTCACCATAATGAAACTTAAATTAGATGCCTTTGTAGAATATTTATTTTTTTAAAAAATATTTTAAAGTGGTGTAATATGTAACAGTATGTAGGAGTGACCATGGGAAACAGCAAGAAGAGCCATAGTCTAGACCAGGGGTCTGCAAAGTTGGCTCTTTTGCAGACCCCTGCGCATGCGCGAAAAGATGGCGGCGCGCCGTTGAGTTCCGTGCGGGCCGCGAAGGCCCGCTGGTGGAAAGGAGGTGCTACCCGACCCCATTTCCAGCTTTGGGGGTCGGGACTGGTAGGAGGACCACCTGGGCTTGCGATCGTGCCCTAGTTGGGGCCGCCCGGGTGGTTTTTTCGGCGCTGCGGGTCCGGCCGAGTGAGCCCGGGCGAGGAGAAGACGCCGGGCGGAAGGAGAGAGGGCGGAAGAGAACGCCGAGAACGCCGAGGCCGAGGCCCGAGCCTGGACGCCGAGCCGATGAGATCTACGGGGAGCCGGGCGTCAGAGGCCGAGAGGCCGGGAAGGTTGGAGCATGGAGGACGCCTGGGAGCCCGGAGGACCCCCCGGATGGCCGGAGGAGCCCCTGAGGTGAACGGGAGGAGTGGAGGCCGGTCATTCGGGAGTGGGTCGAGGAACGGATGCCGGGCGAGGGCGGCATGGAGAAACGGGGGCCGAGCGGAACCCTGGAGGGAGCCCTGACGGATGTGGCTGAGTGGCTGAATGTTAACCGAGGCCTGAGGGTGGCTGGAAGACCAGAGCCCTGGCGGAGGACCAGAGGCCTGGCTGGAAGATCAGAGGCCTGGCTGAGGCAGAGCAGAGGCCATGTAGAAGACCGTAGGAGGTGAGACCAAAGCGCAGGCCGAGTAGAGGCGAGGAGGGGTCGAAATGCCTGACTGGAGGCCGGAGCCAGGCTGGAGCCAGGCTGGAGAAGCAGAGTTAGGACGAGCATGGACCCCCAGGGACCTCACCGTGGGGCTTCACCAGGGATATTATTCGTTGGGCTGGAGGATTTTGGACTCTGGACTTTATATGTCTATACCATCTACATTATTTATTTCATCTATATCATCTCCCGTTTATATTGCACATGGCCCGAATTTTATCTGACTATCGAATTTGAATCTGCCGAATTACCCTACTGGACTATTTTATATATTTAATATTCATATGTTTACATATTTATATATGTATATTTATTTATTTATAACCATCTCTTTGCACCATATTTAATATCTTAACCTTTTATCCAGCGTGGTCTCTGTATTACCTAGCATGTACTCAAGGGCCTGCCTTCTCTCGCTGCGAGAGTCCCCCCTCTCGCAGGTATGGCCCGTTGTGTTATCAAGGGCACACTTTGATGAGGGACTAGTAAGTCAGGAGAAGTGGCGAAAGCGCAGGTGTAGGGGTTTTTTAGTAAAAAAGCTGTTGTCTATTTTAGGGGGTACCAGGGAGGGGGGAGGGTATAGTCAGGTTGAGACTAGCAAGAAGGGAACGGGCCGTGCCAGCAGACGACGGAGGGAGGCGGATGGTTCCGCTAAGAGGGGGGATACAGGGGTCGTTTCCATGGAGGGCCTACCCATCGAGAGTGTGGCAGGGAGAGGCAGATCCGATGGGAGACAAGTTCTATCCTCCCGGTTGGGGGCACGAGACCGATGGCTACAAACGGTCAAGTGCCACAACCCCCGCAGGCTAGGTGGTCAGGGAGTACAGAGCCAGGGCCTACGGCTGATGTTCTGCAATGCCAGATCCGTGGTCAACAAAGCCCCCCTCATCCATGACCTCGTGTCAGAGGGGGAGCCGGACCTGGTAGGAATTGCGGAGACCTGGTTGGGCCACGAGGGAGGACTCCCCCTCGTTGAAATGTGCCCACCAGGTTACCGTGCTTTTCATCAGCCTCGGGCCCTAGGCAGGGGTGGTGGGGTAGCGGTTATTATTAGGGAAGGTCTAGAGCCGAGAGAGACCATTGTGCCACAGACTACCGGTTGTGAGTCCCTCTGCGTGAAGTGGGGCCTAGGGAGGCAGTTGGGCTTGCTAGTTGTATACCTGGCCCCCCGCTATGTAACAGCAGCCCTGCCCGAGCTCCTCGAGGTGATCGCTACGATGGCAGTTGAGACCCCCAGACTTTTAGTCATGGGGGACTTTAATCTGCCATCGGCGGGCGAATCATCCGGGGTAGCTCGGGAGTTCATGGCTTCCATGACGGCCATGGACCTGACCCAACTAATTCAAGGCCCCACTCACGAGGGTGGACATACACCGGATCTCATCTTTGTTTCAGGCCAATGGAAGAGTGATCTGGGTATAGGGGATATAGTCATCACGCCCTTGTCATGGATAGACCACTCACTTCTCCGGCTCGACTTTCCGACCGCTGCCCCTCACCGCGGGGAGGCGGAACCTGAGTCACCTATTTGGTTCCGCCCCAGGAGCCTGATGGACCCTGATGGGTTCCAGACGGCGCTTGGGCCACTTCCTGTACCCCTGACCCGCGCCCCGATGGAGGACCTCGTGGCCGCATGGAATATTGCGACCACGGGAGCCTTGGATCGGGTCGCGCCCTTGCGGCCTCTCTTGTGGCGACGAGCCACCCTGGCTCCTTGGTTTACCGAGGAGCTGAGGGTGATGAAACGCCACAAGAGATGCCTAGAGAGAAGATAGAGGTCTACCCATTCTGAATCTGAAAGGACACAGGTAAGAGCCCATTTACGGACTTACATTGTGGCGCTGAGAGTGGCCAAACGTCATCATTGTGCCACTCTCATAGCATCTGCAGAAAACCGCCCTGCCGCCCTGTTTAGGGTGACCCGCTCCCTCCTTCAACAGAGGGTGCGGGAAGCCCCGCTACAGGGTAGAGCAGAGGAATTTGTGATTTTTCTGCAGGAGAAAATCGCTCAGATACATAATGAGTTAGCCTCCATTGATGGCCCAGTGGGATGCCACGAGACAGATCTTGTTTGGGAGGAGTTTGACTCCGTTACTTCCGAGGATATGGACAGGTTACGTGGGCGACTGCGAGCCACCACATGTTTATTGGACCTGTGTCCCTCTTGGCTTGTACTGGCATCCTGGGAGGTGACACGAGGCTGGCTCCAAGAGGTTGTCAACGCATCCTTAAGTGAGGGTGCCTTACCTGCTTCCCTAAAAGAGGCTATGGTGAGGCCCCTCCTTAAGAAGCCCTCTTTGGATCCAGCTTTATTAACCAACTATCGTCCAGTCTCCAACCTTCCCTTTTTGGCGAAGGTTGTTGAGAGTGTGGTGGCACAACAGTTTCCCCGTCACCTGGAGGAAGTTGATTATCTAGACCCGCGCCAGTCCGGCTTTCGGCCCGGGCATAGCACCGAGACGGCATTGGTCGCGTTGGTTGATGATCTCTGGAGGGCCAGAGATGGGGGTTGCTCCTCCATCCTGGTCCTATTAGACCTCTAGGCGGCTTTCGATACCATCGACCATGGTATCCTATTGCATCGGCTGGAGGGGTTGGGGGTGGGAGGCACCGTTTTACGATGGTTCTCCTCCTACCTCTCTGGCCGATCGCAATTTGTGTTGGCAGGAGAGCAGAGGTCGACCTCGAGACCCCTCACATGTGGGGTTCCTCAGGGGTCGGTCCTCTCGCCTTTCCTGTTCAACACATATATGAAGCCGCTCGGTGAGATCATCCGTGGCTTTGGGGTAGAGTATCATCTCTACGCTGATGATACTCAGCTGTATATATCTACCCCAAACCACTCCAACGATGCCGTAGCGGTGATGTGCCAGTGCCTGGAAGCCGTACGGATCTGGATGGGAAGTAACGGACTCAGACTCAACCCGACCAAGACCGAGTGGCTGTGGTTTCCGGCTGCCCGATTCAACCAGCTGATTCCATCGCTGGCCATAGGGGGCGAACATCTTGCCCCTGTGGATGGGGTGCGCAACTTGGGTGTCCTCCTGGATGCCCGGCTGTCCATAGAAGATCAAGTGACAGCCGTGGCCAGGAGGGCGTTTTACCAGGTTCGCCTGGTTCGCCAGTTGCGCCCCCTATTGGATCGGGACGCCCTTCGCACAGTCACTCATGCTCTCGTGACATCCCGACTGGACTATTGTAACTCTCTCTACATGGGGCTCCCCTTGAGGTGCACCCGAAGACTTCAGCTGATCCAGAATGCAGCCGCGCGAGCAATAATGGGTACCGCAAGGTATACCCATGTAACACCGCTCTTGCGCGAGCTGCACTGGCTACCTGTCGTCTTTCGGGTGCGCTTCAAGGTGTTAGTTCTCATCTTTAAAGCGCTCCATGGCTCGGGACCTAGCTATCTGCGGGATCGGATTCTGCCCCATACATCTTCCCGGCCGATTCGCTCCCACAGAGAGGGACTTCTCCGGGTGCCGTCCACTAGACTTTGTCAGCGGGCGACGCCCAGGGGAAGGGCCTTCTCTGTGGCGGGCCCAGCCCTCTGGAACGACCTTCCCCCCGACATTAGAACAACTACGGACCTCCGCTCCTTCCGTCAGAAATTAAAAACTCACTTTTTCTGCTTGGCCGGCCTAGGTTAGTCTCTACCTCAGGGGTTAGGGAATGTTAATTTTAAAATGGGGATTTTAGTGCAGGGACCGTTGATTTAATTTGTTTTTATTGTATTTATTTATGTATATATTTTATGTTGTTTTAATTTTCCCTGTGTACCACTCCGAGTCCCCCAGGGGAGAGGACGCGGTATAGAAATAAAAATCTATCTATCTATCTATCTATCTATCTATCTATCTATCTATCTATCTATCTATCTATCTATCTATCTATCTTTTAAGACTGGTGGACTTCAACTTCCAGAATTCCCCAGCCAGAGTAGCTGGCTGGGGAATTCTGGGAGTTGAAGTCCACCAGTCTTAAAAGAGCCAACTTTGCAGACCCCTGGTCTAGACCAAGGGTGTCAAACTCATGTCATCACCTGACTTATCAGGACTCCCTCCCCCCTTTGCTAAACTGGGTGTGGGCGTGGCAGTGGTGGGTTTCAAAGTTTTTTAGAACCTCTTCTGCAGGTATGGCCTGCTTTGTGGGAGTGGCTTGTTGGCCATGTGACCAGATGGGAGTGGCTTGCCGGCCATGTGACTGAGTGGGAGTGGCTTGCCAGCCATGTGACTCAGTGGGTGTGGCCAATTTGTGAAATGTGGTGAAACTCACTTAACAATGTTCTTGCTTAGCAACCAAAATGTTGGCTCAGAAACTCTGGCATTTGAAGCACCCAAGTCTTAAAGCTGTCAAGTTACAAGACACTTGCACCCCTAACCCTTTAGAAAGAAAAACCCCAGGGGTGTTCAAACTTGACAGCTTTGAGACTTGTGGACTTCAATTCCCAGAATTCCTCCTCTCACTCTTCATCTTGATGATGTGCGGATGGGCGGAGGGAGGCAGCTGGAACCGGTTCTAAACGACACTGTAGATTTGTGGAACCTCTTCTATAGAAGAGCTTAGAACTGGAAGGAAACCACCCCTCAACATACATACATACATACATACATACATACATACATACATACATACATACATACATACATACATACGGATACAACCCACAGGCCGGGAGTTTGACATCCCTGGTCTAGACAACCGTCATGCACAGGGTTTCTCAGCCCGCAGAAGCAGAAGGGACACAGGCAGGGGTGGGTTGCTGCCGGCATTACGCCAGTCCGGCATACAAAACATTTTGTGCGCCATGCGCGTGTGCATTTGGAACTAAAAAGTTTAGATAGACTGCCCACCCAACTGCTGTCCTATTCCCAGAGTGGACCACAAAATGAAGGATGGAAAATAGGCCACAGTCAATTCAACCTCTGCCCTATTGGATCTCTGAACCTGCAGGAGCCAGGCCAAAAGCAATCTGTTGCCTTGCCAGCCTCCATCCCCAACCCACTACACCATTCCATGCTTCTGATGTCAAGATATGCCACTGGCACTTCTCAAATTGTTTGATAGGATTTTCATATGCATTATTTTTCCATATAGACTGGATTTTACAGACCCCTGAGTCAGCCTTGGGGGACCCCCAGGAGACCATAGGTAGCCACATGGGTAGCCACATGGGTAGCCACCATAGGTAGCCACATGGAATACAATAGACCAGGGGTCTGCACATAGCCATAGCAAGGCTGGCTGGGGAATTCTGGGAGTTGAAGTCCACCAGTCTTAAAAGAGCCAACTTTGCAGACCCCTGCAATAGACCAAGCTACATTTTCCCCTGCTTTTCCATATTCAGCTCATGTTCATCATTGCTGTGTGACCAAGTGCAATCTAGCATTTTATTCCTGTGCTGCATTCTCCGTTTTCAGTTATGTGTGATCGTAGGAAAGTGAATTTCTCCATGCATTCTAATTCTCCACCATCAATTTCTATTTTGAGGTTTCCATTCCCTGAAGTGGTCATGAGCTCAGGGTTTTTGATGTTCAGAAAGAGATGACAACTTTCACTTTCTTCTTTGATTTTCTTCTTCAGCTGTTCCAAGTCTTCTTTGGTTTCTGAGAGGAGAGTTGTATCATCAGCATATTGAAGACTCTGGATATTTCTTTAACCAATCTTTACCACAATTTTTGATTCTTCCAAATCTAGCTTCCTTGTGATGATTTTGGCATACAGGTTAAATAAGAAAGGGGAGAGAACACAACCTTGTCAACTCCTTTCTTTATTTTAAGCCAATCGGTGTCTCCATATGATGTTCTCACAGTGGCTTTCTGAAAAGTAATTGCACCAACTTGATCGGATGTGCTGGTACCCCCAAGTCTTGTAGGGCTTTCCATAGCTTCTCATGAGCAACACAATTGAAGGTTTTCTCGAAGTTAATGAAGCAGATATAAATGATCTGTTGATTTTAATGACATTTTTGCACGATCCAGCGCAGATTTGCAGTATAGTCACGCATGCCACGACCTCTGACAAAACCAGGTTGGACATCTGGTAATTCCCCTTTGATGGTTGGTACATTTGTTGTATGATTTTAAGGAGAATCTTGCTGATGAGAGCAATTGTGCAATAAATAGGGCAATTTTTAAAGTCACTCTTTTTCAGCAGTGGAATGAACACAGAGCATTTCCAATCCTATGGCTATGTGTTGGTTTCCCAAATTTTCTGGCACAAGTCTGTAATGACCATAGGTGATAAGGTCTCAGTAATTCTGCAGGGACAGTGTCAACACCTGGAGTCTTGTTTGGCAGTTGGCTTATCACCCATTTGATCTCTTCCTCAAGAATGGCCAGTTCTATTTCTACTTCTCTTTCCTTATCATCCTGAGGCTGGGCCTCTTTGCAACATGCATACAGCTCTTTTGTCTTGCTATCTGTTTACGTTGCCTTGTTGTTTAGACAGTTCTTTCCCTTGCTTGTTTTTAATGATGCCTTTACAAGCAATAAGTGGCACTCGGATCTTTTCGACTTGCATAAATGCATTCCTGGTGTGTCCCTTTATATAATCCACTTCAGACTGTTTACATTGTTTATCCCAATAAACTTTGTTATCTTTCCTTGCTGCCCTCTTTAAAGCTGCACTCAGTCTTCTTATATTTCACAGAAGACATAGAAGAAGATACATGTATTTGCAAACAACGGTCATTCTAAAACCATGTTGGCAATCCTGTTAAATCCAGCCCAAAATATGACCAGAATAGGACATATCCAAATTCATCTATGTGTGTTAATGTTCCATCTCCTAAATTACAGTCTTAAGAACAAGATCGGTATTTGCTGAAATGCCAGTGCATTTTTTTTATATTGAAAAAGTTTTATTGGTTTTACAGTTTTTCAATAGGATAGGGTAAGGGATACAAAGAAATTTTGAGAGCATTCACGTCAAAGTCGTCGGCCCTACCGGGACATCAAAATAGATCATTAATAAAAAACATTTTCCATACACTACAAAGTAAAAGCAAGTACATATTTCTAAGTTCTCTGTATGCTGTCAGTCATTTACAAAAATCCAGATGCACATGTTATATTATACAATATTATTCAAAAAGTCAAGGCAAAGTTATTTTTTAGATCTAAGTCTCTTGACAATTGTATCTTCTATCTCTCCTTCCAGGCCCCCAGCGGGCGGGGCCGTGGGCCCCCCTGCCCCCCCTGGATCTTCCCCCAGGACAGAGGAATGTTTTTTTAAAAAGGCTTCCGCCTCAGCAACTGTTTTAATCCTCACTCTTCCTCCTTCCCAGAACACCAGCATCCCTTCGGGCATCACCCACCTAAACCAGATCCCGTGGTCAAACAATTTTTTGGACAAGAAGGAAAATTTCCTTCTTGCTTCTCTAATCTTTCTTGGGATCTGCTTTAGGATAGCAACCTCCTTTTGTTGGTAAATTAACGGACCTCCTCTTTGCACTTTCAAGATTTCCTCTCTGGTTGACCTTCTAACAAATTTAACATGTATCTCTCTGGGTACTTCATTTATCCTGGCATATGCAGAGTTAATTCTGTAGGCTAGGTCAATGTCCCCCCTGATCTCATCCTTAGGTTTATGTAAATAGTCTGCTATAATTGTGCTCATGAGTTCAGGGAGACATTCACCAGTTTCCTCAGAAACATTCTGAAATCTCAAAAAATATGTCATCCTTTCCATATCAATCCTAGACACATGCCCATTTATTTCCACAACCTCATTAGTAACATTTTTAATCTCTCCCTTAGCCCCCACCAGCCCCCTTCCAGTTCTTCATTCTTCTGTGTGTTCTCCAGCACCTGTTTCCGTGTGTCCAATAATTCCTTTTTAAAGTTGATATTTTCTGCCCTCTGGGCCTTGATTTCTTGTACCAAAGTTTGTATAACAGATTCAAGAGAGGCCATCCTTAGTTCTAAACTTGCCAGTGCTGATTCTTGTGCCATGGTTAGCTGTTAAAGTCAGTGCCACTAAAATGGCGTTTTTTGGGTGGGGCTGTTGAGGCAAGTCAGGAGCCAAAAGTTCAGTTCAGAGTTGTAAAGTTCAGGAACCAAGAGAGAAACAATTTTCCAAGTCAATAAGTATAATAACGAAGGCACTCCAGAAAAGAAATCACAAATCCCAAAAAAAAAAATTCTTCTTTAGTAACCAGAGGGAGTCCAAATTACAAAGAGACGCTGGAAATTTTCCATAAGTAAAATAGTCATTCAGGGACAAAGAGAAGCCATTTCCACCGCCCAGACTCAGAGCCAGAAGGAGAGAGTGGTAAAAAAAAATGTTTCAAATCAGCCAGACCTAGATACATTGTTTCAAAGACAAACCGCAGACCACTTTCCCTTGTTTCAAACAGTCCAGATTAAAGATATCCGCTTCCTCGCAGCGAGGAGCCATTCTTAAGTGCCGCTTTAGTCCGAGGGGGGGTTTAACAAGCAGACACCCCCCTCCAAGTTCTTTCAGCCCAGGCTGACAGCAGGGAAAAAAAATGTTTAAAACCATTCACTTTCACCCTCGCAGCCGAAGCCCTGGGAAGCCTTCCGACTCAGACGGCCAGCTCTTTTCTTATTTTCAGAACGATGCCGCCCGCCATTGGCGAAGGAAAAAAACCCCGCAGCATGTCCTCCTCCACCTAAGCCGAAGACAAGGGTCGCTTCCCAGCTGCCGCTGGGGGAGGACGACCCAGGCAAGCCGGCTTTACGGGAGACCCCCAAAAACGGGGCGTCTCGCCCCCGTGGGGGGGCAGGAAAAGAAACAAAGCGGCGAGCGAGCCCTAGGCTCGCCCGTCACCGCTGGAGCCGGAACCGGAAGTCCCTGCTGAAATGCCAGTGCATTTTTACTGTGCAGCACAACACCAATATTTAGCACATTGAATGTTTATTTCAATGCTTGATTTTATAAAAAAAATATTATTCTCACAAGAGGATTTTCTAGAGCCTTTTTTTCTACTGGCACTTCATCAACATAAACGTGTCCCGGAACACCTTTCTCTGTGCAATATCACCATCTGGTCTTCAGTTCCTAGAAGGGGTAGCTTCAAGTCCTTGAAGTAGAGTTTTCCTTCTTACTCCGATTCTATTTTTCCAATGGGTATAATATGTAATACTTCGTTGACAGGTGTTTCAATCAGCGCCTATTGACAATTTTAGGTCAAGAGACATCCTCCTTTCTTCTGGTCCCCAGGCACTGTCTTCCAAGGACGTTCTGGTTAAGTCAACTAGGAGAGTCCAGTTTCTTTCAATCTAGTTCCTCTCTTAACACCTGCCAGGTCTCCAAGCCAATCCCCAATTCAATCTGAATGGCATCTGACCAGCAGTGGTGGGGGCTTCACATCAGCTGATATTTGGGCTGCCCCTGAAGATGAATTTAGTATTCTAGTATGTAGAAGTACGAGTTCAGGTCCTTCTGAACACAGTCATGTAAAAACATTTGTGCAAAACCAGAGTAAATATTGGCAAATGTCTAAACCCACTAGTCTTGCCACCTGTCAAAATTCGCCTCCTGATCTTGGGACCCATCCCACATCAAGGAGAGCAATTAATGTATGTTTTCACTCTGGATGGTAGGGAAACAAAGTCTTTGGAGTCCCCCAATTCCTGTCCCTAGCATGCCCTGCACTGTACAAGATAAACAAACAGAGGATCTTTTGTTAGCATCATCCTGGTGATGACATATGAATCGCCAATGGAGGCAGCAAACTTTTATACTATAATATTTTTTGGTGGCGGTGATGATAATATGGCTGTGATAAAGAGCCCCTGGCCAACATTTCTATTTCGCCATCAACCAGCCTCAAATACAGAATCTTACAGTAGTCCAGATAATATCTGCCTTCTTAATCCTTTATTGTTCACTTACTGCCTTATCCCTCTTCTTTCTAACCAGAAAACAATCTCTTTTTAGGAGAAAGGAACAAATCACAGAACATGATAGTACTAAGAGCCATTGACTTGAAAGCAAGCTGCTTATTGGAAACGTGTTTTGACTAGCCATGAATCACCTAATTTCATGAGATCACAGCCTCTTCTCAGCTTGACATTTTGTTTCTTTCAGAATTATGAATTTTCAGCCGATGTCATCTGAAGAGCTTATTCTTTATGTATCAAATGACCGAAAGCTCATGTTATATCTCTGCTGCGATATGGAAAAGTCTGTTTCATTTCTAGCCACAGATGGATTCTGCACCATTGACTCATTGAGTTATGTTTCTGAAGAAAGTATTATGGATAGTGAAACTGACATACTATGCCTTGGAAAATGTAACCTGATTATTGCGTGGCATGAAGCCAACTAAGAAGGCATTTAAATTTCTGTGTCTGCTAACTCAGAACAACTGTGACAGGCATGTGTCCAAATCAGAATGTGCCTAGATTCTTCTAAAGCAGGACTAGGGAGTTTTAAAGTATAGCACTGTAGTAGTGAACAATAAATAACTATTGAAATTCTGCCTCTCTTTTGTAAAATGGGAAATTAGTCCCATAGGAAAGAAGAGAATGGTTGGAAGAGAATGGTTTTAGCAGTTGAACATTCTGGAGAATATTCTGGATAATTTGGCTACATTATGTGTATATATGTATGGTTATGTTGTATGTATGTATGCATGTATGTTTGTATCAGGGGTGGGTTCCTGCCAGTTGTAACCTCTTCTATAGAAGAGGTTCCACAAATCTACAGTGCTGTTTAGAACTGGTTCCAGCTCCTTCCCCCCGCCCGTCCACACATCATCAAGAGAAAGAGCGAGAGGAGGAATTCTGGGAGTTGAAGTCCACAAGTCTTAAAACTGTCAAGTTTAAACACCCCTGGGTTTTTTTTCTAAAGGGTTAGGGGTGCAAGGGTCTTGTAACTTGACAGCTTTAAGACTTGCGTGCTTCAAATGCCAGAGTTCCTGAGCCAACATTTTGGTTGCTAAGCAAGAGTGTTGTTAAGTGAATTTCACCACATTTTACAAGTTGGCCACGCCTACCCAGTCACATGACTGCCAAGCCACTCCCACCCGGTCACATGGCTGACAAGCCACTCCCACAAAGCAGGCCACACCTACAGAAGAGGTTCTAAAAAATTTTGAAACCCACCACTAGTATGTATGTAATGCATGCAGAGGTGGTATTTTGTCAGTTCGTCCTGGATCGCCCGAACAGGTAGTAGTGGCAGCGGGAGGCTCCGCCCACCCACCCAGACATAATCACAGATTCTCTGTGCATGCGCAGAAAGTTCTGTGCATGTGCAGAAGCGCTGCGCACACATGGTCCCATTCCGAACCGGTAACGAAGATTAGAGCATTTCATGCCTGTATGTATGGAGTGTGAGGGAGGCTCAGAAAATGTGAAAGAGAGATTAAAAGGGGGGCCTATAAGCTGCTTTCAGCCATTGGATTGCAACAGGGTCAAAGTACAATAAATAAAATGAAATAAAATTGGATAATGGACTGGTCAACCTTGAGCCTGTATTCAGTGCTGAGAGGAAAATTGAGCACCCAGCTGAGCTAGCAGGACCTTCCCATTAGCACAACAGAGGGCATTTAAGAAGTTGCAAGTCAAGAAAATGAATGAAGCCCAAAATAATGTCAGCCTTCTGACCCCAAGGCAGCCCAGAGAGGCAGAGAGTTGAGTGAAGTGCTAACCAAACTGGATTCTGGCTGCTCACGTCATGGAGAGCCCACCGCATCTGCAACCTGTCCTTCCTCTGTGAACACGAAGCTGCAACAGTTGGCCATTGTCTGATGCTCAAAAGCCAGCAAATGTGAACTGCTGTACAGCCACTTGGTTCAAGCACATCCTGCTTTAGTCTGCGAACCACTTTGATCACATCTTCAGAAAAAGTTGCATTTTATCTCTCACTGGAATCCACCTGGATCAGATTCTTTGACCTTTCACCCTCTGGGACCCTATAGCTTATATTGTTTTAGAAAGATTACATGCTACGGTATTTCCTGATAGATTAAATTCCTTGTATTCTGGGATTTAAGGTGCATTTCATTGTCAGAATTGCTTACTTTAAGAGCGCCGATTCCATGATATCAATCAGTCCTAAATATGTCTGCTGCATCAAGCAACGTACTTTTTACTAGCAGAAAAACCACAATGTATTTGAACAAGAAGAAGTTGTGAATGAAGATAAATGTCCAGGATAATATTGCAGAAACCTTTGGCCCCAGTGACCAACTCAGACTGGATTCTGTAGAAGAAATTGTCTGCTTCATTTGAGTGTTTGTTTGTTTTTGCCAGCTAGAGACATAGATGAGAGGCTCACCAACACCATCTGAAGCGGGGGGAAATAATATATTCCTCTTTCAGAGGGATGAAAGAGATGAAAAAGTCCAGGAGAAGAAAGAGACTGAGCAGGAAGGCAAGTAGGCAGTAGAAGGGTAGAAACGTTTACCAAACTGGCACATTTCTATTTCAAAATTAAATCTGGGAATAGCCCATAACATGGTCAGCAAATGTCCAGGGGTGATGAATGAGTTATCCACAATATCTTCCTAGCCTTAGGTTGGGAAGAGTTCCATGAGACAATTATTAAAAAAAAAAAAAATTGAAGCGAGCAAGCGAGGAAAAACAATCCCAAAAGAGAAGATCCTTTTCGGTGGGTGGTGGAGCAAGAGAGGGCATTCCTGGAAGCCACTTTAGTTAAACTGTCTGCAGGAGAAGCAATAAAAGTTGGACACCAAGGGCACAGAGAAGTCGGTTGCTAAGTGAGGCGATAGCTGTGTTTTGGAAACTGGTGTGCGAGTCTCGCACGCATACGCGTACATCACTGCTGAGGTTGCCAGATACCTTTTATCTTCTTGACGAACAGGTGTCCCTTATTTCATCACTTCCATAGGGCAGGGTGGACACCCACCCACCCACCCCTCACACCCTTATTTTGTTTCAAATTATACTATTCTAAAGTGTCCCTCTGGATAGTTCGCTTTTCAGATCCCAGTCGGGGTCTGTAGATTACTCTGGACCAGTGACAGATAGCGGACAGCCGCGGATAGTGGTGGCGGTGGGAGTTCTGTTTTTGGCAGCTTCTCTGCCTTTGCCTTTGCCTGTTCTTAAAATAGACCAGGCAGGAATAGGGTAGGGAGAGGCTGCAGCAGCTGCTGCCAATCACCCCTGGAGCGGTAGAATCCCGGAAATAGAATTTCCCATTGGGATTGTTATACTTGGAGATCAGCAAGTCATTGAACAGACACTGAGGCTAGGAATTCCCTCCAAGAGCCATCACCCTGCCCAGATAATCCTCCCCTCCAATCCCTCATTGCCAAGGCCAGGTGTTTTCAACTGGTTTGGACGCCTTGACCAAGACTCAGAAATCCAATGCAGGTAGTCCTTGAGTTACAATGGTAATTGGAAACAGGATTGCCGTCAGGAAGAAAGGACTATGTCACGGGGCTACATGCTTAGCACAGCAATCCCAGCAGCCTCAGTTGCTGTTGTAACTGCAGGACGACTGCAGGTTGTTAAATGGGAAGAGGCAGGAAACAACAGGTAAGGAGTATGGGCGGAGGGGTTCCATAGGGAGGGGCAAGGGGGAATGGGCAGGTCAGTGGAGTCAGGGGAAGGTAGGCAGAGACTGCAAAAGAACTGGTGGAAGCTTATGGAGTGGGGGAGTGGGGGAATGCTATATAGTATTAGATCCCTGGGATCCATAGTGCGTTCCTCAAACCAAAAGTAACTTACTGGGGCAACTTCTCTGCTTGCTTCCCCATTGACTTGCTTGTGAGATGCTGGCAGGGAAAGTCGCAAATAAGAATCACATGACATGGCTCACTGCAAGCTGAACATACGAGTGCCTGGATTGTGATCACATGACCACAGGGAAGCTGAGATGTGCCGAACTTCAAGGGCCGGTTGTTCAGTCCATTATTTCAGTGTCACTGAACAACTGCTTTACAAATAGATATAAGCAAACCCATTTCAGTAAATACAAAAGAAATACATTGCTGGCTCAGAAAATTCTGTATCATTATAATGTCTGTTAAAATTAAAAGTGTTCCAAAGAGGTGCTTCACAAAATGAACCAAGAGTGAAGCCACTAAAACAACTACCATGTAGGAAATGACCAGGCTCAGGGAGGGGTCAAATGCATTGTCAGTCTCGAGCCCCTTCGTGATGATAAAAGATCTAAGTCCAGCCCACCTTGAGTTTCGTTGACTCTTTATCTACTTCCAATTTGCTTTGACAGTTAGTAGCTCAGATTCTTGTAGAGAGCTGAAACTTGCAATAAACCTATAGATTCATTTGAATTGCCTGGATTTCTGATTTCCCGCGCTTGACACATATCCTTTGCAAAGATGCTGCAGCTGTTTTGAAGCTTGTCCCTGATTGTCTGCACAGTATATCTGTGCCCAGCTCTCTCTTGCTCTTGTAGTATCAGTGGAAAGAGCGTCAATGGAGATGATCAGGGACACCATTGAAAGGCGCTTCATAGATTTTTCAAAGGATACAGCTGCTTTAATCCTTCAGAAATAGATGCTTAGGTCACCAAAACACATTTTGCAAATCACTTTTTCCAAGCGCTTTGAACACTCCTAATATCAATGTGTATAATTTGCCTTTAAGATCCCACCCTACCTCTCTTTTTTTTTTTATTGCAAAAGTTTTATTCAAACAAGTTTTCCCCCCTTTTACCCCCCCGACATATAATATAAAATCACATACAAAAAGTATACCCCTCACCTCCCCCCGCCTTAAAATAAAGTTCTCATTCAAATATTGAGTATTATACCCCCGACCAACATGATATAAATTTAGTGTAAAATACATCAATCTCTCCCTGACACCCTCTTCTAAGTTAATTAAGCATGTATACATCATAACATAACCATATCCCATTATACCCATCTCTATATTGCTTATCCACTTATATTTCCCCACCCTCCACCCTAACCCACCCCCACCTCCCAGTCAATCCCACCCCCCCTGAGTTCCGCTGTACACCACTTTAAACATTCCAAACATCCCAGATATTGTTTAATCTATTCACCTATCAATCCAAACATTCCTACCTAAAGGCTACATGATATTTCCCAGTCTGATATTTATTCTGTATATAATTAATCCATTTTGCCCATTCCTGTGTGTAGCTCTCCTGCTTCTGGTCTTTTAGGAAAGCTGAAAGTTTTGCCATTTCCGCAAACCCCGCCACTTTTTGAATCCATTGAGCAATTGTCGGTACAAAATCTTTCTTCCAATGTTGAGCAATCAACAACCTAGCTGCTGTAACCATATACAAAAACAATTTTGTTTCCCCTTTACGAAAATCCTTAGTTATGCCCAATAGAAACATTTGCGGGGTAAATTCTAATCTTTTCTTAAATACGTTTTGCATAACCCACCATATTTTTATCCAAAAAGCTTTGACCTTATTGCAAGTCCACCATACATGGAAGAAAGTAGCATCTAAACACCCGCATCTCCAGCATTTAGGTTGAAAATTAGGATACATACATGATAATTTCTTAGGATCCAAATACCATCTATAAAACATTTTATAAAAATTCTCCCTTAAACTTTGTGACTGTGTAAATTTAATATTTTGAACCCATATTTTTTCCCACGTATCCAACATAACGGGTTCATCAAAATTCTGAGCCCATTTAATCATACAATCCTTGACCAACTCACTTTCTGAATCCCTTTCTAACAGTACATTATATATTCTTTTAACATGTTTTGGGCCAGTCTCTTTTATCTGCTTGATCAACTCCACTTCTTTATCCATAAAACCAATCCTGCGATCTTCTTTCCATCTCTTCTGTAACTGTGTGTAGTGTAACCAATTTAAAGTAATTCCTGCCTCCAACAGTTGTTCCAAAGTTTTCATCTGCCATTCGCCCCTGTCAAAAGTAAGCACATCTTTATATAAACACCCCCCGAGTGACTTAGTATTTGTAATCCACATGATGTCTGCAAGATCCAACCAAAGCGGTATTTTATAATCCCAATTAGGCCGGTGCTTCCTCCAAATTCTCATCAGGGCACTTCGGAGAGCATGGTTGTTAAATACTTTATCCACCTTTTCTTCATAAAACAGATATGCATGCCAACCCAACACAAGATCATGACCTTCTATATTCAATAATTCAGATTTTGTTTTCCCAAACCAATCTGCCACACACGTCAATGCCGCCGCTTCATAATACAATCGAAGGTTTGGGAGTCTAAGTCCACCTCTTTCACGAGTATCTTGCATAATCTTCATCTTTACTCTCGGCTTTTTCTCCTTCCAAACAAATTTATTTAATGTTGCTTGCCATTCTGACAAGATTTTATCTGATTTAAGCACCGGTATCATCTGAAATAAAAAAATGAATCTAGGTAGAATATTCATTTTAATTGCTGAAATCTTCCAAGCAGAGATAGTTGTAGCTTATTCCAAGCTTGAAGATCCTTCTGTATCTGTTGCCACAACACTTCATAATTATTTGAAAAGAGTTTTGTATTTATTTCTGCAATTTGTATTCCTAAATATTTAACTTTAGAAACCCACCCTACCTCTCTTAAAAGAGTTTCTTTTTTAAAAATATACGTTTATTTACATTTTTTTTTTAAAAAAAGACAGATTTTCCATTACACATAGACAAACAATATATTGCAACAAGCATGTCTGAATGTAAATTCATTAAACCAATAACTTCCAGAAAATAATTAGGACTATTTTGGGTTTCCTTTTCTGTGTTTCATCCAATTGTACCATAGATTCCAACAGTTGTAATAATCTGTATCCTTCTGGTTCCTGAGTATTTTCGTTAGACAGGCTGCTTCCACGCATTCTGTGATTTTCCAGATCAATTTGCTTTCTGAGGGTAGCAACTTGTTTTTCCATTCCTGTGCAAAAAGTATTCTAGCTGCTGTAATAATGTGGAGGGTCAGATACCATTTGTTCTTGTTCATTTTATCGGGTTTCATTCCCAATAAAAAACCCTCTGGTTTCATCTTGACTGCATAACCTGTAATCTCTATGATCCATTTCTTAATCTTTGACCAATATTTGCCTGCTTGGGGGCAAGTCCACCATTGGTTTCTAAGTTAGTTTCTAAAAACTATCTTGCCAATGATTTGTCGTTTGTGGCATTATCAACATTTCCCTGAGACAGGTAGAGTTTCCTGAAATCTAAAAGGTGGTGATGGGGAGGACTTTACAGCATTCAAAAGCAGCTTTGGATGCCGCCAATTTGAGCAACTATAGGCTGTCATCCGATATTCTATATTTAGCCAAGCTAATGGTAAAGCAACTGGCACAGAAGCTCCAGGAACTGAATTATTCTAGACCCTCTTCAGATGGAGGCTTGGCACAAAGACAATCGTGGGGTGGTTTCTGCATGCAGCCTTCAGCCACTTGTCTCCCATGCTTAAATTGACTAGAAATGATGTCAATTTATGAAATCCCTTTCTGGATTTCAACTCCATTTTTGGCCATAATAATGGCTATGTGTTACGGCCAGAAACATATACCCCATGTTCAGGGGTGGGATCCTGCTGGTTTAACAACTGGTTCAATGGCCGCATGGCACACTCTGCACGCATGCACAGGTTTAAGAATACTTACCGTATTTTTGGGAGTATAAGACGCACCGGAGTATAAGACACCCCAAGATTTCAAAGAGGCAAATTTAAAAAAAACGTTTTTTCATTCTGCAGACCTCCCAAAATCGGCCTGTTTTTCATGAAAACAGGCCCATGTTTTTTTTTTCAAAAAAAGGGGCATGAATAGTCTTTAGGAGACTTGTAGATTGTTCCTGGTGGGGGTGGGGGTCAAAAACAAGCCAAAAATGGCTCATTGTACGCTCATTTCTGCCCTCCCCAGCCCCCAAGAGCACTCTATAGGCCTCCTAAAGGCTCTGCACGGCCATTTTGGTGAAGGGAGTGGGGTTTCGAGAGGCAGAAAATGCTGTATTCAGTGTATAAGACGCACCCAGATTTTCAGCCTCTTTTTTGAGGGAAAAGGGTGCGTCTTATACTCCAAAAAATATGGTACCTTCTGCCTTACTGCTGGGGAGTACCACAGCTGAGGCGTGGCAATCTGCTCTGCTGTGCAAATCAGCTGAGAAGATATAGGTCAGTATAGCGCAGGGGCAGGTGGGACTCCCTGATTGTCAGAGTGAACCAGTTTGCGGAACTGGTCCAAACCAGTAGAATCCCACCCCTGCTCGTGTTGCTGAATTACCCTGCATCCTTTCCCTTCCCATCCATGCCAGGAAAGCAAATGCAAACTGCTTTCCATTCTGTGCATATAATGACCAGTAAAAACAACAGCAATAGTTCTATATCAGTTTAGAAGGGGGATCTAGGCAGACCTTTTGCCAATTTCACTGAAATAGGAATAGAATAACAGAGTTGGAAGGGACCTTGGAGGTCTTCCAGTCCAACCCTCTGCTTAGGCAGGAAAGCCTACATCACTTCAGGCAAATGGTGATCCAATCTCTTCTTAAAAACTCCCAGCGTTGGAGCCAGAGACAGTAACAGTCAGCATTTCACCTTTCTGCTACTGAATCTGGGAGAAAAATGTCTAGCCTTTCATGGCAGGCGCCCAGTAGCTCTGCATGAAATTGCCACGGAGGGCAAAGAGCCAGGACGGGGTTGGTCATGCCTACCAGAGGACATACCAGCCAATTGGTAGGGAGGCACATGACATAACATGGAAAGGAATGAAGAGCAGCCAGCAGACCAAACTGTTCTCATTGTGCTGGCAGAAAAAGCAAAACCCGTTTCACTTTCTGATGAAAACTCAGATTCAGGTCACCTTCCCAACAGTCTAAGATTGGGCCAAGCATGGTTTTCATCTGTTCCTGCTCTCCCGGGTGGTAAGCTATGCTACTTTGCAATGATTCCATTCTTGTCTCTTTGGGTAGGATAGGATGGGATGGGATGGGATGGGATCTGATCTGATCTGATCAGAGGGCTGGAGTGGAGTGGAATGGAATAAGAACATAAGAACATAAGAATAGCCTTGCTGGAACAGGCCACAGCCCATCCAGTCCAGCATTCTGTCTCACACAGTGGCTCACCATTTGCTTCAGGGTCTTCCCAAGCAGATGCCTTCACCTGCTTATGATTCCCTGCAAATGGCATTGAGAAATATCCTGCCTATCTCTCCAACCCGGAGGGTGTCCTTAGGCATCCATAATGATAGCCATGGATACTCTTGTTCTCCATGAACTCATCTAATCCTTTCTTAAAGGTGTCGAGGCTGACAGCTGTCACCACTTCTTCTGGCAGGGAGTTCCATAGACCAGTGATCCTCTGGGTGAAAAAGTACCGTATTTATTGGCGTATAACACGCACTTTTCCCCCCTGAAAATAGGGGGCAAATGATGTATGCGTGTTATACGCCGATATAATGTTAAGAAGCCATGTTTTTACAAGTACCGTATACACAGGGGTGGGTTTCTAAGGGTTCGCACGGGATCTCGCGAGCCCTTTCGTTAAATTTCCCGATCCCGAGCGATCCCTTTGGACCGTGGACCCAGAAGTAAGTCCTCCGTGTTCGCAAGGCGGCTGCGCTGTCTTCTTTTTCCCTCAGCGAAGCGCAGCGGCCGTCCGCTCTCTCTTTCTCTCTCTCTCTCTGGCGGGCAGGCAGGAAAGCAAGCAAGGCGGCTGGAGGAGGAGGAGGAGAAGGAGGAGGAGATGACAGCCCCGGAGGCATGGAGCTCTTCCCCGCGGCGGGCGCCTCCTTCTCCGCTGGCAGGTAGAGCAAGGTTGAGGGGCTTCCCCCCTTTCCCCACTTCCCGGCTCTTTCCAAACCCCGGGAGCTTGCCGAGGGGCGGCGGGGGCGGCGGCGGGGGCGGCAACGGCGGGGGCGGCAACATGGTGACGCCGCCGCCGCCGCCGTTGCCGCCGCCGTTGCCACCGCCGTTGCCGCCGCCGCCACCGCGTTGCCGCTGCCGCCGCCGGCCACCGCCGCCCCTCGGCAAGCTCCCGGGGTTTGGAAAGAGCTGGGAAGTGGGGAAAGGGGAGAAGCCCCTCGACCTTGCTCTACCTGCCAGCGGAGAAGGAGGCACCCGCCACGGGGAAGAGCTCCGTGCCTCCGGGGCCGTCATCTCCTCCTCCTTCTCCTCCTCCTCCTCCAGCCGCCTTGCTTGCTTTCCTGCCTGCCCGCCAGAGAGAGAGAGAGAAAGAGTGAGAGAGAGAGAGAGAGAGAGAGAGAGGGAGGGAGGGAGGGAGGGAGGGAGGGAGGAAGGGAATCAGAATCTGACAGACACAGAGAGAATGACAGAGAGAGACAGGAAGGGAGGGGATAGCGATTTCTGAGTAAACTTTTGTAAAAACAGAATATCCAAGTTTCTTTGTTAAAACAGTTGCTTTTACTGTCCTTTTACATTATTTACCTTATAAGTGGTAATAATATTAATAAAAAAAAGTTCTGAGCTACCCTTATTTTGCTTCAAAGTTCTTTATTTGAAATTTAAATTTTTTTCCTGAAATTTCCCTCTTAAAATGAAGGTGCGTGTTATACGCCTGTGCGTGTTATACGCCGATAAATATGGTACTTCCTCTTATTTGTTTGAAGTCTAGCTTCCAAAAGTTTCATGGAGTGCCCCCTAGTTTTAGTGTTGTGCG
The DNA here is from genome assembly GCA_039707465.1 of Rhabdophis nuchalis. NCBI lineage: Eukaryota > Metazoa > Chordata > Lepidosauria > Squamata > Natricidae > Rhabdophis > Rhabdophis nuchalis. The sequence goes on from CM077643.1 coordinate 146,046,727, forward strand.
ATAGGGAAAGCAGTTTTTCCTTTTCTACTTTGTCTACACCGTGCATGATTTTATAGACTTCAATCAGGTCACCTCTCAGGCGCCGTCGTTCTAGAGTGAAGAGGCCCAGCTGTTGCAGCCTCAGATGGTAAGGAAGGTGTTCCAGCCCCCTAATCATTCTGGTTGCCCTCCTCTGCACCTTTTCCATTTCCATAATATCCTTATGGATATTGGAATGGAATGGAATGGAGTGGAGTGGAGTGGAGTGGAGTGGAGTGGAGTGGAATGGAATGGAATGGAATGGAATGGAATGGAATAGAATAGAATAGAATAGAATGGCTTTATTGGCATCTCTCCTCCTCTTTCCTCATGGCCACCATTCCATTCCATCTCAACTGCAGGGCACTTTTGTGGGCGGGGCCTTTGAAGATGGAAGATGGAAATGGAAGCTGGCTTGGAATGTGTCAAAAAGGATGGTGGGTGATATGCAGGTGGTCCTCAACTTACCATAGTTCACGTAGTGACTGTTCAAAATTACATCACAGAAAAAAAGTGTCTTATGACCATTTTTCACAGTTTCAACCATTATAGCATCCCCATGGTCATGTGATCAAAATTCAGATGCTTGGCAACTGACTCATATTTAGGATGGTTGTAGTGTCCAGGGATCATGTGAAAGTCTCGTGACTTTCTGACAAGCAAAGTCAATGGGGAATCCAGATTCACTTAACAACTGTGCTACTAATTTAACAACTGCAGTGATTCACTTAACAACTGTGGCAAGAAAGATCATAAAATGGGGCAAAACTCACTTAATAAATGTCTCACTTAGCAATAGAAATGTTGGGCTCAATTGTGGTCGTAAGTCAAGGACTACCTGTATATTTTTTCCCATCATTTAGTATTCAAAATACTACCATCAAAGTGAGTGGCTAGCTTCTTTCTTGACTCCATTCAAAGTCCACATTTGAGTTTATAAAACCTTACATGGAGGGCCAAGAATGCTTGTGCTGTCTCCTCACACTCTTAGACTCTCAGGCTGGGCCATAATTAGATGTAACATAAACAGCAAATTCTGGGTTTTTTTCTCTACAGTGGGGATCACAGAATAAATAGCTGTTGGGATTGAGGTGCCCCTTCCCCTTCTTATTACATCTTAGGAAGATAACCGAGGCTGTTCTTTTCCATCCAGGGCTTTTCAAGCTTTAAAGTCTTTGATTTTTTTATTTTAATATTTAACTAGAACACTAGGATTGTACTAATTAGTTGCAGAATTTTTAACTATATTACAGGGGTTATAGAGAGAGCGCTATATAGAGACACTGGAGGGGGCCATAGAAATCTATAACTGACTAAATAAGAAACATTACTTACAGTTATTAATACCAAAAGCAAAAATTATGAGGCATTTGCATAATTTAAAGCAAAGATTATTCTGTACCTTTTATTTGTTATTCAACGATTCCCCTGCTTATGGCAAAGTAGTCGAGCTACTCCTCTGTTGTTAAGGAAAAAAAAGGCATCAGCAAACAGGGAATAACCCTGAGGCCAACAGAAGGACGATAAGGGAGGAAAGCTCATTTTATTATTTAATTATGTGTCACATTTTTTTTTGCACCGCTGTAATCTATTAAGGACTCTTGGTGATTCACCACAATAAAAACATTTACATAATAAAACATCCATGGTACGGATTTAAAACTTCCACAGTAAGTACACAAAATCAATTAAAAACAATGCAACTCTAAAAGCATAAAATGAAACCATTGTTCAAAAACAGTATAATATAGATCTTACCGGCAGTGCCACCATCAATTACCCAATGCTTTCCGGAAGAGCTAATTTTCTTTCTCACTGATGTAGCTGCTCCTTATCCCTCACAATTTATAATTCCCTGTTTTGCTCTTCTGCAGGGTATTAAACCTGGAGGCCCTCCTCTCTCCTGCTTAGGACCATTGCTTATCCCCAATTTGCAATCATTAGTCAACAACTGTTGCTGCACTCTAGCTCAGGGGTCTCCAACCTTTGCAACTTTAAGTCTGAAGGACTTCAGCTGAAGTCCTTCAGACTTAAAGTTGCAAAGGTTGGAGACCCCTGCTCTAGCTCATCCAACAATGGATTTGGGGAAAGGGTTCCTGGAGAGAAAAATCCCAAAATTCAAACACAAAGAGTTAGAAAAGTACAACTTTATTGTCTACTGATCTTAAAAAAATATTAACCAATATTAACCAATGAACCAAAATATCAGGGGAGCTTCAACCCCAGCTTTATGGGGAGATATAAGCTCAAAAGTAGCACAACTCACAAACTCAGAAGTTCCTAGGTTCAATCTGCAATATCCCACACACATTTCAATGATGTCCACGTAGAAGACCATGGCAGAAAAAAGAAGATCCAACACAGTGATATAATCCCTTCTAGTTGCTCCTACTACACAGGTGGTGAGACTGCCTTGGGCTCAGATAATCTAGTGGTACATGCAAAACGTAGCATATATTGCTAAATAGTGATGGGGAAAGGGGCTTATTGAAGATCAGCTGCCTCAGTTTTCAGTTCCTGCAACAGTTACAACACCAATTCCATTTAATTTAGTAATTTAAACCCCAATATAGCTTCTCATGTCTTATATTGATTACCACAGGTCAGGTTCCTGCAATGAAGGCCTCCCTGGATGTGAAGCAGAAAAGTTGTCATTATATCTGATGCATACCAGTAATAGATTTTTCCACTACTAGGAAAAATCAGAGGGGAGCCAAAGTCACGACCTGGAGAAAATAAGCAGAAGCAAAAACATTCAAAAATAAAAATTTTAAAAAAGTATGCTTTAAGCCCAAGAAACAGAGAAACGATTAGAAAGAACTTCCAATAGATTCTACCCCAGTTTGCTAGGTTATAAGAGAGAGGGGAAAGGAAAACGTTGCCAGGCCTTCGAAATTCTGTTTCCATTTCATATCAATAAATACACAGTAGTTCCACTCAAACATATGGTGTCTGTTTCCTTTTCTGGCCCATTTCAAGAGGCAGACATTCGTCTTGAAAGCTGACTGTGTTCTACCTGTTTGGTTGCATCAGAGGCACTTAATGTGAATATTGGAAACAAGAAAGGATTATATTCCCTCTGTTCTCAGGAAACAGAACCAGGACATACAGCCATTCAATGAGAAGTTTAAAAGGATTGACTAAGACCGTGATGGCGAACCTATGGCACGCGTGCCACAGGTGGCATGCGGAGCCGTATCTGCTGGCACCTGAGCCATCAGCTCCAGCGCAGATGTGCGTGCCAGCCAGTTGATTTTCAGCCTTCCAGAGGGCCAGGGGAGGCTGTCTACGCCTTCCCCAGGCTTCAGGAAAGCCTTCAGAGCCTGGGCAGAACAAAAACACCAACTGGAAGTTCGTTTCTGGAGGCTTTCCTGGAGCCTGAGGAGGGTGAAAATGGCCTCCCCCAGCCCCCTGGAGGAAATACCAAGCTCAGCTTGGAGGCGAGCAGTGTGGCACGTGGGGGGGGGGGGAGTGTGTGGGAGGTTGTCCACGCATGTGCATGTGGGGGGCTCTTTGCATTATGAGTGCTAATAAGGCAGGACGTAAAGTGAGAATTGAACATTAAACATGAAACCTACTGGGTCAGGCTAGACAGCCTCTTAGGGCCCCTTTTACTTCTCTATTAAAAGGCGACATAGACCGTTGCTCCTTGCAAAAGAACAGGAAAGTAAGTGTCTAACCACAGAGTTCAATGGTTCTCACAAAATCACAAGGTTCAGTTAAAGTTCACTTAGAGACACGTATGGCTCAAGACAAAAGGAGAAGTAAAGACCCCAACTCCTTACAAGGCTTGGCCCTCAAGGTATCCAATAGGAATGGTTTAGGTATTTCCGTGTTCAAAACTGCTCTTTGAAAGATATATAAGAACCTGCTTTTTCTATGGATCTTCGTCCAGGTGTTAGCAAAACTTATTTCTGCTCGGACCTTTGGCCAAAAATAAAAGGCTTATCTCGATCTCATTCTCTGAGTCTCCTGATTTTCTGCAACACTGGCATGCACGCACACTGTTATGCATGCACCCTCGAATTTTTGGCACCCAAGAACAAAAAGGTTCACCATCACTGGGCTAAGACATGAGAGGTCTTTGAATGAATTTTCCAAAAAGGGAAAAAAGGCCTTTCCTGCTGTTACAGAAATAAGGGGTTCAGCTTACACCACAAATGCTAATGCGTTTAAAATTCAGCCTGTTATCTTATCTTTTCATATTTTCAAGGAGTCCGTGTCTTCAAGGGAAGAACCCAGGTGCAAAGAGGAACCCAAGCAAAACACCTACAAGCCTTTCTCCAAAGTGGCATCCTTTCAACCTTAACTAAAACAGGTGTTGGAATGTGAACATCTACTGTGAAGTCAAAGACATCTTCCAGCTGTGCCCTCAAGTTTCATCAAATCTTTAGCGCTTTGTGTATCACTGTACGTTCACACATGAATGGCATTAGAAAGACTCGCGCTGTTCTTAGCATCTCTTGTACAATGACTCAGACTGGAGCAAGAGGGAAGGCCTGCTTCTTCCCCGTTCAGTTCTAGCCCTGTGATTTTAGGTTCCTTGTATTTTGCTGCTCTTGCCTTCTTCTCCTCCTTCAGAAGGAAAGAGCCTGCTGGTTGCCGCTTGGGCAATGAACAGCAATGTGGCCTATTTCTGTCTCTTTGATGTTTGCCCAGGTTGTCTTTGGTTGTCATGGAGATCTAAGCAGCTGAAATGACATCTTGAGTGGCAGCGGGGGGGATGTCCTATGGAATGAAAGTGGATGGGCATAACATGTATGTGTGTGTCTCCAGCATCTGATTGAAGACTTCTCAGCTTGAAATGGATTGGATTTCAGGGTGGGTCTGCTATTCCGAGTTCTTCAAAGAGTGTCACTTTGCCCTTTGCTCCACCCAGGACTTAAATCTAGCATTGGTTTTTTTGAGAATTCTAAAGGATGGCATCTCTCATAGCTGAGATAGCTTGTGACACCCTTTGCATAGATAGCCAACAGAAAGTTAATGAGGAGGGAACTGATACTCTTGGAACTGAAATGTGTGAACTCCAGGTCAACAATCTACTTTTTCTTCTGTGCTGCATAAGAGCATTGCCTTCTTTAATCCAAACTGAAAATCAAGAAGCAAACAAATACTACATAGGCTCTTATTCACCCACTATAGGAATAGGACATTGGGTGGGTGAATGAGTCGATCTTTGGGCTCCTGGAAAGCATGGGTGGGGTTCTGGGGGATCGGCCAGGATCGCGCAAGCCCGATGGTAAAATTTAGAGATCCTGGCCGATCCCATTGGACGATGGACCCGGAAGTTACTTCCGGAACACGTGGCTCGCTCCGTCAAAACCTCCGTTTGAAGCTGTTTCTCTGTTGGGGCGGCTGGGGGGGGGGGGTTCGCGCAGGCTAGCGCGCCTGCCTTCCGCCGCCCCTAGCCTGCCAGGCTTCAAAACTAAAGGGCGGGGGCCGGGCCTTGAAGCTCTTTCGTTGTTAGCATGGCTAGGGGGGGCAGCGGAAGGCATGCTAGGTGCGCGAAGGCCCCCCCGCCCTCCCCAGCCGCGCTAACAGGGAAAGAGTTTCAAGGCCCGGCCTGGGCCCTTTAGTTTTGAAGCTGCCAGGGCCGGGGTGGGCCTTTCGCGCTTGGCGCGAATGCAGAGGCTTGGGGGGGGGCTTCGCGCCGAGCCGAGGCAAGCGCGCCTGGCTGGAGCGCACGAGCCACCCGCGAGCGCCATGGCGAGCCGGCGCGGGGCGCGCTGCTGCTGTCGCTGCTGCTGTGCGGGCCGGGGGCGCGGGGGTCCCGGGGCGCCGACAAGCAGAACAGCCTCCGCAGGGTGGCCAGCGGCGTCTACCAGGGCGCCAGCGGCCTCCTGGGCGAGGAGAACATGCGTGCCCTGCAGGTGAGCGCCGCCCGGAGAGTCCCGGGCAAAGGGGAGGGGGGGGGAAGGGGAAGAGGAGGGGTCTGGGAAGGGAGGGGGGTCTGTCCTTGTGGGGGGGGAAGGGGTGCAGAAGGGGGTCCCCGACTTTGGCGTGGCCGGCCAGGAGGGAGATTGGGGAGGGAAGTAAGTAACTGTGGCCGGCGGGCGGGTAAGGAAAGTTGCTGCGGCAGCGCCCAAAAATCCTCTGGCCCGCTGGCCGCGGTTGCTCGCTCGCTCGCTTGCTCACCCATCGGACGCCAGGTTCCTTCGTCCGGTGGATGGGTGAGAGAGAGAGCGAGTAAATACAGCCAGCGGGCTGGCGGGCCGGTCAGGCTACTTCCTGGAGCTGAGGAGGTTTGTGGGGGGGGGGGGAGACAGACAGACAGAGAGAGGCACAGACACACAGAGAGACAGGGAGGGAGGGGGGAACCAGAGAGTGACACACACACACACACAGACAGAGAGTGGGAGGGAGGGAGAGAAAGATAGAGACACAGAATGAGTGATTTAAGTGCCTGAATGCGAGACAGACACACACACACACACACAGAGAGTGACAGATGGGCAAACAAAGGAGAGAGAGACAGAGAGAGAGAAAGATAAAAAAGAAGGTGGGAGAGAGAGAAAGAAAGAGAGAAAGAGAAAGGGAGGGAGAGAGAAAGAGGGAAAGAAAGAAAGAGAAAGAGAAAGAAATAAAGAGAGAGAGAAAGAGGGAAAGAAAGAAAAAATGAGAGAGAAAGAAAGAGAGAGAAAGAGGGAAAGAGAAAGAAAGAGAGAAAGAGAAAGAAAGAGAGAAAGAGAAAGAAATAAAGAGAGAGAGAGAAAGAAAGAGGGAAGGAAAGAAAGAGAGAAAGAAAGACAGAGAAAGAGAGAAAGAAAGACAGAAGGAAAGAAAGAAAAAGAAAGAGAGAGAGAGAGAGAACTTATGACCACAATTAAGCCCAAAAGTTTGGTTGCTAACCAAGACCATTGTTAAGTGAGTTTCACATTTTCCAAATTGGCCACTCCCACCCGGTCACATGGCTGGCAAGCCACTCCCACCCGGTCACATGGCCGGCAAGCCACTCACACCCGGTCACATGGCCAGCAAGCCACAGAACCTGTTCCAAAAATTTTGAAACCCACCCCTGCTGGAAAGTATGACTAGTTCTCTGTGAATTCACCCAGATACGATGCGAGCCCCTGTGAAGAGGGCTCACAACTTAGGCGTCCTCCTGGATTCACAGCTCTCCTTGGACGACCATGTGACGGCCGTGACCAGGGGGGCTTTTTACCAGGTCTGCCTGGTACGCCAGTTGCGCCCTTTCCTCGACCGGGACGCGCTACGCACAGTCACTCAAGCACTCGTTACATCCCGCCTAGACTATTGTAATGCTCTCTACATGGGGCTCCCCTTGGGGTGCACCCGAAGGCTCCAGTTGGTCCAGAATGCGGCCGCGCGGGGGATTTTGGGAGCCTCACGATGCTCCCACGTAACACTTCTCCTGCACGAGCTGCACTGGCTGCCGGTGGCTTTCCGGGTGCGCTTCAAGGTGCTTGTCACACTCCATGGCACAGGGCCCAGTTATTTGCGGGACAATCTCCTACCGCATACCTCCCTTCGACCGGTCCGCTCCCACAGGGAGGGCCTCCTCAGGGTGCCGTCTGCCAGTCAATGCCGGCGGGCGCTGGCCAGGGGGAAGGGCCTTCTCTGTGGCAGGCCCGGCCCTCTGGAATAACCTATCCCCCCGAACTTCGTACCATCACGGACCTTCGCCTTTTTCGCCGTTCACTGAAAACACACTTCTTTCACCTAGCTGGCCTAGCTTAGAGCTTAGATTTTAGCTTAGATTTTAGCCTAGATTTTAGACTAGAAATAATTTAATTGTATTTGGTAGGGGATTTTAAAAGTTTTTAGTTATATTTTAACACAGGCTAGTTAATTTAATTTAATTTTAACACTGTATTGTATTTATTGTATTGTTTTATATTTGCCTGTGAGCCGCCCTGAGTCCCTTCGGGGAGATAGGGCGGGATATAAATCCAAATAAACTGAAACGGACGTTCTTTTGCATGTATTAGATCCAGGTTATAGGGCAGTCGTGGCAAACCTTTTTCTTACGGCGTGCCAAAATGGTGCGCGCTGTCGCGTACGTGCCCACCCAGTTCAATCATCCCTACCCACCTGCACATGTGCGTGTGCACCCCCGCCGCACATATGCCCATGACCCCTCCCCAGGCTCCGGAGGCTTTCCTGAAGCCTGGGGAGTGCAAAAAATGGATCATTCCCGAACATCCGGTTGGCCCATTGGGCCTGTTTTTTACCTTCCCCAGGCTTCAGGAAATCTTTGGAAGGCTGGGGAGGGTGAAAAACGCCCCCAACGGGCCAATCGGAAATTCGGAAACCATCCATTTCAGGCTTCTGGGGGGCCAGGGGTGGCTGTTTTCGTTCCTGAAACTTCCGGTTGGCCCGTTGGACCTGTTTGTTGCCCTCCCCAGCCTCCGGAGGCTTTCCTGAAGCCTGGGGAAGGCAAAAACAGCCTTCCCCGGCCCTCCGGAAGGCCAAAAATCAGCTGATTGGCCTGCTTGCCACCTGTGGCACGCATGCTATAGATTTGCCATCATGGTAATAGGGTCTAAAATTCTCCACAATTTCCAATATTCCTTTCCCAACGTTTGTGAACTGTAACTCGAGAGAACCCATTGCCTATGCGGTTGTTTAAATGTTGAAAATCTGAACTTGGCATTGAGTGGGCTAACTTAAAAAGCAACGGTAACAATATAAAGACACAACACAAACACACTGTGCTGCTGTGTCTTAAGGGCCTTCCAGAATCGCAGGCGAGGGAGCAGTAGAAGCTCACTATTCCTTTAGCAACCTCAATTAGGGCCAGGAATTCGCTCATTAAGCCAAGTGGTTGCTAAACGAAGCTGCAGTGATGCTTATGATCTTACTTCAGCTTCTTGCAAAAGCCATAAATCTGAGGCTTGGTTGGCAAAGGTTTTTCATCATTTTCATATCAGTGAGCGGTCACTGTCTGTAGTAATGGCTAAATGTGGGTGGGGAAGAATATACGGGGCAACCATTTGTCTGAGAGGACAGGGGGGTGGATTAGAAGACTCCCAAGTGGGATTCAATTTTTTTTACTACAGGGTTTGTGGGCGTGGTTTTATGGGCGTGGTCTAGATTTGTGGGCGTGGCTTTGTGGGCATGGCAGGGGAAGGATACTGCAAAATCCCCATTCCCTCCCCACCCCAACGTAATCTGCTTTCCAGCTCCGTTCTTCTGTTCAGGGCAACAAAAGAAGATCAGCTGGGAGGCTGGGAGGCAGCAAGGGCGTGGCCAGCCTATTTGTCGGTTCTCGGAACTACTCCAAATTTCCGCTACCGGTTCTCCAGAACCTGTCAGAACTGGCTGAATACCACCTTCGCCCAAAGTCCCTTTCAACCCTAGGATGACCCTATATAGAGGTCTCTGAGAGATGTTATTCCAAAGTGGGGTAGCTAACTTTCACAATCCCTATTAAAAACTACCCAACTTGGTTTTCTCTTCTTAAAACACATTATATGCATTAAATTCACCCCATCTCGCAGCTTTTGGCGTCATGGCATTTCTCTACACTACCATACATGCAGTGAAAAGGCTGTACACTGCAACCTACAGCCATGCAGCTGTTGGAAGGGAAATGTTGGCTGCAGTACTATGGTGGTGCATCACCCTTGCAGCATTTAGCAGGAATTTATATGCAAAAAGAATGACAGATTGATGACCAGATAGGCCTCCCATCATACCAACAGCTTAGATTTCTTGGAAAATTGCCACACACACACACACAGAGTTAATCCTTGATTTATGACCATAATGGAACCTGACAATTACAGTTGTAATTTGTGATAGTCATAATGACTGATCCAGTTTTATGACTTTTACAGTGGCTGTTAAACAAATGCCACAGTAAAGGTTGTAAAGTGACTGCCATGGTCATTAAGAAAACACCACAGTCATTAAGCAAAACCATGGTTCACTTGGTCTAAGACAGGGGTCTGCAAAGTCGGCTCTTTTAAGACTGGCGGACTTCAACTCCCAGAGTTCCCCAGCCAGCTATGCTGGCTGGGGAACTCTGGGAGTTGAAGTCCACCAGTCTTAAAAGAGCCGACTTTGCAGACCCCTGGTCTAAGACAACTCGCTGTAGTCAACTCGCCATGGCCAATTTACTGTGGCCCATTTGGCGCAGGACATTTAGTCACAGGACAATTCAACAGTGCATTCATTGTTTCATTCAGGTACGTTTATTATTGGGGACCACGTTTTCGTCAAAATTATTGCAATTCTTGCATTTCCGGATTCACTACATTTTATTATCGTTGGCCGAGGTTCTGTCAAAATTAATTTAGCTTTTGTATTTATTGAATTCGAGTTGTCCTGCTGTGAATTCTCATGGCAAGTTGGCCATGGTGAGTTGTCCCTTTTTGTGGTTTACTATGAGGCATGTTTGCTGAAAATTGGAAGTAAATGCTTGTTTTCAGCAAAAATGTTGTGAATCACAGTCAAATGACCATAAAGGTAAAGGTTCTCCTTGCACAGATGTGCTACTCGTTCCCGACTCTAGGGAGTGGTGCTCATCTCCGTTTCAAAGCCGAAGAGCCAATGCTGTCTGAAGACATTTCCGTGGTTATGTGGCCGGCATGACTAAACACCGAAGACACACGGAACCGTGCGACCTTCCCACCATTTTTCCTATTTTTCTACTTGCATTTTTACATGCTTTTGAACTACTAGGTTGGCAGAAGCTGAGACAAGTAACGGGAGCTCACTCTGTTACACGGCACTAGGGATTCGAACTGCCAAACTGCCGACCTTTCTGATCGACAAACTCAGGGTCTTAGCCACTGAGCTACCGCATCTGACCATAGGATGCGCAACGCATCGGACCATAGGCAAATGACCATAGGATACTGTAAACAACTGTAACTGTGGGCAGGTTGTCGAGTGCTCAAAGTGCAGTTATCTGACCACGGGGAGTGGAAGGGCGTGGATTGCCATTGGAATTTTTCAGAATTGGATTTTGGGGAAGAGGGGGGAGGTGTCCACCATAACTTTGAATAGTTGCTAAGTGATCTCTCATAAGTCAAGGACTACCTGGAACGAGGGGATTTCTTTTTGTTATTTCTTAGTTTAGTTTAGTTTATTGGTTTTTTATACCGCCCTACTCCCGAAGGTATACAGCCAGAATATACAAATATACAAAAGTTAAAAAGCTTTTAAAAACATATTAAAACCTTGGCCGAAGCATGGGGAAAAAAACCCAAACTAACCCTGATTAAAATTAATAAAAATATGAATTTAAAAAACCATGTTTTATGCCAACCCGGCTTGTTGAAAGAGAAAGGTTTTGAGACTGTGGCGGAAGGTGCGTAAGTCAGGGATAGTTCTTAATTCCGGGGGCAATTGGTTCCAGAGGACAGGTGCTCCCACCGAGAAGGCTCTCCCCCTGGGTGTCGCCAGTCAACATAGTCTAGCTGACGGCACCATGAGGAGACCCTCTCTATGGGAGCGTACTGGCCAGTGGGAGGCTCTCGGTGGCAGAAGGCGATCTCATAAGTACCCCGGTCCTAAGCCATGGAGTGTTATAAAGATAGTAACCAACACCTTGAATTGCACCTAGAAAACCACTGGAAGCCAGTGCAGCTCGCGCAGGAGGGGTGTTACATGGGAGTGTCGTGTTGCTCCCATAATTACCCGTGCGGCCGCATTCTGGACCAGTTGGAGCCTCCGGGTGCTCTTCAAGGGGAGCCCCATGTAGAGAGCATTGCAGTAGTCCAGACGGGAAGAGACAAAGGCATGAGTGACTGTATTTCTATAGGTGAAATAACTCAGAGAGTGTGGCACTGACTAAATTATTATTCATCAATCCGTCTACTGGTCTGCTGAAACAAGAGTTTAGGACAGGTTGAAGTCCACAAGTCTTAAAGTTCTCAAGTTTGGACATCCCTGGTTTAGGACAACAGGAGTGGAGACAAAGGTAGGCTGATTTCTGATGGCCTTCAGAAGTGGACAGGATGCTTTACAAAATGACCTTATCCTGTAACAACTACTCTCACTTACTCATTGCCAGAGGGCGGAGGAACAGGACAGTTGCAAAAAGATTTGCAAAATTTAAATGCTGCACTTTGACGTTGGGACTGTGGGGAAGGGAGGAGTATCTTGAGAAAGAACAATGGAAATGCTGGAATATATCCTTTTTACAATGTCTCCTCCCTGGGCCACATGTTCTGATTATGGATTTTTTTCTCATAATATAAATTGTCGGTCTTTGCTTGCTTGTGCCAGTAAAGTATCTAAAATCAAAGTTAGATTGATATGAAGAACAAGCAGAACTGTCAGTTTCCTAGAATTTGCCATCAGAAAAAAATATTGTTGCAACAGCAGCTCCCCCTAGTGGGCACTAGAGCCAGCCTCGGGAAAGAAGAAGCAAAGTTTTTAATTTGTATTTAATTTATTGCATTTTTTAACCACCTAAAAGCCAAAGTTATTGGGGAAATGATTTCTTAAACAGCTTCCAGAATATCTATTGCTTCGCAGTTCCCTTGATCCAGAACCAAATGAACCCCTCATTTACCACTTTCTCAACGTTGCCACAGAATTGTAATTTTGAATGTGATCAAAAGAGAAAATGAATTAACATGCAGGGGGCCATCATGCTATATTTTACAAATTAAAATTAAATTGAAGTTGCTTCATTAATCCATATTTAGTTTTTAGTTTTAGTTTTAGTATTTAATTTTTGGAAGCATCTTCCCTATGTATATGTCTGCTGCTGGGTAGGTTACTTTTTCCACAGACTGAAGAAAACATATGTAGATCCTAAATCAAGATCAAGCTATTTTCCAAGGCATCCGAAGGCCAGACAAGGAATTGTGGAAAGTTATCATCCATCCCTCTCCCAGAAAAATGAAATATCCTAGGAAATATTGAAAAGGCAGAATGTTATATTTCCCTGGATGGGAAAAGGAAGAAACATGTTTTAATTCCTGCAGCCTCCTGCCCCCACCCCTCGGTCAATGGGCCATTAAAGCCTGAGCTAGTCCCTTTACATAATAAAGAGTTCTCCCCTTCAGCTCCAGAGTCATGGGATTAAGGTATGACTGGCCTTACCAAACCTGGACTCAGCCCATGGGAGCCTGACAACCAATCAGAGTATAGTTCTTACACAGGAACAGGAAACAGATAGGTGGAGCCGAACAGTTGATAAAAAGCCCTGCAAGCCCTTTGCTCAGCCCTTCTCTTCCTGTCCACCAACATTGAAGCATGTGAGCACCTTTTTCTGTTCAGGACTCAAGCCATGTGGTTCTGTCCACCATTAAACCATCTTTCCAAGCAGCCTCCATGTCTCCAGTGTCTTTTTCCCCACTTGGAGCCAAACCCAGAAGGACATTCCTTTCATCAGAATAATGGAGGGAAACTAATCAAGGAGAGATTCAACCTAGAAATAAGGAGAAATTTTCTGACAGTAAGAACCCATCAACCAATGAAACAGACGTTGCCTTCAGAAGTTGTGGGAGCTTCATCATCAGAGATTTTCAAGAAGAGATTGGACTGCCATTTGTCAGAAATACTATAGGGTCTCCTGCTTGGGAGGGGGTTGGACTAGATGACCTACAAGGTCCCTTCCAACTCTTTTAATCTGTTAAAAATATGGTATATATTGTTAAGAATTAAAATTGCCAAATCTAGTATCTCTATATTCTGCTCAGTTCTGTAAAGCAGCTGCCACACCGTAGTTCTGACAATGTGATTTGAATCATTTTCTTTTGCCCTTAACTGCTGCTGCTACTGGTTTGAGCAAGCAAATCCCAAAATGATGGAGAAACATCTTTTTAGTGTGGGGGCGAGAGCTAGCGGATCTGATGTGCAAGAATCCAGTTAGCCACTAGATGGCAGCAGAGTTAGACATTTCAGTAGCTTTAGCCCTACACAAGATTCAGTATGTGGTTTCTTCTTTTGACCTTTCCCTCCCCCCTTGCTTAAAAAAGCCACTTCCTTCCCACAGTGAGTTTTCTTTCAAGGCTTATGGTTCTCCCCTAAACACGATGAACTTGCAAACTATACACACAATTTCTAAATCAAATTGTCATCACGAGGGCCACATGGGGACTAGTTCATTAACCTGAGAGCTGCAGTACTGAGGCCTTCTTTACATTTACACAAATGTACTTAGTGAGTCAGAAATGAAGAGTACTATGATATACCATTCAACATACATTTATTAAATTAAAAAAAATATTACTGCAAAACTTTCCTGTGAAATAGTGCCATTTCCCTTGGGCCACATAGCTGCCAGTGTTTTTCATTAATCAGAACTCCAATATTAAGCTTAATTACTGGATTGAACCAGTAGATAATATTTTTTTCAAGATCATATCCATCAATAATTATGTTATGCTGATGATACTACTCTGAAAGTTGAAAATGCAAATGATGTTCGCACTTTAATAAAGTCAAGGAGCACAGTGAAAAAAATTGATTAATTGTAAGATTAATTACAAAGAAGATCAAAATAATGACAGAGCAGCAACAGAATTGCATTTTGGAGTGATTATCAATAGTAAAGGAAGCACAAGTCAGAAATGTGCCATAGACTTGCATATTGGAAACAATATTTAGATGTTGTGATATTGTGAAAAAAAGATTTATGAAGGCAACAGTTGTCCTTATGACTCACTAGCAAAACAAAATTTGGATTCTGAATATGCAAGATAGAAAGATACTTTTGAACTTTGATGTTGGAGAAGATTCCTGAGAACAGGATGGCCTTCCAAAACAAATGGATCATAGATAACTAATAATGAAGCATAAATGACTGGGATGAAATTCTTTGTCTTCTACAGAGAGCTTTCTCTGAAAATCTTCTGACAACAAGTGGCATTCTAGCTGCTAGGCCCTCATCCTATGGTAAAACCATACCAGTACTAACTGGGGAGAGATTTGAGGGACTATTTTAATATTCCAAGCTCTATTTGAATAGAGTTGGATACTTTAAGCTCAATTGACTGTGAATGGAAAGGAAGGTAAATTCCATGAATCTTTGGAAGTTTTTCTTTGTTGTCAATCTATAATCCTGCTTATTTCCATAATGAAATATGCAGCACCAAGTACTTTCTATTGTATTGTATAAAAATGCAAGGCAGGATTAAATTAAGCCAGATGTTGCATTTTATGAACGAATCAGGCCCACTGAGCAAGACAGATGAGCATAAGGCAAGCTGACAGTAGAGAAGAGTACTAGATGGGTGGAAAGATTCGACGAATTATTGCATAATAATTTCCATCTCCTAAAACTGCATTTTTGGATATCACTTGAATCAGTCGCAATTGTCAAGTGTAAACATTTTGAAAGCTAAATGTTGTATGGTTACATGTCAGAACTTGGGTAAAAAATATTTGGGCAACTGGACAAGAAAAGACTCCACAGATGAGGCAATTCTCTGGTAGCCTCAAATAACTACGAATGGCATAACACTGGTGCTTCTCCCCCATCCACCAGTGTGATTAAACTGCACCTGATACGCCAGTTGCGCCCCTTTCTGGATCGTGGCGCCTTACAGACAGTCACTCAAGCTCTTGTCATTTCTCGCCTGGGCTACTGTAATGCTCTCTACATGGCGCTCCCCTTGAGATGCACCCGGAGGCTCCAGTTGGTGTAGAATGCGGCCGCGCGGGGGATCTTGGGAGGTTCAAAATACTCCCATGTAACACCTCTCCTGCGCAAGCTGCACTGGCTGCCGGTGGCCTTCTGGGTGCGTTTCAAGGTTTTAGTGACCATCTTTAAAGCGCTCCATGGCAGTGGGCCTGGTTACTTGCAGAACCGCCTTCTACCACATACCTCCACTCGACCTGTCCGCTGCCACAGGGAGGGCCTCCTTAGGGTGCCGTCCGCTGGACAATGCCAGCTGGCGATGCCCAGGGGAAGAGCCTTCTCTGTGGCAGGTCCTGCCCTCTGGAATGACCTCCCCCCAGTCCACTGGACTATCACCGACCTTCGGCTCTTTCGCCGTACTTTAAAAACCTATTTCTTCCATATGGCCGGCCTGGCATAGCTGCTACAACCATATTTATTAGAGCTGGGTTTTAAATTAAATTGTTTTTTAGCACGGGTTATACTGTTTAATTGTAGTTTTAAATTTTGTATATTTTTACTGTTCGTATTTTTGGATTTTAAGTTCCTTTGCGCCGCCCTGAGTCCCTTTGTGGGAGATAGGGCGGGATAGAAATTTAATAAAAGTTAAAGTTAAAAAGTTTAAAAAGTTAAAGATGACTTTCATCTTTCTATCTGGGTCTCTATTCCAGGTTTCCCAGAAATGTGCTGCCACTGCGGTGGTTTTAACCTAAGCTGTTGGGTGCTCAAATAATAGACTTTTAACAAGACGTGTTGCCTAGATATATGTTGGTCAGGTGGTCAGGACCTACAGAGCCAGGGCCTGAGACTGATGTTATGCAATGCCAGGTCCGTTGTCAACAAAGCCCCCCTCATTAACGACTTGGTGTCAGAGGGGGAGCCGGACCTGGCAGGAATCACGGAGACCTGGCTGGGCCACGAGGGAGGTCTTCCTCTTGTGGAAATGTGCCCGCCAGGTTACCGCGCATTTCATTGGTCAAGGGCCCTAGGCAGGGGTGGTGGGGTAGCAGTCATTGTGAGGGAAGGTCTTGAGCCGAGAGAGACCACTGTGCCACAGATAACCGGTTGTGAGTCCCTGTGCGTGAAGTGGGGCCTAGGGAGGCAGTTGGGCTTGCTGATTGTATACCTGGCTCCTCGCTATGCATCAGCAGCCCTGCCCGAGCTCCTCGGGGTGATCGCCGAGATGGCAGTTGAGACCCCCCGACTGTTAGTCATGGGGGACTTTAACTTGCCATCGGTAGGGGAGACATCCGAGGTAGCTCGGGAATTCATGGCCTCCACGACGACCATGGACCTGACCCAAGTAATTCAGGGCCCCACACACGAGGGAGGATACACACTGGATCTCATCTTTGTCTCTGGCCAGTGGATGAGTGATCTGGGAGTAGGGGATTTAGTCATCACACCCCTGTCATGGTCAGATCACTCACTTCTCCGGCTCGACTTTCCAGCCGCTACTCCTCACCGCGGGGAGGCGGAACCGGAATGTCCAAGATGGTTCCGCCCCAGGCGCCTGATGGAACCTGATAGGTTCCAGACGGAGCTTGGGCCATTTCCTGTAGCCCTGACCCGCACCCGGATGGAGGACCTAGTGGCTGCATGGAATAGTGCGGCCATTGGGGCCTTGGACCGGGTTGCGCCTTTGCGGCCTCTCTTGCGGCAGCGAACCACCCAGGCTCCTTGGTTTACCGAGGAGCTGAGGGTGATGAAGTGCCACAAGAGACGCCTAGAGAGCAGGTGGAGATCGTCACGCTCTGAATCTTACCGAACACAGGTGAGAGCCCATTTACGGACTTACCTTGTGGCGTTAAGAGTGGCCAAGCGTCAGTATTGTGCCACTCTTATTGCGTCCGCAGATAACCGCCCTGCCGCCCTGTTTGGGGTAACCCGCTCCTTCCTTCAACAGAGGCCGCGGGAAGCCCCTTTGCAGGGTAGAGCAGAGGAATTTGGGGAGTATCTGCAGGACAAAATCGCTCAGATTCGAAGCGAGTTGGTCCCCACTAGTGGTCTGGAGGGGACGTCGGAGGCGGGTCTTGAGGTTCCACTCTGGGAGGAGTTTGACTCTGTTACTTCCGACGATATGGACAGGTTGCGTAGGCGACTGCGAGCCACCACATGTTTACTGGACCCGTATCCCTCCTGGCTTGTACTGGCATCCTGGGAGGTCACACGAGGCTGGCTCCAGGAGTTAGTCAACGCTTCTTTGAGTGAGGGGTTCTTGCCGGCCATCTTGAAAGAGGCGGTGGTGAGGCCCCTCCTCAAGAAGCCTTCCCTGGATCCAGCTTTGTTAGTCAACTACCGTCCCGTCTCCAACCTTTGCTTTTTGGCAAAGGTTGTTGAGAGTGTGGTGGCACAACAGTTTCCACGCCACTTGGAGGAAATTGACTATCTAGGCCCGCGCCAGTCCGGCTTCCGGCCCGGCCACAGCACGGAGACGGCATTGGTCGCGTTGGTGGATGATCTCTGGAGGGCCAGAGATGGGGGTTGTTCCTCCATCCTGGTTCTATTAGACCTCTCGGCGGCTTTTGATACCATCGACCATGGTATCCTATTGCATCGACTGGAGGGGTTGGGGGTGAGGGGCACCGTTTTACGGTGGTTCTCCTCCTACCTCTCTGGTCGAGCGCAATTTGTATTGGCAGGGGGGCAAAGGTCGACCTCGAGGCCGCTCACTTGTGGGGTGCCACAAGGGTCGGTCCTCTCGCCTCTCCTGTTCAATGCATATATGAAGCCGCTGGGCGAGATCATACGTGGGTTTGGGGTAGATTACCATCTGTACGCGGATGACACCCAGTTGTACATCTCTACCCCAAACCACCCCAACGATGCCGTCGAAGTGATGTCCCGGTGTCTGGAGGCCGTACGGATCTGGATGGGAAGTAACAGACTCAAGCTCAACCCGTCCAAGACTGAGTGGCTGTGGCTACCGGCGCCCCGGTTCAACCAGCTGATTCCATCGCTGGCCATTGGGGGTGAACATCTGGCCCCCGTGGATCGGGTACGCAATTTGGGCGTCCTTCTAGATGCCCGGCTGTCAATGGATGACCATGTGACAGCCGTGGCAAGGGGGGCGTTCCACCAGGTTCGCCTGGTGCGCCAATTGCGTCCCCTATTGGACCGGGACGCCCTTCGCACAGTCACTCACGCGCTTGTGATGTCCCGGCTAGACTACTGCAACGCTCTCTACATGGGGCTCCCCTTGAGATGCACCCGAAGGCTGCAGTTGGTTCAGAATGCGGCCGCGTGGGCAGTTTCGGAAGTCTCTAGATACTCCCACGCAACACCTCTCCTGCGCAGGCTGCACTGGCTGCCTGTGGCTTTTCGGGTGCGTTTCAAGGTGTTGATTATCACCTTCAAAGCGCTCCATGGCACAGGACCTAGTTATTTGCGGGATCGTATCCTGCCCCACACATCCCTTCGGCCGATTTGCTCACACAGAGAGGGACTTCTCCGGGTGCCGTCCACTAGGCTGTGCCAGCGGGCGACGCCCAGGGGAAGGGCCTTCTCTGTGGCGGGCCCGACCCTCTGGAATGACCTTCCCCCTGACATTAGAACGACCACGGATCTCCGCTCCTTCCGCCAGAAACTCAAAACCCACTTGTTTCATCTAGCCGGTCTGGCCTTATTCCAGCTTTCCCACCTCAGTTTGTATTTTTAAATTTTGTGATTTGGTTTTAAGGTTAAGTTTTAATTTTTATAAATTTGTACAGGGGTTTATTTAATTCGATTTTAGTTATATGTATGTTGATTGTATGGTTTTAATTTGTACCTGTACACCGCCCCGAGTCTCTTCGGGGAGAGGGGGCGGTCTAGAAGTCCAATAAATAAATAAATAATAATAAATGTTGGTTTTTTACATATTGTATTTTATATATTATTGTTTATTTAAATTTGTGACCTGTCCGGAGTCCCTCTGGAGTGGAGTAGTGTCTAAATCTGAAGAAAGAAAGAAATTAGAAGAAAACGTGCTATTATGAAGAAGTGTTCATAAGATGAAATTCAGATCACACCTTTTATCCTAGACGCTCCCTTGGCTTGCAGGCTTGGGGTGTGGAAGTATTGTATTAACTTGTTTGTACCATTTGAATTGAATGGGACTGAGTAATTTGATTTCCAGTACAAGCCTGACTGCAAATGAAGCCAATGACCTGTTGCTATCATGTCTACAAAGGGGGGGGAAAGCTGATTTTCTACAGAAAATTGAGCCACAAGTGCTGGATGTGATTGACTGTTCAAGTGTTTCCATGTGCTATTCCCCCTTCATATCAGAATGCACATAGCATAAGCCAGTTCCTCCTTATATGGCATTAGAACTCAATAGCAAACATGTTGACCTAGAAGATCATAGATCTGTGTGGACAGACTGCTCTGAAGCAAAACAAGGGACACAGCTGCCTTTTAAATGGAGAAAATGCTAAAATCAAGTTGCTATGACTCATGAATATGGAGGTAAAACTTACACTGCCTAGAAAAAATTACTCTCTGTTCTGACTTAATTACTATATATCAAGCCATCCACTTCTTCTATTTTTACCTAGAAATTCAAATACATTAACTTTTTTTTTTTAGTGAACTATGTGAGGTTTTTTTTGCCCATTTCTTCCTTTTTATGTAAGCACTCTTTATTAAAGGTTAGAAACATTGCTAATAGAAATTATCATCTTGGGTAACGTAGGCTTTTACAATTGCCCATATTCTGACTCAGTGCAAATAATACAAGCATTTTTTTTAATTGCCGGAAGGATAGCGCATTCATCTACTGCAGAAAGCATAATCTTGTAGCACTGTGAAGGTTTAACTATTTATAATACATAAGATCCTATGCTAATTAATGTCATAAAACAATTATCATTACAATTATTTCAACTGGGAAAAGAGAGGGTCAAGGGGAAATCTCTTGGATTCAGCAAAATAGCTCAGTTATGGCTTTTTCAAACCATCCCTGATACCTCTAGCAATGCAGGTTTTGGATTAACTGCAAGCTGGGTGGTTTCCTGTTTCTTTAAATAGGAAGAAATAGTTTGTTAGGCATTCTCATCTTTTAAATCTTCCCAGGAACTGTTGTTAATTGTGAGGAAGAAAAAGATTTAAGCCCATTCCTATTAAGGTGAAGTCATCCATGATTCAGGAATTCCATGTACTCAAATTCCTAGTTGAAGTCTATAATCATTCATTAGAAATTTGATTTTTTTTGAGGGGAGAGATATTCTTGGATGTTGTCCAATTTGTTTCAAAAGACAATTTTGATGTCAGTTTGTATCTTTAAGTGTTGTAACCTTATAACATGCCTTAGAAGGCTTAGGGCAGAGTATCACTGACTACTAGATATTGGCTGAAGATATATTGGTATTTTTCATACAAAAGAAAGGTGAAATAATTTTTCTTCTTTTGGAAGAAAAATGACACTATAACCCTGGATGAGGAGAAGAAAAGAAGATGATGGCAGTGAATATTTGTTGAAGACAATAACTCTACTTCACTTTAGACCATTGTCTTTGAATGAGGCAGATTCTGTGTGAGGGGGTATTACATTGGTAGTAAAATTTTCAAGTGCTAGAAACAAGATCCTAAAGATCCTTGGTGAGAATTCATAATAAAATGTTAACAGAATAGAAAATGTGATTAGTAAAGGAGACATAAAGCAGTTGAATGAATTGGCAATCTTTGGGGCCACAGATGGTGGGCAGACTACAAAAATGGCACCATAGGCATTGAAGGACAGGCAACGGTGAACATGGCAACTTTCAAATTATTTCCTTAAACTGGAAGATGAAGCAGCTTTCTAATAAGACTTTTTTCCACGCTGAAGACATTGCTGCTACATGACACTAGAGGTGATCTTCTGCTTTGCAGCTTCACAACTTCCTAAATCAGTTTTAAAAATCAAAACAGTTCATAAAAGTCAGACAGGGAAGGGAGACTAGGAGGGGCCAATGGAAGTGTTTGGGACCCACGTATAATATATTGCCTGCCCTTGATTTGAAGGAATGCATTGGCACTAACATTAAGCAGGGGTTAGTTTATATAGGTCTAAAAGGCCTTTGGGAACTCAGAGTGGGATGCAGGTGAAAGCAGACTATACTTTAAATGTCTCTTGAGTCAAACTTAATTCCTTGTGACTTCAAACATCTTAGGAGATGGAATAGCCTAGTGCAGTGGTTCTCAACCTTCCCAATGTCGTGACCCTTTAATACAGTTCCTCATGTTGTGGTGACCCCCAACCATAAACTTGGTGTCTCGGTTCCTAAGACCATCGAAAATATGTGTTTTCCAAAGGTCTTAGGGGACCCCTGGGAAAGGGTTGTTGGACCCCCAAAGGGGTCCCGACCCACAGGTTGAGAACCACTGTCCTAGTGCTTTGTCACTGCCTTCTACAGCCCTGGGATATCCTGGTGGCCTCCCATCCAAATTCACACTAGATCTGACTTTCCTAGCTCTTTTGGAATCAGCCAAGATCGGTCAGCTTCTGTCACCTTAGCCCAAAACCAGTCACCCATCAGACGCGCTTAGAAGAAAGAAGAAGGGCCTATAATAGCTTCGGGAAATTTCCTTCCTCGGTTAAATCTAATAGACAATCGGTGGTACCGAGGGACACCTGCAGAGGGCTTCGACCTACAGCTTCCCTTCCCAAGTCCCCAGCAGGCCGAGCGGTGCGGGGTGGAGCCGATCGCACTCTTTCCGAGGCGGGGTGGCCCCGGGTAGCGGCGTCTTGTTGGTCTGGGGGGTGCAGAGCCGGCAACAGCATGCAGGTAGAGGAGAAGCGGGTCAGCGGTTTTCGCGCCCCCAGGCTCGCTCGCTGCGGGAAAGAGCGGGCGCTCGGAAGAGCTCGGAGGGCGGGCTGCGTTTGGCCGGGCGATCGCTGTCGGGTCGCCTAGTTCAACGGGGAGGCTGCCGTAGGGAGACCCGTTTGGAGGGACCGGGATGGGGCGAGTGAGTCCCGCCTAATTCGACTGCGGCTTTTGT
This sequence comes from Rhabdophis nuchalis, assembly GCA_039707465.1. Taxonomy (NCBI): domain Eukaryota; kingdom Metazoa; phylum Chordata; class Lepidosauria; order Squamata; family Natricidae; genus Rhabdophis; species Rhabdophis nuchalis. The sequence goes on from CM077643.1 coordinate 146,069,252, forward strand.
TTTTCCTTTCCAGACCAGCTCCAAGCAAGCGGTGCAGGCGGCGGCGCAAGAGCTGCTGAAGTTTGTGCACCGCAGCCCGTCCCCTTACCACGGTAAGAAAGAGGCGGTCGGCGAAATCGGGACCTTTGCCGCCGACCCCGGTGTCACCAGAGGCCTTCCCGGGGTGGCTGTGCCCCTTGCCCGGCTATTAACCCTGCTTACGATGCCTTTTCTTGAATCTTAGGCCTGGTTCCAACACAGTTAACACGAAAAACCTCATTGCCCCTTTTTCAGATTTTTTTTTTACCCAGTATTGGAGTATTCGCGCAGGATTAAAGTTAATGTACTAAAAGCAAGTAGAATGGGGGATGTTTGGTTTGCCAGTATTGCTACCATTTCTTTTTCTTACTCCTGTGGTTTTCCCTACCTTTTCTCTGCCCCCATCCTCGCAAAATCAATCTTTTTTTTAGTGTCCCAATTCTTCTGTGCCACTGCAGAGTGAGAAATTATTAACTTGTCTTTTATCATACTTGTGAGCATTAGGTAAGACAAAGGATAACGTTCTTATTTCTTCCTGAGCCTTAATAATCTTTTTTTTGCAGAACTTTGCTCTTTGTCTTATCTGCAAGCCATGCTTAGCATAATTTGATATTGTTGAATCATTAACGGCACCTTAATTACTTCTTTGAAGCAGAAGGTCACACTTAAAAAAAAATATAGACAGCAAATACAATTTTTAATATCCTTAATCTTCCCATCCCTTTGCCCGTAGGATTTACTATAATTTGATAGTTGACAGAGTCCATCTTTAGAATGACACTTGTTATCAAACAACAAATTATCTTAACTATTTGAATGAAATTCATAATTTTGCCCAATCCTTTTCATTCATTGCTGTTTTTTCTCTCCTTCCTGTTTAAAAAAAAGTTAAAAATTATATGTGCATTTCGCTGACAGATCTTACTATTCCTAACTTTTATAAGTGGCTAGTAGAATGTTCGTGTACTTCTAATGTTCCTTTTTGTACCTGCGTCAGAATTACTGAACTGTAACCTCTGAAGCAAAATAACACCATTTCCAAAGGCTAAACACAACTTGCGTATTATACAGGTATTGTGGGCAGGAGCATCTGCAAGGGAGGTCAAAAGGGTTAGACGATGTAAGCATTCCCTCCTTTTGTATGTGCATTGTGCCATCACAATGTATGAAAAGGGTGAAGCTTGCAGTAAAACACCTGCTTTCATCATTTTGACAAAAGTATCAGATTCTGCAGACGCCTCTGACTGTAGGCACATTCACACAAAAGATTAAGTTGCTCAGGCAGTGTAACATGAGCATGCGCCATGGATATAAATTCCAGCTAATGTTAACCAGAAATGGTGGCTGCTGCAAAATGGCCAGGAAGCTTAACAGAAAAAAGCCACAAATTGGTGTTAGGGAGTTGCATGGAAATGACCCTAGATGTTCATATTAAATAGCCCAACTGGTTTTAGCATATTTGCATCCATGTTTAGCATCCAGTGTTATTGGTTAAGATCCGTTCTCCTACATTAAAATGGTTTTTAAAAAAAATCTTTTAAACCTGTATGCCACCCATCTCATCTGCAGCAACTTTAGGTAGCTTATAGACATTCAACTAAAATGCACTATAAAATATTAAAACAATAAAATAAGGATCATAAATTTAAATTTCAAATAAAATTAAATTCAAATAAATTTGAATTCAGTTAAAATTAAATTCAAATAAAACTAACCAGAATGGAGAGGGAGGGAGGGAGCAAAGTGTACACAGAGAGGGTGGTGGGTATTACCTACTCCATTAGCCACTTCCAAAGTACTATACCCCCAATGGGACCCCAGCCTGCTTGGCACAGCCATATCTTCAAGGCCTTTTGGAAGGCCAAAACAATCCACTTCAGGGGGCATGATGTTCCAGAGGGTGAGAGCCATAGCAGAAAAGGCTCTTCTTCTGGATTTCGCCAGCCCCAAATCCTTGGCTGACAGAGTCCGCAGCATGCCCCTTATGCCAGTGTGACTGGGGTGGAGCACTCCCATTGGGAATATACTCTTATACTCTTTTTAAAGCATGGCTTCGGAGAATCATTAAAATAAAATAAAAAGCTCTGTTCTTAGAATTTTTAAAAAAGAATCTTGCACTGAAATTATGACAAGGAAATTTGGGAAGAACTTTTAGTAAATATTCTCTAACAAGAAGCCCAGAATAAATATTGAGGTTTTATGCTGATGAGGAATGTATTTAGAAATCCAAGGTGCAAAATGCGTTGTATTTGCACTGTGTGTATATGCATCTCTTGCATGAACACATGTATTTCCGATGTAACCGTTTTGTTTCCATCTAGCCCCTTTGCTTCTTAAGTAATTGCCTAATTTCATTTTGTAAGCATCTTGAACGTTCTGTCTTGATCTGCAATCCAAAATGTAATAAACCAAAGTGAGTGCATTAGACTTGGCAGAGGAAGATCACATCTTGAGGCCTTAGGGCCAAAGTTGTGCTGACAGTCTCAGGACAACTTTCCTAATAATTATAAAACCCTAAAATTGCTCCCCAGCTTTATTGACCTCCAACTTTGTTGGGACTGCAACTTTCAGAATTCTCAACTAGCTTGTCCAAAAGCTGAATGACAATTTGGGGAGTTGCAGCCCCACCCAAGTGGTAGAAGGCTGCCTGAGGGTAGCCAGGATAAGATCGCCATCACACCATCTGTTCCTAAGTTGGGTCAAACAATTCTGATAGCCTGATGAGAGCACCAGTAGAGTAGCAACACATCCTGTTAATTTGGAGGTCACCCAGAATTGTGAATCTCTGGAGGAGTTTTATAGAAACTTTCTTGGCCAGATGCCTTTTCTGTTTCCTTTTGTGATTGCTGCTTCTCTTCCTTCCGGCAGTGGTTGCTGAATGTCGGAAAAGGCTGCTTCAGGCTGGTTTCCAGGAACTGAAAGAGACTGAACACTGGGATATCAAGCCTGACAGAAAGGTGCGGAGGAGAAGCGACATCATGACTTTTCTGTACCTTGGTTTGATTTATAGTGGTGTTGCCTTTCACAGTAAAGGAGGGTGGGGTGGAAGTACCTCCAGCTAACTTCCCTGAGGGACAAAGCAAAATATTGATGTCTCCATCATTTTTTTCCCCTCAGTATTTTGTGACCCGAAACTTTTCAACGTTGGTTGCTTTTGCTGTGGGAAGACAATTCCAGCCAGGTAATGGCTTCACAGTGGTTGGAGCTCACACTGACAGTCCCTGTCTGCGGGTAAGCAATGATATAATCCTTGTCTGACATTTTCTGCTCTTGGCTGGATTTCTCCCCCACCTCCCTTGCTTTGACTGATTGTCTTAATTTTCTCTGCTATCACATTCCTCTGATTGTGCTTCAATCAGTATGGCTTCTATCTTCTTTTCCTCTTCACAGCTACAGTTTTCTGTATGGGGGCACTATTTCTGATACATGTTGGAAGGATTTCTGGTTTGGTACTTAGAGCCTCTTTCTTTTGAAAATGACATTAAGTTGCCACGTAATGATTGAACATGGCTCTTGGGGGAGACCTGAGATTGTGGTTGTGTCTTTTCTAGGTGAAACGGTCTTCAACATGTAACCAGGAAGGGACAGTCCAGGTGGCTGTGGAAACATATGGAGGCGGTATCTGGAACACCTGGTTTGACCGTGATCTTTCTGTGGCTGGAAGAGTAATTTTTAAGGTCAGTCCTGCCTGAATTACTCTCCTTCTACATTCTTAGATTTGTACAATTGCAAAAGAACTTGAGGCTCATTTCCGTCCCCATCCAGTATTATAAGGATGTCACATTATTTATTTTATTTTATTTTTTGAATTTATATACCGCCCTATTCTCCCGGGTGGGACTCAGGGCGGTGCACAGAAAGATAAAAACCCACAACAAGTAAAAACGATGTAAAATGGAATTAAATAATTAAACTCTGTGCTAAAATAGTTTAAAATTATTAAAATTCAATTTAAAATTATTTATTAATCTATCTATGTCAGGCCAGCCAGGTGGGAAAAATGTGTTTTAAGTGCCCGGTGGAAGAGACGTAGGTCCGTGATGGTTCAGATGTCGGGGGGGAGGTCGTTCCAGAGGGCCGGACCTGCCACAGAGAAGGTCCTTCCCGTGGGGGTCGCCAGCCGGCATTGACCGGCAGACGGCACCCTGAGAAGGCCCTCTCTGTGGGAGCGGACAGGTCGAAGGGAGGTGTGTGGTAGGATGCGGTCTCGCAGGTAGCCAGGACCCGTGCCATGGAGCGCTTTAAAGATGGTAACTAACACCTTGAAGCGCACCCGGAAGACCACAGGCAGCCAGTGCAGCTCGCGCAGGAGAGGTGTTATACGGGAGTACCGAGAGACTCCCAAAATCCCCCACATGGCCACATTCTGCACTAACTGGAGTCTCTGGGTGAGATAAAGATCTACTCTTGTATTACCTCAATACGTGGCAACAACAGTAGTGGATTTCTTCCCATGGATCCCAAGAAAACATAACAAAAAAGAGTTATCACACGGGAAAAAGTTCATAGGGCAATTTTCCCATCTAAGGTGCCTTGAGAAGGTATATGTTAACTTAGGTAATCTGATTTACAGAACTAGAACCAACTTCTCATGGTTTTTAGTTAACTTTTGGCAGTTGCTTTGTGAAAAAGTCATTGTTCTCTCAGAATGAAGTTGATGGAGGATTAAATGCAAATGTGTATAAATGTGTGTTGGCGTTTAATCCTCCACCCAAATGTCAATGTTTGTGTTGTAAAATAGATTTTCAGAGCCTTATTGTGTAGAAAACCTGTTTTATATTCATTTTTTGATTGGGAATAGAAGCATTAATATTACAGAGCGAGTCCGTAAGACCATATGTATGGTGCAAAGCCTGATTTTAATATTGTTTGAGTGGAACTAAAAACCAAAAAATGACTAATACATTCAAAATCTGATGTTGCTTCTTATCTGAGATGCAGATTTGTCCACCTCCACCTGAGCACAGAGCTTCCAAACAGCCGATTTTGTTTTTGTATCCAATTGCATTATTAAGACATGCTGGTACAAGAGGAGAGATATAGGTATGATTACAGTACTAATGTACTGGAACATGTTATTTGCACATATTCAGAGAAGTTAATGTTCTCTTCGTTTAATATGCCTAGAAACAAAAATTGCTACTGTTTGCAATTTGGAGTATACCGACAAGTGACAGAAATCAAAATATGTCCGTTCATTTTCTGTCTGTATGGGATGAGAAAATTGTTCTTAAGTTATATTAAATTGGGTGCCAGATACCTTTTTTCCTTTTGTCTTTAAAAAAATTATGTTGCTGCAAATGCCCATTTTTAAACTTTAAAAAGAGTCATTTTAAAGGGGTGCTCTGCATACCTAATAAATAGATATTAACTTTAGGTAAAGGTTCCTCTGACAAATATGTGCTAGTCCAGTGATGACGAACCTATGGCACGGGTGCCACAGGTGGCATGCGGAACCATTTCTTAGGGCACGCAAGGCGTTGCCCTGCCAGCACTAGCGCGCATGTGTGCACTGGCCAGCTGATTTAGGCCTTCTTTTGAGGTAGTTTTTCGCCCTCTGGAGGCTTCAGGGAAGCTCCTGAAGCCTCTGGAGGTGGGGAGGGGAGGTTGTTTTCACCCTCCCCAGGCTCCTAGAAAGCCTCTGGAGCTTGAGGAGGGCGAAAAAAGCACGCCAAAAGCAGGGGGTCGCGCAGATAGCATTATCGGTTTGGCACGCCCTTGCACGACCCCCCTGCGCTCCCCCCGCTTTTGGCACATGAGCCAAAAAAGGTTAGCCATCACTGTGCTAGTCATTCCCGACCTACTCTAGGGGGCAGTGCTCATCTCCATTCCAAAGCCAAAGAGCCAGTGCTGTCTGAAGATGTCTCCATGGTCATGTGGCCGGCATGAGTAAATGCTAAAGGGATATGGAACGCTGTTATCTTCCCACCAAAGATGGTTCCTACTTTTCTACTTGCATTTTTACGTGCTTTCGAACTGCTAGGTTGACAGAAGCTGGGACAAGTAACGGGAGCTCACTCCGTTACACAGCACTAGGGATTCAAACCGCCGAACTGCCGACCTTTCTGATCGACAAGCTCAGAGTCTTAGCCAATGAGCCACTGCATCCTAAGCCACTGCGTATCAACTTTAGATAGGTACATTTGTGAATAAAAAGTTGCAAGACTGCTGTACGTATCAGGTTTCGTTCTGAAACCATGTGACATTAACAAAAGGATTCTGGGAATTCATTAAAACTAGGGATTTAAGCTGAAAGTTTAAAGTATTTGCCTTTTAGTGTCCTCTCTCTAATTTGCTTCCCATTTTAAGTTTCCCAAATTAGGTTTCCCATGTTACTCAGATGAGCAAAGTATATATTCTGCTATGAAAAATACTCCTCGGGTGTCAAATATTGCTTGGGTTTCAAAACTCAAGAGGAAAAAGAGAAGAAAATCTTTTTAGTGCATCTTAAAAATAATTTCAGCAAGGCTGTGTTTGATTGCTCTTGGAGGAATGGTGGGAAATTAATTTTATCTATTTAGGTTTGAAAAAATAGTACAGGAAATTGCACATTGCATCTGATAATAAATAGGGAAAATAAAATTGCAGCTAGAACCTGTTTAATATAAACAGACTACTTTTGAGAAGACTTGGACACAGTGATAATTTTTCCAGATTATTAAATGAGTTTGCCTTTATTCACATAAGTTTCTTGTTCTCATGTTTTTAAGACCACCTGAAAATACATTCATAATTTATGCAGTGCTTTGGATTGGAAACAGAAGGAAACATGAACGTGCATATTGTGCATAAGTTTCCATGTCCCTTCCAAAACACTTCTTTTCTGCTTCAGATTTAAACTGCTGCACACCAATGCAATGCACTAGAAGGATAGGATAGGACTGTGATGGCGAACCTATGGCACGCATGCCACAGGTGGCACGTGGAGCCATTTGTCAGGGCACGCGAGGCATTGCCCTATCAGCTGGCCAGCGTGCATGTGCACACTGGCCAGCTGTCTTCAGCCTTCTTTTTGCCCTCTGAAGGCTTCCTAAAGCCTCCGAAGTGCGAAAAACCATCTCTATGGGCAAACCGGATGTTCAGGAACATACTTCCAGTTTGCTCATAGGATGGGTTTTAGCCCTCCAGAGTGTTCAGGAGGCTCCCCTGAAGTCTCTGGATGGCAAAAAGCAATCCTACAAGCTCATAGAATCGTTTTTTGCCCTCTGGAGCCTTCAGGGAAGAAGCCTGAAGGCTCCGGAGGGCTAAAACTGGCCCTATGAGCAAACCGGAAGTCCATTCCTGAATTTCTGGTTTGCTCGTAAGGCTGGTTTTTCACACTCCAGAGGCTTCAGGGAAGCTCCTGAAGCCTCCGGAGGGCCTCCAGGGAAGTCGGGAAGCTGTTTTTGCCCTCTCCAGGCTCCTATAAAGTCTCTGGGGAGGGCGAAAAAAGCATGCCAAAAACGGGGGGAGTGCTGGTCATGCTCGCATGCACGCTGGGATCATGCGCTTAGCATTACGGGTGTGGCAAACCAGTGCATGACTCCCCTGCGCTTCCCCCGCTTTTGGCACGCGAGCCAAGAAAGGTTCACCAACATTGGGATAGGAGATTTCAACAATTGGCAAAGATGCATTCAGTGAGCTGCTAGTCTCTTTGTGTATCAACACTTGTCCCTCTTGATTTGTGGTTTCTCAAGTACAGTTGCAAGAAAAAGTATGTGAACCCCTTGGGATTACGTGGAGTTTTGCATGAATTGACCATAAAATGTGCTCTGAACTTCATGTAAGTCACAACAATAAACAAACACAGTCTGCTTAAAATAATACTACACAAACATTAGAGGTTGGCATGGTTTAATTGAACATAACATGTAAACATTCACAGTGCAGGGAGGAAAAAGTATGTGAACCTGTGGACTTAATACCTGGTTGACCCTCCTTTGGCAGCAATAACCTCAACCAAACATTTCCTGTAGTTGCAGATCAGACCTGCACAACGATCTGGAGTAATTTTGGACCACTCCTCTTCACAAAACTGTTTCAGTGTAGCAATATTCCTGGGATGTCTGGTGTGAATCGCTCTCTTAAGGTCATGCCACAGCATTTCAATCGGGTTGAGGTCAGGACTCTGACTGGGCCACTCCAGAGGCGTATTCTGTGCTGTTGAAGCTATTTTTTTGTTGAATTACTTGTATGCTTTGGGTCATTGTCCTGTTGCATCACCCATCCTCTGTGGAGCTTCAGTTGGCGGACAGATGGTCGTACGTTTTCCTGCAAAATGTCTTGATAAACTCTGGAATTCATTGTCCCATCAATGACACCAATCCGTCCAGGCCCTGAGGCAGCAAAGCAGCCCCAAACCATGATGCTCCCTCTGCCATGTTTTACAGTGGGGATGAGGTTTTGTTGTTGGTGTGCTGTGCCTTTTTTTCTCCACACATAGTGTTGTGTGTTCTTCCCAAACAACTCAATTTTGGTTTCATCTGTCCACAGTATATTTTGCCAGTAGTGCTGTGGAATATCCAGGTGCTCTTTTGCAAACTTCAAACGTGCTGCAATATTTGTTTTGGACAGCAATGGCTTCCTCCGTGGTGTCCTCCCATGTACTCCATTCTTGTTTAATGTTTTCCTTATTGTAGATGTGTCAACAAAAATGTTAGCATGTGCCAGGGACTTCTGTAGGTCTTTAGCTGACACTCTAGGATTCTTCTTTACCTCATTAAGTATTCTGCGCTGTGCTCTTGCAGTCATTTTTACAGGACCACCATGCCTAGGGAGAGTAGCAACAGTGCTAAACTTTCTCCATTTGTAGACAGTCTGTCTTACTGTGGATATATGAACATCAAGGCTTTTGGAGATACTTTTGTAACCCTTTCCAGCTTCATGCAAGTCAACAATTCTTGATCGTAGGTCTTCTGAGAGCTCTTTTCTGCGAGGCATGGTTCACATCAGACAGTGCTTCTTGAAACCAGTAAACCCAAAACAGGTGTGTGTTTTTAAAGGGCAGGACAGCTGTCAGCAACACATCCAATATCATCACACTGATTGGAGTCAAGGTTGGCTCACTCCTGGTTCCAATTAGTTCTTGGAGATGTCATTAGGCTAGGGGCTCACATACTTTTTCCTCCCTGCACTGTGAATGTTTACATGTTATGTTCAATTAAACCATGGCAACTAATGTTTGTGTAGTATTATTTTAAGCAGACTGTTTGTTTATTGGTGTGACGTAGATGAAGTTAAGAGCACATTTTATGACCAATTCATGCAAAACTCCATGTAATCCCAAGGGATTCACATACTTTTTCTTGCAACTGTACATGCTGGATTTTTATTTCCTTAGGTCTGCAAGTATGAAACGGGGACTCTTGAAATCTTTAGGATTTCAATATGTATAAGGAATATGGAGACAGAAAACACTGAATCAAACCTTTTGGCGTTCAAGTTTAGTAGAAACAAACATACCAAGAGTTTGCATATGCATCACATTATTTGAATATGTAGTATAAATTAGTAATTGCAAACAATAATGATTGCATTTGTACCAGAGGTGGGTTGCTCCTGGTTCGGCCCTGCTCAGCCGAACCATTAGTGGAATTCAGGCCTGGGTTGCAGAACCTGCAGTGATCCAGGCCTGCCACGCCCCTGAACCAGTTCACTTGCAGCTGCTGGGCCCCCGCCATTAGTGGCTGCGTGTGCACAGTTCACTGTAAATTGTTCTGTGCATGTGCACAGACAATGCCGGACAATGCCGGACAATGCCGACTGGCGACACCCAGGGGAAGAGCCTTCTCTGTGGCGGGCCCAGCCCTTTGGAACGACTTACCCCCTGAACTTCGCACCATCTCCGACCTCCGCCTCTTCCGCAAGTGTCTAAAGACACATTTGTTCCATCTAGCCGGCCTAGCGTAACCTCCCTAACTGACTTTTAGATAGTTTTAAATTTGGGGATTTTAATTTGGTTTTTAGCGCAGGATTTTGTTGAATAAGTTTTTAAAATTTTATATGGTTTTTGTATGTATTTTTAATATTCCTGTGCGCCGCCCTGGGTCTGTCTGGAGAAGGGCGGGGTATAAATGTAATAAATGAAATGAAATAAACAGAGCGCGCACATGCGGGGTGGGGTGGGGGTGGCGAACCGGTAGTGAAACCAGCAGCAACCCACCCCTGATTTGTATAATATGCAATCGCTTGGGACCAGCTAACCTGAAGGCTTGCCTTTTTCCAAGAGTCTCTAGCCATCCTAACTCAGTCCAGCAGAATGGGCATACTGCAGATCCCATCAGCCGAAGGGGACGAGATGGGCTTTTTTGCTGTAGTTCCTGCCCTATGGAATATCTTCCCTTTGGTGATTAGAATGGCCCCAACCCTGGTAGCCTTTCACAAAGCCCTAAAGCCTGGCCATATTCTGAATTCGGGGTGCTGAATGTGTCAAGAGCCCCCTTTCCTGGTTTTAATGCTAAGTGGCCAACTATCTCGGCTGCTATGTACATTTAGTTTGGATGTTTTCATTGGTTTTTTTTCTTGTTTTAAAATGTTTTTTATGTCTTAATTGTAATATATTTTTTGAATTTTGAGCTTTCCAAAGATTGAGATGGATTCCATTGATTGAGATGGATGGCTATAGAAAACGGAAGGAAGGAAGGAAGGAAACCCCAAAGAAGCCCTGTTACAGTCAGCATATAGCATGCCAACTATAAACATATGCCAATAAGAAGCCTGCAAGTGTAGATTATCTCTTCCTTGCATTCTCCAGATATGATTCCCAGAATTTCATGCCATCAAGATGGCAATTTTGGGAACTCCATTCCCAATATTTCTGGATAACCAAATTATGTGAAACTGGTCTATTAAGGACTTGAGAGTTTATTAAACAGTTGATAACTTCTAGATGAAGAGCTGAAGGCGCTAAAGCAGGGGTCGGGAACCTTTTTGGCTGAGAGAGCCAGGAATGCCACATATTTTAAAATGTAATTCCGTGAGGGCCATACAATATGTTTAAAACTAAATACAAGTAAACGTTTGCATTTTATGTAAGACCAACACTTTTAAAGTACAATAAGTCTCTTAATTCTTTTTCTTTCTTTCTCTCTCTCTTTTTTTCTGTGTGTCTCTCTCCTCCCTTCCTCTCTGTCACTCTGTGTGTGTGTGTGTCTGTCTGTCTTTCTGTCTCTTACTCACTTAATCACTTACTCTGTGTATGTGTGTTTGTGTCTGTCTGTATCTCACTCACTCACTCACTTAATCACTCACTCTCTCTCTCTGTGTGTGTGTTTCTGTCAGTCTCTCTCTGATTCCCTCCCTCCCTCCCTCTCTCTCTGTGTGCCTGTCTCGTCTTCTGGTCGCAGCCCCACTCCGTGGAAAACATATCTGCGCGCACTGCACAATTACAGCCCGGAGCAGGACCACAGCCCCTCTCCCAACTGGTCCTTCCTTGCTCGGAGGGAAGCTTCTGCAGAAGCCCAGGCAAGAGAACAACTTCCTGTCATTACGAACTCTCCAAGGCTGTAATTATACAGGCTGTCTGCACGCGCCTATGTTTTCCATGGTGTGGAGCACCGGCCGTGGAAAACATAGGCGCGTGCGCACAGCCCATACAATTATAGCCTCGGAGACTTCGTAGCGGCAGGAAGTTGTTCTCACTCACCTGGGCTTCTGCAGAAGCTTCCTCCAAGCAAGGAAGGACCAGTTGGGAGAGGGGTTGTGGTCCTGATCCGGGCTGTAATTGTGCGGCGCGCGCGTGGCTATGTTATTTATATAGATTTGTCTGCGAGCCAGATACAGCCATCAAAAGAGCCATAGCTGGCTCGCGAGCCATAGGTTCCCGACTCCTGCACTAAAGTATGGTAATATCCTTGCTCAATGGAGATGTATAAAGATTGGTTCTAAAACTTGATATTTCTTCCTGTGTCGAAGCCAGCACACATTTGGTTATATGCCACCTTGAGTATTTCTGCTTAAGCAGACACACCTCTGAAAAATAAAGTACGTTGCGTACACCCAAAAATAGAATCCTGTGGAATTGTTGTAGCTTTGTAGGTCAATAACCGTCAATGAAAAGTTCATCTTGAAAAGCACTCGCGGCCGAAATAGACATAATACAAAGGATCTGTCTTCAAATCAGCCGTTTCCTATTTGGTAGCATTGTCGTTAAGGATTGTTACATTTCCTCTTTAGCCAGCCACTAAACACTGGGGCTGGGAAATTAAAAATAAAGCTGGTCTGATAAAAATCAGAGCCATGAAATTCGCCCCATCTGTTCTTAGTTAAAGTTCAATGGTGCACTTATTCAGGCCATTGGAACTGATTTTCTTTTGACAGCCGTTAAGACAGAATTACTTGCTGGAGCTCTTTCCTGAAGAAACTTTCTTCTATGCTACCCTTTTTTTTCCTTTTTTTTTTATAAATAATTTTTATTCAACATTTTTTATACATTAACATCACAATTACACTTTTACAGCTTTCCGTTATCGGTATTTCTTTTTTCTAATTTCAGGCTTTCCATTCTACAACCTATTGTCATTATATATATTTCTCCTTGTTTCATATTTACTCATTTTACAATATTTATATCTCTGTTACTTTCTGAATTTTACAATAATTATATCTCTCTTACTTTCTGAATATATACCATCTCCTGTTATTATATTTTCTATGTGTTCCTTATGCATTGATTTTACATCTCTTTTCAAGCCAATTATACCACCTATTCCATGTCTTATAGTACTCTGTTTCCTCTCTGTCTCTTAGTTCCATCGTTAATTTGTCCATTTCCACGCATTCTAGCACCTTTGAAGGAACGGCTACCCTTTTTTTCATCATGAGATTTATAATCATGGAGATCAAACAACAAGGGTTTTCTACTGCTTTCTTTTTCACTGCAGGAGCTGACCACAGGGCGGCTGGAGCAACAGCTAGTGAAGGTGGAACAGCCCATTCTCCGCATCCCAAATTTGGCCATCCATCTCCAGCGCAATGTGAATGAGAGCTTTGGACCAAACACTGAGAAAAACCTGTGAGAGAGTAAACAGTCCTTGTCCTGTATTGTCTCAAACAAGGAGCCTTTCTTGGAAGCTTTTATGCTGGGTCCAGTCAGCTAGTCAGCCTTTAGGAAAAGAGATCTCGGGAGCCCCGTTTACCGACTTCCTTTCTAGCAAGGGCTAGCAATGCATAGGAGCTTTGCTGGGTTAGGCCGAAGCCATATTTATTGCAGCGTGTTAGTCCCAAACGAAATGGCTCTAGGACAGTGTTTCTCAACCTTGGCGACTTTAAGTCCTGTGGACTTCAACTCCCAGAATTCCCCAGCCAGCTGTCGCCAAGGTTGAGAAACACTGCTCTAGGTGTTCCGGAAATCCACAAAAAGCAAGGCACAGGTGTGGTAGTCCCGTCTCCCTACTATTCCACACCAATTGGGGAACAATCCTGTTCGTTTCTTAAATGTATATGTGTGTACTTTGTGCTACGTCTTGCAGTACTGAATCCTATAGATCAGGGGTGTCAAACTCAAGGCCTGTGGACCGCACCCGGCCTGCAGGTTGCTTAGATCTGGCTTTTTCGGCTACCCTGGACTGGCCCGCGGTGCCTCTGTCAGTGAAAACAGAGCACGTGGCCCTCCCGATCTCCATTTTCACTGGCAAAGGGTTGCAGGAGGCCATCACTGAAAACGGAGACCTGGAGGCCATTTTTGCTGGCAGAGCACTCAGACCTCCACAGGCGTCCCCGACACGAGTGACATCAAGCTGGCTATGCCCATCCTGGTCCCCTGAGGTGAAACACAACTCTGATGTGGCCCTCAATGAAATCGAGTCCGACACCTCTGCCCTAGATCAACTCTATGCTGTGGACAAAAGTTCTGATTGTCCCGTACGCATACACACACACTCACACAGAGTGTAATCTTTTGTCAGTGTGACATTCTGAGTTGCTAACTACTTCTCCAAGAGATCTGCCTCAAGGCTTTTTCCCCTGTACATTTTCTCTTCTCTTTTAATCAAACCAAATAATCATCTGGAAAATAAAGTATGAATTACCTGCTTTCAATATGCATATATATATATATGATACTGCTTTTATTACGAGCCCCTTTGATTTCTCTTGGTTAAGGTAGTTGCTATTAAAGTAGAGTCCACCTCGAAATAAACATATGTAAAGTTTCAATGTTGGACCAGATTTACTCAGAACAGATTTCTTGAACCTGTGGAGTATAACTATTGCTATTCTGTCCCGTTCCCTGCTTGATACAGGAAATCATGAGCAAGGAGTGTCCTCAATCAAGAGCACCCAACTAAAAGATTGCTAGAAAGGGAGGGCTTCATTCATTTCTTGGCAATTCACTCCAGCGATTTTCTACTTTTCCAATGACCTTTTCTGCTTTCCCAATGTTCCCACCGATGAGAGTGATCTTTAGCGATTTCCCATCTTCCTGCCTTTCGATTTCTCTTACTGACCTAGAGGACCTACAGTCCTTTGGAGCAGTTACCGAGGTGGGGATAGAAGACTACAAGCTCAGGAAAAAGTTATGAAGGTTTTTCTCTTCCTACGGTCAGTCAGCAGCCTTTCTCCTCCAGCTTGGAAACCTCTCAGGATCTGACCATGACCTTCAAACTTTTACTTGAGGGCTTAGTTTGCATTTGTAGTAACTGAATAGAAGGATGGAGTCGGCCAGGGGAATAGAGTCCATCTCACAGTGATAGGGGGAAAAATGTTCACATTTTCTTTCAGAAAACTGCATCTCTATGCAAAGGAGCCTTGTTGTGTTAGAAGTGGTGAACTACTACCCAGGCTATTCTTCAACTCTTGGATGCTTTGGTAATATTCTGAGAAAAATAGGAGAAATATCTAGAGTAGTTTTCCAAACATCACACCCTTTAAATCAGTTGGGCTAGATCCCCATTTCCCCATCCCCAGTATTTTGCAGATTGAGAATAACAGATGATGTAATCCAGGATTTGTGGGCATTACTTCTATTTGGGGATGAAAAGTGTATAATTTACTACCAAGACCGAGTGGCTGTGGTTTCCGGCTGCCCGGTTCAACCAGCTGACTCCATCGCTGGCCATAGGGGGCGAACATCTTGCCCCTGTGGATGGGGCGCGCAACTTGGGTGTCCTCCTGGATACCCGGCTGTCCATGGAAGATCAAGTGACAGCCGTGGCCAGGAGGGCGTTTTACCAGGTTCGCCTGGTACGCCAGTTGCGCCCCCTATTGGACCGGGATGCCCTTCGCACAGTCACTCATGCTCTCGTGACATCCCGACTGGACTATTGTAACTCTCTCTACATGGGGCTCCCCTTGAGGTGCACCCGGAGACTGCAGTTGGTCCAGAATGCAGCCGCGCGAGCAATAATGGGAACCCCTAGGTTTGCCCATGTAACACCGCTCTTGCGCGAGCTGCACTGGCTACCTGTCGTCTTTCGGGTGCGCTTCAAGGTGTTAGTTATCATCTTCAAAGCGCTCCATGGCTCGGGACCTAGCTATCTGCGGGATCGGATCCTGCCGCATACTTCCTCACGGCCGATTCGCTCCCACAGAGAGGGTCTTCTCCGGGTGCCGTCCACTAGACTTTGTCAGCGGGCGACGCCCAGGGGAAGGGCGCTCTCTGTGGCGGGCCCTGCCCTCTGGAACGACCTCCCCCCCGATATTAGAACAACCACGGACCTCCGTTCCTTCCGTCTGAAATTGAAAACGCACTTTTTCTGCTTGGCCGGCCTAGGGTAGCCTCTCTTCTATAGTTTTATAGGGTTATATGATTTTAGTATATTGGGGAATTTTAGCGCAGGGTTTGATGTTTAATTTGTTTTTATTGAATTATGTGTATTTCTATGTGTATTTATTGTTTTAACTTCCCTGTGCACCGCTCCGAGTCCCCTTGGGGAGAGGGAGCGGTCTAGAAATTAAATTATCTCTTATCTTACCTACATGCAGGATGTTCTACTTGCTTCCTCAGCTCTGAATTCTGCTGCCTCTGTAATTTTAGCTTCTAAGATTCCCCAGGGAGCAACTCATAACAGCCAATTCATTGGCTTTTCACAGGATTCCAATTCTGGCCACTCAAGCCCAGGAGATATTGGAGAAGGGAGACTCCATAACAGAAGACAGCTGCACCCAATCTTTCCAGGTAAGAAGATAGTGGTTGCAGTCGGGGGTAGGTTCTGGCTTCTGTTACTGTTGGTTCACTCGGGCACGCTTCATGCCCTTGATACGTGCTTCGTGCTTCGTGCATCTGCACAGTAGTAAAAAAATTGCTTCTGTGCATGCACAGCAGCAAAAAACCTATGGCGCTGATAAAACTGGTTCGGGGGAGTGACCGGCCAAGTTACTACCTACTTGGCCAAAGCAGGCCGAAGCAGTAGGAACCCACCTCTAGTTGCAGTATACTCATCAGTCTGTTGTCAGTCCTAAGCTGTTGGCTGGGAAAGGGGTCATGCGAGGGAAAACCTGTCTCTGTCACCATAGAGTGTTTGCCAGGTTGTTGCGCATTCTTAACTTCTCTTTTTCTACCAGAATCGCCATGCTCCAATTCTGATTTCCCTTCTCTGCTCCCAGCTGGAAGTGAAACCTGAACAACTGGTAGAGATGGAACTGTGTTTAGTAGATACCCAACCTCCAGTAAGCACAGCTTTATTATTTTTGCATTGTTACATACCATATTTTTCGGAGTATAAGATGCACCAGAGTATAAGATGCACCAAGATTTTAAAGAGGCAATTTAAAAAAAAAAAAAAGTTTTTGCACTCTGCAAGCCCTCCCAAAAATGGCCCATTTTTCGCTCATTTCTGCCTTCCCCAGCCCCCAGGAGCACTTTGGAAACCACCTAAAGGCTCTGCACGACCATTTTGGTGAAGGGGGCAGGGTTTCAGGAGACCAAAAATGCTGTATTCAGTGTATAAGACGCATCCAGATTTTCAGCCTCTTTTTTGAGGGAAAGGTGCAAATACGGTAATGAGTTGGGGTGGATGTTCATTCAGGTGGCTTGTGTTTAGACAGTCCTACATTTTGAAGGGCGTGTTGCAACAAAGATGAAATCATGTTCTTTTGTAATATAACTTGATTTTCTAGAAAAACCATTAAGTGAGATTTGTCAGGAAGTTGAGACTTATTCCACCTTCACATTCTCCTTTGTTTTCATTTATTTGCTCACAGATAGGCAGGTATGAGAGATACATAGATGAGGGTATACTAGGAAGGACAAAAACATTTCCCAAATTAGGGCGATGCAGCTGCTAAGAAGGTAACTGATGTTTGAGAAAGTATTAAGAACAAAAGAATCCAGAGTATGAGAAATAATTCTTGTATTTTGCCTTGGTTATACCTGCTCTGGTTATACCCCTTATGGGGTGTTGTGTCCAGTTCTGAGCATTGCAATGCAATCAAAATGGATCGCAAACCATTGAAGACAAGAAAATGAGGGGCTTGGAAACCCAAGTCCTAGGAGGAAGGAAAGTTTATTTGTTTGCTTATGAGATTTGTCCACTGTCTGAAATCTGAATAGATTATAGGCAGTTTACAGAACTGGTTTAAGATTGAGGGGAAATATAAGGGGGTTGGCAAATAGATTTCTTTGTCATCTCTGAGGGCAAGACGAGAGCCATTGGGTAGAATCTGTAGGGATTTAAACTCAGGTTAGATATTCTGAGGAAATTCTTGACAATAGCAGTAGTCAGCTTGTGGGATGGGTTACCTCAGAAAGTGGTGTGTTTCCCCTTAGCAGAGACAAGATAGCCATCAGACCAAAGTGCTTTAGCAGATCCTATAAACAAGACATTAAGCTAGATGTCCTTTAAGCTACCTGTCAATTATATCGTTCTATTTATTTATTTTTTTGCCCCATGACTTCCCAATAGACACTGGGTGGTGCCTTCAATGAATTCATATTCTCTCCTCGCCTGGATAACCTCCACAGCTGCTACTGTGCCCTGCAGGTAAGTAACTTAAGTTACGGGATATCAGGAGGCAGTGCTGCTTTCTTGTTGCTATGCTGCTAACTCAGCACCCAGGAAAGGGCTACACCAGAACCTACACCGTGTTTCTGCATGTTAGTCACAGGTAGTTCTCTTGACTTACGACCATTCCTAGTTACTGAAGCAACTGACTTACGACGAGTCCTTGCAATTGTAGCAACATTCCTGTGATCAAATGCCAACTAGCATGTATCTACCGTGTTTCCCTGAAAATAAGACAGGGTCTTATTTTCTTTTGACCCCTGAAATAAGCGCTTGGCCTTATTTTTGGGGAGGTCTTATTATTTTTGAGGTGCAGGAGGCAGCAAGCGTGGTCACCTCATGACTGCTGCTGTGTTGCAATATTATTGGGGAGGGCTTATTTTCAGGGGAGGGCTTATTTTAGCGCATGCACTCAAAAGCCCGATTGGGCTTACTATCCGGGGAGGTCTTATTTTCGGGGAAATAGTACTACGGTTTCAGCGTCCCAAAGCCACATGATCACCACTTGCGACCGCCCCGGGAGCTTCTGGCAAGGAAAGTCAAGAGTGGGGGAAGCCAGATTTGCTTAATGACAGATTTGCTTGACCACAGTAAAAAGTTGTAAAATCTCTGAGCAACGGAAGTTCCCTCCCAGTTGTCATAAGTCAAGGACTACCTGTACCTGCTGTTTGCTCTCCATGCGTTGTCTGGTTTTCTGCTGTGCTTTAAATGAAAGTCACTTTGGAGGCCCATATACATCAGGGTCTTCCTGCAGGCTGAGCTGAACAGGTGAGGTGAGTTAAGCTACATCCTCTGGTGCTCAAGAGGGCTGTAGGCGCTCTACTTTGTGTTACTGGCAGAGGTCTCAGCTCAATATTATCTTCCCTGCGCTTAAAAAAAATGGCTCTGCGGGTCCCGTTCCTTGAAGGAGATTGCTACTCTAGAAGCCTGTTAGGAAAGCCATGCATCTGAGATCACCTGCTTTGTACATAGATGTGTGTCGGGAAAGGGCTTGTGACCCTCCCATCACAAGACCTAATGACCACACGAAGCCCTTATAAGCAGAAGAACACCAACACTGACATTCCCGCTGAAATTCTGCTGAAGATGGTACCTAGCCTGGTAACAAAATGTTCAGACACCAACCCACAAGCCACGGTCATTCTATCCCCGAGCTGCAGCTATTTGCCACTATTGCAGGACTTGTAATGTGGGGGGATTGGGAAAAACAGCAGACTATTGTTTTTAACTGGGCTTGATGCTTAAAGACAGATTGGATAGACAGATGCAGAAAATACATAGGGGGAAATATCTGTTCTAACCTAGGCTCCCCAAAAGCACGGAGCCAACTCCTCATCCCGATAAAGCCCCTTTTATTTAGTTTAAAGTGAATTCCTCTCCAGCAAAGTCCCAGCCAACAATCTTTCAAGAGATTTCGCAACTACAGACCTTTATCAGGTTTGGAGAGCGGCCAGGCAGATATCTTCCAAACGCCACTCTAGCAGTCAATACTTGGGAAGAAGTCAGGAACAGATCTTCACACTAACGAATTGAATTACCATATTTTTCGGCGTATAAGACACTCCGAAGTATAAGACACACCTAACTTTTGGGGAGGAAAACAAGGGGGGGAAATCTGCTTCTGCCTCCCAGCAATTTACCTCTTTGCAACAAACAGGAAACAGTACAGACAATGTACACTGTTTGTAGTTTTACATTTCAGACTATACTTGTACAGATTCTGTTAAAATTGAGGTGGTTTCTGGAAGTATAGCTATTCTCTGCTATTTAAAAGAAGATACAATAGCACTGGGCCTCTTCAGATCAAGCATTTATTTTAAAAAGCTTCTTCATTTTGTTAAGTTGCCTATAACAATAAAGCAGTCTTTAAAAAATAAGTCTAATAATTTGAGCATTCTATAGGCATTTATAGTTATTGACTTACCTTCTTGCAGCAAACAGCCTGATTAGCACAAGACAAAAAAAATCTGCCTCTGCCTTCCAGCAATTTGCCTTGTGGAGCAAACAGCACGTTTCACTTTCAGTTTAAGTCAGCCTGCCGATCATCAGCTGTTTCAGGCTGTAGGAATTGTGATAGCCTATTGTAACCTCCACAAGTCCCATTTTCCCCGTTTGCTGCAAGGAGGTAAATGGCTGGGAGGCAGAGGCCAAAGGGTGGGGTTGGAGGGCGGGGGGCTACATTCAGTGTATAAGACGCATCCAAACTTTCACCTTCTTTTAGGGGGGAAAAGGTGCGTCTTACACTCCCAAAAATATGGTAATTGTCTCTTGCAAACACCCCTCCACTTTCACTCCTCTTTATTCCCTATGGGAGGGGCCATTCACCATCCACCTGTGGCTTTACTCCCGAGTCGACCCTTGTTCCTTAGCTGTTTCCTTCTGCTGGCAGCTCTGCACATGCCCACACTGGGAACAGGATCCAGCTGTTCTGCCCCACGGATGTCCAACTCCGAAGACAGCTGCTAAATGTCAGGTGGCCTTGGCCCCATCTCTGCCTCCGATGCAGAGCACTCATCAGAGCCTTCCCCAAACTCCAGGACTGGTCCATGTTCTTCCCCAACCTCCTCATTGCCCTAATCTTCTGCCAGATGTGCTGGCGGGCCACAACAATGTTTTGCGGACAAACATAGAAGGGGAAGGAATGGCACAAGGGAAAGGAAGCTACCTTCCCTGTCAAGTCCCTTCAGACTTAGTTTAATGAAGGAAGGCAAGGTAACAGGGAAGATAACTCCTCTAAACAAAACATCAGGTTCCTCTATGCTGGGTCAATTGCTGATTAAAACATCTGATGCGCATATCACTGAAGCCTGGCTGAACTGAGTTATTCTGTTAACACCCCCCATCCAGCTTTGTCTCCATGGTGGTGTTGCATGCTGGGACCTGACAGCAGGGAGGTAGAATATCAACTTCCCCTGCACCTCAGGACAGACAACTGGTTTTGAATATGCACTGCTGCTTTGAATGGCCAGGAGAATTTATGCACATTATTTGCTCTACTTTTCACAGTCTCCTTCTGAGCTCTGGAGTGACCTTGGATGACCTCTGCTTTCTGTTCTAGAGCACCTCTTAACATAACGTGTGCTTCAGATCCATGCATGGACCAAATGTACTTCGGCTGGGTCTGTGCACAGATGAAACGTATGGCTTGGTCCAGGGAAGGCTCCTCGTGTAAATCCAGACCTTGCACATCCCCTATACATAAGATAGATCTGTTGGATCAGGCCAAGTCCCATCTTACTCTAGCAATCTTGTTTCTCTGCAGTACCCATAAGCGGGATATGGCAATGTGCTCCTTGTCACTGTGGTATTCCTGTAACATCTGGAGGAATGCTGCTTTCAACTTGGGGGCCACATTGAGCCTCCCACTTCATTTGGCCTTCGCAATGAATTTTTCCAATCCTCCTTGTTTAAAACCAAGTTATTGGCCTAAAGGTTGAACTCTAGCAACTGAACCAATCATTGTTAGTCTGAGATATTTCGTTCGATAGAATCTTCATTGACGTATTGCAACGCATTTTGGGGAGAAACCCCTGAAACTGGTGTGGCAAGAATTGGTACATTCCAACGAGACTCTGCCTAACTAATTTTGTTCTGAAGAAGTTGCTTGGATGAGCAACGAAACGTCTCAGATTAACCAAAATTGGTCCAGTTGCCATGAGTCAACCTTTAGCGACACCTTTGGCCTTGGTGATTGAGTCTTCATTGACATTCAAGTTAGTGGCCATTTCATGTGTTATGGCAGTGATGGCGAACCTTTTTTGGCTCGCGTGCCATGGGGGGGGAACGCAGGGGGGTTGTGCGCGGGTGTGCCACACCCCTAATGCAATGTGCCCCCCAGTGTGCATGACAGGCGCTCCCCTCTCCATTTTTACATGCTTTTTTCACCCTCCCCAGGCTCCAAAGGCTTTATAGGAGCCTGGGAAGGGCGAAAAGAGGGCCCCCCCTGGAGGCCCTCTGGAGGCTTCAGGAGCTTCCCTGAAGGTTCAGGAGGACTAAAAACAACGCTACGAGCAAACTGGAAGTCACTTCCGTTTTGTCCATTGGGTTATTTCTTGTCCTCCGGAGCCTTCAGGGAAGCCTCCGGAGGGCTCCGGAGGGCTTAAACCGGTCCTACGAGCAAACCGGAAGTCCGTTCTCAAACTTCTGGTTTGCCTGAAAGGCTGGGGTTTTTTGCGCTCCGGAGGCTTCGGGAAAGCTCCTGAAGTCTCCAGAGGACCTCTGGGGGGGGCGGGGGGGCTGTTTTTGTCCTCCCCAGGCTCCTATAAAGCTTGGGGAGGGTGGAAAATGGCTGAGCTCAACCCCTCGTGTGCCCTGATACATGGCTCTGCGTGCCACCTGTGCCACATGTGCCATAGGTTCGCCATCCCGGTGTTATAGCAATGAATTCACTCTTAATTATGCCTTGTATGAAGAAGCACTTCCACTCAGCTATCTCAGATGGTCTCTCATTCTAATATTTTGAGGAAGGAAGACAAGACACACTCCCTATCTTCTCCCTGCCATGTTTTTTATAAAACCTAGCATGCTGCTTTTCTTTTCCAAGGCAAGAAGTCTCTGATGTTCTAATCTATGCAGATAATTGGCTGCCCTTTTCTAAACAGCACTACTTCTAATCCTGTTAACCATTTTTCAAATGTGGAAGTCAGAACTGTATTCACTACTGCTAACCTAGACGTACTTCAGCTTTCTATAGATGTTCAAATTTTGATGTCACTTTCCTACACTGTTTCCCTGAAAATAAGCCCTCCCTGGATAATAAGCCCAATCGAGCTTTTGAGCACATGCGCTAAAATAAGCCCTCCCCTGAAAATAAGCCCTTCTCCAAAATATTGCAATGCAACAGCAGCCATGAGGTGACCATGCTCGTTGCCTCTTGCATCTCAAAAATAAAAAGACCTCCCTGAAAATAAGTCCAAGTGCTTATTTTGGGAGTCAAAATAAAATAAGACCCTGTCTTATTTTCAGGGAAATATGGTAATGTCCCAGGACATTTGCCTTTTTCATAGCTGCCACACACTGAGTTGACATCTACGAGTTTCTTTGCGTGATCAGTTATAGACCAAATGCCATCAGTGTATATGGGAAGTTAGTGGGACTTCCTCCATTAAACCTGAACTAACTTGAATTGATTTGCCATTTGGTTAACCCATAAATGGTGACATGTTCTGGAGTTCTTCACAGGTCCTTGTTCTTTACCACTTTAAAAGTTTAGCATTGCCTCCAAACGTGGCCATTCATTGCTTATCTCTGAGTCATGATTAAGATAAAAAGTTAACTTAATTAAGTTGGTCTCTAATGGTCTCAATTCAAATCCTTGACAGAGGGATTCCATTTCTTACCCTGCTACACTAAATAAAGGTTCGTTTTCTCTTTAACTAATTAGCAACCCATAAATGGTCCTCTTAACCCATAGCCACTAAAGTTAAGCAGAGCCTTTGATGAAGAATTGTTTCAAAGATTTTTTGAAAATCTAAATAAACAGTGTCAAGAGTCACCTCAATCATGTCCCAGTTGACGATTTATGAGGCTCCGCTGATCTCAGTTGCTTACCAGACATAAGTTAGTCGCGAATGAAGGCAGATATACGTGTCCCAGGATAATATTTCAGGATTCAATCTGGGTTGGTGAGAAAGAAGTTCCTTGAGGATGTGCTCCGACATCGGTCTGAAAGCTCGGAAGACTAAACCTCTGGTCCCAGTAACTGACCCAGATTGGCTCCTGCAATAAGTTAAAGTGACAACATGATTCTTTAAAGCCCTAAATAAAAGTAAGATTCACCTACCTGCCCAACCTTATTCAGTTCTTCAGGAGAGTGCCTGCCTTATTGCAGTCAAGAGACCTTCTCCAGTGTCCCTAGCAAACTATGGAGTGCATTTTTGTATTTGTATTTATTAAATTTATATACCGCACCTTCTCTGTACTGGGACTCAGGGCGGTGTACAGGCAGATAAAAATCGATAATATAAAACATAAAATACATTAAAAATACATTAAATAGTTGGCCTGTCCTAAAAACCCCTACTAAAACCCCTGCTAAAACAAATTAAAAACTACGCCAGGCCGGCCACACGAAATAAATAGGTCTTCAAGGCCCGACGGAAAAGGCATAGGTCGGTGATCGTCCATAGGTCATTCCAGAGGGCAGGGGCTGCCACAGAAGGCTCTCCCCCTGGGGGTCGCCAGCCGACATTGTTTAGCCGACGGCACCCTGAGGAGGCCCTCTCTGTGGGAGCGAACTGGTCGGTGGGAGGTATTTGGTAGCAGGAGGCGGTCTTGAAGATAACCAGGTCCCTTGCCATGGAGCGCTTTAAAGGTGGTTACTAATACCTTGAAGCGCACCCGGAAAGCCACAGGCAGCCAGTGCAGCTCGCACAGGAGAGGTGTCACGTGGGAGCATCTAGAAGCTCCCAGAATCCCCCGCGCGGCCGCATTCTGAACTAACTGGAGCCTCCGGGTGCACCTCAAGGGCAGCCCCATGTTTTCTCGCATACACTCTTGGTGTCCACAAATTCCATGAAGGTTGAATACGTAGAGGCCATCAAAGCATCCCACAAAGCTTGATTGACTGAACAGATATTAAAAGCAGGTTTCTCTGGGAAACAGACACAAAAAGGGAATAATCTTACCATTTTAAATGTGGAAGTGGAAGTAATTGCACGTTTGCGCACACAGAGCGTTAACATTTAACAGCATCATTAGAAGTACAGAAGAGAAACAGTACAAACGGAAAGATTTGGAGGAACTGAACAAAACTAGTTGGCCAACATAGATGGAGGTCAGCATTTTTTAGCAATTAGTACCTATTATTTACAGTTTTATTACCCTCTTTCTTCTACCCGTGCAATGGATTTCTGACGTAGAAAAGGGTAGTGTTAAGAATTGGGCTTAAGGGAGCTACTTGCTGTAATGTAGCTGCAAAGAGCTTAAAGGAACTGGAAAGAAATCAAAACACTCTATTTTCCTAGGCTGGTATATTTTTCCAGATGGGCGTTTTGGAAGAACACTTAGTCAAGACTTACAAATAGACTTCCTTGCTGAGTGGGAGGTATAATTCAGGTTTCTTCTTGTATGAATGATCTAGCTATGAACTGCAGATCCTTCCTGTCGTAGGCTTTAAGCTTCCAGAAATTCCAGTGTTGTTCTGACTGATACTAACTCATAAGCCAGGGAGAAAGCTGGCAAAAGTATTTTTGGAAATCCTTAGGCGTTACCTGTGTTATCAGTTCACCTGGGTCCCTTGTCTACCTTCAGGCTTTGATTGAATCTACTGAAGAGCCTGACGCTCTCGCCCGAGAGCCAAATGTGCGCATGATTGCACTCTACGACAACGAAGAGGTGAGTGGTAAGCTCTTTTTCTGGATAGGAAGTTGAGCATCCTATTCTGATGTGCAGGAATACTTAACATGGTTAAATCTTACAGGGTTGGGAGATATTTTTTTTAGCACAATTTAAACCCCTTGACATCCAAAAATGATAAGAGGCCCTAGCTGGTGATACTATGAGGTAACGAGTGGGACCAAAAATCTCAGCTAGGAGGTGGGGTTCATTTAAGAAATGAAATGAGTGTAAGCCACTCTCAAATTGTTCTGGTTTAGAGGAGGAGCATACCCTATCCTGATCTGAGGGAAAACATGGTTAAATGTAATAGACAACATAGGTTGGGAGATTATTTTTTTTAGCATACTTTAAACCAAAAATGATAAAAAGGCCCTAGCTGGAGATGCTATGAGGTAACTAGAGTGCAACCAAAAATTTTAGCCTGGGGTGGGGTTAATTTAAGGAATGAAATGAGTTTAAGTCTCGTCTCTTAAGCCACTCCCAGATTGTCCTGATTTAGAGGGGGGGGGGGCATTAAAAAAAGAGATCTGACACCCAAAAGAAGATTTAAAAGGAGGACATCAGAAAAGCATGATGAAGAGTGCTATACTGCCTACAGTAATTTATCAATCACTCGGTAGGGGGATTATGGACAAAATAAACTATAGATAAAAAGCAGTAAGGGTCTTCGGAAAGTGATGTCCAAATTGGGATGGCAATTAAAATTCCGGTAGCGCCAATACGCTTCTCGACAGTTCGCCTTTTGAATGCCATCTTCCCGGCAGGTTGGTTCAGAAAGTGCTCAAGGGGCTGCATCGCTCCTCACGGAGCTCATCCTTCGTCGCATTTCAGCTTCGCCCCAGAACATCACGGCCTTTGAGGAAGCGGTGCCCAAATCGTGCATGATCAGTGCAGATATGGCTCATGCGGTGCACCCCAATTATCCGTGAGTATGTTGTCAATGGACAGCGCGAGACAGTATACCAGGGCTGGGCAAGCACGTCCTTCGGTATCGGATATTCTTGCGGATATATTTCATCACAAGGAAGCAGCTGCTTTCAATGAACTTACGGTCAGGTTCCGCTGTAAAAGTGAGGGGGGGAGGGGGGAAACCCAAAACCACAGTTCTGAATTGAGTATTTTTTATCTCTTTCAAAAAGACCGGCACAAACCGACATCCATCAACAGGCAATTCAAAGTCAGGACTGACCGTCCAGTAACTGTCCCACCTTTTTAAACTGTTCCCTAGCCCTCTATTCTTTCCTAAGCCGAATCAGTAGCCATTTAGTAAGGAAGCCAGCAGAGTTCCATCATCAGCCACACTCAGTTTGCATGCCCACAATCTTCCATATTGGCCTCAGCCGCTTGGCCGCCCATCAGCTGTTCGCTGTTGATGTCAGCAGTGGCGACAAGTCTGGTGTGGGCTCTGCGGTTCGGTGGGTTTCGCGTCGCGGTAGCCATGTCCCTACGTAAAAGGCAATCTCTGCTTCTCAGTTCCCCACCGAAATGACAGTTCCTAGGCACATCGGGGGCTGACACTTACTTTACATGTGTTACCCCCAATTCCATCCTTCGGATTGTATGAATCTTAACAGGGAAAGCTACTTGAATCATAAAACCCTCAGACTCTCTTGCGAGCTGCTTTTGTTATACTTTTCCCATATCTGGAAAGCCGAAGGGATAGTAGAAGTCTACCTATTACTTTGGGGTTTCAGGTAGTCCTCGGCTTACAACAATTCGCTTAGTGACCTTTCAAAGTTACAACAACGCTGAAAAAAGTGGCTTATGACCGTTTTTCACACACATGATCGTTGCACCATTCCCATGGTCATGTGATTTACAGTCGGCTGATTGACAACTCACATTTATATTGGTTGCGGTTTCCCAAGGTCATGTGATCACCTTTTGCAACCTTCTGACTGTAATGGGCAAGTCAGGTTCACTTAACAACCATGTTGCTAACTTAAGAGCTGCAGTGATTCGCTTAACAAATGGGGCAAGAAAAATAGTAAAATGGGGCAAAACTCACTTAACAAATGTCTCACCAACATAAATTTGGGCTCAATTGTGGTCGTATGGTGAGGACTACCTGTACTTGTAAATCACAGAGGTTAGATCACTGACCTTCCTCTCCAAATCATAAATGATTTCCCACTATAGATAAGTGTTCTGTCCCACGGGCTGAATCACCCAGCACACAGGCTCTTGACTGCTTGCCACTGCTTAATTAGGAGATAAGCGAATGCTTTGGCTAAGGCTTTCTTGAATACTCAATTTCAAACGGTTGCTTCCTGCAAATGTCCACTCCCCATGTCTCACCTATAAGCTCTCTTGGGAGGGGCCACTCAGCAACCACCTGGCTCGTAATCATTGTCTGCCAGCCTGCCTACGATGCAATTGCTGCCTCCGCCTCTCAGCCCTGCTCACTCTTGCATCAAGGACAAACTGCCTTTGATCCTCCCCACTGCTCCATGACCCAGGCGCCTCCTGGTGGCCAACCAGCCTCTCTGAGTCCTGCTCTGATGCTGAGCCCTCTTCAAGGCCTCCCTCCTCCTCCAGAGCAGACTCATAGGGCTCTTCACTAGAAGAGTCCGTCAGCAGCTCACCCGGAGCCGGCTGGGCCACAACAGATATGTATGCGTGTATTTAATTATCTATAGTCACCCATATATCTTAAACAAGTGACTCTAGGCAGCAAGCAATCATAAAACAAAAAGAGTACAAATATCATTCAAAAATAAATATACTGTATGGCAAGAAATGGCTGAGGAAAAAAATGTCATCATAAACGTCAATATATTCAGGGAACAAGGCCCTGAACCTGCTCAAGGGCCCAGGCACAAAACCAGGTCTTCAAGTCCTTATGAAAGGCCAACAGAGTTGGGGGGGGTCATTCTCAGCCGTTCCAGAGGGCAGAGGCTACGGCCAGAAGGTGCATTTAGTCCTCCCCAGCTGATCTTCCTTGGCTGACAGAACCTACAGCATATCCAGCCTGTTGGACCGAATTGGATGCGTAGAAATCGTTAATTTTCCTCCTGGACTTTGTGTCTCTCTGAAAGTTGCTAACTCTTCAGAATAGATCAGAGGTGGCCTCAACCGGTAATAGAAACCAGCCCACCTGCCCCGCCTTTACGGTATCCTATTTAGGCCTTTTTTTCACCAAAATCGCATGTGCAGAAGGCTGAGCATACAAACTCACATTTGCAAACCGGTAGGGAAGGTATCGTATTTTTCACAGTATAAGACGGACCAAGGTTTTGAAGAAGCAAATTAAAAAAAAGTTTTTGCACTCTGCAGACTTCCCAAAAATGGCCCGTTTTTCGTGAAAATGGGTGCATTTTCTCCCCCCCCCCCAAAAGGTATGAAAAGCCTTTAGGGGGCTTGCAGAGTGCTCCTGGGGGGTGCCCCCCCAAAACAAGCAAAAAACAGCCCGTTTTTTTGTCAAAAAAAATTGCATGCATAGCCTTTAAGAGGTTTATAGGGTACTCCTGGAGGCTGGGGGGGGGGGATACAGTCCGTTTTTCACTCATTTCTGCCCTCCCCAGCCCCCAGGAGCTCTCTGAAAGCCTAAAGGCAATGCACGGCCATTTTGGTGAAGGAGGCAGGGCTTCGGGAGGCAAAAACTGCTGTATTCAGTGTATAAGACGCACCCAGATTTTCAGCCTCTTTTTTGAGGGAAAAGGTGCATCTTATACTCCGAAAAATACGGTAAGTGACTACCACCCCTGGAATAGATCTATTGACTTATTTTACAAAGGACGGAGCCAGGACTTGGGGCAGAGTCATGAGCAAACCATCTTTCTTCCAAAGCCTTGAAGTTGCCAGAAAGGGTACAGGTAGCCCTCCCCTTGTGACAATAACAGAACCCAGAATTTCCATCATGCCAGTCATAAGTCTCATAAGGTGCAAAAGTGAGCAATTTTTATGACCATTAAACAGGTGCAGCCCTTGTAAAGCAAATGCAGCAATTGTAAAGCAAACCAGGGTGATAAGCAACCTTGGAGGCTGTGCTGTAACTTCAGACTGTCGCTAAGCAACCAGTCATTAAATGAGAACTGCCTGCATGAGGAAAACCAGATGAATAGGCAAGTGGGTCTATGCAGCCCTACATGCCTTGTGCCTTTCTAAGCTTGAAACCTGTTTCAGAACTGATGCTGAAATGGCCGCCTTCATCCTCTTGCTGATGTGCTACAGAATAAAGTAATTTTATTCTAATCATTTGAAGCACTCCTCTCTCTCTCTCTCTCCAGGCCAGACGTTCTGTTCTAATGAGGGATCTCTGCACAGAGGCTTCTTTACTGCCTCTGTCAAAAGGGCTACTCTGTCTCATCTATTAAAAATGGCTTGAATGCATTACAGCGACAGCACCTCTTTCTTTTGGTCCTCTGATCTTTGAAATTCAGGCACAAGGAGGGGGGAAAGCATGCTTATTGAAGGCTGGTTTTTTTGTGTTTTTTTTCCCCGCAGGGACAAGCATGATAAGAACCATCGGCCACAGTTTCACAAGGTAGGCAACATGGACTGGTTGGCCGCAGCGTGGCTTTGTGGAAGCCAGGCGTCTCAGCGAGCGCCACAGGAACAAACTCTCTGAGGGGCAGATGTCAAATGCAAAACCCGTTCTTGAAATGGAGATTTCTTTTTTCCCCCCTTATTTGAGAGCCAGCTGTGAGAGTGCCCAAAACAATGCTAACAGTTTTGAATAGATTCAGGTTTGGGGAGGGCTCAGGAGATAAAACTCCATATGGCAGATGACTAGTGGAAAAGCACTTTCTGGAGATTATGCTGTTGTTTTGGTGGCCTAGATATGGGAAAGTATGCTAAAGGTAATTATTTTGATTATCGGAAGATATTCCTTCCTTCTTGTTGAGCGCAAACAGGACAAAGCAGTTGTGCTTCGCCCAGATGAAGAGATGGGGGAGAGTTGGAGAGAAGCACACAGATAGGAGGAAAAAACTCTCTTTTTATAGATTCTGTGTCTTGCGTCAGTAAATTATTTATGTGGAAGAGATGTACCATTTTAAGATTTCGGAGTCTGGTGGGAAGCAGAAGAAGTCGAGCCCTTCCTGTTAGGGTGGAACAATTGCACATCTCAAGAAATTCCAGGCAGAATTAACAAAGAACAAAAGTTTTCAGAGTGGAGAACCTTCTCTTCAGTCTGGTGATTTTCTATGCAGGGGCCTGCTCTGAAAATAAACAGCAACCAACGCTATGCCTCCACTGCTGTCACGGAGGCATTGATTCGTGAGATTGCCACTCGTGTCAACGTCCCTCTACAAGTAAGAGTTTTGAAAAGTAAAGATTCCTTTTATCCATGCACTTTCTTTGGAAACACTAAACGGGGGCAGATCTCTGGTATGCCCAAGTGTTTTCTGCCCAAGTACTAAGCAGACCTGACCAGAGGTGGAATTCAGCAGGTTCTGACCAGTTCTGGAGAACCAGTAGTGGAAATTTTGAGTAGTTCTGAGAACCGGTAAATACCACCTCTGACTGGCTCCACCCCCATCTATTCTCTGCCTCTGCTAAGTCCCAGCTGATTGGGAGGGAATGGGGATTTTGCAGTATCCTTCCCCTGCCACGCCCACTAAGCCACGCCCACAGAACCAGTAGTAAAAAAAATTGAATCCCACCACTGGACCCGACCCTACTTCATTTCCAAGCTTAAAGAAGATTGGCTGCATGCTACCAATGCTGCATGGAGCTTCCACCATTAGGAACTAGCACTGCACTACATCACTGGGTAGCACTCCAGTAAGGGCTAATCATCCTACCTGCTAGGAACAGGGGAAATAAGACCACGGCTACTGGGGCTTTATGATGTAATGCTAAATGAAGGGCTTCTCCCTCTGAAGATGTTCCCTTCTCCATTTTCACTTGGTGGTTCAGTCCACGCTAGAAACTTCAACTTGATTGTTGGATTGGACTGGCCAGTGCCAAGGATCGAAGAACCCCAGCGATATCCATTCGAAAGACTTCAGTTCTACATCCTGTCCCCTCCCTCCTCTCCTTCATTGCTATCAAAGAGATTGTCAGCAGTCCGCTCCTTTCCCCCCCCCCCCTTTCTTTCTTATGTCGATTGCAGGAATTTATGGTTCGAAATGATTCTCCTTGTGGCACAACCATTGGACCCATCCTGGCTTCCCACCTTGGTTTGCGTGTTCTTGATATGGGTTGCCCACAATTAGCTATGCACTCCATTCGTGAGATGTGCTGCACCTCAGGGGTTCTTCAGACCGTCACTCTCTTCAAGGTAGGGGATGGCTTGGGAGCTTCTGCCTTAGGAATGGGGCTGAAGATGGCATTGCAAAGTCACAGCCTGCCTTTTTTTCCTTCTGCCCTGCACCTCCCGGTGAAGAGTAGTTGAGCTAAGCAAATATACCTAGATGGGTAGCAAAGCCCTCCCGCAGATAAGAACCCCTCCAACTGGGAGTAGCAGATTTGAAGGAGCGAAAGGAAAGAAATGAATGGGGTGTTTTTTGGGTGGGGGAAGATAGGAATAGGTCCTAATCTCTGCCTTCCTCCACTCCCAGTTGCTGGGTTGAGGTTTGGGCTTTGGTTCTTGCAACTCTCTAATTCTTCTTTGTAATCTTGTCTTCATGTTGCCATGGCTACAATGGTGGCCTTGAATCAGTGATGGGTTTCCATGGTAACACTGTGCCTCACGATTCTCTGGCTGCCATGGTGACGCCATTGTGTGTATTGACAGCTGCCTGCTTTTTTTCCCTTTGAGAGCCTTTCTCTGCATCCCCTCTGACCCTGACTTCTCTCTTTTCTCCTTCCCAGGGCTTCTTCAATTTGTTTCCCACCTTGGATCAGGCACTTCTGAGCAGCTGATGGGCAGCCTGAATGCTGAAAGAGGCTCTCCCTTTTCCTTAGGCTGGATAATAATTAAAGCAGCTTTAATCCAGTGACCTCTGTGCAGTTCAGAGGCTTGCTGAGTTTTGATTTGTTTTTCTGCCTCGCCTCAGAACAGAAATTACCTCTTAGGCATATTTACATTATTATGGCTGAGCCCGAGAGGCATAAAATAACCTTTGAACCCCACCCCCCCTTTTTTTTATTCTTTCTTTCTGTCAACAGTAAGACGGTGAAATTTAAATACTGGCCCCTGGAATAATCTTAATATCAAGTGGGAAGTAAAATTACAGATGACATTCTGGTGTTGGTAAATGCCAAATGATGCAGACCTCCGTTTCTCCTTCCACTCCCACATCCCCTGCTTGCACAGGCTGTGAGAAGTTAGCAAAGCGATGCTGGCTCATCGAGTAACATACAAAGGTCACGTATGCAGAACTGTTCCGCATAGATTACGTTCTTAAGAGGACCTTTTTAAGTGTGCAATCACATCATAATGGGAGAGTGGGGGGGCCATCGCATGTTGTACCTCTTCGCATATCTGAAAGATTTTAAAATATTGCTGTGTGGGGAAAAGAGCAATCCAGAATCACAAACCTGGATGATACTAGGAGAACATTTCCTCCCACCATCGCCCCATTCTATTCATCAGCCATCACAGATCAGCGTTCCCTAACCTGATGCCCTCAAGGTGTGTTGATCCAATGCCTTCCTTCTCGAGCCAGCAAAGCTAACAGGTTTTTCTGACAATTTAGCGGTACCACAATCAGTTTATAATTGGTCTTTGTGAACAAAATGACCTCTAGAAGATACTGAGTGGCATACAAGATTGAAGGAAAATTGCTGTGACCTTTCAGGTTTTCTTTCCCTCCTCCCCCCCCCCCCCCCCCACCATCGAGAGTAAAAAGACAATATTGTAGGCACTACGGTACATGTTTACTTGGATGGGTTTTTCTACTTTCACAAACATTTATTATTAAATTATATACTGTCCATCTCATTGTTTTGGGCAGCTCTGGGCAGCCGTTAATAGTAATTAACGACCTCAGCCATAGGAATAAATGATAAGTGAGTTACTCCAAACACACACAATACTGCATATTAATTCTTCAGGATATATTAGATTTTTTTTTTTACAGCTGCTGCTCTTGCCTTTCAAAGCAAAATCAAATTGATCATAAGGAACCCTGTTTTGATAGTTGCCTATCAAATTCTTAGAATCACAGAGATGAAGGAGGGTGGCAGTCTAGTCCCAATGACTGATTGTCCTCTGCCATTGATTCCACTGTTAGAAGCTCCTCCTGGAGTTAAAATGAGTTTCCTAAGATTGACTTGGAAATTTGTTGTCTTACTTCAGGATTGAATAGATGCGGAATTTTTTTTTTCCAGTGGTTGAAATTTCAGTTGGCAGGAAGCCAAATGGCATTCCTGGGCAATGTCACATTTTGCTTGCTAGCATTTTCTTAAGTGTGTTTAAATGAGAAGTTGGGTGCTTTTTAGAGACATATCTGCATTTAGGTTATCATCCAATCTAATTTGAGGGCATGGCAAAACTGACCTAGAGAACTGACAGTAGCTTTGTTCCAGTCTCATAGAAGGTAGATCATCTGAAGATAAGAAAATATACCTCCAGCTCCTCTGAATCACTAAATTAACTGGTGAAATAAGCCCCACTGTATTGAATGGATAGAGAAGCAGTTTAAAAAGGAAGAAGATTCATAAAAGGATTCCCATCAAGGCCAAAATGCTAAAAAAAATACCCATCCTTGTATTTCAACATCCTTGAAGAATGTTTTGATGGGTTACCTTAAACCTAATGCACTTACCATTATAGATGCTGCTGGAAGCGGAGTCTGAATGACGCTTGAGAGGAGACTGGCTAGGCTATTGTGTCGGCTTCTATGTTAAATTAATAAGGGGACTACACTTGAGTTGCTCTTTCGTTTGAACTAAAAAAGAAAAGTGCAATAATAAGTACCACAAGTGCACTTCCTTACTGTTTCTTTGAGGGTAGGGTACATCCTTTTTCTGTGTCCCTTATACTTTAAAACTACCCTCTTTGGGGCTGGAGAAAGCCAGCTGCACTACAGTCACACCACTATCTTAGAAGTGTCATTATGAAAGTCACCCCTCTATGATTTTGGGTTGTTTTTAAAAAGGTAATTGCACTTCAAATGAAGAACCGTGAAGCCGTAGTTGAGTATTGCTGGCTTTCTGCTTTTCTATTGTAGTGAATCATTAGCATTCATTGAGACAGGATGGAAATAGGTGCTGTAACACAACATTTCCAGATGCGATGTAGCTACCACCAAGGTGTCTTCTCCAAGGAATGATGCTGTGGGTTACAGTTTTGCTTTGGCCTCAGGACTTCTGTACAAGATTTGAGGAAAAGGAATGAGATAAGGCTTGCCAGTTTAGGGTCTAAAACCAAGACTTTCACTCCTCTAGTTGTGGGCCGTTTGAGAAATGGTAAGTAGTTGTCGACCTTGAGGGCTGCACAAGCTTAGAAGAGCTTCAGGTTTGTAAGAGGTATAGTACATTGAAGCTCCAAATGAGCCAAACCTGGGCTGTGTTTAGTGCCTGCCTGCAGGAGGTATAATTTACCATCTTCCCTGCATTGTGATTGATGCAGGGCTGAAACATGATTAACCAGAAGGGCGTCGACTTGGAATGGTAATGCAATTGATTGGCGGGGGCATTGGCAGGACTTGGGAGCGCACCAGGTATAAAAGCAGGTGGGAGAGGTGAGGTTTCATTGTATTTATTTATTTATTTTTAATTCGTGGGCGTGACCCAAAAAGTCGGGCGTGGCCAGGGCTAGTTAAGCCCCGCGCTTCGAATTCAGGCGTGTCCTTTTCCTGGGCTGCGATAGGCTGACGGAGCCGAGAATCCATTTTGCATGGGTCTCGAGATTGGCCGGCCGGCGGGGCGGTGCCGTGCCAGTGTCGGTCTGGAGGGGGCGCTGAGTAAGGATGGTGCAGCGGCCGTGGAAGTGGCGGCTGCCCGGGCTGTGAGCTGGGGCAGCGACCGGCATGGGGCGGTGGCGGAGTCTGCTTCGGGCACTGGACGGTTTCTGCCTTCCTCTGCTGCTGCTGCTTCTGCTGTTGCCGCCTCCGTTCTTGGCGGCCGGCGCTGCTGGAGACCGCCCGCTGCAAGCGCTGCACGGTGAGAACTGAGGACGAGGATGCGATTTGGAAAAGGGCTGCCGGGAGGGAGAAGGAAGATGCCAAAAAAAAAAGGGGGAGGGGGGCACCGGGTAGACTTGGTTGGGATGCTCGGAGCTGGAATGGGTTGGGCGAATCGTGCCCCCACCCTCACCCCGGGTTCTCTACAGGCGCCTGGTGCTGTCTCCCGCTTTTTGCCCTTTCTAGCCACCGGCCATAGCGCCTTTGCTTCCATATGGTTGGATGGAGTTGCACGCCCTTCTCTATTCCACGCCGGACAGAGGTGATTTTTCTCCCCCCCCTCCTCCTCCTCCCCCTTCTCTATCTGCGTCCCCAGAATAAACTTGGGGGTGGGGGGTGGGGGGGCTTCCTCCTGGTGTGGGGGGGGGAGTGGGGTGGATTAGGGGAGCGTCTTTTTGCTGGGTGGGATTGAAAAGGGTGCCTTTGAGCGCCAAAGATGGTGGGGATTTGGGGGGAAAAAGGGGGTTCACTGGGCAGAAGGGCGGGGAAGGCTTCCACCTCTCCCCTTTTCTGCAGGCTGCTGCTTTTCCTGGAAGCGGCGGCAAACGGGCACCTTCCTTCTATTTAAAAAAAAAAAAAAGCATCCGTCAGAAGATCCGGCACCAGCTCCTTGAAAACGGAACCGAACCACTTCTCCGGTCCCGGTGGGCTGAATCCCACGCCATCTCCCCACCCCTTTTCCATCTTGTTTTGCCCCTGAGAATATTGGGGTGGGTTTTTTTTCTCCCCCCGCTAGGCGAGTTAGCACCGCGCAGCTTCCTCCCCCCCCCCTTTTCCTTTCTTGCATCTCCCCTCCCCTCTCCTTTTTTTTTTTTTTTTTTTTGGCTGTTGCATAGGCAAGTCTCTTTCCCCCTCCCCTCCGCTTTTGGGGGGGAGTTTTCCCCAAGTGCGGGTTCGGGCCCCCTCCCTCCAAAAGGCATATTGTCACCATTTTGCGTGGCTGCTTGTCATTTTCGCGTCACGGCGTTGTCAGGTTGGGTTAGCTGCGTGTCTCCCACGGCCCCCTCCACGCGCAGCTTTCTGTATTCGAGCGGATCCCTTCGAGCCTCCCCCCCCCCCGCAAAAAAATACGCCGTGTTTTCCTGCTCAGTCAATTCACTGACGTCATTCTCGATGGTCTCTTCATCCCCCTCCACTTTTTCCATCCTGGCCCAGCTGCCTGTTGCAAATATCAGCTGTCCCGGCTTCCTCCTTCCCTTCCTTTTCTCTCTGGCTGCTGCTGGAGATCGCCCAATTGTTGTTGAGAGGGAATTCCTGTTTGGGATTAGTTCTGCCTCTCTTCCCTTCCTCACTGATGCCAGAGTGCCTATGAAAGGGTTTTGGCATTGGTACTTTACCATGCCTGATTGTTCAGCTTGGCTACCTTGTAGATGCCCTGTAGAACCTTTGCATGAGGTTGTTGTAGGCAGATCCAGGCTCTTTGCCTTAGGATTTGTTCCCTTTTATAATACCAGCTGTGATGAGGTCCAGCCAGGGTAGACAATGGTGAGGATTGTGGGAGCTGTAGTCCAAAATATTTGAAAAAGCCAAGTTGCCCTACTACCCTAACCTTGGAACTACCTTGATTGAAGAGCCATGGATGAACCATTATACACTATAAAACTAGTACAGACAACAGAGAAAACCTCATTTCAAAACCCTTTTTGATTATGAATCCAGTTTTAGAATTAGCAAGAGGGTGAGGTTCTGTCTACCAAGGAAGAAAATGTTAGCAGATGGGCCCAAGCTACCACATCACATTCAGGAAGGATGTAAAGAACCCTAAAGTCCTACTTCGATGCTAAGTACAGTCCTTTTTGAATAACACTATATTGGAAATGGTGTATTGTTGGAGAAAAACGTTGAAAAGCAAATACTTTTCTCTCCACAGCATCTTATGAAACAGATTCCAATGGAGTCTTACAGAGGTATTTGCTGGCATATGAGAAACAAAAGGAACAGACTTCTAAAAGTAAAATTTACAAGGGCTGAAATTCGTCATTAATATAAATATTGACTACATAGATCTGGTGGGAAGATTGGGGTCCCATTTGGTCTTTTCCATAAATTGAGAAGTTTAACTATCAGTTTGGATATAACACAGCAGGGTGGGTGATTGTGTATGGCTACATTTTCTACAGAGAAACTGACCTATGCTTCCATCCAAACTCTCTCTTGCAGAAATAATGATCATCTTTTTGATATTGATAAAGCAGGCAACGCCTGGATTGGAGAGTGATGACAGAATAAGAAGTGGGCATTATTATTTCTCTGCTTTTGGCAGATTGGTCGATGTTCTTACCCAATGAGTGCAGTAATAATACCAATAACGAAAAAAGTAGTAATACTGATAATGAACCTTCATGGTGGATCACAGTCTTATTCTGCATACCTTTACTGAGCCAAAAAAAATTAAAAAGGTAGATGTTATAAATGAGAGAACAGCATACATGTGTCAGAGTCATACCTTTTATTCCTGTTGAAAGATTTATGGTCAACATTCATATTATTCTAGTTTAAGATAGCTGAGAAACTTTTTACTTTTCTAAATATTATTTCATACTTTCCAAAAGAGAGTAAACATCCTTTTACTGTCCTTAGGCCAGGTCTCTTACTGAGTAATTTTTTTGGAATGGCTCATTGACAAAACTTTGATGTTAATTTCTTTAATCAAGCCAGTTACATCTGTGGCCTAGAGGTGGAGCTCTCGCCTCCCAATCAGGAGGTTGTGAGTTCAGTCCTAGGTAGAGGCAGATGTAGGGTCTCCTGCTTGGGCAGGGGATTGAACTAGATGACCTGCAAGGTCCCTTCCAACTCTGTTAATCTGTTATCTGACAACTGCATTCTACACAGAATGATTTAGCCAAAAATAATAATTGCAAGTAACTTGCTAAGTAGTTAATTGCTCTGATTTCTGTACTAGATGAACAGAATAATCTATAGAGTATCACACTTGGTACCCATGTAAGAGAGAACCCTGAACCCTCAGCATGCTTAATTGAGTAACCCAGAGCTGAATAGTAGGTTAGTATTTCATCAGATTACATTCACTGGTGATGAGAT
This sequence comes from Rhabdophis nuchalis, assembly GCA_039707465.1. Taxonomy (NCBI): domain Eukaryota; kingdom Metazoa; phylum Chordata; class Lepidosauria; order Squamata; family Natricidae; genus Rhabdophis; species Rhabdophis nuchalis. The sequence goes on from CM077643.1 coordinate 146,107,584, forward strand.
TCAGGTGGAGAAGAGGAACAAGAAGTCATTTTTAAACAGCTCTAATGATATCGTGATATAGTATGAGCTACAGCAGCCACAGTTAATGAGATGGAATAATTCGAGTCATTATTAAAAAACCATGAGATTTCAAAAATGAAAGAGTTGCTTTCCCTCTTTTCTATGATGACTAATTCTTGAACAAGTGTTTTTCCTTGGTGCTTTAATGAAACATTGATAAATACCATCACGACCTTTAACCTTTTGACTACAAGCCACATCTCCCCCCCCCCCCCCCCGCAGTCCAATGGCTGAAATCATGTAAATGCTACACATACATATTCACACACATGCTATTGTGTTTACATGTTATTGCCACTAAGGAACATGAGCATTAATATACATATCAACAATGGGTTGACTATAATATTATGTTGCTACATTAATGCCTTGCCTTGCTTTGATTTCCATTCCATTTCAGTGGATTGTGACAACAAAATCTAGATTTAAAATTCTTCCTACTTTTTAAGCACACAAGGTTTTAGCAAAATGCCTTAAATAGAAGAAATCCAGTGAAAGGTTCGTAAAAACCTTTTGCTACTCTGCCTTACAAACACGGAAGGATGGGGCTCAAGATGGAGTCCCCTAATCGGCAATCCATGGCTTTTGCAGCCTTGAAACCCCTGCTGCGTATAAATATTTTCATTAGTGATTTAAAAGACTCCAAGCAGTCTAAGAGAAATGGTGGATACGGTAAACAGGAGTTCTTGCTCTATACCAATTCTCAGCTTTGTATAGATGGGGCTTTTTCCCTCTAGCCCTGAGTTCCCCCTGTGCCAGTAGATACCAGACTTTGGCAAGAGGAAACCCAAAGTCTGTTATGAGATCCTACATGGATTGGGGTAAGCAAAAATGAAGAGGATGTTCTTTTCAAATGAGCTGTGTTTAGTTTTTTGATTCTTGAGAAATTTGGGCTTCTTTTCATCATTCATTTCAGTGATCAGTTTTTTTAGGAAACCTTTTTCTAATAGCTCGCCCCTTCCTTCCTTCCTTCCTTCCTTCCTTCCTTCCTTCCTTCCTTCCTTCCTTCCTTCCTTCCTTCCTTCTAATATGGGCCAACTGTCTAGTCAGGCTGATCAAATTAATTCATTTTTTAAAGTATAAACAGGATCCACAAAGCACAGTCTTCATTGGTGGAAATCTTTTTGTATGTTTTTAACATGATCATGGTTATTCTTGGTGGGAATTTGGAGATACCAAAAATAGTATATACCAGTTCTCATTTGTTTGGACTTTGCAATTTTGCTTCAGGCACTTGGAATCCCAAGAGAAAAAATATGGCACAATTGAAATTAGTGAATAAACAGGAAATTTGGGGAAAGATGAAAAGTACAGGACTGATGCTACATGAAACTTGGAACCTGTTTTGATAGAAGCACAATATTTAGACTTGCTTTATAATACTGAAACATCATTGTCTTTTCGCCTTATTTCATGACTGAAAACAGCCTGGTCAATTGGCAGATGAAAATAATGGGGGTTAATTGGAACAGAGCTCTATTGCGATAGAATTCCTGCTATTTTACCAACCCTGGAGAGAGGTTTCCTTCCTTAAACGAAGCATGTGGGTCCACCCAACATTAGAGTCTCTCCTACACTTGGTCAGAGAGAACTGGCATGCAGCTCAGGAGTGTGTGTGTTTGTATGTGTGTGTGTGTGTGTGAGAAAGAGAGACAGACAGAAAGACATACACACAGAGGGACAGACAGAGAGCTAGACCTTTGCTCCCAATCAAATACTAGTTGTCACCAACAGGAAGGAGGGCTTTTGCATAAATCAATTTTGTGCACCAATTCCACCCACTCCTGAATTTGGAAGCCCAACTCACCACTCAGGCCTCAATCATCTCTCATTTGGATTACTGCAATACACTCTGTCTGGGAGTACATTTTTAACACCGCTTGAAAGCTGTGTAGGTGGTGCAGAATTATGGCAGCGCAGTTATGGACATGCCTTGATGCTCATATCCTCCACCGGTTGTCATTTGGCTTCCAAGAACATTTCAGGGTGCTAATGGTCAACTGTGCAGCCTTTTGTGGCAGAGGGATTTGATGTTTGTGGGACTGCAGATCTCCATTGTCTCTGCCCATCCTATAAGATCTAGGGTTGGCATGCTGCAGCTCCCATCAATAAGCGGGTCATTTTACAGAACCCAGGAGGTACATCACCTCTATCCCCATGCCTGCTTTTTGGAACAGCATCCCCCACTGTCAAGGCCATATGGCGCCAGCCCTGCTCCCCTTTCAGAAAACTGCCTTTTCCAGCATGCACTGGGCAAGAACAATTTGTGAACCTGCTGGAGTGAATGTATTTTAAGTTTTTCTGTCTCCCGGCCGGGTAGCTGTTTTACTGTTTTGTTACTGCTTTATCAGTTAATGTTAACCCTCTTTATAATCTGTCTTCAGCTACTAGTCAATTTGATAACCCTGTGAAACAAAATAATATGTCTTTTTTAAAAAAACAGCAACAACCAATCAGCTAAGTTCTGGTTCAGGCTGACCAAATTAATCTTCCTGGAGGGGCAGATGGATTTTAAAGACTGGCACGGCATCCATCTATCATTTTAACATTTGAAATTTGTCCCCAATTGCCCAATGTCTCTTGGTACTTTGGATTAAACTGCACGGGGTGGCCATTGCTATATCTGATCCTTTGTCAGGGGCATCCTGATTGCCTGGTTTGCTGAATGTGTTGCTAGAATTCGGCTCATAGGTGAGTTGACATGGCCACAGATGCTGCTATGGTTGGTTGCAGAATACTACTTCTCTGGAAACCTCTGAGTCATACTGATAAAGACGTCAGAGGAGGTACAACGTATGTTATGTTAGCCCACTCTGACTCAGAGTAGATCTCAGTGATATTCCATATGGAGGTGGCTGAAGATAAAAGATCTACTATTTTTATTCTCTGACATTCTCTAGTTTACCTTCTTCGATATTTTTATGGAATCATAAATTCACAGGGTTAAAAGTCTCAAGTTATATTTATGTGTTTGGGGCTGTATACCTAAAGGGCCTGTTTCTATGATGCACAGCTTCCTAGAGGAGCAGCAAATTGGCCTTTCCAACCAGGGTGGGTTGCTTTTGTACATGTGGAATCTGATGAGATTCTGGTTTCATCCTGATAGATTCAATTATTCCTTAGAGTTTTCTCCAGCCTTGACAGCTAATATGGGCTATGTGATTTTGAAACATTGGAACGACAGGAATATCAAACCGCTGACACAGTTGAATGTATGACTCATAGCTATTCTGATTTCTCTTGATAAGAAATGATAGAAATGCTTAGGAAAAAAAACCCTATGAATAAAATCACATTGCCTATAGATTTCAGTTTCCCTTTGAGATAGCTTTTAATAGAAATGGGAATAGCTTACATTCCCAGTCTGAAGCAGCACCTCTGGGGCCATGGCTTATTCTTTCCATTTAATTGTTTCTCCCCTGCCTTGTAAGTCAAGCTTTCACAAGGTGTTTTGCTAAAGTAACTGAAAAGCTAGGCTAAAAGAATATACATACATATATACATATATACATACATACATACATACATACATACACACTTCTTCCATATTCATAATCTGAAGTTATGTGATGAAGTGAAAGAGAGTATATTTAGGAAATCAAAAAATATTTTAGAGCATATTTAGCCATCTATGTATTTTTTCACGTCTCTGTAAATGTGTGCATGAGCATACCACCAACAGTTTTTCTATACAGTATGTAGAGAAAGAGGTAAATTTATAATTGTATTTAAAACTGTTTCTTACTTTCTAAAAAAAAGAAAAGAAAAAAGAAAGTAGCAATCACCAGAAGCGCTGCCTGCATTAGTCTTGAATTCACAATGGAGCTGGTGATCTTTACACCTTTCTTCAAAACAGCCATCAATAATCTAAAATAATACACAAAAGGTGGGTCAAAGATTTAAAAACAGCAGAAGCTTTAAAAGAAAAAGGTAAGTTTTCTTAAAAGGAAAAAAAATGCTGTGGAGAGGAAGAAACTATTGTCAGAACCTGCTTGGAAGACCTCAGTGTGAATAAATTGTTATAATTACATAACATGAATTCACATTATATTTCTGGATGGGGATTCAGGCAGCAAAGGTCTGCATTGCGTAGCAACACAATAGCTGGGGTGGATCAACAGTGAAGAAAGCACATTACAAAGTCATCCTTAACGAATCCATGTTACTGTCGGGCTGCTTTTTTAGTATAGGAAAACTTTTTTTATCTACCATCTGATAAGTTGGATGTTTAAATTTTATTGGGAAAATAATTACATTAACTAAACATGTCCAGGATTTTAGAGGAATGTACATTTCTGAGATTATCCTTTATTAGCCAAGATATGTCTTATATTTGCATTATTTCCTCTTAATGTTTGCAATGTGAAGACACTTGGAATACTATGAAAAAGTTAGGTGGGATAGAAGTTTTGTTGTAGCTGGCCGTTTAGATATTGCTTGATCTTTCTGTAGACTAAGCTTGGCAAAGCTGAGTTCAAGTCAGTGGTGGGATTCAAATAATGTAACAACTGGTTCTCTGCCCTAATGATTTCTTTCAACAACCAGTTCACCAAACTGCTCAGAAAGTTAACAATCGGTTCTCCTGAAGTGGTGCGAACTGGCTGAATCCCACCACTGGTTCAAGTGATACAAATGATGTATAATAGGAGAACTATGGCCCTTTTATGGCTTGTGGACATTGTAGGTAATGCTTCTTAGAGGCACTGGGTTTGTCTGGATTCACTTATTTTATTTTATTGCTATTTTTAATTTTTTTAAATGTATTATTTGGTGGAAGCTGCTTAGAATCATTTTGAACTAAGGTTGTCTCTAAATCTCAGAAAGAAAGAGATATTTTGAAGTCTGAGATATAAGAGCAAAGCGTTCAGAGCAGTCTGGACTCCTTCCCCATTCATATCAGTTGAGAAAGGGAGGATCTATCCATGTGGGGAAACCCTGTGGTAGCCCCTTCACTTTTAAATATCCCATTCAGTGCAAGAATCATTGCAACTACCACATCTCGAGAGAAAGCAAACTGAAACCTATTATTACATTCCTGCAACAAAGCAGAATTCTTTACCAACTTTTAAGATGGGATGTCCCAGTATTCTGTATCATTTAGTGTTACTCTGGCTGAAATATGCTTAGGAAGTTTCAACTTACTGTTTTTATTCCCTGCCTCTGGAGAAAGAGAATGAATCTGAATATGTTTGCTTGTAGTTATAAACTTTGTTTTGGTTCCTGGAACTTTTATTTAATGTGATGGATAAAGCAAGGAAAAACCTCTCCTACAACTACAGTAGGAGCAGTCATGACACAATTCTACCCTGTTGCTATAAATATGTTTTAATATATTTCTCCATGCATTCAGTAGAAGACTATCCATATTGTTCCCATGGTTTTGCTGGCATTTCCAAGAAGTTGATTTTTTTAATAGTTGAAACAATTTAGATTTTCTTTTTTAGTTGTTATCCTTGATTCACTTGTTTTTGGGTTCATTATTTTGTGTGTTACAGTTGAATTGAATTCTATTTTGTACATTGACCGTGTCTGACATCTTGTGAATATTCATGTTTTAAAGCATTTTTGTTTTTTTAGTAAAAAGAAGGCCACTTACAAAATTTAAAAGGCATAAATATATATATATTTTTTTAAGGAAACTAATTAAAAGGAAAAAGATTGCATGCAATAGCAAGATGCAGCAGCAGCAGAACAGAACCATAAGCAGTAATTGATTGAACCTTTAAAAAAAAAGCCCCATCTCCAGGTACCTTTAGAATTAACAAGGTTTTCAACAGTGATGGGAATATAACAAGTTACATATGGGGGCGGGAAGCTTTCTAGGGCAGGGGTCCCCAACCTTTGCAACTTTAGGTCTGAAGGACTTCAGCTCCCAGAATCCTCCAGAATTCTGGGAGCTGAAGTCCTTCAGACTTAAAGTTGCAAAGGTTTGGGACTCCTGTTCTAGGGGATAAATCTTTGGAGCAATTGCTTTGGAGCAATTTGTCCTTTGAACCAAAAAGAGTAAATAAAAGTGGCAAGAATTAGAGTAAATTTCCAATCTAGGCTAAATGGTTATAGCTGTTAGTTTTTGATTATGGAATACTAGCATTTGAGAACATCTTTGATGGGTGACTGATGCATATGTGGCAGCCTCTCCCAGACCCAGAATCATACACAGAAACCTCCATGGGAGTAGTGCACATTTTAAATAGTAAATGTGTAGGTCAGTTATCTTGTGTGCTTTCCCCTTCTAATAAACTGAAGATAATGTGCCTATGCAAATAGGAAATAGACAGATGGGTGGAATTATTTACATTTTATGATATATTTAAAAGACATCGTAGCACACTTGACAAATATTTGTTCTAGGAAATATCCATCTACTCTTAAATGAATTCTCCCTTTTGTTTCTCAGTGTTCTTCTACTTTTCTCTCCTGATCACTATTCACATGCATTACATTTTATAGATAGAACAGTGTGTTGCCTTTTTGGAAAGAGAAGTAGGAAACTGCCAGGTTAGCCTAGGAAAAGGACACAGCAGGCAACACTGCAATGCTCCCTTACTTCTGGCTTTACCTTCACAAACAGGTGTTTTCTCCATCCCTTTGAAAAGTATTTGATTCTGGGCTTGATGCACCTCCTCTGGGGGGGTTTGCAAGAAAATTTGCAGAGGTGTTTTGACGTGTGGACACTTCCTTATCATTTTCTTCTTTCTTTTGAAAGAAGAAAAATGTCCAGCTAAAATGTCAGTGTTGCCTTAGGTTTACTAACCTCCGACTCATTCTTACATCATGAGGAATGGAGGATCTGCTCTTTCTTTGTAACTGAGCATCTTTTACGGGGTCCAATTTTTAGAGATTGGCTGCGGTGCGTTTCAGCACTATGGTTAGCTCCTGGCAGGCATCTTGTGACTGGCTTTGTTTAACTGTATGGTTAATTAAGCTTAGAGTAAGTTCTTATCCCCTGCTCAGTGTTAAAAGGAAGTACAACATCGGTGCCAAAATGTTGCATTCAAGGCATTTTCATTTTTAGGTGTTTCCCCACCCCCCATTATGCAAATGTTTATTTGTCTTAAGAACACCAAATTCTACTCATTCCCCTTAAAAAGCAACAAAGGTAATACATAATTCATGTTTGGTTTTAGTGATTGTTGCTGTGATATCCCTTAATTGCTTTTAATTAATTTGTTCCTGTTTCCTGCAAGCAGGGAATCTAACATTTTAGCTAGTCTTACATAAACCTGAACAATTTCTACAAGTTATTTGCATTATATTTATGAGATTGCAAACTGTGATTCTGCAAGGATCCCACAAGGCAAAGCAATGTTTTGATGGCAGAGAGGAAACCAGTAATTATAATCTCCTCCTCTTGTCCCTACAGGGAATAAGAACCAACTAAGGACAACCCAGAATGTCCATATCACTCAGATAAGAATCAATTACTTTATTTAAAGGGGGGAGGGGGAAAAACAGGGGAAGCTACAAATTAGAAGATATTTGCAGGGAGAAGGACTAGGATGAATACTTGGTTATTTATTGTGGATTCTTACGGGCAGGGAGGAGGAAAGAGAAAAAAGAGTTTATTACCTTTTGATCAAAGGCTATGTTAATAACAGTGTGGGAATCATCTTAATTTTGCATTCAGCAATGTGGAAGTCTACTATTGTGGAAGCAGCTTGCCTGAAACTGCAAAGACCTAAGAAGAGCTTCTCAGTAATAAATGTACAGGATCCATGTTTAATGTCATCTTCATGAACCAAGTAATTAACAGGTAGATCAGTCTTCTTGACATAAAGTTTCCAGGAGAATTTATTTCTCTCCCCCCCAATCCTTTATCACCACTGGTTGAAGCTTCTGGGAATTTTAATCCAATATATTTTAAGGATATTTTAGCAGACGAAAGCAGTAGTCTCCCTCTCTCTATCATGCAATAGATGCATCTTTTTCCCAAGCTTATATGCTACTCCCAATGGAAAGCTGCTTTTATGACAGACTGGGAATGGTATAACAGAATAAGAGAGTTGAAAGGAACTTTGGAAGTCTTCTAATCCAACCTCTGCAGAGGCAGGCTACCCTATAACATTCCAGGCCAACGGCTGTAGAAACTCTTCTTAAAAGCCTCTAGTATTCCAAGTGTCGTCTTACCAAAGCATTATAAAGCTGATACGACTGGGTTGTGTTTGTGTTCACCCATCGTCTAGAACAGCATTTTTTCAGAGGTTTATATGGCCCCTAGTCCAGCCTCATACAAGCTGCCCTTAAAAAAACTGGCTCTTTCCCCAACAAGTTGCCAAGTTGGAGAAACACTGATTTAAATGGATTATATCCCTCGCCCCCCCAAAAATCAAAACCCTTTAGTGCTGCTTTGAGACAGCTAACTCACAAGGAGCCAGTGTTACCTTTGTATTTGGCTGATTGCTTTCGCCTCCTGAGTTGGAAATCTCTGATAACTAAGTACAGAGAGGCTAATTTTCCTTCCCTCAGATACCTGATGGATTAAAAGGGATCCAGTTGCCATATGTAATTTGCTGGATTCATAAACATTCTTCTCCAAAATTATATCTCCCTTCTAGAATATATCCCTCTAAAATTGAAATCCAGTCACATCTGGACAGATCCCAGTTTGAAAAAAATATATAAAATTTCACATTTGAGAGCCAGGACAACCTTTTCAAGTAGGAGTATTTAGGAGTATAATTGAGTTATAGTCCACACTATAGGAGATGACTAGGCCTGAGGGCGGGGTCAAATGCATCCTCAGTTTTTATTCACTGTAGTCCAGTGGTCTCATTCTCGCGGCCCGCAGGCCAATCACGGCCCGCAGGGCAGTATCTTGTGGCCCCCACCGTGATATGAAAGTATAATATTAGTGCAGCCCACAGGGGGAGTGGACCTCTGTGGAATCCCTTATGCGGCCCAGCCTCACCCAGCCTCTGCCTCCAGCGGCCCCCAGGTAAATTGAGTTTGAGACCCCTGCTCTAGTCCCATAAAGAGCCAATTTGCCATAACAGTTAATGGATCAGATCCTTGTGTTTAGGTAGCATATAATAAACTTGAAATACAGAACTAAACTGCTGATCCTGGTTATTTGCACTGGCAATGCAGTTCACTGGAGGTTAGATCAAGCTCCTTTTGACCAACATGGGTTGAGATGTACATGCTATTAAAGAAAGGAAAATGACGTTTTGGCATTTTGATTATTGTGTAATTTGCCAAGTACCAAGCCAAGTTCTGTCTGGTCTCTATTCATGTGATTGAGGCAATTTTTAGAAACCTGTTTACTAAAATTGATTTATATTGTTTTCCAGGTTTAATAACAGGAAGACAAACCTGAATAGTTCTTACTTATCCATATTCTTTAGCATGAAAGCAAAGTTGTTTTTTGTTTCTGATTGCCAAGTTTGTTGACTCATTAATTCAATATTTTATTAGAGAGTTTAGAGTTTATTGATTTTTTATACCGTCCTACTCTCGAAGGACTCAGGGCGGTGTACAGCCAAAATAAAAACAAATATATAAAAGTTAAAAGGAAAGCTTTTAAAAGACATAATTAAAATATTGGCCGAAATGTGGAAAAAACCCAAACTAACCCTGATTAAAATAATAAAAATTTAAATTTAAAAATTATGCTTTATGCCAGCCCGGCTTGTTGAAAGAGAAAGGTTTGAGACCGCGGCGGAAGGTGCGTAAATCAGGGATAGTTCTTAATTCCGGGGGCAATTCGTTCCAGAGGACAGGTGCTCCCATAGAGAAGGCTCTCTCCCTGGGTGTCGCCAGTCGACATTGTGTAGCCGACGGCACCATGAGGAGTCCCTCTCTATGGGAACTATACATAGATACTGCGCTAGTTCATTCCTTGAAAATTACTTAAAACTCAAAGCCTGAAGTTAATTTCTAAGTTTCTATCATTTTTAATACATTACTTCAGATGCTTCCATGTCAACATTCCTTTCTCTGCAAGATTAGTTTTACCCACCCTTGGATAAGAATTTTTTTTTAACGGCTGAAAGTTGCTGTTTTCAGTAACAACAACAATTAAAGAATATTTGGACTGAGGATATAGTCTTTAAATTAATAATAAGCAATTATTTGCTGTTTATTTTTATTAGATTTTTTTTAACATAGAAGGTAAACATTGAAAAAATAAAAGGAAAGTAAAAAATAAAAAGAGCAGTAGATAAGAGAAGAATTTTTTTTTACAGAAGCAACTTCTGATTTTTACTTCTATAGACATATTGATTGTCACTCCTCCCCCATTAAGGTTATATTCTTCTTCCTATATTCAACTCTTTTCAATCACCAAATTCAGAAATCATCAAGTCAATTTTTTCAAACCGTTTTTGTCTGCTTTCAGCAAAAAGCCACTAAAGGATTTCTAGTATTTTAAGAAAGTGTTTATTGTTTCATCTCTGATCAAACAGGACACTCTTGCCATTTCTGCTTTTTTTGTCATCTTCACAGTCCAATCCTCCATAATGGGTTATTATTATTGTATTTTCCCGCTTTGCACATACAGTCTCCCCTCTGCAATTCCCATGTATAAAACCAATCTTTCATACACCTTTTATAATTGGCTACCCTTAAGTCCTAATAGGAAAAAAAAATCTGTTTTCATCAGTAAGTTACCTTTTTAAATTCTTTGCCTCATCATACGTATTTGCTTATTTATTTATTGGTTTATAATATATAATAAAAACTACAAAAGAAAATAGGGGAGGGAAAAGGGAAGGGAAAAGTGTGGAGCAAGGGGAAAAAAGAAAGAAAAGCCATTGACTTCTGACTTCTTTTGGTGCAGTAGAATAAGATAATAACATCAAACCTCAACATTTTACTTTTACATAATATTATAAACTAGCCATTTCTATAACTTTTTTAACCGATTAAGCAGTAAAACCAAAAATCAAAGCTTTTTTTTCCACCTCAAGCACAAAGCCCAGAAGCAGTCTCCAAGTAGAAACAAAAGTAATTGTATTTTTTTCCATTGATCAAAGCAGTCAATGTGGCCATCTCTGCTAACACCATCAACTTTTGCAACCATTCATCCATTGTAGGAATCAATGTGTTCTTCCATTTTTGTATGTCAAGTAATCCTACTACAGTCAACATACATAACATCAACGTTGCCATTTTCCCCCCAAGTCTTTTTCCATTAAACCCAGAAGAAAAAAATCTGGTTTTATCTTTAAATTCACTTTGAGAATCTTCTGTATTAAGATGTGAATTCTACTCCAATAGCCTCATAATATGTATTTGCAGTTTTTTTCAGTCTTTCATAAGTCTGCGATGAATGGTAAAATATCTCTTCATGCTTTCCATATTTTCAATAATGATTAGAATTATACATCTTAGAATTTAAGACTTAGATAATTTATCTGGTATCATATACCAGTGGAACATTATTTCATAGAAATTTTCTCTTTAATTTTAACACAATATGAAATTCAGTGTTTCTAACCACATTCTTTCCCATTGATCCATCTGTATATGTAACCAAAATTCTCAACCTATTTGCTCTTTAACCTGTTCTTCTATTTTAAATCTCAAGAAGTTTCTATGTATGAGCAATGGTTTTTTTTCTAAGTCAGTTTGTTATACTAATAATATACATGACTAACTAGATGTGCTTCAGCCCTGTGTGGGCTGATAGATACATCATTGCCTTTGTACAGTATGGACAAGAAATCAAACAGATATTTAAAAAATTAAATGTAAGTATGCATATGTAGACATTTATTTATTTATTTTGTCTCATTATTCTCCCATTAAAATATATTTCCATCAAATGAGAGTGAAAGTCCATTTCTTCTGCCTTGCTTCATCTGTCAGTTTCTGTGGTGTTTGGTACTTAGTTTGCAGTAGATATTAATGTGTGAATTTCTATCCTTTTGCTGAATGATTGTTGAGATTTTGCCGAAGCATCTTTTTATATGTCCCTCAATGAACGCGATTCAGATACTTCAATGTAAAGCGGACAAAACAGCTTGAAACTCACTCTTCTCATTGAAGAAATGCTCATAGGTTTTTACAATGGAGGCCTTTCCACAATTGAAAAAAATGCTGTTTAGGTTCATATATGTTCTGGGATCTTCATTGATTCAAGTAAGGCTAGGGAAACTTTTGGCAGCTTTCATACAAGCACAACCTCCCTAGGGATTGTCCAAGGTTGATGGTGCTATTTTTTGGTTTATTGGCAAGCCAGGACTTTCCAGGGTTTAAGAATTGCTTGCCCTTTTTTTTTTTTTTTTACAATTTTTTAAAAATTAAATTCAATTTATTTAGAACTTATATCTTGGGTTCCTATTTTGGGAGGACCAATAGCTCCTTTGACATTTTGAAAACATGTGGATACTCAGAGACCATGGCTGTCACAAGGATGTGCAAATTAGCTGCAATGGTGGGCATTTCTAAAAATTAAATAATAGACTGGTATGAAGACTCTTGAAGAAATTGGGGGATTTTAGAGTTACTCTAAATTTTTTGTGTTCTTCTATCACAATATTGCAGAAAACTGCATCACTGAATTTCTAAGCTACCAGTGGTGCCAAAAAAAGGCCAAACGCCCCCCCCCCCACACACAATTTTACTGTTAATTTTAATGCTTAGAATTGATACTTGCTTAACCAAATTCAGCCTTTACTGAAGATATGGTAGTCATCTGAGATAACCTCATTTTTAAATGAACTATCCACGTTTTAGAGAAAATGTCTTATCTTTCTTTTCCTTTCTATCTCTCTTTGTTTCCCCCCCGCAGGCTGCTTATTTGACAGGAGGCTATGCTCTCAGCAGGAAGTCTGTGTGCAAGGTAAATTAATATAGCACAAGGGGTTTGTGGCTAGTAGACAATCAAACGTGTTAAAATAGCGGGAGGGAAGGTAACTCCTGCCTGTTGCTGGGGAAAGATGCGAGCTGCCTTTCCTGAGCCTATGAATTCACGTTTTATGCAGGGAGAGGGGAAGTCAACAGTAGGGTCTGTTCTTCCCCTCATTCATTGAGACAACTTCTTTCAGTGTCGATGTATGCTTTTGATATTAAATCTGACCTTTGGATTGCATATTAATTATTAGTATTTAAGATTTAATCTTCAGTTCAATTCACAGTCAGGGAATGAGTAAAAACCTAACAGTTCAACTCCTAATCAAGAGCTATTAAGGTAACATCTTGAGTATATAGGCAGTTGTTGTTATTAGTATTATTATTTTAAATATATTTCATATATATATATATATTAGATTTTTAAGGGCTGATTTAATAAATAAGAGACCAGGATGGATCCATTTCGGGCTTATTAGCCCTCCTTTCTATGCCTTGAGCCATCCGGTTTCCCTGATTACATCAGCCATTTACAGGACTCTATTAATGAGAGAATATTTTTCACAGCTCCTGTTATGAGGCCCTTTAAGGGAGGAGACAAGCTGTCTTCCTTCTCTGCCTTTCGACTCAACCCAGAGATCATCTACTCTGGGTTGAGTCGAAAGGCAGAGAAGGAAGACAGCTTGTCTCCTCCCTTAAAGGGCCTCATAACAGGAGCTGTGAAAAATATTCTCTCATATATATGTGTGTGTGTGTGTGTGTGTGTGTGTGTACAGCTGAACAGAGAATAATCAGAGAAGCTATCGAAATAGAGAAGCAACCTAACAATATGAACAAACGTGACGACACCTCCCGCCTTCCAGACATCTGGAAACTAGCACTGACCAACAGACGAGCCCCACCCTCCACCCAAGCCATTGAAATTCAAAATAAGGAGAAACATACAAATAAGACCAATCAGCATCAATCTACCAATCATGATACAGCTGCACATCCAATCAATCCACTCACAACAGTCAGCAGTCCACCCCCCCCACACCAAGATTTAAGGAAGGGCGACGCCTTCGTAATCGCAGACCGAAGCCTGAGGATGGCAAGTGAGATCTTGCCGAAACGTTGCAATAACAATTTCATGCTATATACACGGGAAAATACCCGAAGACAGCAATACCAGCAGATAGATAGATAGATAGATAGATAGATAGATAGATAGATAGATAGATAGATAGATGATAGATAGATAGATAGATAGATAGATAGATAGATAGATAGATAGATAGATAGATAGATAGATAGATAGATAATTGTTTTCACAACTTCCTGTTAGGGCCCCATTAAGGGAGGAGACATACTGTTTCCCTCTCTGCCTTTCAGCTTGGTCTCTCAAATTATCTTGGTCTCTCAAATTTAAATTTATTGATCAGCTCATAAAACTAACACACACACACACACACACACACACATATATATATAACAGCTATATAGAAATATCAGTCTTCCTGGGTAAATAAACGAAGGAGAGTTCAAGAGTGCCTGCTTAGCTCTTGAAAACATAATGATTTTCCTTTTCCTATTTCACCAGATACTGGGGGTACGATCCCCACATTGGTAGGCTACGTATCCCAGCATTCCTTTGAGTGGCAATTACATTTGAGACCCCACCCCCTTGTTAATTATCCGTTATTGTGCACATTGATCTTAATGCTTGTCCCTATGAGTGCAAGAGGGCTTACTTCTGAAAAAGTATGCAGCCTCAAGTCCTCAGAGCTTGAAGAAGTGTATAATGTGTTCAAACCTTTTTGGTTTTTAGTGGATCGTATATACAGATTCACTGTATTAGATCCATATGCAGCCCACTATGCAAATTGTGTCTAGTTTGCCTGGTGGTATTGGATGCTTCCTTCTCCCCACTCCACCCCTTCCATTCTGGTACTTGTAGACAATTATCCCGTGAATTTGTTATCTTTCCAGATGGTTTATTTGGCCAGTGCCAAGAAAGTTCGTTGCGCGACCAGCCCTACTTTCAAGTCACCACACCAGTGCTCCAACGTTTGCAAGATATTCTACGGCATCTTATGGCACAAGGTGAATATCAGCAGTTTGAGGAGAAGAGCTCAGGATAGGATAGGGAAGGGAGGCTATCCCTGCATCAGGCAAGATTTTGGGTGCCTCCTTCCATCCTTAATACTATAGTCAGAAACATTTCTTTTCTCCGTGTCAGATTCATAATACAAAGTCCAGGAGGAATCTTGTGGCACCTTTTCAAACTAACAAATGTTATGAAAAGCATTAACTTTTATGAGCTGCGGTTCTCTACAGAGATATATTCAAACTGTGCTTCTTTTACCATTTTTATCAAAGCTCTCTTATTTTAAAACTTGTGTATGAATGTCTGCCATTGATTAAAATATTTACTCCAAGCTGCTAGAATCTACCCTATCTAGAGTTCAGCTTTCTTCAGTGATTAGAGTAGGGATAGACAATTTAAATGTTTTGAACTATTGGCCTGCGTGGAGAACCACAAGAGTAGGTGGTATAAGGCAAAACATCTCAAGGTTATTGGGTTACCTGCTCTTGAATCAGAGGAACATGTATCTTTTCAGCATTTGAGTCAATATTCCGTTTTTGTGGCCATGTACTAACCTATTTTAACTTTCTATTTTTCATATCAGGTTTATCGTGGCAGGATAACCTAACACAGTATGTGATTGCCCAGGAGATGGAGCACATCCCTAGGCTTTACCTTCCATCATCATGGAAATCTGCAACTGAGGATAGGTAGGAAGGATAGTTTGGGATGTAACTGCTGCTGCTGCTTCTTAGCAAATATCTGCTGTTTAGTGTTAGGTTGAGCTCAACAATAAACCATCTCCCTTGTCTTCTTTAGTACAACCACTTGTTTAATCAGCAGAATGATGTGCAATGATGTGTAAATGAGATGCAAAGATAGTTTGAAAAACCGCTGTAGTGTATTGATCATCAAGCCAAGAACCAAGCATCTCCATATCCTTCCTTCACCAATCTGCCCTTCAGATGCCTGGACTTCAAACCTTGGAATTCTCATCAAGGGCCATCAGCAGTGGTTAGGGAATTCTGGGAGTTGGAAGTCTGAAGGCATCTAGTTTAGGATAAGCTGCTGAATACTTAATTGGGAGAAGGTTCCAATGAAATCAGTAGAGTTTACTGTTGAAGGAAAGTAGGATTGCACTGGATGGTACTGTTAAGACAACCAAGATGTGAATCAAATATCAAATGGACATGAGAGGGGGAGGATATAATATTTTTTTAAAATGGAACAAAGGAACAACATACCAAAACACACATAGAATGAACAAGGGTTATAAAATGGAAGGGCCCTCTTCATGCTCTTTTTACTTATCCAAGAAGTGAATATCTATCTATCTATCTATCTATCTATCTATCTATCTATCTATCTATCTATCTATCTATCTATCTATCTATCTATCTATCTATCTATCTATCTATCTATCTATCCATCCTAATCTAATCTAATCTATCTCTCTATATCCATCAATCTAATCTCTCTCTCTGTGTATGTGTGTGTGTGTTTGCATGTGTTTATGTGTGTGTGATAAACGTGTGTGTGTGTGTGTGTGTGAATGACCTTATATCACGCCTTAGTGCAGATTTTTCCTTTTTATTTATTTATCAAATTTATCGGGTTTTTTCGGCATATAAGATCCTCCAAAGTATAACACTAGCTTTTGGGGAGGAAAACAAGGGTAAAAAATCTGCTTCTGCCTCCCAGCAATTTGCCTCCTTGCAACAAACAGCAAACAGTACAGGCAATGTACACTGTTTCTACTGTTACATTTCAGACTATATTTGTACAGATGCTATTAAAATTGAGGTGCTTTCTGGAAGTATAGCTATTCTCTGCTATTTAAAAGAAAATACAATAGCACTGGGCCTCTTCTGATGAAGCATTTATTTTAAAAAGCTTCTTCATTTTGTTAAGCTGTCTAGAACAGTAATAAAGCACTCTTTAAAAAATAAGTCTAATAATTTGAGCATTCTATAGGCATTTATAGTTATTCTTGCAGCAAAAAGCCTGATTAGCCTGATTAGCACAAGAAAAAAGAATCAGCTTTTGCCTCCCAGCAATTTGCCTCATGGAGCAAACAGTAAGTTTCATTTTCAGTTTAAGCCTCCCGATCATCAGCTATTTCAGGCTGCAGGGATTGCTATAGCCTGTTGCGGCCTCTGCAAGCCCCATTTTCCCTGTTTGCGGCAAGGAGGTAAATTGCTGGGAGGCAGAGGCCAAAGGGTAGGGGACGGTGTGTGGGTGGGGCTACATTCAGTGTATAAGACGCACCCAAATTTCACCCTCTTAGGGAGGAAAAAGGTGCGTCTTATACTCTTGAAAACACGGTATATGCTGCTTCAGTCAGAGACTCTTGGCAGACAGTAAGGTATAAAAATAGAATGAATATGGAAGCTGAGACAGATAAACCCTAAACAAAATACAAAGTAGTCCTTGACTTACAGCCATTTGCGTAGGGACCATTTGAACTTACGGCACTGAAAAAAGTGATTTATGACCACTTTTCACACGTACGACCACCGCAACATCTCTATGGTCATGTGATCAAAATCCAGGCACTTGCCCACTAGCATGTGTTTATGATGGTTGCCTTGTCCCAGGGTCATGCGATCACCTTTTGCAACCTTCTGATGAGCAAAGTTAATGAGGAAACCAGATTGACTTAACAAACATCTTACTAACCTAACAATTGCAGGGATTCACTTAACAAGTGTGGCAAGAAAGGTCATAAAATGGAGCAAAATTCACTTTACTGTTTTGCTTAGCAACGGAAATTTTGGGCCCAGTTGTGGTCGTAAATTGAGGACCGCCTGCAAGTGGCATCGAGCTCTGTCTTCAGACTTTTCCAGAAGGCAGGCAGTTTCGGAGGCAGACGGATCTCCCCTGGGAAGCCATTCTTTTCGCTATTGTTATAAATTGCCAAGATGAGGATTTGATTGAAAGAAGAGGAAGTTTCTATTTGGTTCCCTATTGTGATCCAGTTCCACACCTGCCAGAAAATGATCTTTTTTGTCTCAGCCGATGTTTGCGGTAGGCGCTGCTGGTGCCTGGACCACCATCTAATCAGTATTACAGTGAGGGAGGAGCACAGCTTTTGCAATTCAAATTCCCACACTTGGCGTCAAAGACGTTTTTGTTGGCTACTTAAAAAGCAGAACGAAATTGTGCCCTCTAGCCAGAAGGTCTCTGCGGGCCCTGTTATAATTTGGCTCTGATCGTATGAAAGATACACTGGCAGAGCAGGGCATTGGGTATGACCATATGTTACAATGCAGAAATTATTGAACTAGAAATAGGGAACTTTTGGCCCCCAGTTTACATCGAAACACAACAAGCTGCTCAGAATCTTCCCAAATGGAGTAGTGATATATAAGGCAGTCAATGGATGGGTAGGTGGATGGACAGACATTTTACCCTGGAATGTCTCCTTTACAGGTTGCCACCTCTTCACCTAGTTCCCCGGAGACCCTCTTTGTCATCTCAGCCTTCTTCCGCTCAGGGAGCTCACCAGCCTCCTCTGCCCCCAGTGCTCCTGCAGAGGTACCTGGAATTGCTTCTGGCCTCTCAGCCTGAGCTAGGTCACAAGAATGCGTTCCTGTCTCCTTACCCTCATTACCAGGTGTGTGTATTTCAATAAAGCTACTGAGAATCAAGGGGAATCGCCTCAGCCTCAGAGGTGGTATTCAGCAGGTTCTGACCAGTTCTGGAGAACCGGTAGTGGAAATTTTGAGTAGTTCGAAGTACTGGTAAATACCACCTCTGCAGAGGTGGGTTCTGGATTCTTTTACTGCTGGTTCGCTCAGGGATGCGCTTCGGGCATGCACATGCGTATGCAAAGTAGTGAAAAAACAAGGTAGGCGCCACCGATAGAACCGGTTCGGGGGTGTGGGCGACCATTACTACCTACTCGGCTGAACCGGTCCGAACTGGTAGGAACCCACCTCTCTACCTCTGACTGGCCCCGCCCCCATCTATTCTCTGCCTCCTGAGTCCCAGCTGATCCGGGAGGAACTGGGGATTTTGCAGTAACCTTCCCCTGGAGTGGGGGAGAGAATGGAGATTTTACAGTATCCTTCCCCTGCCACTCCCACCAAGCCACACCCACAGTACCAGTAGTAAAAAAAAATTGAATCCCACCACTGCTCAGCTGGCTTACTGGCTGTGAATGAATTGGATTCAATGCACATGGAGAGCATAGGGAATGATGCTGTAGGACTTGCTTATTTTACATTGGTTGGAACCCTGTGGCCCCCCAGGTGTTATTGGACTATCATTCCCATAATCACGGAATCACATTATTAGGCTGGATGGGTTTGATAAGATTTGGAAATGAACCACATCTTAGAAGATCATAGGTTCCCCATCCACTTTTTTTCTTTTTAAAAACAGTTCCATTAATTAAGATAATCACTCTTTCCCGGAAGAATGCAAGAACAAAAAGTCAAGCTATTGATTGGACCATCTCATGGGTCTTTGTATCAATAGCATGTAACACTGCACAGCTTTGCAGTGCTTTGCAGTGCTTCACAGCCCTCTCTAAGTGGTTTATAGAGCCAGCATATTGCCCCCAACAATCTGGGTCCTCATTTTCCTGGAATGGGGAAGAAGGAAGGCTGAGTCAACCTTGAGCTGCTCAGAATTGAGGGAATTGAACTCCTGGCAATGTAAGCAGAGTTAGTTGGGAATACTGCATTCTAACCACTGCACCACCTTGGCTCTTATTGTTATCTCGTATACTCTAATTAAATATGATCTAAGATCCCCCTTTATAACATAGAATTGATTATGGGGCCTGTAAATGCAAGGCACTCTGTAACTAAGTTAGGGTACTCCAATAAACCAACCAGGTTTCTAGGATTCTCAAGGAAAACTCAGAAAGATTCCTGTCTGAAGCCCGAAAAAACCAGTGTCAGGTCCTTTCCCTGGTCACATCTAACTAGGGCTGACAAGGCAGGAGAAGTGTGTCAGCCTGTGCCACCCTGCAGCTGTGGGGGCTGCCCAGGGAAGCCTCTCCTGTTTTAACAGGCAGCCTCTGTCACCTCATAGATCATCTGTCTCCGTACCAGATTTTGACAGATGGCTAAAGTCTAGCTATCTGTCAAACCCATTTACCAATCACAACAATGCTGTGATTGGCAGATGGTTTCCTCCTGGGTGGTGACACTGAAAAAGGAGAGGGGAGCAAAACCAGAGGGTTTTTCCAGTGACTTTGCTTAACATATCCTGCAAAGCTAAATCAGTATACCACCCTCTAGGAGAATGCCAGAGCGGGCACTTTAGAGAAAGAAGAGAGTGGCAGTGTTATGTCAATAGGATTGATTGGTGACTTGAAAACATCAGTGAAGAAAACTTTCATTTGGCAACATAGCCCTTGCTACCTCCAAGAAAATTTGGGGGGGGAGCTTCATATCAGAGACCTGGAGAGCCCTTGCAAATGAAACAGTCATTTTGTTCAGGCCAAGGCCAGCTTGCTGAAAAAGCCAACTTTTTAAGGCGCGCCGGGAGGTCGGGAATTATGCGAAGCTCCGGGGGCAGCTCATTCCAGAGGAAAGGCACTCCCACAGAGGAGGCTCTCTCCCTGGGGGTTGCTAGCTGACACTGTCTGGCCGAAGGCACCCTGAGGAGGCCAACTCTGTGGGATCATACTGGATGATGGGAGGCTACCGGTGGCAGTAGGTGGTCTCACAAGTACCCTGGGCCTAAGCCATGGAGCGCTTTAAAGGTCATAATTAATACCTTGAATCGCACCCAGAAAACAACCAGCAACCAGTGCAGGCCGCCTAAAAGGGGTGTAACATGGGAGCACCTAGTACCCCCATGATAACCCACGCGGCCACATTCTGGACCAGCTGAAGCCTCCGGGTGCTCTTCAACAGTGAGCTAGATTGACCAGGATTGTGACTCAAATTAAGACAACTGGCTTCATTTGTTTCTAAATCGCCTTTCTGTACTCTTGCTTCAGTTCAGCTATCCAGATGGCACCTTCCAGGGCAGTTCTGGTGGTCACAACCCAAAGCCTCCCATTTTCTTAGACCAAGCTGCTCCTTCCAAGGCCTTCATGAGCGCCAGCACTGCTCCTTTCTATAGGGAACAGCAAGGGTTGGATGGAAGCCAACTTTTCCAAGACCTGGGGGCACTTTACTTAACCCAGGAACAGGCAGGTAAATCCAGAAACAGGGCTGAGAACAAGCAAGATCCCAAGATAGATTACGCTCTTCAAGACAATCGTAACAACCTTGAAAACAGAGCAGAGTCTCAAGCGCACTCCACAGAGCCAGGTGAGACTTTTCTTGATTTTCAGCGACCCTCTATGAATCATCTAGCTTATTTGTCTCAGTTTGAAAGCCTTGATGATGATTAAGCTACAGAAGCAAAACACCATCTCCTTCTTTTCTATCCACAGATAGACTCGTGCAGAGGCTTACAGCAATATTTGCCAACTATGGGATTAAACCACAGGATGTAATTCAGTTCCTTCAGAGTCCCAATAAACACGGTGAGCAGGGATGAGGACTTGGAACAGAAAAGAGGCAGGAGGGATGGTTTTGAAGCTGGAGGAGAGAGATTGGAGGAAGGTTGTTTGTCTGGATGTAAAACAGGAACTCTGTGGGCTGAATCTGAAGAGAGGAGATTCTGTGCTGTCCCTGTGCTAGCTCATGCAATCCAGGCTTAAATTTGTGCTGGCTTCACCCCAGAATTTGTTTTTCCTCTGTTGGTATTTTAGCTCTGGAGCCTATGACATGGCAATCAGAGAACATGCTTGAACCTTCGCAGAATGTCTTCCCTTAAGTGCAAGGGTAGGAAACTAGTAACTCTCTAATGGTGGACTGTGACTGCCATGACCATTGGCCAGGTTGGCTGGGGATGATGGGACTTTGACCACATGAAGAAAGTTATAGATTGTTAATTTCTACTTCACTACTTTGAAAATAAGCACATTAAAGTCCGTGTCCCATCCCGCCCTTCACCTTAGAAAATAAGCACTTTCCTTCTGTAATTCTTTCCTTAGCTGGAAGGCTTGAACAGGAGGCTGTGGAATCCAAGCGCGTAAGTTCACCACTTTCTTTTCCCCCTTCCCCAAAGTATTTTTTTTTTAATCAAATCAATACGTGAACAGTGTGGCATCAGAGTGACATACATTCTAATACAAATAAAACTAATAAAATTAATCATAAATCATTACATTCAGTCAACTTGTGTATTTCCAATAATTATACACATTTATATTAGGTTATAGTCGATCATCATTCAATTATTCCGGCTTCTTGATATACCTGGAAATCTCTGGGTCTCTACAATCCCGCATCCCAAACCATTGAAATGCGCTTTCTGATTAGTCACTGGAGGGATACAGTGTACTTGAGCCAACATCTGGATATGAGAAGTAGATCCCGCTAAGTCGCCCTTGATATTTTTTTTTCTCCTGCCGTAGCAACACAACTGGGCAACTTGCCTATAGGTGGGGCAGAGCCACTTTTGTTTTTGTGAGTTGGGGGAGGAGCTGTTAGTCTCCAAAGGCCAAAGGAAATGTGGAGGGTGATGGAAATTGTTTCTGAACATAGCCAGAGTGGGTAGCTTGTCCAATTTAGTAGGAGGTTGGGGAAGAGTTCAAAGAGGTGGACTGATATTTTTGATCTATACCAGGGGTAGTCAACCTTTTTATACCTACCGCCCACTTTTGTATCTCTGTTAGTAGTAATATTTTCTAACCGCCCACCGGTTCCACAGTAATGGTGATTTATAAAGTAGGGAAGTCAATTAAATTAAAAAAAGGAAAGTGCTTCAGTATCGGACAAAACCCCTACTGCCCACCATGAAAGCTGGAACGCCCACTAGTGGGCGGTAGGGACCAGGTTGACTACCACTGATCTAAACACTTTCCTAAATCCCCTATTCGTTATCTCTGCCTGAAATAAGGCCAAACAGTTTGGCCCTGTCCACTTGGGGCAAGGACTCTAGAGATTTACTGGTGCCACATTTAGACTATAGTGTGCCTACACCATCAGAGAACAGCCACCCCCAGCCAATTCTAATGTCGGTGGCTTTTGTGAAGAGGAAGAGAACAGATCGTTGCAAATTGAAACTTGCGGATGGAACCAACAACCTGAGGCAGAGTTTGAGAAGGGAAGTTTCAAGGCTA
This sequence comes from Rhabdophis nuchalis, assembly GCA_039707465.1. NCBI lineage: Eukaryota > Metazoa > Chordata > Lepidosauria > Squamata > Natricidae > Rhabdophis > Rhabdophis nuchalis. The sequence continues at coordinate 146,130,641 of CM077643.1, forward strand.
GCCATAGTAACAAGCAGGAATGATCAAGATCTTGATCAAGATCAAGGATCTTGACAAACTTGAACATTGGGCACTATCTAATAAAATGAAATTCCATGGTGAAAAGAGTAAGGTTCCACATTTAGGCAAAAAACCAAAATGCACAGGTACAGTATAGGTGGTACCTTGCTCAATAGCAGTAACTGTGGAAGGGATCTTGGAGTCCTAGTGGACAATCACTTAAATATGAGCCAACAGTGTGCAGCAGCTGCCAAAAAAGCCAACAGAGTAAATAGAGGGATAGAATCAAGATCACGGGAAGTGTTAATACTACTTTATAATGCCTTGGTATCCAGTTTTGGTCGCCACGATGTAGAAAAGATGTGGAGACTCTAGAAAGAGTGCAGAGAAGAGCAACCAAGATGATTAGGGGACTGGAGACTAAAATATATGAAGAACAGTTGCAGGAACTGGGTATGTCTAGTTTAATGAAAAGAAGGACTAGGGGAGACATGATAGCAGTGTTCCAATATCTCAGAGGTTGCTACAAAGAAGAGGGAGTCAAACTATTCTCCAAAGCACCTGAGGGTAGAACAAGAAGCAATGGGTGGAAACTAATCAAGGAGAGAAGTAACTTAGAACTGAGGAGAAATTTCCTGACAGTTAGGACAATTAGTCAGTGGAACAGCTTGCCTCCAGAAGTTGTGAATGCCCCAACACTGCAAGTCTTTAAGAAGATGTTGGATAGCCATTTGTCTGAAACTGTATAGGGCTTCCTGCCTAGGCAGGGAGTTGGACTAGATGACCTCCAAGGTCCCTTCCAACTCTGCTATTGTATTGTATAAGATAGCTGTGGGTTGTTGGTTGAAGTGTTGAGCGCTGATGAGTGACCTTTCTATCTTCATTTAGGTGACAGAAGCAGAAATGCAACATGGGGAGGAGCCGGAGCCAGTCCCGTCTCAAGAAGACTCTGTCAGTGTCATTCCCACAGAGGGGCAAATTCAGGCACACGGGGAGACATTTGGCTCAACTGGGGGCCCCGTGTCAAGGACAACATCTCCCCCAGACTCACATAAGCCCTTAAGCCCCGCAGAAAGTGATGCCACTGAGGAGCAAATGGCAATGGTGAAGAAGAGTCGCATGGTAGTAGGTGTACTCAGTAAGGATGTGGAACAGCCAGAGATGCCATTGGCAGCAGAGGAGTATGGCTACGTCGTCACAGACCAGAAGTGAGCGAAATAGGGTGTCCGGGGAAATGAGGGAGGGGCAAAAAAAAAATGGGCGGATCCAGAGAGGCAAGTTGCACCGGTGGGTCCTCAACTTATGACTTATCACTTAGCCACCATTCAGAGTTGCTACAGCTTACCCAGGTCTGAAATTCCAACAGCTACCTTCCCCTCCCCTCCCTATGGTCATGTGACTATTTTGAGCTCTCGGCATCTAGCCTGCATTCACAGCCATTTGCCGCATCCCGCAATCACGTGACCATGGTTTGTGGCATTTTTGCAGCAAACTGGCATTTACTTGTGGTTTTTCAGGACAACTATTGCAAAAAAGGTCGTAAAAACTGAATTGGTCATGCGAGCAACCTGCTCTACAACTGTGATGATGAGTTACAACCACAGTGGGCAAGCTCCATTATGGTCGTAAGTCGAGGGATATGGCTTGGTTTATTCAAGGTGTGGGTGCACTTGACTCATTCGTGTGTGAGATGGATTTGGATCAGACAAGTACATCCTACATCAGTGATGGCCAACCTATGGCACGGGTGCCACAGGTGGCATGCGGAGCCATTTGTTAGGGCATGCCAGGCATTGCCCTGTCAGCTCCAGCGCGCATATCCAGCTGACTTTGTCCTTCTTTTGAGGCTGTTTTTCTCCCTCTGGAGGCTTCCCTGAAAGCTCCTGAGGGCTGGAGACTCCAGAAGGCTCCTGAGGGCAAAAAATGACCCTACGAGCAAACCAGAGGGGGAAAGCACGCACATGTGTGGCACGCCCATGCACGACCCCCACTGCGCTCCCCCCACTGCGCTCCCCCCACTTTTGGCACGCGAGCCAAAAAAGGTTCGCCACCACTGTCCTACATCATCCCAAAGCCATGCTAGTCCAGGCTGGCTGCTAGTCCAGGCTGGCTGGGCCTAATTAAAAATGAATGTATATGGAGTGAACCAGGTTGGAGATATATGAGTTGCTCATTGACAAGTTCCAGCAGATATTAGGATGACACTTATAATAATTACTCTTATTTGCCTCTGCACAGAGATCAGATACACGTGCCAAGTTCAGCCATACTATGGTTCATTTATTTTTCACTTGGTACGGCATGGAAAAGAGAATCAATGAATAAATTACGGTTTGTTACAAAGTAGTCTTCTGCAGTATCAAAACCTGGTTGCATATTGGGTTTAATTGCAACTGTGGATTAATATAACCTATAGCTTGTTGGGTGGTCTGGCTTATTCTTGGCTAGCGTTTCAGTTCCACTCAAACCTTTACTGATTCAAAAAGATATTCAAAAAGACAGATTGAAAAAGAAGAGAAAGCAAATGTAGGAACTGGATGAGCATGCCTTGATTAATTAAAATGACTAAAACAACCTTAACTATATTTTAACTATATTTATTGTATTTTCTATTATTCATTGGTTTTAATTTCCTGTGCACCGCCCTGGGTCCATCTCGACGGAGAAGGCGCAGTATATAAATCGAAATAAATTCAAATTCAAATTCTTTTTTTTTTTATTGAAAGAGTTTTATACAAACAAATTTCCCCCCCTTCCCCCCCCCCATACATATAATATAGGTCAAATACAAATACTGTACCCCCCTCCTCCCACCCAACATAATATAAATTTCTCATAAAATAACATTACCCCCTTGTCCCCATCTTTTAAGCTAATTCATATAAATCTTATGCAAATATATTTCCCTCCCCTAACCACCCTAACCCTCCCCCACCTCCCGTTCCAACCCACCCCCCAGACTTCCACTATACGCCACTCTAATAGTTCCAAACAACCCATATATTATTCACTCTGTTCACGTTGTTCCCCTTGTTCAAATTCAAATTCTTACTCTTATCATTTCTAGCTTGTCCAACAAATCATGGTTAAAAACCAAGCCTGTTTCAATGTGATAACTGAATGCAATTATTGTGATGCTGAATATATATGATTAACAAATGTGGGACAAGTCAAGCAAATTAGAGGAATGGTATAAAGTGGAATGGGGGGTCTCGGAAGCCAGGATGCTAGCCCCACCAGGTAGGCTGAACTACAAAATCAAATCCACATGATGGATAAATCTACTTTGACTAAGATGGGCTATGATATCAGACCCTTGGAACTCTGATTGTACTGTATCTCTTCCCCTTCAGGGAATTAGAGAGGTCTTTGTCTGAGCCAGTTCCAAATGTTGTCTCATTTTTCTGGGCTTAAAACAGTGTTTCAGCTCCTCTTGTCTCAGTAGCAATTCCTACAAGATTCTCTTCCTTAATGTCTACACACAGGGAAGTGCTATGATAAAATCGAAGGTGGTAGAGGTTAGTGGGTGGCCCAGTTATGTTTGATTCACTTATCACAAGCTATTCAGATTTTTGTTTTGTTTATTGTGGTACTTGGATAAATCAGATATGAACCCCCAAAAAAGGGCTAACATGGTTGAGGTACTTTTACCAGCAGAAGATCTATGACTATGTAAGTTTTGTGCCAGGTGATGGTTAGTATCCAAGATGGAACATCCAAAGCAAGGATTCCCAACCATGGCAAATTTAAGATGTGTAGACTTCACTTCCAGGATTTCTCAGCTGGCATGGCTGGCTGGGGAATTTGGAGAATTGAAGTTCACACATCTTAAAATTAATTACTTAAGGATATTTTTTATCTCCTATTTATTTAGATTTAGATTTAGAAGGACTCAGAGCAGTGTACAGCCAAAATAAAACACAGATATATAAAAGTTAAAAACGATTTTAAAAACATATTAAATAATTTGGCCCATAATAAGATTAAAAACCAACAAACCCAATTAAGATTAATAAATAATAAAATTCGTATTTACGCCAGCACGGCTTGTTGAAAAAGAAAAGTTTTAAGAGCATGGTGGAAGGTGTGTAGGTCAGGGATAATTTATAACTCCGGGAGCAATTCGTTCCAGAGGACAGGTGCTCCCATGGAGAAGGCTCTCCCCCTGGGTGTCGCCAGTCGACATTGTTTAGCCAATGGCACCATGAGGAGACCCTCTCTATGGGAGCGTACTGGCCGGTGGGAGGCTCTTGGTGGCAGAAGGCAATCTCGTAGGTACCCAGGTCCTAAGCCATTGAGCGCTTTAAAGATAGTAACCAACACCCTTCTTTACATGCTTTGCCATTAAGTCTTGACCTACTGCATTTCTACCACCTGCAGGCCATTAAGTCTTGCTGTTGGCATTCATCTCCTTGAGACCCTGGCTGAACGTGTTCACTTATCTACTGCCAGCTTTATCAATATCAGGTAAGTGATGTAGCTTAGGCACATAGAATCCACAAGAATCCACAAGTGTGCCATTTTTTGGGATGGCTCTGGAAAGGAAGGAATCTAATGAGAAACAACCAGAGGAAGTACTGGTGACATAGCTATCCAGAGTGTGATGCATTTCTCATAATAAACAGTCTAAAAGGACTTCCTTGTACTCTTGAGGTAACTTCCCCCAATTTTTTGTTGTTGCGGATTCATGTCCGTACCATTGCGACCCCATGGACAATGTACCTCCAGGCCTTCCTGTCCTGTACCATCCTCTGGAGTCCATTTAATCTTATGCCGACTGCTTCGGTGACTCCATCCAGCCACCTCATTTTCTGTTGTCCCCTTCTTCTTTTGCCCTCAATCTTTCCCAGCATTAGGCTCTTCTCCAGTGAGTCCTTCCTTCTCATTAAGTGTTTGAGTTTCATCTTCAGGATCTAGATCCCCCAATTTAGTGTTCCTCAATACATTAGGACTGCCACTTCCAGAATATGTAGCCAGTTGGCTACCCCAACATACTTGTAGGCCCCCATATTGATTTGGAAAGAACTATACAGGCTCCTACGCTATATCTCTTATCCTGCTGAGTTCTCATTATTGGGTGGCTAACACAAAGTCTTTTCATCATTACATTTCAACAGAATTGGCCAGATTATTTTCTTAAGTAATGAACCCTTGTTCATATGAGCAGGGACTGTTTTTAGCGACTGTTACTTGCACTGGATTTTTAACTACCGTCGTTTGGGCTTTTAAGCACAATTTGGGATCTTTCACATTCGGTGAGAATGATCAAATTCTTTTGAGTTATTTATTTACCTAAAAGAATTATGTGGCCTCCCAACTCACTCTTGGTGACCGAGGGCATCTTACTAGGATAAAACCCCCAAAGCAAAAATAACACAAAAAGCAATAACCTCCCCAATGGTGGGATTCAGCCAGTTCGCACCACTTCAGGAGAACCCGGTTGTTACGTTTCTGAGCAGTTTGGTGAACTGGTTGTTGGAAGAAATCATTAGGGCAGAGAACCGGTTGTTAAATGATTTGAATCCCACCACTGAACCTCCCCCATCTCCCTGGCAACAACAATCATACAAACCACTTGATGGGATTTGGGTCTTTCTGGGTCCCCTGGCTCATTGGCAAAAACACGAACGAAAAGAAAACTAAGATATCCTTACGTAAAAGGCATTGTAAAGAATTAGCTGCTATATAAGAGAGACGCCCAGCAGAAATGGTCAAAGAAGGCACGCGTGTTGACTGAACGATGTGGTTAGTGAAAGCAGAATCCTAAATTCAATCTCTCCTTGTGCAGTGTGTTGGGTCCAGCTCTCACATTCCGCATCCGTCAAAACCATCAAAATGTGTCTCTGAATGATGTCGCCAATAGGGCAGGTAAGTTGAGAACAAATCACCAATCACAATTAAACCAATTCTGTGTCCTTGAGTTATCAGGACACTAAAATACTTAATAGATGCAGGATGCCACTTTTTTTGGAAGTTGGAGCCATGACATTATTATTTCTATTACTTTTATTATCAGTGTCACTGTAAATATTATTATTTTAGAATGTTCTCTTCTTTGGGAAAAGTATATTCAGCCTAGCAGGAGGTTTGCTACTTTGTTTTGCTTTATTTTGTTTGTTATGGTTATTTTCTTTTCAATAAAAATCAATATGGTTTCGAAAGATGAGTTTGGGGGCCATACAAGAGGGAGCAAAGGACCTCCCTCTATCATAATATTATCCTTTCTCTTCATGCAGTAACCCCACCATGCCAAACAGAAACAGACCAATCTCAAAGTCATGATCCCATAGCTTCTGTTCACTCAGTTTCTCCCAGTTTCTATTCTTCACTCAATTGCTGCTTTGTACGTGCCCAAGTTCCATCCTCTAATATGGCTTGTTCATTTCTATCCTTCCTCTAGCCCTGATGAAGTCCGAGCTGGAATCAGAGGTGGGAGTAAAGATCCTACAGATGGGTGTAGGACAGGTAAGACTTGGCTGTGATTGACCTCATAGCATTTTAAAGCTTGGATAGTGTTTGGCCAAGGACTCATATGCCAAACCTTCAAATTGCCTGTTCGGAAAGTCTGCTTTTGAGTTAAGGGAGACTTGGAACCAGGGGAAGAGATGGGCCTAAATAAATTGTTCAGCTCCTAGCATGAAAGAAGAAGAAGAAGAAAGGCATTGGGTGCAAAATATGGGAAGAATAGAATGAGAATTCAGCAAAGGTTCCGGGTTTAAGTCATGGGACGGAAGGGGAGCAGGTCAGCAGTGAGCAGTAGCGATTTTGATAAGGCTCCACAATGCCAGGATGATGGAATGGCAACTAATAGCAAAGCATCTAGCTTAAACCAGCGATGGCTGTGACTATTAATCTGCTGCTGTGGCCTAGAGGTGGGGCTCTTGCCTCCCAATCAGGAGGTTGTGAGTTCGATCCTAGGTAGAGGCAGATGTAGGATCTCCTGCTTGGGCAGGGGGTTGGACCAGATGACCTGCAAGGTCCCTTCCAACTCTGTTAATCTGTTATTCAAATGGGGTGGAACTACAACGGCCACTCCCCTTTTGCCCTTGGCCGTGCTGTTTCAGAGGTAGAACTGAGAACTAGACCCCAGCGACATTTGAAGGGCTCCCACCTCCCATCTTGGACTAGACCCTGTGCACCATCTGTCTTTGGTGGAGACGCTTCCTTATTTATCCCCAAGCTCACCTGTTCTATGCCTGTCTTTCCACAGCGCAATGAGGCTGCGGCCTACCCCCATCCTGCCCACTTTGGCAACACCTTCCGCTCGGTGCTGCTCACCTTTGTGTTACTGGCCTGCGTGGCCGGCATCGTCATTGCTGCTGCTGTGGTCTTCTGTCTGCGCCAACATGCCAAGCAGCGGGAGAAAGAGCGGTTGGCAGGGCTGGGGCCAGAGGGAGCGACCGACAGCACCTATGAATACCAGGTACCAGTGGGATTGACGGCAGGGGGTAACTCTGACATCCTTGAGTCTGCCAATGTAGCACCATCGTCCACCAGAATTCATGGGCCATTTTTGGAGTTCCTCCAAATTGACTGAGATTGCACAAGGGTTCCAAAGAAGCCCTAGCCAGTGTAGCATATTTTGCAGTGGTAGCCACTAAGGCTTTAAATTGGTGTAATTAAGAGTGTTGGGCAAACACATCCCTAAAACTGAAAGGCTCCTGCCTCTTGTTCAGTGCCAGAATACAAATGCAAGCTTCCTGGACAGATGGCTGCTAGGCATGGCTCCTAGCTCCTTGGGGAGGATTGGACTGAGGTGAACTCAGTTACGTCTTTATTTTCCTACTCCTTTTGCATCTCTTGAGTGGAAGAATTAAGGATGTTTGGATGATTGGAATGCTTTCAGCTCCCTCACACTCTCTGCTTTTCCTATCTTTTGTCTGCTCTGAGTGACCAGTGTGCATGGTTGTTGTAGCTGGGTCATCTTTCCCACAGGAACTCTGCCGACAGCACATGGCTGCCAAGTCCCTCTTTGGCCGTGCAGAAACCCCTCCACCTCCTGCTCCTGCCGAAAACTCTCGGGTCAGCAGTGTCTCCTCGCAATTCAGCGATGCACCCCAGGCCAGTCCCAGCTCCCACAGCAGCACGCCATCTTGGTGTGAAGAGCCTGTGCAGTCCAACATGGATATCTCCACTGGGCACATGATTCTGGTGAGGAGCGCCCACACCCTACATATTTGTGCTGTTTGGACAGCTTGACAGGTTCACAAGCTTGCCAGATAGAGCTTTACAGAAGACATAGATGCTTGATGTCATTTTTGAAATGAAACACCAACTAAATGGCCCCACTTAATCAACCACAGCTGACCTCAAAAGCTAAACAAGATTGGATCTGAGGATAGATTTGATTGGAGACCATGAGGGAATTCTAGAGAGAGGAGACGATGGCCAGAGCAAAGTAATTCCATACTGCTGTCTGGTGATTGCATAGTTGTATACATGAGATCATCAGGAACTAAGTTTACTTTCGGAGGCTTTACTTATTTCCTTTTTTTAGTGAAATTAAAACCTGGTAAGTAAACTCATAGTCAACTCAACATGGCTGGTTGGGCAATTCTGGGAGTTGAAGCCCCAACATCTTAAAGATGCGGAGTTAAAGAAAACAGTGCCCTAGATTTTGACAGCACTGTGACAGTCATCAGATGTATTGAGATTGTCGGTTCTGGGAATTCAGTCCCCAAACATCTTGAAGATATGAAGTCAGAGAATGCTTTCAATAGATCTCAGTAATCTCTTTGGAGGGAGGGAGGGAGGAGAGGTATATTTTTAAGTCCAGGAGATGACAACTGTTCTGTTGCTCCCACAGGCATATATGGAGGACCATCTACGTAATCGCGATAGGTTGGCTAAAGAGTGGCAAGCACTGGGTGCATACCAAGCAGAACCAAACACTTGTGATGCTGCCCAGCGTGAAACCAATGTCAAGAAGAACCGCAATCCAGATTATGTGCCCTGTGAGTCCCTACAAGCACTGCCTGTGGGCCCTAAGGGATGTGATTGCCCCATTTTATTCCTGCTCCTTGCTGGCTTAGCAGAAGGCTTGGAGTGTGGCCAGTGCACAATTCCTCTGTGGTGCCTATAGGCCCACGCTTAACTGGGCATTGGGGAGGGGAGTGCAGCAAGACTGGTATATGGGACACCAGTATAAAATGGGCAGTGCATTAAGTGAGTAGAGTCATATCAAAGAGCAGATAGAGCCATGTTTTCTGACTTTCTCTGACTTGGGGTGGGTTGGTTTTTCCCCCCTTTAAATATGTTCAACCTATTTAAAGGGTAATAATGTTCTTTTCATAAGCTTCCAATCTACAAATAGAGGGAAGCCGACGCCATATTACTGATTTTTTAAAGAAATCCCAACCCAGAAATTCAACCTCGTTTTGGAAAGAATTAGCAAGTCACATGCAACGCTGGGGTTATGGATTCCTTAACACTGGCCTAGAGATGCATCAGCAATTCAGTGTTGGGGGAGATGGCACTGTAACTTCACAAGAATTCCAGCTTCCTGCTATTCTGGCCAGACTAGATCATCGGCTCCTTGTTGTTGTTTTTCTGTTGTTCCCAGATGATCACGCACGCATCAAGTTGAAAATGGAATGCAACCCATCGCGGAGTGACTTCATTAATGCCAGCCCCATTGTGAGTGACAGACACCCATGTTCCCCCCCCCCCTTGCCATTGCAATCTGTATCCAAGCAAATGCTGCCTCGCTGGCCCATTTTTAAGAGGCTGCCTGTGCCACCGTTCTCATCAAGTTGAAGAGCAGCCATTGCTCAGCTAGAAAGGACGCTCCCAAAGCCCCCTCATCCCTGCCACTTTGGATTAAATGTGGCACACTCATCATTTTTTTGAAGGTGTAATGCCATCTGTTCTTCAGCCATCAACTCTACCTTCTGTTCCCAGGATGTATTTGTTAGCCGGGCATCATAATCGTCTCTCACCTGCCTTTTAGAAGCAGATAGACTTTCTCACTTCTTGGTGTGAAGTCTTGCGGTTCCCAATTGGACAACTGATCCATTAAGCTGGTCTCTCTTTTTTCAATCCGTCTGCATCATATTTTCCCACTTTAGAAAGACATCCTGTGTCTCAGTTCTTCCTACCTTCCATCAAGGATATAAGATTGAAACAGTGTCTCTCTAAGAGCAGCGTTCTGTTAAGGGCAATGGGTGGGTGCTATAGGACAGCATCTGTTTCTCTGGATCAGATGTTTTTCGCTCTCTCTCTCTCCTCTCCAAGGTGGCCATGATTTATTTATTCTTCAATCTAAGTCATTCGTTCATCTTGATCATCCAGTTTGCTGCTTGTGGGTAATTTAACTGTAGGCAACCATTTCATAGGAATACGTTGCATTTCTAATAACATAAATTCAAGTTGTGGATCCATTGCAATATCTTTATCCAGAATGAACTTGATAAGCAAAGCCGAATAACTTGTTGTGGCCCACCAGCAGAGCTGGCAGCAGATTCAGACAGTGAGGAAGTTGGGGAGGAACATGGGCCAGTCCTGGAGTCTGGGGAAGGCTCTATGAGGGTGTCGGAGGCAGAGAGAGGGCCAGAGCTGTATGCCAGCTATCAACTGCCTTCAGAGTCAGACATCAGTGAGGCAGATGAATAGCTGGAGCCTGTTCCCAGTGTGTGCATGCACAGAGTTGCCAGATGAAGGGAACAGCTAAGGAACAGGGGTCGACTTGGGAATAAGGCCAGACAATGAATGCCCCCCATCCCGAGAGGAAATAAAAGAGGAGCGAAAGGGGAGTGGAGTTTGCAGGAGACAGTTAGTTTGCTAATTGGTTCGTGACTCTGCAAGACTCCTTGCCAAGTTTCTCAGATCTCCAAGCCAGTTAAGGTCTGTGACTGTAAATCCTCCTTTGAAAGACATTGCCAACTATGAATAATAATAATAATAATAATAATCTTTATTGTCATTGTAAAAATTACAATGAAATTGGTAATTGAATGAGCAACATTCACAGTAAATTAATAAAAGGGTTTTTTGTCAGGACAAGGAGTTTGTTTCATGCACTTGGAAAGCCTTGGTCAGAACATAACTACTCCACCAGATGTGTTCTACATCAACTTCTATAGCTCTCGAGATTACTGGGTGTGTGGCCAAACACCTAGATGGTGATAGCAGATCTTTAATGTAGATTCATCTACAACTCATCCTCTTGAGCCTACATTATCAAGTCTAATTCTCTTCTGTCCCTTCCCTTTTAGAATTCCCAGCTAGCATAGAAGAACTAGGGATTAGAGTCCGTACTCATTCACCAAACACTGGGGAGAAGGAAAGCTGCTTTACTTCATATTCTGTTTCTTTGCAGATTGACCATGATCCACGGATGCCAGCATACATTGCAACGCAAGGTCCATTGTCCCACACCATTGCTGATTTTTGGCAGGTAAGAGGGCCGTGAAGATGTTTATTCTAAAGGGATCGCATCCCTGTGCTGCCTGATAGGGTATTTGGATTGAGTTTTTGCTTTTTTCAAAAGGCAACTGGACTTTGTTTTTCCTTGAAGAAGTTTTGCGTCTCATCCAAGAAGCTTCAAAACAAAGTCCAGTTGTCTTTTGAAAAAAGCACCTTTGGGAGAACGATGACTTGGATGACTGAGAATCTCCATAGACATTTGGACTGATATTTATTTGGCAAAGGGGGGTTACATAATCCCTGGCAATATATTCAAAACCTTTAGAAGAGAGGCAGATAGACAATAGAGAACACCGAGTCCATCTTCCCATTCTGAAACAAGGGCAGATTTGTGCTCCATATCAACATATTAAAATACTCTGGCTAGATCATCTCCAGTAGGCAACTTCTCAAAGCACGAATGTATGAATGTACAGTTTTATTTGAACTATGTTATGAATGAATAAGAAGCAAGTTATCAGAAAGATAGATTGTCACACTTGATGCTGAGAAGCTGCTGGGTTCCTCTCTTCCCATTTAGAATTTTATTAGACTTTGTTGTTGTTAGTTGCAAAGTCACGTCCAACCAATCGCGACCCCATGGATAATGTTCCTCCAGGCCTTCCTGTCCGCTACCATCCCCCAGAGTCCATTTAAGCTCATGCTTACTACTTCGGTGACTCCATCCAGCCACCTCATTCTCTGTTGTCTCCTTCTTCTTTTGCACTCAGTCTTTCCCAGCATTAGGCTCTTCTTCAGTGAGTCCTTCTCTAGTGAGTCCTTCTCTATTAGACCTACCCAATACTCTAGTGCAGTGGTTCTCAACCTGTGGGTCGGGACCCCTTTGGGGGTCGAATGACCCTTTCACAGGGGTCGCCTAAGACCATCGGAAAACACATATTTTCAATGGTCTTAGGAACCGAGACACCAATTTATTATGATTGGGGGTCACCACAACATGAGGAACTGTATTAAAGGCATTGGGAAGGTTGAGAACCACTGCTCTAGTGAGTCCTTCTCTATTAGACTTACCCAATACATTTCCAGGCTGACTTTGCAACCCAAACAAATTTAAATGTCTGTGTTTGCTTTGTTTTAATTGGAGGCAGAGACATTCCATGAACTAGTCTCTTCACTCACTTCCCATGTGCCTCATTTCACATGTGGGATGGCATTTGTGCTTCTTTCAATGTGGAGAAGTCGGAATGTACAGTATTATAATTGCTGAATCTCCTGCCTATCCTGTCTATGTAGATGGTATGGGAGAATGGTTGCACGGTCATTGTCATGCTCACCCCACTCGTGGAAGATGGCGTCAAGCAGTGTGACCGCTATTGGCCTGATGAGGGATCCTCACTTTACCACATCTATGAGGTAAGACTGACCAATTATGTCCTTGCAATGCTGAGCAAAAAGTGGCAAGTCCTTCACTGTAGGGGAGTCACTGAGGAGGGGGTCATAGCTGAGGTGGTAATGATGTCCTTTTCCAATGCATCCTCAAGCAGTCTGAGCCTTCTGCAGTTGGGCTAAACACAGCTGGGTGTGCAAATTAAACTCCTGTGGAAGATTAATGAAATCTCCTCATTCTTCTGAATACTTCATTTTCAGGCATTGCACAAAAAAACATGGAAATATCCTTTCTTTCTCCCTGGGCCCCACAGCCTTCTATGCAAACTGTGAAGCTTTCCTGAGCGATACAGTGTTGGGAACCGGAAGTGGGATAATGTATCGAATTGTGAAAGCGCTACTCCTGATATGAAGAAAGCAGGAAAATGTTTATATTATTTGACGTTACGTGATTATCGAATCGCAGTACTGGAATTCCCATTCTGTAGACGAGGGGGGATTGATTCAATATGGCACACTGAATGGCCCACGACTAATTGAAAGACAGCATCTGGATAATGATCAGATTATCCGATTATTATCCGATTATTATCCGATTATTATTAGATAAGCCATGGTGAATTCTGATTGTGGGCAGCAAAATTATGAGCACATGTTGCATCTATTTTGCTCTAGCCTTAGGAAAAGAAAGGCAGAAAAAGGCATTTAAACAGTGTTAAGTTCTGTAATAGAGAGGGAGTCCAGACACAGGCTAGTCAAAACCCAAAGCCGTTTATTGGCAATCGCAAGAAATAGCGGGAAATATTTACAGGCGGACAAAATGCGGTAGACAGGGGCTTCCCCGTTTGACAGCTATTTATATGCGAGCTGTCAAACGGGGAACCAATCAGGAAGCTCCAGGACCTAATTCCTGCCAGTCGCGTCTGAGCCAATCAGGCGAGACTGGCAGTTACAGGCTTGTTACACGCTGTTACCATAGCTCTAGGGAGAAGAGTGGAAGACCTGCGGCCGGTCGTAAGTTGAGGACCGGTCGCAAGTCGAGGACTCAACAACAGACCCAATACATTATCAAGCATTTAGAGAAAAACAGGAAAACAAGTTGGGGAATTAATAGGTTGTGTATAAATGGCAGGACTTATTATGTGAAGGAGATTGCTGGCTGCAAGTATCCCATGCTGCTTCTGTCCCTTTCCAAATCCTGATATCTCCATTCAGGTGAACCTCGTCTCAGAGCACATCTGGTGCGAGGATTTCCTGGTGCGCAGTTTCTACTTGAAGAATGTGCAGTCACAGGAGACGCGGACTCTGACGCAATTTCACTTCCTGAGCTGGCCAGCAGAGGGCATCCCTACCACCACTCGGCCTCTTCTTGACTTCCGCAGGTGGGGAATATTGTCTTCCTGTTGGGAACTGAGGGAGGGGGGGGGACATGATTTGTGGGGCGGATTTGGCGGAGTTTCAGAAGATACTCTAGACCCCATCCCTTATTTCCATTTGCAAAACACAGTCAGGGAAAGGGTCCTGGGCAGTATTAGGAGCCTTGCTATAAAATGAAAGCTGGCTGCAGAGACAGAATATTCAAGAGGCAGCAAGGAGGCCTGTGTATTCTGACTAATTGAAAACAAGTAACCAGGCAGTAACTGCCAACCTAGCAGTTCAAAAGCATGTAAAAATGCAAGTAGAAAAACAGGACCACTTTTGGTGGGAAGGTAACAGTGTTTCGTGTGCCGTCGGCATTTAGACATGATTTAGACATGCGCCTTTGGCGTTTAGACATGATCACAGAGATGTCTTTTGGCAGTGCTAGCTCTTTGGCTTTGAAATGGAGATGAGCACCGCCCCCTAGAGTCAGGAACGACTAGCACATGTGTGCGAAGGGAACCTTTCCCTTTAACCAGGAAGAAAAGCTGAGTCCTTTGTTTTGAGGCAGGCATGCTTCTGTGAGCTTTGGAGAGAGTCGGGTGATATGGATTTGGGGCTCTCTAATATAAAATGAAGTTTTGTTCTCTCCCCACCCACAATATTACCATAGTTTGATGCTGATTTTGTCATCCCCCCCAATTGCTTGCTTCCCAGAGAGCTCCATCAAAGGCTCTTTTAGTAATCTTTCTAGAGCCATGAAAGACCTCACTCCCGTCGCTGACGTCTCATTCAATCACAGATTGCCATGGAAGCTCCGGGTGGGATTTCCTTTTAACCATCAGCAGCTGAAATAATAACCTGAACTTTGCTGTATTAAAAAAATGGCTTTTGAGTAGCTGGGCACTCGTTCTGCTGGAAGCCCTTGCAATAGCTAGGACATCTAGTCCCCCCGGGACTATGCATATTGCACTTCATTCAGTTCTGCTTGGAAGTGGCAATTGCTGTGGAGCTGAGGCTGGATAGATGTATGCCTCCCCCCCCCCCACGCTAGGGAGATGGAGGTAGAGGATAAAGCTGGTGCTGTTGTTGAGTTTCACAGATGAACTTTTCACTGCTCAGTTGTATAGAGCTTACGCTACTGCTGTTAAGCATCACAAAGCACCATACTAAACAAAGACACTACATAGCAACACTCAATAACACAACTCAGTGTGCTCTATGTGATGTAGATGCTATACCAGTGATGACGAACCTTTTTTGGCTCACGTGCCAAAAGCGGGGGGATTGCAGGGGGGGTTGTGCGCAGGCGTGCCAAACCCATAATGCTATGTGCACGACCAGCGCTCCCCTCCCTCATTTTTGGCATGCTTTTTTCACTCTCTCCAGGCTCCAGAGGCTGTATAGGAGCCCGGGGAGGGAGAAAACAGCCTCCCCACCCCAGAGGCCCTCCAGAGGCTTCGGGAGCTTCCCTGAAACCTCCAGAGTGTGAAAAACCAGCCCTATGGGCAAACCAGAAGTTTGGGAACTGAACTTCCGGTTTGCCCATAGGGCCAGTTTTTCACACTCCGGAGGCTTTAGGGTAGCTGCTGAAGCCTCCGGAGGGCAAAAAAAAGCCTCAAAAGAAGGCCGAAGTGAGCTGGCCAGCACGTGCATGCGCGCTGGCCAGCTGACAGGGCAAGCCTCGCATGCCCTGATAAATGGCTCTGCATGCCACCTGTGCCATCACGGTGCTATAGCATCACAATACTATAAGAGAAAAGGAACCTCAGAAAAATCTTCACGTGGGGAGGCGTAATTTGAATGTTATTTAGAAGGAGGCCAGGGAATGATAAGGTAGAGATTGTAGGTTGCCAATACCATTCAGGATTCCTGCAAGATCACTGGAGTAGCAATATTTGTCCCAATTGCTCCAGAAGCCTCTGATTATGCTAATTTTGAGAAATATATAAGACAAAGGAAGCTGAAAAAACATGACCAGGAATCGGATAATTGGTTTATTCCTTTTTTTTTTTTAAACCTAGAACAAAATGATGGCGTGATTGGTCTCTCATTAGATTCCTGTTTTCAAAACTATTCTAATCTCTTGTATTCCTTATCTTGTCCTTTCCAGGTACTCTCATAAGCTCCTTCTCTTCTTGGATTCACCTGTTCCCCCCCTCCCCTCTCTGCCAGCAATTGGCTCAATACCTATGCAGGGGGGAGTTGGGATTGGGTGAGACGTAGGGTTGTTCTATCAGGCAGCTGTTAAAAGAAGAACTCTGGAACGGAACGTCACATCTGTGCATTGCAACGACTTAAAAATGTGCCGTTCTGTGTGTATGTGACTTTCAAGGCTTGGAAATCAGTGGGCAGGCAAGGACCTCACAGCATGGAGGTACAATGGCTCCTTCTGAGTATTTGAGGAGCCCAGGGCACATACTTGGCAAATTAAAACCAGAGGATCTTCATTTAACTCCTGTTTATCCCTCTTGGTACCTCTTCCTCTTAAGTCTTGGTTTGTGGAACATACACTATGGAGCAATGTTAGGGCTTTCTGACTGCATTGTGCCTTGCTCTCTCCCCTTCACCACCTTTTCTCCTCCTCTTCCTCTCTCTTTCCTCTCTTCCTCACAGCTGCCAGTGTCATTTTTGTGATTTGCAGCTAGTAATCCTGGCCCAGTTGCATAGTCACAAAAGTGATCATTGGCTGCTGTGCCAGCGGCATGGAACAGGAGAGAGCCTGGGTTGCTGTTGTGTCTATTACCTGCTCTCTTGTCCTACTGGGCCTAAAGGGGAGACCCTGGTACTCTCCCTTTATACAGATTTCCACTGGATAATAGTCAGGGATGAATGAAGATTCAAAGCCATAGAGCAAGAAATACCCTGAAAGCCTTGGATGGGTTTGTGTGGGCAAAGAATCCTGAAGTCTCCACCAACCCGGCTTTCAATCCCTATAAAAATGGAGTTGGTTGATTGCTCTTACAACCTACCAATCAGCAGCATGAGTAATTCAAAAACATGCATATATCTTCAGCTATTCACTGCTTATTTGGATGGTAGTTCTACAAATCCCTCAAAAGACCATCCATGAATTTGAAATTGACATGCTGCACCAGAATTTAAGTATTTCTACATCACAGTGCCCAAAAGAGGTCACGACACTTGAACAATGTACAGTAGAACTAAGCCTCCCTTTCTCATCCTAGATACCACTGTCCTAGAATAACCAGCAGCCAAACAACTTAAATATCACTTTCAAATATTTTTTTCCGAGTTTCCTTTAATATATATCATATGACTTGATATGGTTGAACGGACAATACCCAGGCGATACATGCGGGGAAGAGTCTTCTGAGTAGGTAAAGATCTTTTTCAGGCTGCTAGCAAAGAACACGATGGAAATATAGGGCGTGTGGTATCAGCAGAGTCGCCCTGGGGTGAGCAGAATGTTCTGTCAGAGAATGTTCTGACTTCACAATGGGCCCTTCTGGTCTTGGAACAAGCAATGTTGAGCATTCTGGAAGTGATTCAACTGTAAAAGGTTTTACATACGCCTGATTGCACCCACTGAGCTTTTAGATATTCTGACCGCCTGCGGAGTAGTCCACAAATAAATCATTAGCACCGTCATCAGCACTCTGAGATTGAAATGGAACACCTCTCACTTAAATTGCGTTCATAATAAAGAAAACATTTAGCGAATTTCATGCCAACAACTTCACTGGTCTTCTGAACAATTTGTATGTATTAGTTTTCACTTGCATACATACTGTATGTTAGGAGGAATGGTGAATAAACCTCTTCCAAAATAAGTACATCGTGTTTTGCACACACACAAAATACAATAAGCTGTCATCAGTCAGGCTAAATCCTTCCTGATGCATGCATTTGTAGTCCATTCAGTAGGGAAGTTCTTAGCTCTTCCTCCGAAGGCCTCCATTCAGCCCAGCTCCAGGGAAACAGGTTTAGTTCGGATCTGAATTGTGAGAACATTATGAAAAGCACATAGAATTATCCACCCATGCAGTCTTCCATTAAAGAAAGCTTTTAATAAGACACAGTGAAACCTTTTCAACTAAAGAAGCCAACTCTCCAGATAGGAAAAGAAGATTGTTTAGGGCAAGGGAGTACAGGAAAAAATAAGGGAAAACAAGCAGCCAGATAACCAAATTCCAACTAAAATAAATTAGGTTGCTGTTTGAATGACATTTGGCAGGTTTTTCTTGTTTGCCTCTTTTGCCTTCCAATATTATAGAACATGGGGGGTTTCTTTGGATCATGGAGCAATACAACAGTCAACCAAGAGAAATATTCCAGGGTTAACCCCTCCCCACCCCGTGGAAGGCATTGTCAGGTTTCACTAGTTAGGCTGTTGAATGGAAAAAAGTAAACATATCAGATTTCAGGGAAATAATGGATGACTTCTGTCTTTTCAGACTTTTTGGCATGAAGTCAGTTTGCTGGATTATTTAGGGGACACTAGGGTGCCCTGCCGCAAAATAGGAACATAACAAAAAATGATTGGTGGATAGAATAACAGATGGACCCAAGTAACAGTGTATTTTACTGTAGATTCTGTCATTTAGTACAAGAGCAAGCTACATATTGATAGTCAAGAGCAATATTTTCTTTCTAATATGACATTGGTAACCAAAGCCTGCGAACGAGATGTGACATAATGGTACCATCATAAGGGAAGGGATCCGTATCATTAACCTTTTCTCTCCATTAGATAGTCATACAAAGAAGCACACATATATTTTTTCTAGGTATGTTTTGTTTTCCTCTGAGAATGAATGGGAAGTCACAAATCCAATGACAAATTTCAGAGGGTTCATAAAAATAAGATTGGCTCACACACATACTCCTGATTCACTGGACAATTTGGCATTTTCAAGTATTTCCAATGTATAAAACAAAAATGGATGCCTGCGTGATAAACTCAACTGAAAATCCACACTTGGTTTAGTTGGAAATAAACTGAACACTAGTATATGGTATATTTTGCCTTAGTTCCTTAGCCTCCTGTTGGATTTCAACCCTACACATAATTTGGCCATGTTAGGTATTGTTCCAGTTGCTTTGGGTGATGCGTGAATGTTTTCCAGGTGATTTTATAATGTTCCACACACATGCAGTTTTCATGTGTTAGATGGCAACCTACCAGCTGTAAGTGAAATACTTTTCATTTCCTGAATGTTTTCCTTGATGCTTGTTCCTGCTTGGTTGTTCAGGGATAAAAGGGGGTGGCTTAATCCATATGACTTCTCCCTGAGAGTTCACCTATCTGATCCCATCCTCTCATTATTCCGGCAGGAAGGTGAACAAATGCTACCGGGGCCGCTCATGCCCAATCGTCGTGCACTGCAGGTAATGACTTGGTCAGGGGGAATAATGGGGGTGAGCAGCTAGGAGAAACTGAAGAGGATTGAACAAATGTCATGAGAAAAAAATTCTCTCCTTTGGTGGACTTTTCAAGCAGACAAGGAATGTGAGATCTTTTGCCAGGGGTGTGTGACAAGAATAGGAGTCCATTGGAGTTGGGAGCTAATGCATTCTGCTATGGCCTAGAGGTGGAGCTCTCGCCTCCCAATCAGGAGGTTGTGAGTTCAATCCTAGGTAGAGGCAGATGCAGGGTCTCCTGCTTGAGCAGGGAGTTGGACTAGATGACCTGCAAGGTCCCTTCCAACCCTGTAAATCTGTAAATAAATAAGTTATGAAAAGAATTGCAGCAAGGCAAGGACAAAGAGCCAGCATCTTGTCCCTCAGAGCAAATTAATTTCACAAGTTCAAAAATCTGGTCAGGAAAAGGATAGCAGGTTAATCTGCCATTCAGATTCATAGACATCCTTCCAAGAACTAAATAGCACTGTCTGATCATTGAAGTTACAGCAGATCAGAAGTTTAGTTTAGTTTAGTTTAATTAAATTTATATACCGCCCTATCTCCCCGAGGGGACTCAGGGCGGTGCACAGGAAATAATAAAAAGCATAGCAATAAATACAATAAAATATTCAAAATAAGTTAAAAATAAATTAAATTTGGAACCCGTGCTAAAATTGTCGTTACAAACCCAATTTAAAATCACATTTAAAACTATACCAGGCCGGCTGCATGAAATAAGTGCGTTTTTAGTGCCCGATTTCTGAGAGCCAGATATTCCTCCCATTGAACAGTGAAGATTATGTAGCCTGCTCTTGTTTGAAACCTCAAGTGTGTTTCCTTATCTTTTACAGTGATGGCGCAGGAAGGACTGGAACATACATTCTTATTGACATGGTTTTAAACCGAATGGCAAAAGGTGAGACGGTGAAGGAAGAGACTTCTATAAACCCATTTTCTGCAAATAGTCTGTCAATTCAACATAAGAAAGTCCAATCTGGTGCAGCAGGCAAATGGCCTAGCTAGTGTTCCCATAGCAACAGGCCTTTGAGAAATCTGAAGCGAGATTACTAATTCCTGCTGTTGATAGCCGTATCCTGCCTTCTTAAAGCTACTCCAATTAATGGAGTTACTGCATCCTGCTGTAGTGGGTAGTTTAACTATGTAAAGAAATGTTTCTATTTACTTATCCACCCATTACTTAACTTCAGTGATGATCCCAGATTCTAGTTATTATAAGAGTCAAAAAGCTTTCCCTCTATTTTCTTTCACATAATATATGTACATATGTTTCCATCATACTTTCCATTTTTCTAAGCTTAAAATCTCCCTTCACTGACATCATAAATATACAGTATATTACTCCAGAGCTTCTTTTCTCTCAGTCATCCTGAATAATCTGTTATTTAAAAATGTACAACCTCTCACTGCTCATTATTTTACATTTGGTTATTTAAGATTAACCAATCAGCCTGAAATTCACCATAGATCTTTTGAGATCCTTGAATCACAAAGACTGGTCATTATTCCTAGTCTATGTTGCATGGCCAGTTGCTCATCCATAACTGACCATCCCCTTATTTTTTAATTGCTAATTTTGCTCAGGAAACTTTAGTGAGGAATATTAGCAAAAATCAAAAATGAAAAGTCAACATTTGAAAATTCAGTTAATAATATTATCTCCTTATCTATACACTCTGAAAGAACTCTCAAATAATATTTTATTTAATAATGCATACTATCAAACAGATGTTCAGGTTGGATTAGGGTTTGGGTAGCTATGCAAGAATCCTCTTAAATTCTTTTTAATACCAAGCATTAGTCATATAAAGTCTAAAACATTCATCATACTATGTTCTAATGCCTGAGTAGAGGTATTATTTTGACAAGAAAAGATTACATTCCCACTAATTGATTCTGTGACCAGTTAGCCACACAATGACTGTCTCAGTGAAAATTTTGGCCCTTCAAAATCTGACTTTTTTAATTTGACAGAATTAGAAAATTATCATACTGCATGGAGAATATTATTGTACTTTTTAAAAAAATTCATGAATTTAATCTTTTTTCTTGACTCCATCCACTTGTACTATTTAAGGTCAGGTCCAAACCCTCAACCCAAAGAAAATTGTACAATCTTAATTTAGGATATTCAGCAATACAACTTGCCACAATCAGAATAGCTTTTTCAGTCTATTTGAAAATACTTGAAATCACCTCATAAGCACGTCTCTCTGGAGAACATTTTGTTTTCATTGTCCTTAAAAATTTCTAATGTTAATAAATACATAAAATAAATATAAGAGCAACCTGAGCAGTAACAGCAATGATTTTTGAGGTCTACACATCGGATTTCATCCTGGGAAGAATCTGCCCTTTTTAAAAAATGTATATTTTGATATAATGCTCTTGAAATAGAAATGCTTCCTTTAATATTCCTTTCATAGTTCATTTCCCATGATGTTGATTCCTTCCATATTGTTTATTTTCCTTTTCCTCCAACTAATATCTTTTTTTCCACAAGAGGCTAATTCTGTGTAACTGCAAGTTAACTTTCTAAAGATCTTAGAAGGAATCTGTCAAAAGCCTCTCTGCATCTTTCAACTTTTTGCTGTCAAATAAACTTGAAGAAATGAATTAGTTCTTTTTGAGATCACACATACATTTTGTCCAGCAAAGTAATGCCCCATTCCATATACTACCGGATAGCTCCTATACCCTCTTTACTATCTTTATAAAGTAGGTATTTATTGATTTATGTAGCTGATTATTTACTAATTATTAAATTAGTTTAAATTTACTATTAAATGAAAATTACTTGCTATCTACTTAGTAAATATATGGAGTTATATATTAGCTGAAGTTCTTGTTACTGTGACTTTTTCCCCTAGAGTTTGTCATACCAATTCCACAAGAGTGCAAATATAATACTGTACATCGCCCTCATTAAATGATCAGATCCCTTCAAATTATGCTTTGAAGCTCACAGCTTTTCTGGCATCTACACTACATTTATTTTAACTTTTTCTGTGTCTACTCACATATTTTGAATGTGGGGTTTATGCACAGATACAAATATCCCCAACGCCCCCATAGAACATTCCTTATTCACCAATTTCTAGTTTTTACCTCTTCACCTCTATCCTAGGTGTGAAGGAGATAGATATTGCAGCCACCCTGGAGCACGTGAGGGACCAGAGACCAGGTGTGGTGCAGACTAAGGTACGTCTCGAAGCTTCCTTGCTCACAAGAATTCTATGCAGTCGTCTTGATGGAAGAGCTGAGTACTTAAGGGAATGTAGTCCAAGATAACAAATCAATGTCCTGGCTATTTGTAAATATCAAATATTATCTTTAAGTGCATCATACTAGTCTGGGGGAAGAAGGAGGCTCTCAACCAAGAAAGAAGAGAGAGGGTGTCTCAAAGCTGCTTTTTCCAAGAGGCAACTGGACTTTCTGGTTTTTCTATGAAAACAATTAACTTCTCATCCAAGAAGCTTCTTCAGCTCTGATTGGATGGTGGGTAATGGAAGGTCAGAGCTGAAGAAGCTTCTTGGATGAGAAGCAAAATGTCTTCAAAGAAAAACTAGAATGTCCAGTTGCTTCTTGAAAAAAGCACCCTTGGAACAACCTGGATGACTGAGAATCTCCATAGACATTAAGAGAGACTGTGCTTATGTTTAAAGGGTTCAAACTAAAGTGAAAAAGAAACTCTACTTTTTATTTTTAGAAGTTATATAATTATATTCTTATAGTGCTTCTCCCTTCTAAGAAGGGAAGCGGTGTAGAGGGGGGGGGGGAAAGGGACCAAATCCTTGGTACTCTTGACTATGCCCATGCTACTTTATACACTTGGCTTTTGTATTCCCAGGACCAGTTTGAGTTTGCACTGACAGCTGTGGCAGAGGAAGTGAACGCCATCCTGAAGGCTCTGCCCCAATGAAGCCTCTATTCAGCATAGCCCAACTTGGTGATTCCCCAACCTGACCCTTTGCCTCTGCTGTTGCCGTGTTCTTGCCTGGGGTGTTTTCCCTTTACCATGTGTCATCTCCATGTGGTTCACCATGGCTGCATTTAATTGCCCTGTGGAAATGTTGGCCCCTTGCCTACCTGCCCAATTGGGTCTCATCCATCCAACATTCTATAGCCCTCCTCATGCTGCTAAGGCCTACTCCACCCAGGTCTCTCTGGAAGCAGCCCTTGGTGGTTAGAAGAGTTGGGTCCCTTTCTAGACAGCCAGGTCACCTCCAGTGTGAGAGGATGTGCCATGGAGCAATACAGGGGCTGCAGTCCAAAGAAGAATTAGCCCCTCCTTGTGAGATGCATTAAAGACCAGCTTTCTGAAGTGCCTACTTTATGTTTACGGGCATTGGTCAAAGCAAGTAGATTTGCAATCGGAGGGCTGTGGGCCCATTTCTATTTTCTCCTCAGGGTCCTGGTTAGCCCTAGTGCCCACATGAATGAGTAGAAATGGTAATGCCTTAGCAGAAGCTAGGTTACGTCAATTGCCAGTTTTCACCCTTCTTCCATTCTTCCCTCTCTAAATTTCACCACCTGATCCTGTGCCCACAGCAGGGGAAGAACTTACACTGCTTCTGCGCTCATTGTTGTCCCATTGTTGTCCTCCTTCTGTTTCCTGCAGGCCCGGAGCAAAGCCTAGTCACAGCCATTTGCTCCCTTCCCTAAATGGAGGAAAGGAACGTCACAGGGAGATGGCCCCACAGCTGCTAATTGCTGTGTTGTCTCCCTACTTTCTCCTGGGTGTTACTTATCACAAAGAGACATTTCTAGAGAATCTAATTTTGTATTTGATGTGAATAAAGGTTTTGTGTCGCGTTTGTGCAGCTGCAGCCCAGCCTCCCCATCTTGTGTATAACCAGGCAGAAAAATGCATTGTCTGCTTATGCCAAAAGCTTTATAGATAACAACTTGGAGTGTCGGGTATTTTCCTGGAGGTAGAAGAGGGCAGGCATGTAAAGGAGTCAGTGACTTGCCCCACATGGTGTCAAAGGGTACAGTGGTATCCAAATCCTTGTTATATGTGTGCCTGGGAATGGGTGTGGGTGTATATGCATATGTACAAACACATACATATCTAATTTTGAAATTCTTAAAAATACAATATTTCCTGCCTTTCTGTCTGCTGCCCTTTCACATGCAGAAGGAACACCAAGCCAGGTTCCATCTATGCCTAAGGTTTTTCTGCTCACACTTTATCCCAACTAAGCACTAGCCTTGCCATCTTTTCCTGCCTCCTTGGCTTGATTCCCCACACCCCCAGAATACATAGGCAGGGACACCCATGATCTGAAGAGTCATGTTATCTCGAGTCTACAGGAAAAAGTGCACCCGTTTCAAGTAGATCCAATGGGAAAGATTTTAACAAAGCCATCACCACCACCCCATATGCAACCATAGGATTATAACCTTGGGGAAGATAACTGTGGTCAGGAATCTGGGTGGGAGATGGCAGTAACCTATTTGTAAAATAGGTTGTTTGGCTCTGACCCTTAACTGCCAGGCTCTCTACGAGCCATTTTTTTGCCATAGCAAGCCATGGGTTTCAAGGATACCACTTTGTTTTCTGAGCATTGTGGATACTACCAGTTGAAATTATTATTTTTAAAATATTTAAGCTGTTCCATATATTTCCACAATGCAATTCCTCCAGCTAGTTTTATTCTTCAACAATGAACCTGTAAGTAGCTCTAAAGGTGAGTGTATAGGAGACAATAACCCTAAACACCATGGAAGCAATATTTTAAAGTATCCAACCCAGGCTTGATTTTATCTTGTTAAGAGGATAATAAATTAGAGGAGGTTAAAAAAAAGGCCTAAATTCTACTGCAATTTGGTGAAATACAATACTCATCCTGTGTGGAAGCAGACAGGGTACCAAATGGGAGAATGTGTTCTTTGAATTACCTGTCATTGATCGCCTTTTGATTGAATTCCAGAAAGGGCACAATAATTCCTCCCTAACCTCTTTCCAAACATTTCTGAGACAGTTTTAATTGCAAATAAGTTTATTGATAAATGTCTTCCATCTTATACCAGGCCAGCACTCTGAATTACAAAAGAGACCAGATCCACTTCAAGTTACAGACATGTTGAACGGGGTTGTGTTACCTGCAGCCACTATTTCATGAGAATTTTGCTTAGAAGGGCCGGAGGGGGGCGGGGGGCAGGATGAGCCACAGACCGATCCCTCTCCTTGCTACCAAGAGAGTCCGACTTACTCTCTTTGAGGTGACTGGTCTGGAAGAATCCTTGCTGCTCTAAGGGAGAAACTTGATGTCCAGCTCCCGGCTTTAGAGCAGCCTTGCCATGTGCTGGGACTGCAACTCCCACAGTTCTCTCGTAGCAGGGCCATCGTGCTAGCTAGGAATTCTGGGAGTTCAGGTATCATTCGGTATATAATTGTGGGTTGGGGAAGGTGCCAAGGCTGCCTTTTGCACAACGTGAGAGTCCACCCTGGTGCGTGAACAAAACTCTGCTCCCGTTCATATGACTCTCCCAACACAAATGGTGTTTGTCTTGAGATCCATGTTTCCCTGGGCAGCTGATGATGCTGCTGCAGCCTATGCCTACGAAGAGCTTCTGGCTTTCTTGACCCACCACTGCCTCTCTGGACAGACCATTCAAGACTACCCCCACTCTTCAGCCAGGCTCTCTTAACAGGGCAATGAGCACCAGTGAAGAGGGCTCACAAGTATAAAAGGCCTTGGCTGTATGGAGCAGCAAGATAGCTACTTCTACAGCAAACAGGCTGTAGCCTGCCTGAGTCAGACAGTGAGTGCTACATGTTACGCAGCAGAAAACGAAGGGGGGAGGGAACACGCTCGGCACTTGCCAGTCCCCCCCCCCCCGCAGATTCAGGGAGAGAACAGAAAGTGAAGTCCAGGCCTGAGCAGCCTTCAACGAGAGCGAATGCTGGAGAGGCAATCCCCATGGCTCTTCCAGACTCAGAACACACCTGGGGAAAGAAGCAAGGAGACAGCAGGAGGGGAAGGGAGAGAAAAATACAGACACCAAGTGAATTAGACAACAGTGAAAAGTGGGTTGCAGCTGGCAGTGTCTGAGCTGTGACATTCCCCAAAGAGAGGGCGGGCGAGTATTTTAGCATCAAGACAGTTGTTGCAAACCCCTGAGATCATGCAAGAACCACTCTGTTTCAACCTTGGTATGGCAAGGGAGGAATGCATTGGAGCATGCAAAATAAGGAATGTGAATCCCAGAAGAATTGCTATTAATGAACTACTTGTGGTAAAGAAGATTCCCGCCTCTTTCTATTAACCCTTGTCTATTATTGATCATAATATTTGTTCCACCAAGACACTATTGCAAAGGGAGTGGGGGGTGGATGGAAAGAAGACAGCAAGGCTTCCAAATCCTGCAAATGGGCTTTCTCCAAATGAAGAAGAAAATTAGAGATGCAGTTTACATTTAGATGCAAAACAGAGAGAAGAACTTTTGTGGAGAGGAGCCTTGTAATGAGCATATCAGTGAAACAGATTCACTCCACCTCACCCATATTGATCTACCACCTCTGCATAGAGCTCACAATTTGTCTGTACACACCAGTGGTGGGTTTCAGCCAGTTCGCACCACTTTGGAAGAACCGGTTGTTAACTTTCTGAGCAGTTTGGTGAACTGGTTATTGGAAGAAATCATTAGGGAAGAGAACCAGTTGTTAAATGATTTGAATCCCACCACTGGTACATACAGACAACCTGTTCACTATTCATCTCAAGCTTTCCCCACCCCATCTTGGCTATATAATTTAGTAACATCATTATTGATATTTTGGAAGAGGTGTCAAAAATCTTTCCTGATTTACAGCAAATGTCTTCACTTGCTAAATCCTGATTTACTTTCTGTGCACCCGTGGATGGTATCAGTAACATTTAATGAAATGCTTATTTTGCCTCCACTCTGCCACCCTCGTACATTCTAGTCTTGCCTTCCTATAATACTGTCTGGATTTTGTGAATTGGCCTAACATAGCAAAGGATAACCCAGCCGATAGATCTCTCATAAACATTTCTTTCTTTCTTTCTCCGTCATCCTCCCCCAACCTCTTGCCTCTTGGTCAGGGTGGAAAGCAAAGAAAATAGGAACAAAGGGATAGGGTAGTTGCACAGAGACAAGCAAGTTAAATGGTAGGCTGAGGCCCATCAATCCAAAAGACCAGGGTTGTGTATATTCTTATATTTTCCCCAAGCAAATACACGTATCTGCAACCAGAACAATACAGACGGTGGTCAATGTTCTTTGTTCTTGCCTTTACAAGGCATTTTTCAAAATAAACTTTAAAATCATAGAGGGAAGTAAATAAAACAAAAGTGGAAGGAAAGCTGGCAGAGGTACTGCAACTTGGATTTTTCTTTAAATGTTTGGAGAGGAATGGATCGCCTTGGCCTTTGTGCGTAGTCAAAGACCAAGGGTATTAGAAATATACACAGCCCTACTACTGATGAATGCTGTTTCAACCGATCAGGTAAAATAAACATTTGAGGGTTACCTGCAGGGAGGCAGCATGGAGGGGTGTCAGACAGAATATGCCTGTCCTTCAGGGTCTGTGGCATGGGAAGCACGGAAGGGAGGGATGGGCAGGTGAGCAGACAAGCGGCGGCGGCAGAGAAAGAAAGAGGGCACCAACAAGTTACATTCCTACATCAAGCATCCACCGAAGCCTTTTCCAGGGCCTGCCACCAAGGGTAGACAAAAGGAAAGAGAAAGGCAAAGGACTGCAAACCCACCTGATCCCGTGCCCTCACTTTCCCCTCCCCCCCAACCCTGACCCTTAGGCAGAAGAGGACCGGAGGAGGAGGGGGCGGGGGAAGGAAACCCACGAGCAATAGTTAAAGTGAGCGAGTGGTGTCTGCAGGAGAAAGTGCCATGCCAATAAATAAAAAGATGTACAGCCTCTTCAACTAGTGATTTGATTTGAAGACCACAATTTGAGGACAAGGTTTTGTGTAAGCAGTGAAGTTACCTAAGATTCCTTGTACATATTTTATCTATGACCCACAGTAGAAGATACCAGTAACGAATGGATCTGCATGGCAAATTTCTTGCCATGGCTCCCTCCTCCCCTCCACCTTTTGGTTGTTCACCACAAAACATTCACAAACTGGACTATTGGAAGACTGAAAGCTGCCCATAGAGAACGGCTGCTCTGATTTTATAACATCCTGGATGGTCTTTGAAGCAAAATTCTGTTGCGTTTTTAATCTCCTCTCTACTGTACATTACAACTCTGTCTGCACAATATGCTTAACTTGATGAGAAATTTAATCCATTTTCAGGATTCACATAATGAGCTAGTGAAATGTGCTGGGCTCACACATAACCCACTAAAGAAACCACAATCAGAATTAATCAAGTCTATTGTATGCTACTGTGGCCACTAGGTCCTTAACTGATCTGGTTAAGCATTTTGTGCAAAGATAATCAGACAGTTATTAGCTAAGGAAGGCACAGTGTTGGTAGTAAGGGTGAGGAGGTGGTGGCAGAAAAAGGCCCCAACCCCTAAGTACGCCCTAGAATCATCCTCATTTAGGACAAGCCGAAACTGAGTCACTTCCACCAAATATTTTTTTTTTTAAAAACCTGGGTTTTAAATATCACATTTTCTTCTCGTATTACCCAGGGCTGAACTGTAACAGTAATCAAGGAGCAGCAGCCAATCACAATTCCCCAGGACCAATCTCTCTGGTACAGCGGAACGGCAGGGCCACGCAGTCAGACCATGCAGTTAAGCCATGCAATAAAACAGCAAAATAGAGGGTGCAATCTGAATGTGTACAAGGAACCAGGGCTCTATAGCCCAGGAGATGCCTAGACAACCCCCACCCACCCCCTTCGTGCCAAATTACACATACCAAGTTACAGAATCTGCTCCTGCCCTTTACTCGGTGGTACCAGCTCAACGACTGGATGGACCTGCAGGCTATCCTCTTAGTAACCAATCAGAGCCATCCTCAAGGTCCTACCCTCCATTGGCCAAGGTCCGGAACGTACCAGCCAATGAAACGCAGTCTTGATGG
Organism: Rhabdophis nuchalis; assembly: GCA_039707465.1. Lineage (NCBI taxonomy): Eukaryota > Metazoa > Chordata > Lepidosauria > Squamata > Natricidae > Rhabdophis > Rhabdophis nuchalis. Next base: position 146,160,166 of record CM077643.1, read on the forward strand.
GCTCACAGGAGGTTGCACTGAGTGTCCTTCTTCTTCTTAGGTGAAGGGTCTCTGGTTTTGCCCCTCCCCTTTCCCTCACCTCCCATGGACCCTGCGGGGTTTTTGGATGGGCCACCCGCTTGGCTGTCCAAGGCAAGATTCCCTTTTGGCAAGTGTGCCTTTCCTTTGGATTGCTTTTTCGTGGGGCTTCTCGCACCTGCTCTGTGTTGGCTCTTGGCCTCCATCTCAGACAGGCTGTAGGCCATCGCAAGCTGAAGGTCCTCATCCTCGTCATCGCTGTCTGTGTACAGGATCACTGGGGAGGAGCTCGGGGATGGGCGCTTGGGCACTGGGCGTTGAGGTGATGTCACTGGAGGAGTTGCTGCCGGCACGCGGTTTGGTAGCGCTTGCTGCTCACGCCGGCTCAGTTCCAAGCCTAATGCCAAGTCATCTGGGATCCCTGCAAGAGGCATGTTTCAGCCAATAGCTGGGGAAGTCGTCCTCCAGTATTCCTTCCCCCGACTCCCTCCAGCATATATGACTGCATATGTGCATACACTCACCTTGACAAAGCATTAACCAGAAAGTAAGCAGCCTAGGAAACCTTTGCTGGATTACAATGCCTGAAATTCCCCAACAGGTATAGCTATGTGAGGTGATGTGCGCTGACATCCAATCTGTCAGACTCTAGATTTCTGTAGATAGGCAGGCAGGCTTGGATTATATGATCTGCAGAATTTGCTGTGGTAGCTGTATGGGTCAGAGGCAGGTTGCTCCCGGTTCGGCTGAACCGGTAGTGGAATTCATGGCTGGTTTGCAGAACCGGCAGCGACCCTGGCCTGCCACACACCCAAACCAGTTCCCTCGCCACCGTTGGGCTGCAGCCATTTTGGTTTTTAGTGATTGCATGTGCACAGTTCACTGAAAATTGTTCTGGGCATGAACGAAGAACAATTTACATTGAACAGCACACATGCACGCACATTGTGCACGGGTTGCAAACGGATAGTAAAACTGGCAGCAACTCCCAACACCCACCCCCAGGTACAGGTGGCTACTCAGGTAGTTCCCCAGCACATGTGCTATGCTCCCAGGTGTCCTCTAGCACAAGGGTCTCCAACCTTTGCAACTTTAAGTCTGAAGGACTTCAGCTCCCAGAATTCTCCAGCCAGCAAAGCTGCTCTAGCACACAGTCCCAAATTCATAGACAAAAAGTTTGATCTAGTGCATGGGTGTCAAACTCCCAGCCCACAGGCTGAATGCGTCACGCGGTGGCCATGGCCACGGCCAGTTTAGCAAAGGGAGAAAAAGTTGTGATACATCACATGACACTGCTGTGATGACACGCGTTTGACACCTCTGATCTAGCGGTTAAGGCACCAGGCTAGAAAGCAAGAGGCCTGGGTTCAAGTCCTGCCTTAACCATGAAACCAGCTGAGTGATTTTGGGCCAGCCATTCTCTTTCTCTCAACCCAACTCATCTCACAAGGTTGTTGTCGGGAAAATAGAAGCTGGATGTGATATTGAGTTATACCGTATGTAAAAATGAAAAAAAAAAGGGTGATAAATAAACGAATAAAAAGGACTGATTTTAAGGGGCAAAACATTAACCTAAAGTTTAATGCATGCTTTTTGCCCCACGCAAATTATCCCAAAACACCAATTCCAGTCCTGCTCACTTTGGTGATGTCGTGGCTGTTCCCCCAGGCATTTGGGAAAAGAATAGGTTAGGTTTGCTGTGCCAGCTATTTGTTTTACTGCAAGTTCAGACATTTATTATCGGGGTTGTTTTATTTTAACTTTCTACACAACCCAGAATCACTGCTGTGATATGGGCAGTCATGGAAATCTTTTAAATATATCCATCAGGCCTCTGTCACCCAGGAGGCCAAAAATATTCTGCACTTCTATAAAGGAGTTATTAAGGTATTCAGAGTTCTCTTCTTCTAAAGCTACTCACCATTAATCTGGATGGATTTCAGCTCTCCATCTTCTTCCACTTCTACCCTCTCTTGTCCATTTTCAATGATCCTAATAAATAGGAGAGAGAAGTTATTTCATGGGACAACATGCCTGCTTACTTTGAGCCATGCCGAGTCCATGTAATAAATAAAACCAACTCAACATGGCTCAAAGCTGGTTGCTGTGCTATCTTCATGAAGTCACTTCACTTCTAATGAAGAAACTAGTAAGGAGTAAAACTGGTAATAAAGTTGAATTAAAACACATCTGTGTCACTGCAATCAAATGGGCTCTCAGCAGCTTACATAGAAAAATAATAATATACAAGGTATCCAATATAAAGTCAAAATGCAACATCAGATCTGAGAAACAGATCTTGATTTACCAATCACTCAAGGGGATTATTCCTTTCTCTTTGCTCACATTACAGAAGCAACTCTAACACCAATGGCATAGCAAACCATTGAAATCCTACAACAGGGGTGTCAAATCTGCATCATCATGTGACGTATCAGGGTTTTTTTCCTCCTTTGCTTGACCAGGCATGGGTGTGGTCAGCGTGTGACGCTTCCGAAATGCGGGCCACGAGTTTGACAGCCCTACCCTACAAGATTCTAAAACTTCTAATTGCTGGTTAAAAATCTGACCAATGCCAAAACATTGGAAAATAGTTTCTTTGTTGCTTTGTAATGCTGGCTAATAGGGTCAATTGCCTTAATTGAAAAACTTACTCAGAAGCTTAGAATGCCTTGTAATCCTTTGTAAATTTACCTCCTGCTTTCTGATCTAATGAGCCCTGCAGTGGTTATTAAAAAAGAAAACAACAACAACAACGATGCCCTAAGAAAAGGTGGGTGTGGCAAAAAGCTGTCATGTCAGCATTCAGAAGCACACTTGAACTGTAAATGTAATGGGTTTTTTTCAAGAGCAATTGCAGCCCAATACAGAATGGAATTCCTAGGCACCGTGTGGAAAATGTTGCAGTACATCACACTTGTGTTAGAGACATGCAGTATTCAGATCTAAAACAGGGCAAGGGTCTTAATTCAAGTGCATTTCTTCCTGAGCCCATGTAGTTGTGTTTTGAGTATGGCTCCTTTATGGAGCAACTCACAGGAGCAGACCATGCCATATCCAAGCACTTGGTATGTTGAATTTGAATACTGCACACCTCTAAGTAAACATTATATATAAACGGATGTACCTAAGGAAGAAGCTATGTGCAATTCAGGTCTCCCCATCGCTTTTCTTGTCTCTCCATTCCCTACACCAGGGGTCCCCAACCTTTTTTGCACCAGGGACCGGTTTCATTTTAAAGAAAACTCTGCGGACCGGCTGAGCGGCTCAGCAGTCATGTGACTGGGTGGGCGTGGCCAATTTGGAAAATGTGAAACTCACTTAACAACAGTCTTGGTTAGCAACCAAACTTTTGGGCTCAATTGTGGTCATAAATTCTCTCTCTCTCTTTCTTTTTCTTTCTTTCCTTCTGTCTTTCTTTCTCTCTTTCTCTGTCTCTTTCTTTCCTTCCCTCTTTCTTTCTCTTTCTCTCTCTATTTCTTTCTCTTTCTCTCTTTCTTTCTCTTTCTCTTTCTTTCTCTCTTTCTCTTTCTTTCCCTATTTCTTTCTTTCTCATTTTTTCTTTCTTTCCCTCTTTCTCTCTCCCTCTCTTTCTTTCTCTCTCTCTTTGTCTCTTTCTTTCTTTCCCTCTTTCTCTCTTTCTTTTTTTCTCTTTCTTTCCTTTGTCTCTTTCTTTCTCTTTTTCTCTGTCTGTCTTTCTTTCTCTCCCACTTTGTTTTTCTTTCTTTCCCTTTCTCTCTTTTTCTTTCTGTCTCTCTCTCCTTCGTCCGCCCATCTCTGTCACTCTGTGTGTGTGTGTGTCTGTCTGTCTCGCATTCAGGCACTTAATCACTCTATCTTTCTCTCCCTCCCGCTCTGTCTGTGTGTGTGTGTGTATCACTCTCTCTGATTCCCTCCCTCCCCGTCTCTCTCTGTGTCCATGCCTCTCTCTGTTGGTCTGTCGTCGTCCCGTCCCGTTCCCCCCCCCCCCCCACCGCGGAGTCTCCTCAGCCCGGCTCGACTCGTTCACTTGCCTTAGCCTGCCCCACCCGGGCGGCCACCGCTGCGCTTGGTCGCTCGTGCACTCGGTCAGGCTCCTTCCAGGAACTGAGAAGGCTCCGTGGGGAGGGGGGGGGGAGGAACCTCCGCAGCCTCTGGAAGAAGACGAGTAGCTGGCATGCCGGTTGGGGAAGCTCTGTGGGGGCAGGGAGGAAGGGAATCCGCGGCCGGTAGGGAGGACTGCTGCGGAGTCCCTTTCTCCCTGCCCCCCCAGGAGTCCCACCGTCGACAAGGGTGGAAGAAGAGGTGCACTTCAAGCGCGCGAACAGCCCCGCCTGCGTTCTCCCGCGCGCTTTGCCCAGGGGGCTGCCCCCTCCTCCCTCCTCCTCCTCTACGGCCCTGCGGCCCGGCTCCCACCCAGCCACGGACCGGCACCGGTCCGCGGCCCGGGGGTTGGGGACCCCTGCCCTACACTCCATAAGGTTTAATTTCCAAAATATTGACATTAAAAAAGTAAAAAGTAACCATCTACCTACCTACCTACTGTATTTTTCCCTCTCTCTCTCTCTCTCTACCTCTACCTACCTACCTACCTACCTATCTACGTACTGTATTTCTCCCTCTCTCTTTATCCCTTTACCTACTTACCTACCTACTGTATTTTCCCCTCTCTCTCTGTTTATCCCTCTACCTACCTAAATACCTACCTATTGTATTTTTCCCTCTATCTGTATGTTTATCCATCTCCTAACAAGGAGAAGGGCGGGGTATAAATTTAATAAAATAAATAAATAAATAAATAAATAAATAAATAAATAAATACCTACCTACCGTATTTCTCCCTCTCTCTATTTTTATCCACCTACCTACCTACCTACTGTATTTTTCCCTCTCTCTCTCTCTTTATCCCTCTACCTACCTAGTTACCTACCTACTGTATTTTTCCCTATCTCTCGCTAATCCTCTACCTACCTACCTACCTACCTACCTACCTACCTACCTACCTACCTACCTACCTACTGTATTTTTCCCTCTCTATCCCTCTACCTACCTACCTACCTACCGCATTTCTCCCTCTCTCTTTATCCCATTACCTACTTACCTACCTACTGTATTTTCCTCTCTCTCTGTTTATCCCTCTACCTACCTACCTATTGTATTTTTCCCTCTCTCTGTATGTTTATCCCTCTACCTACCTACCTACTGTATTTCTCCCTCTCTCTATTTTTATCCCTCTACCTACCTACCTACCTATCTACCTACCTACCTACCTTCCTACTGTATTTCTCCCTCTCATCTTGTTTTGGGCCTAGTAGGTCTGCCTGGGCCACATGGGAGTGTGCTATGCCCTGCATCTTGTTTTGGGCCTAGTAGGTCTGCTTGGGCCACATGGGAGTGTGCTATGCCCTGCATCTTGTTTTCGGCCTAGTTGTTCTGCCTGGGCCACATGGGAGTGTGCCATGTGTGAGGGAACGTTGGAAGCTTTTTCGGTTGCTGAGGAAACGACTGTTGGAAATGTGAGGGGTGTGTGCGTGACACATCATAAGAAGCAGCCGGTTGGGAGGAGCTACAGGGAGGTGAAAACCTCACAAGTGGGTACATTTTATGTTTGTGTACTGTGCACATGACACACGTGTGCCAGCCACAAAAAAGGTACATATTATATCATCGGAAGTCCTTGGGAACATTGTTTAAAAATTTGGTGTTGATCGGTCCAGTACTTTCTGAGATTAGTGGCTTTGCACAAACTATTTTACATTTTTATTTATATAGATAAAGCGAAGTTAATGAATACTGCTGAATCAGTTATCTGTGTGTGCTTTCTGGATTTGATTTCTGCAACAAACTGATACTTAATGCCACACTGCACTAAGCCATAGTTTATTTAATCATTATTTAAAATGTAAAGTATGGTTTGCTGAGAGCACAAAACATCCTAAACTTAAATTGTTCGAGCCCCAAAAGAAACAAGTCACATTGTTTTTTTACTAGAATGGGTGAACAAGTCTGCATCTCACTGCAGGCTTTTTATGCTGGGTGGCAACAAGCCTCCACTATGGAAAAGGCATATCAAGGGTGTCAAACTAGCGGCCCGCAGGCTGAATTCATCATGCGCAGGCCACACCCACCCCAGTTCCACGAAGAGGGGAAAGTTACGTCACATGATAGCTACGTGACGCCGTGAGTTTGATATCCATCAGTTACATAATATGAGGCTCATTTAAGAGGAAGCAGAAATAAAATGGTAGAAATGAAGCAAAAAATGGTCAGGCTCCAAAAACATGGTGAAGTATTGGGTCTGAACATCCTTGAAGAGGATCCCAAATCTGTCCTACAAGACCTACAAGTTGACAGAAAGGTGAACAAGGAACAAATCAAATCAAAATGCCCATCAACCACTAAGACACAAAGAGGTTCACTGTCCAGAATGGGTGACCAACGTGACAAATAAATAAATAGTAAGTTAAACTTACCTCTTGGTAGTGATGCGCTTGCCATTGATGAACCTTGTTGAAGTGGAGACGGAGCGGAAGCCCATCCCTGCATTGAGCCCTGGACCAAGTGAAGTTGCAAAGAACTCTACAAAAGGGAGAATCAGAATCAGGGATGGACTGCTATGGGTTTGGCCAGTTCGGAGAACTTTCACCCCTGGCTGGCCCCACCCACCCACCCCTCCAAGGAATTTCCATGTGGCCCGTTTTGGATGCAAGGGAAGCGTAGGGCGCGCACAGAGGCTTGGGAAGGAGGAAAAACAGGCCTCCTGGAAGTTCCAGAAGGCCAGAAACAGGCCCGTTTCCAGCCTCCAGAGGGCATCAGGAGCCTGGGGGAGGCAGGTCACACACCCCTCCCCCGAAGTTCTAGGAAAACCTCTGGAGCCTGGGGAAGGAGAAAATACCACCCACCCACCCCGGCGCTGTGGTGAAAAAACCAACCAGGCCACGTCCACCATGGCCACACCCATCCAGCAACCGGGCAAAGCCCACCCCTGACCAGAATAATTTGCAAGGGACAGTGTAGCCATTCCTGGGACCAGGGAAAAGGAAGGACTCCAGCAAGGGAATTGTTACTTGATATACAAAGCTTTTATTTTGAGATTCCAGGATAGGCAAACAGGAAGGTTGGGGCTGTTACAAAGACAAAAGCTTAAAATCATTAATTGACCTAACCCAGTGAGATGAAAAGGAGGAAGAAACCACAAATAGTCCTTGACTTACAACCATTCATTTAGTGACCATTCGAAGTTACCATGGCACTCAAATTGTGACTTATGACTGCTCCTCGCACTTACGATTGATGCACCATCCCCCACTGTCACATGATCAAAATTTGGGTGCTTGGCAACTGGCGTGTATTTACAACAGTTGTAGTGGCCCATATGGTCATGTGACCACCATTTGTGACCTTCCCAGCTGACGTCTGACAAGCAAAGTCAGTGGGAGAAGTCGTGTACGGAAGTCATGTTAAATGATTCACTAAGCAACAATGGCAAAAAGGGTCACAAAATTGGATGCCATTCGTTTAACGACCGACTTGTTTAGCCATGGAAATCTTGATTCCCTAAAGCAGGGGTCTGCAAAGTCGGCTCTTTTAAGACTGGTGGACTTCAACTCCCAGAATTCCCCAGCCAGCATAGCTAAAGTGATCGTGCATTGAGGACTACCTATGTTCCAACTGTTCTTTTCTTACCCGAAGATGCAGGAAAAGGGGAGAAGAAAGGCCCTGCTGCAGGATGCCGGGGTCCAGGTCCACGTAAGTCTGCAAATGGATCATCTGAAATAAAACAAAGAGGTGGAAACACGTGCAGCTCCCAAGTTATTCTACTACAGAGCAACCTCCTCAAACTGTTTCTAGGTCTACCCTGTGTTTCCTGGAATTAACTGCTCAGTCCTTGTGGGAGTTAAGGTGAGTGAGAAGATTCCTCCACATTATAGGAAAAAGTAATCTAAATGATTAGTTTCCAAGAAGAAACACAGGAAAAAATATTCTCAATGCTTTTGATCTAATCTTAGTCAATTACTTTTTCTTTTCTTGACGAGCTGTGGTGGCGCAGGGGTATTGCAGGCTAATTCAGCTCACTGTCAAGAGTTTGATCCTCATTGGCTCAAGGTTGACTCAGCCTTCCATCCTTCTGAGGAGGACCCAGATTGTTGGGGGCAATAAGCTCACTCTGTAAACCTCTTAGCGAGGGCTGTTCAGCACTGTGAAGTAGTATACAAGTGTTTCACTTATCTTCTTTCAGAACTGGCTATTTTGCATCAAAAAAAAATTACATCTGAGCCTTTTTCTTTCCCATTCTTCCCCCAGAAAAAAAAAATCTAGCTTGAATATTACAAACAGCCACTTACCAAAAAAGTCAGCAAATGGATCTCGCCCTCCAAAAAACTCTCGGAATACATCATGGGCGCTACGGAAAGTGAAACTGAATTCCGGTCCTGGATGAGGCCTGGAACCAGCAGAACCAGCTAGGAAAAGTGAAAAACAGTATTAACATGTCTGCTTAAAAAGCAAAGAAAGAATATGACAAAGCTGTGATATGTATTGCAGGTATAAGAAAGCCAAGATGCTGAAATATTGGAAAATTACACCGTGACTCATAAATTTGCTATGTAGCAGTGGATTGCAGCTAGCCACTTTTTCAGGCCCAGGCAAATAGTTTGTAAAAACACTGACTTGTAGCTGGTAAGGCAAAAACAAGCCAAAAGCCTAATGTTGGATGAACCCATTTACAAAAAAAATGGAGAGCTAATAAATCAGAGCAAACTCCTGGACACGATGAGATTTTAGTTAGTCAAACTTACAAAGCTGGATTTGCACAGAGGATCCCATGGCTTTGTTCCACAACAAAAGAAGACCTCTCCCATGTTCTCTTCTCAAGTCTCAAATTCACACACAAATTAGAAAATAGTTCTCCACCTTGCTAGGTCTGTGTAGAACCACTATGCCAGAGGTGGGTTGCTCGTGGTCCAAATTGAGCAAACCGGTAGTAGTGGTGGCGGGAGACTCCGCCCAGCTCCTTCTGTGCATGTGCAGAAGTGGCAAGCAAGCGTGCCCAAACCAGTAATAAAGAAATTGGCAACCCACCTCTGCACTATGCAAGGCATTTGAAAGGTGTGTTCTTGCAAGGTGTATTGGTATAAAGCATACTTCCTTGAAGTGTTAGAGCATTCGCCTCCACCAGTGCAACTGCTTTGAAGATTTTCCCCAGTTGTCTCCACATATCTGCCCATGAATAACTGTTTGTCATATGTCTATTCTCTCTCCCCCTCTGTGTGTGTGTGTGTGTGTCTGTCTGTCTGTCTGTCTGTCTGTGTGTGTGTGTGTGTGTGTGTGTGTGTGTGTGTGTGTGTGTGTAAAAAAAAAAGAAACAGCCATGCCAAAATTGTCAGAACAACATTTGGTCACTTTCAATAAGATCCGAACAGCCCTTTCAAACAAAACACAATGTTTTGAGTTCCAAACATTCTGGACTTGAAAGATTTTGTATACCAGTAGAGGCTTCCTTCAACATTTGTTGAACTCTCATCCCATCAATCCGCACCCTTCTTGGCCGTACAGATTATTATGTTTCTTTTAATCACCCAGCTTGAAGCACCCAGTTTACCTTCAAGTTAGTTCAACAAAACCCTAATCCTCACCTGCACCAACGAGCCCTTCTTTGCCATATCGGTCGTAGACTTCGCGCTTGCTCTCTGAAGGAAGAAACCACTTGAATTAATAATTACCCCTTTAGAAATGTGTGGGTCTGAAAGAAGCATTTCTTCTTTTAACAGGAGCATTGGTCGAACGCATCAATTTCAACACAAGCAGTATTTTGAGATTAAATGGGGCTAAGCGCTTGCTAAAGCCCAGCTATCCATTCAAGAAATACAGGTAGTACTCAATTTATAACAGTTCACTTAGTGACTGTCTCAAAGTTACAACAGCACTGAAAAAGTGACTTATGACTATTTTTCACACTTATGATCACTGCAGCAACCCATGGTCACATGATTTACATACAGATTTACATACAGTGACATGACTCACTTTTATGATGGTTGCAGTGTCCCGAGGTCATATAATACCAATTTCATTGTAATTTTTACAATGACAATAAAGATTATTATTATTATTATTATTATTATTATTATTATTATTATTATATAAAACATTTGCAACCCTCTGACAAACAAAGTTAAGGGGGGAAATTGATTCACTTAACCATGTTACTAATTTAACAACTGCAGTGATTCACTTAACAAATGTAGCAAGAAAAGTCGTAAAATGGGGCAAAACTCAACACATTTTTCACTTGACAACATAAATGTTAGGCTCGATTGTGGTCATAACTTGAGGACTAGGTAAAGGTAAAAGATTCCCCTGGCACATATGCTGGTCGTTCCTGACTCTAGAGCAGAGGTTCCCAAACTTGGCAACTTTAAGACTTGTGGACTTCAGCACAGCTGGCTGGAGAATTCTGGGAGTTGAAGTCCACAAGTCTTAAAGTTGCCAAGTTTGGGAACTTCTGCTCTAGAGTGAGGTGTTTATCTCCATTTTCAAACCAAAGAGCCAGCACTGTCTGAAGATGTCTCCTTGGTCATGCAGCCGGCATGACTAAACGCCAAAGGGGAATGGAACCCTGTTACCATCCCATCAAAGTGGTTCCTATTTTTCTAATTGCATTTTTACATTTTTATTTTTTTATTTTATTTTATTAAATTTATACCCCGCCCTTCTCCAAACGGACCCAGGGCGGCGCACAGGGATGTTAAAACACATATAAAACATATAAAATTTTAAAAAACTTATTCTAATAGACCCTGCGCTAAAAACCGAATTTAAAAAACCCAAATTTAAAACTATCTAAGAGTCAGTAATGGGGGTTATGCTAGGCCGGCTAGATGGAATAGGTGTGTCTTCAGACACTTGCGGAAGAGGCGGAGGTCAGGGATGGTGCGGAGTTCAGGGGGTAGGTCGTTCCAAAGGGCAGGGCCCGCCACAGAGAAGGCTCTTCCCCTGGGTGTCGCCAGTCGGCATTATCCAGCCGACGGCACCCTGAGGAGGCCCTCTCTGGGTGACATACTTTCGAACTGCTAGGTTGGCAGAAGCTGGGACAAGTAACGGGAGCTCACTCCGTTACACGGCACTGGGGATTCAAACTGCTGAACTGCCGACCTTTCTGATCGACAAGCTCAGCATCTTAGCCACTGAGCCACTTTAACTTGAGAAATGCCTGTAGTAAAGAGCCGCCCTGGGTCCTCTGTGGAGAAGGGCAGGATATAAATTTAAATAAAATAAAATAAAATAAATAAAAATAAGTAATCATGATTTTTTCACAAAGTGCTCAGATAATTGATACTGCCTTAATGTTTACATCATTTCACCCAGCCCAAGTTAGAACCATAGTGCAGCTGAGAAATGAAACAGAGAGAAATTGGTCAAATGGAGTTTTAATCTTAAAAGAACTCCATTTAAAAACTTGCTTACGTTTTTAAACAAATTAAAAATTTGTTTGAACAACTTCTCCCGAAGACAAAGGTCTTCTAGAATATGAGTGCATATGAGTACGAAAAATGTAATACCTGGACCAAGATCTCCAAACTACTAAGGTCCCTGAACAAAAATAAGCCACTCTAATGGCCTGGTAGGCTTTGCAGATGCTGGCTCATAAGTTATCTTAAATCAGCACTTGCATTTTAAGACAGAAACTAGAAAGTAACCACAAAAACTAACTAATGCTGACCTCCATTTATCCCTCTATAAGTTTATCCCTCTATAAGCAGAAAATCTAAGCCATGTTTTGATTGGTATTTGACATAATTACTGATCAACATTTATTATACAATTATTTAAAGTTGTCTGTACCCTCCTTTGGGGAGCAGAAATCCTATTGTTTGACCCCAGTACTGTTCAAATAAACCTGACACCGTATTTTTCAAAGTATAAGACATACCTTTTTCCCTCAAAAAAGAGGGTGAAAATCTGGGTGCATCTTATACACTGCATACAGAATTTTTGGCCTTCCAAAACCCTGCCTCCTTTGCAAAAATGGCCGTGCATAGCCTCTATGAGGCTTCCAGAGTGCTCCTGGGGGCTGGGGAGGGCAAAAATGAGCAAAAAATGGACCTTTTTTGCTCGTTTTTGCCCCTCTCCCCAGCACCCAGGAGCACTCTACAAGCTTCCCAAAGGGTATTCATGCCCTTTTTTTGACAAAAAACGGGCCCGTTTTCATGAAAAACAGGCTGTTTTGGGGAGGTCTGCAGAGTACAAAAACCTTTTTGTTTAATTTGCCTCTTCAAAATCTTGGTGCGTCTTATACTCCAGTGCATCTTATATTCCAAAAAATATGGAAAGTAGATTTGTGCACTCCACTCGTAAATTGGGTCATGGGGAATTTTTCTCCTTCAAAACATGCTTGCTTTTTTCATTTAACAGTTAAGTCCCCAAACTGGATGTGGAAACATGCTGTATTCCCTTCTATCCTGCTTTTCCTTGATAAAATTAACATTAAGAAGAGATCTCCTTATGCTGCAGAAATGAGGGCCAGTTTGGTCTGGTAGTTTAAGGCAGCAGCCTAAAACCAGATCTCGATTAGTTAATTCTCTGTCAGCCCAACTTACAGAGTTGTTGTGGGGAAAGTAGGAGGAGGAAATAGGTATGGCGGCTCCTTTGAGTTATTTATGAAAACTATACAGGCAGAATAAAAAATCAAATAAGTTACTAAATAGTCCCACCTATTTGGCCAGTATCTTGGATAGAGACCAAAGCAGTCAAAATGACTGAGGGATGAGGGGGAAAAGCCAAAAGCATTTGCTTACTGTCAGACAGAACCTCGTAGGCCTCTGCTATCTCCTTAAACTTCTGCTCGGCATTTTCCTTGTTATCTGGGTTTTTATCTGGGTGCCATTGCAGGGCTTTCTTTCTGTACCTGTGGATAACAACATAGAGGGTAGTATATACCTGTGCGGGATCCCATTCCATGAGATTCCGGGCTATGAGGGGGCCCGCTAGGCACAAGATTGTGAAAAGTGTTATCTTGGCACTCATGTGGATGGTCTCTGGTAGAAATAGAAAGAATGCAACTCACGCCTTTTTTATGTCATCTGGAGAGGCATTGCGGGGCACCCCCAGCGCTTCGTAGTAATCCACCATTGTGTCCACCTCTGTTATGCAGGGAAACTAGATTAGGAAACAGAGGAGAATTTATTTATTTATCTGTTCGTTTGTTTGTTTAATTTATATTGTCAGCTATTCGCCCATGGAGCCTCTACGCGGCTTACAGAATATAAAACCACATTTAAAACAATACAAACTAACAAAAAGAATCAAATAAATTAATATAGTACAATATAACAAAATCATCCCCCACCTCTCACCCACCCACCCCACCTCAATGACAGCAGATCACATGAGCCATTTAACGGGCTCCATCCCACTCTGGGTTCCCCAGGCCCACTGGCAGAACAAGGTCTTCAGCACATTCCAGAAGAGTGTTAGAGTGGGGGACATTCTAATCTCAGGGGGAATGATGTTCCAGAGAGAGGGAGCCACCATGGAGAAGGCCCTTCTTCTGCGTCCCACCAGGTGTATCTACCTCAGGGATGGGACCCGCAACATTCCCTGCCTCCCTGCTCTGATGGGTTGGATAGATGCAACCAGCATGAGATGGTCCTTCAGATAACCTGCTCCCAAGCCATGAAGGGCTTTAAAGGTGACAACCAGCACCTTGAATAGCACCCGGAAGCAAATCGGCAACCAATGCAGCTCCGGCAGGAGAGGTGATACATGTGCACATCGGGATTTGCATAAAAACATGCGGGCCGCTGCATTTTGTACCAATTGGAGCTTCCAGATGCTCTTCAAGGGCAGTCCCATGTAGAGCGTGTTGCAATAGTCAAAACGGGAAGTGACTAGGTGTCAGCCTTCGCTTTGCTGCCTGCTTGGCTGCCATGGAAACGGGGAGGGTGGGGTCATGGGGTTAACTATGAGTGCTGGTGGAAGATGTTACGGGCCAGTGTTATCTCAAACCTAACGGTATCACATTCCATTCTGATGATGGCGTTGGACGTGAGGCCCACCTGATGTCCGGGAGAAATCTGCATTAGACACTGTTGTAGGGGGCATGGGTTATTGGGGTTGGCTTAAGCTTTGATATATACGCTTCGCGCCTAAACTAGTCACTCCCTGCTTGACATTCGTTTGCTGTTCTTCTGTATTCAGTAAAAGTAACCTTAATCATTCTAAACCATGTTTAAGTGTGGTCTTTCTTGAGTATTCGAAGAAGCGAACCTTGACATTAAGCAGGAAGTCACTACACTCCTAAACCCCATGTCGGAGCCTGCGAAAGACGAACCGATGGGAGAGGCCGCCTCTCACCCCGCAGCCCAAAAGGAGGACTCGAGGTCAGTGATGGAGTTATTGGCGGGCCTTAACTTAGAGCCAAACCCCGAAGAAGGATCAACACGGCATCGTTGGTCCGAGGGAGTGGGGATGACGGATGACATCGGTTCGGGGTTCACAACTACAAGGCGCCGGTATGCTTACCAACCCCCCTCCATGACAGAATTGTTAAAGGAAGAGAGGGATTTGAGAGAGATGGCAAGAGATTTACTTCATCAAGCGGACGATAGGAAGGAAGCTCTAGACAAAATGTGGGGAGGGGATTAGCGTTTTCTGGAAGGGGAAGGAATGAAACAACAGCAAGAAGCCCCCTCCCAAGAACTGAGAGGAGCGAGTCCCCAACCCCCTGTGGGAACCCCTAGAGAATCACAAAGGGGAGAAGCAACCCCTCCCCCTCGCCGGCCGGCAAGACTCCCCCCCCCCGGGGATTAAGTTTGGCGGGAATCCTGCAGAGTTGGGATTCTTTTTACTGCATGTCAGCAACTATGTTAAACAGTTTGCAAATGACTTGAGAGGTGATGATGCAAAGATAAGAATTGTATCCCTGGCGCTCGAAAATACAGCCGCTGAGTGGTTAGTTTCCTTACATAATAATCATTCCCCGCTAATGGGGAATTTTGACGGGTTCATGACTGCTCTTAGGAGGCGATTTGAAGACCCTCTTATTGAAAGAAAGGCAAGGATGGAAATGTGGAATCTGCGCCAGGGCAATTGATCAGTTTAAGATTACTCGCAACGTTTTCAAGAACTTGCAGCTTACATGAGAGGTTGGAGCGAAAGTGCCCTAATTGATATTTACACAGAAGGTTTAAACCCATCCCTGTATGAGACTTGCGTTAACAGGTGTACGCCACAATCCCTGGCGGATTGGTATCAGCTGGCCGGGGATGTTGAACTAGATCGAGCTAGAACAAAACCTCTGTCTCACTTCGAAAAGAGAAGCCAGACTGGAATCCCTGCCCCCCAAACTTATGAAAGAGATTACCAAAAACAAAGTAAAGAGCGCAGATCTACTACAACTCGTTCTGGTGCTTGTTTTCGCTGTGGGAAGGAGGGGCACTGGGCCAATAACTGCAAAATGAAGCAAACGCCACACCCGCATTCTTCAGCTGAGGGGAAGAAACCGACGAAAACTCCGAGCGTGCGCACTAAACCAGTGATGTTTGGTGCGGAGCCTCTGGATCTCTCTGCTGGTGACCGACAAAAGACGGAACTGGATGAGTGGGAAAAGGACTCTTCCCCCTACTCCTACTCCTCTGACGACAACTGGGTGAGTCCCCATTCTGGGCCCCTTACTATTCCTTTACAGCTTTTGGCTCCATCTAGTGGACGCAACTGCAAAATACAGGCTCATAGATTCTGGCTGTTCTCGTTGCCTCATCAGCCAGGAATTGGTACAATACATGGGTTTTCACCTAAAAAATTTAAAAGTACCAATCGCATTTTGCCAAATGGATGGCTCCGTAGCAGGGGGTAATCCAGCATCATATGTAACTGAACCAATTCAAGTGTCTATTGGAGACACCCATAAGGAAACTATTAACTTCATTGTAGCCCCCATTGCTGACAACCCTGTTATTCTAGGCATTAACTGGCTTCGTAAATGGAATCCCCTGATTGACTGGAAAGAAGGATGGGTTCGTATCCCTTTCATTTTGCCGAACAATATGCCCCTCCCCTCCCTTGATGTTAACCCCTCCCCCACACCACCCCCCAATGATGAACTTCTACCTGTACAGGCACCTTTCAAAGAACCTGTGAATTCCAGTGTGGCCCTGCCAACCCCTGAACTCATCCCAGGTGAGGAAAAAATCCCTAAAGAGTACTGGGACCTTAAGGATGTTTTCAGTGAAAAATCCTGTGACACTCTACCCCCCCACCGAGCCACAGACTGCTCTATTGATTTCCTCCCAGGCGTGCAGCTTCCAAAACCTCGCATTTACTCTATGACACCCCGCGAAATGGTTGAACTTCACAATTTCATTGATAAGAACTTAAAGAGGGGTTTCATTGAACCTGCCAGACCACGGGTTGCCGCCCCTGTGATGTTTAGAGAAAAGAAAGATGGCACGCTTCGTCTGGTTCAGGATTACAAATATCTTAATACTATCTGTGAACACAATGTCTACCCATTACCACTCATGAAAGACATGCTGTCTCACCTGGCTTCTGGGAAGGTTTTTACCAAACTCGATCTGCGAGAAGCTTATTACAGAATAAGAATTAAGGAGGGAGACGAGTGGAAAACTGCTTTTAATTGCCATTTAGGGTGCTTTCAATTTAAAGTGTTGCCATTTGGCTTGCAAGGAGCACCTTCAGTATTTATGCAACTAATCAATGACGTTCTCCACGAGCACCTGTACAAGGGCGTTATCGTCTATCTTGATGACATCGTCATATACACAAAAACACATGATGAACACGTAAAACTAGTCCGCTCTGTTTTACGTAAACTTCGGGCAGCTGAACTCTATGCTAAACTTTCTAAATGCGAATTTCACCAAGAAAAAATTGACTACCTAGGTTATCGCATCTCTTCAGACGGAATTGAAATGGATCCTGCCAAGGTGAGAGCTGTCACGGAATGGGCCCCTCCTCGCACTCGTAAGCAGTTACAAAGCTTTTTGGGATTCGCCAACTTTTACCGTCAATTTATACCCTCTTTTGCTAGCATTGCACTACCCATCATGAACCTGCTCAAAACAAACGGGAACGACAAACCTCGACCAGGTGCTCCTCTGAACTGGACTATGGAGTGCCAAGCGGCATTTGAAAAGCTTAAACGCTTATTTGCAGCAGACCCGATTCTGAAACATCCTGATGTCAACCTCCCTTTCGTAATACAAGCAGACGCTAGCAATGTCGCGGTAGGTGCTGTCTTGTTACAACGTAACCAACAAGGCCAATTACAACCTTGTGCTTACACTTCCCGTAAGTTATCCAACACAGAACGCAGATGGGCGATCTGGGAGAAAGAAGCTTTTGCGGTTCGTTGGGCCCTCATGACTTGGCATCACTTTCTCGAAGGGGCTCCTCACCTGTTTGAAGTCTGGACTGACCACAAAAATTTGGAGTCACTCACAACGTCCCGCAAATTGTCCCCAAAGCAGCTTCGTTGGGCTCACTACTTTCATCGTTTTAATTTTACCCTCAAATACATTCCTGGAGGAAAAAATTTCATGGCGGATGCTCTCTCCAGGCTGCCTCAATATGACATTTCTAAACTCACGGTTGTTCAACCTGTAATACCACTTACTTTAATGGTTGCTCCCGTCGTGACCAGGAGTCAATCCACAGTCCAAACTGACCCTCCCGCAGAACTAATTGCCAAAATTAAATCGGAACTGCTTACCGATGAATGGTATTCCGCTCACTCTGCTGACTGCACCATCAGAGATGATCTACCCTGGATCGGTTCTAAGATTTATGTCCCAGCTACCCTACGGCCTTTTGTATTGCAACGAGCACATGACTCAAGACTAGCTGGACATTTTGGTTTTGTGAAGACTATTCATTTAGTAAAACGCCAATTTTGGTGGCCCTCCCTTAAGAAAGACGTTGAATCGACTTCCGGTATCCGGCTCCAGCGGAGACGGGCGAGCCTAGGGCTCGCTCGCCGCTTTGTTGCCTTTTCTGCCCCCCCAGGGGGGCGAAACTCTCCGGTTACCGGAGGTTTCCCGTAGGGTCGGCTCAGAGGGAGCGGCCCTCGTCACGGCGGTGGGGAGGGCGCTCCTCTCTGCGACCTAGGAGGAGAGGAACATGCCAGCGGGGTTTTTTTCCTTCTCCAACGGCTGTCGGTGCCATTCGCTTTAATGGAGAGGGCTGAACGGAGAGGTCGGGCGGATCGCCGAGGCTTCAGCTGCGAGAGGGAGTGAGTTTAAAAGAACACCTTTTTTTCCTTGCTGCCAGCCAGGCTGAACGGACTGGGAGGGGGGTGTTTAATTTTTAAAAACCCCCCCTCGGATTTAAGCGGCACGCTAAGATGGCTTCTCTGCAAAGAGAAAGCGGAAACTTTCACTCCGGACGGTCTTTAACAAGGGAAAGTGGATTGTGACTTTCTGCAACATTGTTTCTAGGTCTGGCTGAGCTTAAAAAATTTCTTTTTTTTGCTACTCTCTCCCTCTGGCTAGATGGGCGGTGGAAGTGGCTTCTCTTTGTCCCTGCCTGACTATTTTAACTAAGGAAAATTTCCAGCGTCTCTTTGAAAGCAGGACTCTCTCTGGATTTTTGAAAAAAAAAATTTTTTTTTGATGGATTTGTGACTTCTTCTCTGGAATACCTTCGTTATTACTATTTGCTGATTTGGGAAATTGTGTCTCTTTTGGTTTCTGAATTGTTTGCAACTTCACAGCCCTGAATTGAACTGAGCTCCTGATTTGCCCCACCAGCCCCACCCGGAAAACGCCATCTTGGTGGCAGTGACTCTAACTTTTAACCATGGCACAAGAAGCAGCACTTGTAAATTTGGAACAAAGGATGGCTTCTCTTGAAACCTCTATGCAAACTTTGATATCAGAAATAAAGGCCCAGAGGGCTGAAAATAGTACTTTTAAAAAGGAACTATTGGATACCCGGAAGCAAGTGTTGGAGAATACACAGAAGACCGAGGAATTGGAGGGGGGGCTGGAGGGGGCTAAGGGAGAGATTAAAAATGTTTCTAATGAGGTGGGGGAAATAAATGGGCATGTGTCTAGGATAGATATGGAAAGAATGACATATTTTTTGAGATTTCAGAATGTTCTTGAGGAATCTGGTGAATGCCTACCTGATCTTATGAGTACAATTTTAGCAGACTATTTACAAAAACCCAAAGATGAGATCAGGGGGGACATTGACCTAGCCTATAGAATTAATTCTGCATATGCCAAGATGAATGAAGTGCCTAGAGAGATACATGTGAAATTTGTTAGAAGGTCAACCAGAGAGGAAATCCTGAAAGCGCAGAGAGAGAAACCTTTAATTTATCAACGAGAAATGGTCACTATCTTGAAGCAGATCCCTAGAAAAATTAGAGATTCAAGAAGGAAATTTTCCTTCTTGTCTAAAACCTTGTTTGATCACGGGATTTGGTTCAAGTGGATGACACCTGAAGGGATGCTGGTGTTCTGGGAAGGAGGAAGAGTGAGGATTAAAACAGTTGCTGAGGCGGAAGCCTTTCTTAAAAAATATTCCTCTGCCCTGGGGGAAGATCCAGGGGGGACGGGGCGGGTCACGGCCCCGCCCGCGGGGGGCCAGGGAGGAGAGAAAGAAGATACAATAGCCAAAAGACTTAGATCAAAAAAATAACTTTGCCTTGATTTTTCTTGAACAATTTTGTATAATATTTCTATCCGGACTTTTTGTAAATGTCTGACAGCATGGAAGGGAGAATTTAGGTAAATGTACTTGCTTCCATCTTGTAGTGGTATGGAAAATGTTTTCTATGTTAACTTTTTTAATGTGTATTTTGAGGACTCGGAAGGTCCGACGACTCTGACGTGAATGCTCTCAAAATTTCTTTGTAACCATTACCCTATCCTGTTAAAAAATGTAAAACCAATAAAACTTTTTCAATAAAAAAAAAAGAAAGACGTTGAATCCTATATCGCCAGTTGTCCAGTTTGCGCATCTTCCAAACGTTCCCCTGGCAAACCCCACGGTCTCCTCCAATCTGTGGCGCGGCCAGAGGCTCCTTGGAAAGAAATTTCTATGGACTTTATTGGTGATCTTCCAAGTAGCCAAAATTATACTGTCATTTGGGTAGTCACGGATCTATTCTCCAAACAAGTTCACTTTGTGCCTTGCTCCAAGATTCCGTCCGCCAAATCCTTGGCTAAACTCTTTCTTACTCACATTTATCGCTTACATGGAGTCCCAAAGCGTATCATCTCTGAAAGGGGTACTCAATTTACGTCACAATTTTGGAAGGAGTTCCTGAGATTAATTGGCTCATACATCCCTTAGACCGATCTCGAGCGGATCGGTCTAAGGGATGTATGGGGCAGGAGACGGTCTCGCATATAACTAGGCCCCGAGCCATGGAGCGCTTTAAAGATGGTCGTCAGAACCTTGAAGCGCACCGGAAAGACCACAGGAAGCCAATGCAGCTCGCGCAGGATTGGTGTTATATGGGAGCTTCTGGTGGCTCCCGTAATTACCCGCGCGGCTGCGTTTTGGACTAGCTGTAGCTTTCGAGTGCACCTCAAGGGAAGCCCCATGTAGAGAGCATTACAGTAGTCGAGACGGGACGTCACAAGAGCTTGAGTGACTGTGCAAAGGGCAGCCCGGTCCAGTAAGGGGCGCAATTGGCGCATCAGGCGTACCTGATGAAACGCCCCCCTGGCCACGGCCATCACATGGTCCTCCAAGGACAGCCGGGAATCCAGGAGGACACCCAAATTGCGCGCCCTCTCCACGGGGGCCAGTGTTTCGCCCCCAATGGCCAGAGTTGGAGTAATCTGGCTGAACCGGGGTGCCGGAAACCAAAGCCACTCAGTCTTGGCAGGGTTGAGCTTGAGTTTGTTACCACCCATCCAGATCCGTACGGCTTCCAAACACCGGGACAGCACTTCGGCGGCATCGTTGGGGTGGTCTGGGGTGGATATGTACAGCTGGGTGTCGTCAGCGTACAGATGGTACTCCACCCCAAAACCACGGATGATCTCACCCAGCGGCTTCATATATGTGTTAAACAGGAGGGGCGAGAGGACCGACCCCTGAGGAACCCCACATAAGAGGGGTCTCGAGGTCGACCTCTGCCCTCCCGTCAACACATATTGCGACCGACCAGAGAGGTAGGATGAGAACCACCGCAAAACGGTGCCTCCCAGCCCCAACCCCCCCAGTCGGTGCAATAGGATACCATGGTCGATGGTATCAAAAGCCGCCGAGAGGTCTAATAGGACTAGGATAGAGGAATACCCTCTATCCCGCGCCCTCCAGAGATCATCAACCAACGCGACCAATGCCGTCTCGGTACTGTGACCGGGTCGGAAGCCGGACTGGCGCGGGTCTAGATAATCAACTTCCTCCAGGTGTTGTGGAAACTGTTGGGCTACCACACTCTCAACAACCTTCACCAGAAAGTGAAGGTTGGAGACTGGACGATAGTTCTCTAGTAAAGCTGGGTCCAGGGACGGCTTCTTGAGGAGGGGCTTCACTACCGCCTCTTTCAAGACGGCAGGCAAGGACCCCTCACTCAAAGATGCGTTGACAATGCCCTGGAGCCAGCCTCGTGTCGTCTCCCAGGATGCCAGTACAAGCCAGGAGGGACACGGGTCCAATAAACATGTGGTCGCTCTAAGTTTCCTTGACAGCCTGTCCATATCCTCGGTGGTAACAAAGTCAAACTCCTCCCAAGCAGGAACCTCAAGACTAGCCTCGGACAGTCCCACAGGACCACTGTCGATGGAGGGTAGCTCATTCCGAATCCGAGTGATTTTCTCCTGCAAATAAATCCCAAATTCCTCTGCTCGCCCTTGTAGAGGGGCTTCCCGCGGCCTCTGGTGAAGGAGGGAGCGGGTCACCCCAAACAGGGCGGCAGGGTGGTTATCTGCGGATGCAATTAGGGTGGCACAATACTCACGTTTGGCCACCCTTATCGCCACTAAGTAAGCCCTAATATGGGTTCTCACTAGTGTTCGGTCGGCTTCGGAGCGAGAGGATCTCCATCTGCTCTCTAGGCGTCTCTTGTGGCGTTTCATCCCCCGAAGCTCCTCAGTAAACCAGGGAGCCTGGGTGATTCGTCGCCGCAAGAGAGGCCGCAAGGGCGCGACTCGGTCCAAGGCCCCCGTGGCCGCACTTAACCATGCGGCCACTAGGTCCTCAGTCGAGTCGCGGGGCAGGATCACAGGAATTGGCCCAAGCTCCCTCTGGAACCTTTCCGGGTCCATTAGAAGCCTGGGGCGGAACCATCTAGGAGTGTCCGGTTCCGCCTCCCCGCGGTGAGGTGGAGCGATTGGAAAGTCCAGCCGGAGGAGAGCGTGATCTGTCCATGACAAGGGAGTGATGACTAAGTCCCCTATTCCCAGATCGCGACTCCACTGTCCCGAGACAAAGATGAGATCCAGCGTGTTTCCCCCCTCGTGAGTGGGACCTAAAACTACCTGGGTCAGGTCCATGGCCGTCATGGAGGCCATGAACTCCCGAGCTGCTCCAGAGGCTTCGCCCGCCGACGGCAAGTTAAAGTCCCCCATGACTACCAGTCTGGGGGTCTCAACCGCCGCCTCGGCTATCACCTCTAGGAGCTCGGGCAGGGCTGTTGTTGCATAGCGAGGAGCCAGGTATACAACTAACACGCCCAACTGCCTCCCTAGGCCCCATCTCACGCAGAGAGATTCACACCCGGTTGTCTGGGGGACCGTGGTCTCCTTCGGCTCAAGACCTTCCTTTACGATAATCGCCACCCCCCCACCCCTCCCTAGGGCCCTAGGCTGATGGAAGGCGTGGTAACCTGGTGGGCAGATGTCTACGAGGGGTATACCCCCTTCATGGCCCAACCAGGTTTCCGTTATACCCACCAGGTCCGGGTCCCCCTCTGACACAAGGTCACAGATGAGGGGGGCTTTCTGAACCACGGACCTGGCGTTGCATAACATCAGCTTCGGGCCCCGGGTCTGTGAATCCTGCCCACCTAGTCTGCGATGGGAGGACGGAGAGTTGGAGCACGTGACCGCCTGTGTCCAGCGGCCACGGTCTTCCAACCGATGACGCCTATTCCACTGTTGTAGGGGGCATGGGTTATTGGGGTTGGCTTAAGTTTTGATATATACGCTTCGCGCCTAAACTAGTCACTTCCTGCTTGACATTCGTTTGCTGTTCTTCTGTATTCAGTAAAAGTAACCTTAATCATTCTAAACCATGTTTAAGTGTGGTCTTTCTTGAGTATTCGAAGAAGCGAACCTTGAACCTTGAACCTAGGCATGAGTGACTGTGAATAGTGACTGTTGGTCCAGAAAAGGACATAACTGGCACACAACCAGTGGCGGGATTCAGCCACTTCGGGAGAACCGGTTGTTAACTTTCTGAGAAGTTTGGTTGTTATTAGGGCAGAGAACCAGTTGTTAAATTATTCGAATCCCACCACTGCACATGACCTGCAGTTGCGCAAAGGGCCTCCTGTCCACAACTGCCACCTGCTCTTCAAGCAGGAGCCATGAGTCCAGGAAAACCACTACATTACACACAGGGTCTGTTTGCGTGCCACCCCATCCAAGACCAAAGGTAGCAATTCTTCCTGAGCCAACAAACCCCAAACTCAGAGCCACTCGGTTTTGCAAGGGTTTAGTTTCAACCCATTGCTCCCCATCCAGCCCCTAACAGCCTCTAGGCACCGTGAATACAAGAATACAAGGCATTTCTTAACAGTTTGCAGTAGGATAACCTAGAGAATAATTTTCATCATTTGCAACAAGCCAAGAAGAATGAGTTATCACATCAGAGTTTTTCAGAAACATGCCAAGTCAATGAAACACCCCAAACAATATTATCTCTCTCACCCAATGTAGCTCACAGCCCATTCTGCACTTCATACAGACTAACGGACAACTGTCCCACCAAAGACCACAAAGCCATGCAAGAGGAAATTCTGTGAATAACCTAAAAGCAGCATATGGAATTATACCCATTCTGGCACTGCAGTTTGTTTCTCTAACCAATTTGTCTCAGAGCTTCTTCACAAGTTAAAAAATAGGTTGGTAGTAGGTATATATCAATTATGTCATGTGTGCACATACACTTAAAATGGGAATAAGGGCACAAGAGAGACTTCTCTCCTGTGCTCTTATACCCATTTTATGTACACCCACTACATACAGTGGTATGCAAAAGTTTAGGCCAGGGGTTCCTAAACTTGGCAACTTTAAGACTTGTGGACTTCAAATCCCAGAATAGCTGGCTGGAGAATTCTGGGAGCTGAAGTCCACAAGTCTTAAAGTTGTCAAGTTTGAAGACCTCTGGTTTAGGCAGCCTGAAGAAATTGATTGCTTAAATCAGGGGTTGTCAACTTTTTTATACCTACCGCCCACTTTTGTATCTCTGTTAGTAGTAAAATTTTCTAACCGCCCACCGGTTCCACAGTAATGGTGATTTATAAAGTAGGGAAGTCAATTAAATTTTAAAAAAAGGAAAGTGCTTCAGTATCGGACAAAACCCCTACTGCCCACCATGAAAGCTGGAACGCCCATTAGTAGGTGGTAAGAACCAGGTTGACTACCACTAGCTTAAATGAACCCCAAAGGGAATGGAAGGCGATACAAGCCTCTATGTGAAACAAAGACGATCTTTTTCTGGAAACATGAAAGCATATGTATTATTTATCTGGATCTGCTTACAGATTCAAATACGAAAACAGTGGCTCTGGCTGGTGGGACTATTTGAAACTCCTCCTTTGGCAAAAATGAAAACCGTCCAATGTATCCTATATCCAGCCAAGAGTCCTGAATTTTTCCCCATTCTTCCTTGCAGTACCTTTCTAGTTTAGAAACAGTCTTAGATGTCCTTGCTTGCAGTGCATGTTTCAGATCTCCTTACTGGTTTTCAATAAAATTCACGTCTAGGGATTGTGAAGGCTTTATAAAACCTTTATCTTTCTTTCCAGTAAAGTATGTTTTCGACTTGCCAAAATATCCGGTCTCTTTTCAGCCTGTTTATTTCACCGACTGGCTAATTTGCATCCAATCTCAATTCAATGTATAAAATCTTTGATGGCCCAAGACAACGTGGAACTAATAAAGCTTCTTTCCCCAGATGTTCTCTCACGTAAAATCATATCTGGAAACCCTGCACCAGGTGCTCTCATATTATGCATTGTGGAGAGTGGCTGCTTGGAAACAGGCCTTTTCCATGGGGTTTTCCTCCCCCACCCCCACCCCTAACTTGGAATGCCTTCTCTCTCAGCAATGGCTGTACTGGGATGCATGGTTGTATCCACATTCGGGAAATAGAAAACAGGGAATTACAATGCAAGGTTTTCCCTTCCCCTGTCCAAGTGCATTGTCTCTGCCTTCAAACTGGATGGGGATTGTATTGCAATGTTCTATCTGCCCTCTTGCCAAGTCTAACCCTCTCAAGAAACCTTTGCTATTAGTGATGTTGGCCTTTCGAGTTCAGATCTTTCTACAGGTACTCCTTGCTTAACAACTAAAATTAGGATTGGCAACTCCACTGTTAAGCACCACGACCACTAAGCGGAAAAATGACTTGACCGCAACCCAGTCAATTACGCATTATTAGGATCATTATGTGAAATAATTTGTGACCACAACTTACGATTTTACTTCCATGTTCTGCATTAACCGTGCTTGTCACAAGTAAATTGGGAAGCATGTAAATGGCAATCACGTGACCACAGGATGCTGCGATGGTTATAAATATGACGAGCCGTCACAAAGCTATCTTTTATACCATCATAATTTTGAATGGTCACTAAATGAGGCAGTCCAAAAGTGAGGATTACTGTATTTTTACAGTAATCTTAATCAATTGATATATTAATTTATGGTGCTTAGAAGCATTTTAAGTGCACAGGCTGCTTTTATTTTTATTGATTTATATTTTGTATTTCTTAACCACCCATCTCATTCCGATTATTTATTTTTGTGATTGTATATTTTAATTATTGTGCACTATAATTGTTTATCATTTTGGTGAAATAAGCGTATTGTAAATAACTGTGAGATACACCAAGATTTTAAGGTTATTTAAATTTTTAATCTAAAAGGAGTTTTTAAAATCATACTGAATTTCATAAATTATCCACTATGTGGAAAAAAATAATTCAGTCTGTTTCCAGGATTGTTCTAAACTAAATATCTTGTTCTAAACTAAAAACTTGAGATCCTCCTTCTGGAAAATTACAGAATGTGCAGAAGCAGGTCGTCTAATGAAACTACTCAGGAACCAGAAGGATACGGATTACTATAACTGCTGAAACTTATGGTATAATTGGATGAAACAAAGAAAGGGAAATCAAAAATTCCTAATTACTGTCTGGAAGTTATAGGATTAATGGATGTATATTCATACACACTTGTTGCAATATTTTGTTGGACTGTATATATGGAAAAATCTGTCTTTTTAAAATCGTAAATAAACTTATATTTCAAAAAAACTTGAGATCCTCCTAAAAATACTTCAAAAATTGAAGCTTTTTAGATTAGAATTTCAAATAATTCAAACTCTTACATGTCTCTATCACTCTCAACTCTATTCTAACAGGATAGAAAAGGCACTATCTCTTCATCTACCAAAATGGTTCTTAATATTAAGAAGTGTTTACATCTCCAATACTTAATCAACCTAAATGAAATATTGTAGTCTTTACTAGACTGGACTGTAAAGCATCCATTTTAAGTTAGCAATTTAGCACTAGCAAGTACAGTATGCTCTTTAAGCAGGATCTGTTGTCCCAGGGAAAGCACTCATTCCTTTTTGGCCAGCACTCCCCAGCCCACAGCTACCAGATGTGAGTGTCACAACTCTCATAAATCTCATGGGTGACAAAAGCTGTAGTCTAACAAGCCTAATGCTGATGACCAGATATGGAGAAGACAACACAGGCCAATGGATCAGTTCCAAAACCATTAAATCAGCAAGCAATATTTAGCTATTTTCACAGGAAGCTTTATTAAAATAGAAAGTAGTTCGACCATTCTCAAAGTAAAAATGAAAGCCATGTAGCTGAGATGTTTATTCCTATATCGATGTTTCTCTTTCACTTCCTTTCACATTGTAAGTAGAATCAAAGAGAACGCCTCAATAGCGAATGATTTGTCACATGTGAAATAAGATGATGAGATACAAGAGGACAGGAGTCCCAAACTTGGGAATGAGAACAGTTTGCCTCTGGCATACCGCCGGTTTCCATTATCCCCATAAAACTCACCCAGAGACTGAAAAGCAATTTGTGGCTCAAGAGTGGCTTTAAAGGGCAAAGCAAGTATATTCCAATCCTCACCCTCTCAGAACTGCTAGGAAAGTTTTGAAATGTCAGCCACACCATTTTTTGGGGTGATGGTCCAGAGTCACCAGATGGCCCGTGAAGCAGCGTTGAAATCCTCTGAAGTCTGCTAGTGGTTTGGTGAGTGCACGCACACATGCGCTTTGTGTGTCTAGGTGCGCCCACACAATGCTAAAAAAGGAGCATTTTGAAGCCCTGAGTCTGCAAAGGTAAGTAGAACAGCGGGGGTGCAGTGGGGTGAGGGGTGGAATCCACTATGCTATGCAATTTAGATTAGCTAGAAAGCAGGAAATCCGACAATTCTAGCTAATATAAATCATGCATCACAGCTGATCATTGGAAATACCAGTTCACCCGAACCGGTAGCATTTTTTACTACCAGTTCAATGAAACCGGTCCGAACCGGTAGCCTTTCACCCCTGCCGTGAAACCCTTCAGAAGACTCAGCGGTTCAGATGCAGCCCATACTCAACACAAGTAGTCCTCAACTTACAACAGTTCATTTAGTGACCGTCCAAAGTCACATCATTGAAAAAAAGCGATTGAGGATGATTTTTTCACATTTATAACCATTGCAACATCCCCATGGTCATTTGATCAAAATTCACACCCTTGGCAATTGACTCATATTTATGACGGTTGCAGTGTCCCAGGATCATGTGATCGCCTTTTGGGACCTTCTGTCATGCAAAGTCAAGGGAGAAGCCGGATTCACTTAACAAACAGGTTAGTTATCATCTTTAAAGCGCTCCATGGCACGGGACCTAGTTATCTGCGGGATCGGATTCTGCCCCACACATCCCTGCGACCGATCCGCTCCCACAGAGAGGGACTACTCCGGGTGCCGTCCACTAGGCTATGCCAGCGGGCGACACCCAGGGGAAGGGCCTTCTCTGTGACGGGCCCAGCCCTCTGGAACGACCTTCCCCCCGAAATTAGAACAACAACGGACCTCCGCTCCTTCCGTCAAAAACTCAAAACACACTTTTTTTGCTTGGCCGGCCTAGGTTAGGCTAACGTCTTTTTATAGGGCTTTAGGGGTTTTAGTATAATTTAATTTAAGGGATTTTAGCGCAGGGACAATTGTTTAATTCGTTTCTTAACTATTTATTTTTTCTATGTATTTTATATTGGTTTTTATTCCCTGTGCACCGCTCCGAGTCCCTTCGGGGAGAGGAGGCGGTATATAAATAAATTTATTATTATTATTATTATTAGTAACTTAACAGCCGCAGTGGTTCATTTAACAGCTGTGACAAGAAAGGTCGCAAAAGGGGGCAAACTTAACGCTTTCGTTTAGCAACAGGAATTTTGGGCTCAATTGTTGTTGTAAGGCGAGGGCTCCCTGTATTCAATTGCCTATATCAGCCATAAGTTATCTACAGAGCTGAACTTAACTGAACACATTACATAACACTCATAAGTAACTATTTGTCATACAACACCATAAATGTATCAATGAAACCAAACCTGAACCAAGTCCTTTCCTATATCCCTTTCTTTGCCACCTGGATCTGGCCAGTAAAAGGAAAGAAACATTTCTTATAGAGCCAAGATCTACTTTACAAGGGATTAATGGCTTAGGAAGAGGATAACATGATATCTTCAATTACAGAGGCCTTTGCTTTTCTAAAGGAAAAATATACAACTCTGCCTCTCCCCTCCGATTAATGTAATGCTTCCTCTTTTTTAAAACAAAAAAGATGGGGTTTTTCCGCCCTGCAGCCTTCAGGTGCTTGAAACCTGTGCATATACTGTATCATTAGATGGAACAAATACCACAATTTTTCAGTTCTTCCTTTCCCTAGAAAGGGAAACCTGGTAGAACTCTTGTCAATTTCCATCAGGTCAAAGAAGGGGAAAAACACCGTTAAGCAACCAACCAGTCTTTTAAAGCAGGCAGCCCAGCAAGCAATGGATGTCAAAGGCAGACAATGGGAAAGGAAGGGTGGGCTGGGGCTGGGGGTATGCCAACAGGAATGGAGGAATTGGTGCAGGAAAGTAGGAAGCTCACGTTAGCAGCAGGAGGAAACACCACTTCTGACATGGAGAAAAGGTTTCCCCTAAGGGGAAGGCTGAGACCACATCACCTGTCTTTCCCTCCTCAAATAATAGGTGGCTTGGCCTTATGTGTGGCAAGGAGGAAGTGCAGATCAACTCTAATTTGCAGAACAAATGGCTCTGACAAACCTGTGCAAATTAACACAGGCAGTCCTCGACTTACGACCACAATTGAGCCCAAAATTTCTGTTGCTAAGTGAGGGATTTGTTAAGTGAATTTTGTCCCATGTTACGACCTTTCCTGCCACGGTTGTTAAGTGAATCACTGCAGGTGCTAAGTTAGTAACGTAGTTGTTAAATGAATCTGGCTTCTCCATTGACGTTGCTTGTAAGAAGGTCGCAAAAGGTGATCACATGACTATGGGACACTGCAAACATTGTAAGTATGAACCAGTTGCCAAAGATCTTAATTTTGATCATGTGACCATGAGGATGCAGCAACAGTTCATAAGTGTGAAAAGTGGCTGTAAGTCACTTTTTTCAGTACTGTTGTAATATTGAACAGTCACTAAATGAACCATTGTAAGTCGAGGGCTACCTGTATTGGCAAAATGATGTATACCACAGAGGACTTTTGAATGGTTCTGCTTAGCCCACCAGGTTCTAAAACTATCTTTTGTTCCTATAACAATCCTCTCTGATCCCTCTGGAAGCTCATACAAGTTCCTGTTTAGCACCTGGTCTTTTCTACCTGCAATTTGGCCCCTTTAGCCCAATTCAGACATGCAATCATTTACTCCTTGACACCCAACAACATGGGGTTACTTAGCGCCATCTGGGGAGCTGCTTCTGTTTACTTCAGCCACTACCATCTATTGCACAGAATTGTCTCAACTAATGGAGAGTTCCTTTCAAAAAAATCATCCGCATTTCCCGGTCAAATTTTGCCCTGGGTCTCAGAGATGGGTAATCCCAGATCTCACTGTGACCCATTCCAACTCAAAGGCAGAACAGGGAAGCACCCAAGATGACCCAGTCTCCATCACTCAACGGTTGCCATTGGCTCAGATCTTCTGCACTAAGTATCATTAAGTAGTTTAACAATTATTATGTCTCAACAGATGGCAGCACCTGGTTGACCTTGGGAGCTAAGCAGGGCTGGGCTTTTTAAATACTTGGGATAGAAGGCTTTCAGGAAATCCCAGGGCTGCAGGCTAAATTGGGAAATCAAAACTCCTGGAAGAAATTACTACCTGGATGTGTCCATAAAGTCATGAGAAGTATGCCTACATCTTTAAGAAATAGAAGGTTGCAGGAAGAGCAAGAACAGCTGCTCTGACAATACTAGACCAAAACTTGCTTTTGGGAGGAGAATACAAGTAGTCCTTGTTTAGCAACTGCCTCATTTACTAACCATTTGCAGTGATGAAAAAGTAATTTTGGGACCAATCCTATTTATGGCCTTTCGCAGGTCTGTAAGAAAAGTTGAAGGTCATAAGCACAGCTGCAATTTGACTTAGCAAATGCAGTGCTTGCCAACCAAGTTGCAGATCCAAATTGCAGTCACTAAATGAGAACTACCTCTATTGATCCAGCAATGTTGCAGCCTTGTTCTGGAGTTCAGTTCAGTTTAAACTCTTCTAGCTCATTCAAACTCACAATCAGAAGACTGCAAAGGAGTTACACCCTACAATGAAATGTCATATGGACCCAACTGATTGCTCCTGAATTCAGAATATTCACTTCATACTCCTTGCAGTACAGATACTAAGATGATCTCTTGGACTTAACAAAATGACCAGAGTTAGTTCATTTGCATCTTTGTTAATACATCCAACACAAGATTCGTTGTATTCTCTTTGCTGGTATTTCCTTTATGATTTCCTACTCTTCCATCCATGTCTCATCTACAAAATAAGCAAAGATTGGCTAGATGGGGCAACAGGCAAAAACGCTCCCATCCTACATTTCAGTCTAGTCCTAGATTTTGCATTCACTCTGCCTCATGTAATAGTTAGAAACAGATTGCACTCAGGGACTTTTAACTATCTGGGGAAAAAAGGAATGTGACTCTTTCCTTTCCCACGACATATAAAGATGTAGAAGTCTTTTTTACCTAATAGCAATACCGGTAATCAATAACCAAACAATCTTTTCCCAAAATTTTGCTTCCTTCCTTACCTTCTTGTCTCTGTTGTGGTGAAGTAACAGAGGCAGAAACAGCTTCAACAACAGACAGGGGACTTCCTCCTCTAGAAAAGAAGCAGAAACAAGCCCATCCTTTATTCAGCATCCCTATGCACTGTAAATTCTTGATGATGCTCCCCCCCCCCACACACACATCAATGGCCCACTCTAATTAAACTTCAGAACTCACAACCAGTTTCCTGCAGTGTGCAAATAAATGCTATTAGGATCTGTCTTGTCTCTGTCCATAGATATTTTAGCTCTAATGACATGCCAGACCCATAGTTTGCTCTAAGAATGATTTCCCAGGCTCAAATATAGTTTCGTCTTTATTGTCATTGTACAAAATAAATACAATGAAATTGGTGTTAGCCTCACTGGTGCAAAATTAAAGCGGAAAAGAAAAAAGAAAAAGAAAGAAAAAAGAAAAAAACTAGTCATACAGTTCTGCCTGAAATATGTGGAAATGCTGAACTGTCAGCTTCTCTAACCTTGCCTTCCCTGAAAGGCATGATAATAACGCCACTCCATGGTATATCAGTTTTAAAATGTCACTTTTCACCCGTCATCATGATCTAATTAAATTTTATCAGATTACAATTCTGGAAATTAAACCCTTTTACCAACCTCACCAAGCCTATGTTGTTCCAAAAAGTGTAAGCATGCCCGTCTTTCCAAATCCTCCCGGTTAATTTTTCTAATTAACTCTTCATTTCAGGGATGGTTTTTTTTTAACCCCACTACTCCGCAGCAGCTCCCTCGTGCTCAGGCCAGTTTACAACACGGAGTAGCAACCTGCTGCGTTCGGGACGGAAAGAGCCCGGACTGCCTGCGCTCTCTCGCGGGGAACTTGCATCGCTTTCCAAATGCATATTTTGCTGTTTCTAAAAGAGAGGGTGAGGGGAGTTGCGGATCTCGCTCGGCTTTTGTTTTGGTTTTGTTTGCTTCAGCGGACCGAGAGACAACATCCGGCCTTAGAGGCAGATCGCGTTTCAGCTTCTCGAGGATTCTAATGGATTCCAATGGAATCTCCGCGCTAGCCAGGCCGGGCGCCGTGCACCCTATTGTCCGGGTGGCAAAATAAACAACCACCCCAGCATTTACTTTGGGGCCGGCGAGGTTTCTCATCGATGCCTTTGGAAATCAATGCAAACCCAGGCGCCGCCTGTCTTGGGCCCGCATTCCCCTTTTTCTTTCCACCCGCTCAGAACGGTCCCCTTTAGTACGTCCAGGAGGACGAGGCGCCTTGTAGTGCACCGAGAATAGTAACCATCCCCTGGGCGCGCATATCGAATGGGGCCGAATCGAGCCACCCCTAACACGAATTGTTCCGAAAGGGGAGGAAGGCGAGTCATCATCCTTATCCTCATCATCATTCCAGTCACCAAGAATCTGTGATTTGGGGAGGAGGGATTCACATCGCCAATAGATTTGCAAATAGATTTCCCCCGATCTCTGGACGGATGAGTATTGCTGCGACTGCTTTCCTATCTTGGGGTGGGGGTGGGGAGGTCGGGGCAAAGCAGATCTGCATTTCCAGGGGTCTCCGTTGCCGCTATGATGGCGAGGGCGCCCCGTCTAATGCTACCGCACGGCCAACCGTGCGGGGGGGCAGAGGGTTGCAGCGGGTGGGTTGCTAAGCCCATCTTTCAACAACGCCAGGGACGCACCTTACCACCGGAGGAGGCTCCGTCCGGATTCCACCATGGCCACCAGCAGCTCTTACGCGCGGCCCAACGCGGTTGGTTGTTTTTTTCCCCCTTCTTCCCCCCCTCCTACGCTCCGGCCTCGGTCGGTCTGCTGCTGTCAAGTGAGTGAGAAGGGAGGCCGGCTCCTGCCTGGGCCTGCCCGAGGATTGGCAGGGCCCGCCACCAATAGAACGCGCGCAGCCCCATTGTAACGTCAGAGCGTCGCCCTTTGAACTGGTGAGGTAAAGGCAACTCGACCCAGACAAACAGCTGGTTAAGATCCCTCTCCGAGCTGGGCACGCGGAGCCCCACCTAGCGCCGCACGCGGGCATCCTTGCTGCATCACCGTGCCTAAGCATTTGCAGCCAGAAGCCGCCGTGGCTCTTTTTTTGAGGGGGGGGGGGAGGGGGCTCGATTGAAATGCCTGCCCAATGGTCAAGATTTGATTAGGTCAAATCTAATCAGCATCTCCCTTTTTTCAAATTGATGGGATGCGGTCACGGATCTCGATTTTAGATTTTTTTCCCCCCTCCCCTGAATTTTTTTTGCTGCCAAAGTCTATCCACTGGATTTCATTAATGCGAAGTAGGAATAGGAAGAAGGGTTTAGGGCGTGTTTATAGCACCCCTGCAGTCAAAACAGCTCTGCAGTATAATCTCTTACACTGAATCAAGAGAGTGGCGTTTTTAAGATAGTCTGACAGAGTCCTTCAACTTTTTCCTTAAAGATTTGATCTTATGACTATAAGTAGAGTTGTATGAAAACCTGCAGGTCTGCTTTACAGTGGTGGATTGGATGGCAGAAATAGGCAACAGTGACTCACCTTTTGGGGTTCTTGCTGTTGCTGTTACTGTTGTTTTTAAATTTGTATCCTGCCTTTTTTTCATATACAACTCCAAGTGACAATCATACCTAATAATCCTCCCTCCTCTTTATTATGAATAATAAAGCAGGTGAAAGATGGAAGACAGCAAAAAAATCTTTGAATACATAGAATATATAATGTAATAATAAGAGGGAGGTTTGGAAATTGAATGGCGCTAGTATTAGATATGTTTCAACAATATGAAATGAAAATGAAATGTAATAACTATGAGTAATAATAATGTTTATGTGTACTAAAATGTATGATACCCGGTATCACACTGTTCATGCATTGATATGTATAAGCAATATAAAATTAAAAAATGACCCCCCAAAAAATCCTCCTTTGTTTCCCTCCACCACTATAACCCTGTCAGGTGGGTTGGGCTAGACTAGAGAGTGATGAGTTGCCCAAGGTCACCCAACTGGCTTTCATGCCTAAGATGGGAGTAGAAGTCACTTTCCTGGTTTCTAAGACAGCAGAACACCAAATTGGTTCTTACAGATGATAGTATTGTCAGACCAAACACTTTAGAGTTCCCAATCTTAAAAGGTCTTTTTTAAAATAAAAATAGGGAGTTTGTGCAGCCGAAAGATTGAAATCAGCAATAGGAGGACTACATTGTGATGCCCCAGATATCTGGGGAGCTGAGGGGAAAAAAGTGCCTGGATTCACAGAACCATAAGATAATTTGGTTGTTGAGAGTTTAATGTGTTCTGTGAATCCAGCTATGGCTTCACATGTCACTTGTGTCAATTGTGCTTTATTCAGTCAGCAGCCTGACCTGCATGTTGAGACAATTGGAAAGTCTCATATAAATTATAGATCATTCACAGTGCACAATTGCCTCGTATGGTTACTGCAGATAATTAGAAACTGTCAAGTCTGCTGGACTACTGCCTTCGTAGTTGTTTTTCATTCCAGAATATAATGGAAT
Organism: Rhabdophis nuchalis; assembly: GCA_039707465.1. NCBI lineage: Eukaryota > Metazoa > Chordata > Lepidosauria > Squamata > Natricidae > Rhabdophis > Rhabdophis nuchalis. The sequence goes on from CM077643.1 coordinate 146,195,157, forward strand.
ACAGAAATTAAGTATCAGCTCATTCATCAGATATATCTTTCACTGACCCAATGTATCATATGTCAGTAGGGACAACTGCTTTTGAATTAATAATTTGAATGGAAAAGTAATTGCACATGTACAGGATCGAGCTTTGTATCACTGACAATTTTTCCATGTACCTAGTAAAATAATGTGAAGTTCAGTAGCATATAAAATGTACATGCCTCTTTTTATTTTTTTAAAACAATCTCTCTGAAACAGTTATAGGAGCAAATCTTGTGGTTTTCAAGAAAAATGTTCTTGGCCCTTAATCATGGTCCTTTTCTAAATAAACGATGGTGTCTCTTACAAGTGGATAAAAAGTAAAAGTTTCTTGAGGTGAGTTCAGTTTCTGGGTTTTTGATAATATGGAAATGGGTTGCTATTACCTTCTTTCAAGCAGATGGGTAAAATATGAGATTTCCCCTTTATAATGCATAGCACAATAGAAACTGCACTTCATAGTTTATACAATGCTTACAGGGATTTTTTTGGTTTGTTTTTAATCCACATCTACAGTATTGCCTTATGTTCTACTGTGGAATTTCTTATATATGAGAATTTGAAATTACTCATCCTGTATGTTTCTAGGATGACTAGAATAAAAAAGAGTCTGCATTTTCAATGATTGCGTAGAACAGGTTCCACATGTATGGTTACAGTATCATACCTTAATTTACTTCTTTTCTAACCAACTATTTAAAAAAGCAGAAATGTGCCCAATTGTACACTTGCTGTCTGTGGTGGTCTATAAACTCTGTTAATACTTACGGTATTTGTGAAAGAATTTGATGGTGGAAGGCCAGACTCTAGCTTAGAAGTTCAGCTAGATTCCTTAGTTTCATTGAATTTTTATTCAGCCCGTTTCGAGTCACAGGCGCATCTTCTGCGCCATCATTTAATTACAGCATTTACATCAGTGGTAGTGAACCTGGTCCCTACCGCCCACTAGTGGGCGTTCCAGCTTTCATGGTGGGCGGTAGGGATTTTGTCCAATACTGAAGCACTTTCCTTTTTTAAATTTAATTGACTTCCCTACTTTATAAATCACCATTACTGTGGAACCGGTGGGCGGTTAGAAAATTTTACTACTAACAGAGATACAAAAGTGGGCGGTAGATATAAAAAGGTTGACTACCCCTGATTTACATGAAAAAAGGTGGTAAGCCTGAATTTAAGGTAAAAGGGACATCAAACAGAAGACTAATTGGCTGGTTTCACTACCATATTCTCTGTGGATCTAAAACAATTGGTAGAAAAATATACTTTGAGGTAAATGCTAATACCAGGGAATTATGTCTCTACTTTTATAAATTGGGAGGAGATTAAAATGCTGGATATGGCAAGCTTTTGGTTTCATCCAGCAGAATGGTATTGTGTCTTTCTTTTGTTTTTTGTAGAAGGATTTTTTTCAGGAAACCAGGCTCTTCCATGATTTAACCTAATTCCCTCTAAAACATTTTCTTTGAGAATTCTTTAGATATGTACATTGTGAAATGCTAAAATCTATGTTCTGGACAAATTGACCCGCGCCCCGATGGAGGACCTCGTGGCCGCATGGAATATTGCGGCCACGGGAGCCTTGGATCGGGTCGCGCCCTTGCGGCCTCTCTTGCGGCAGCGAACCACCCTGGTTCCTTGGTTTACCGAGGAGCTGAGGGTGATGAAACGCCGCAAGAGATGCCTAGAGAGAAGATGGAGGTCTAACCGATCTGAATCTGACCGGACACAGGTAAGAGCCCATTTACGGACTTACATTGTGGCGCTGAGAGTGGCCAAACGTCATCATTGTGCTACTCTCATAGCATCCGCAGACAACCGCCCTGCCGCCCTGTTTAGGGTGACCCGCTCCCTCCTTCAACAGAGGGTGTGGGAAGCCCCGTTATAGAGTAGAGCAGAGGAATTTGTGATTTTTCTGCAGGAGAAAATCGCTCAGATACAGAACGAGCTAGCCCCCATTGATGGCCCAGTGGATGCCACGAGACAGATCTTGTTTGGGAGGAGTTTGACTCCGTTACGTCCGAGGATATGGACAGGTTACGTGGGCAACTGCGAGCCACCACATGTTTATTGGACCCGTGCCCCTCCTGGCTTGTACTGGCATCCTGGGAGGTGACACGAGGCTGGCTCCAAGAGGTTGTCAACGCATCCTTGAGTGAGGGTTCCTTGCCTGCTTCCCTAAAAGAGGCTATGGTGAGGCCCCTCCTTAAGAAGCCCTCTTTGGATCCAGCTCTATTAAACAACTATCGTCCAGTCTTCAACCTTCCCTTTTTGGCGAAGGTTGTTGAGAGTGTGGTGGCACAACAGTTTCCCCGTCACCTGGAGGAAGTTGATTATCTAGACCCGCGCCAGTCCGGCTTTCAGCCCGGGCATAGCACCGAGACGGCATTGGTCGCGTTGGTCGATGATCTCTGGGGGGCCAGAGATGGGGGTTGTTCCTCCATCCTGGTCCTATTAGACCTCTCGGGGGGCTTTCGATACCATCGACCATGGTATCCTATTGCATCGGCTGGGGGGGTTGGGGGTGGGAGGCACCTTTTTACGGTGGTTCTTCTCCTACCTCTCTGGCCGATCGCAATTTGTGTTGACAGGAGAGCAGAGGTCGACCTCGAGACCCCTCACATGTGGGGTGCCTCAGGGGTCGGTCCTCTCACCTCTCCTGTTCAACACATACATGAAGCCGCTGGGTGAGATCATCCGTGGTTTTGGGGTAGAGTACCATCTCTACGCTGATGACACTCAGCTGTATATATCTACCCCAAACAACCCCAACTGTAGCGGTGATGTGCCAGTGCCTGGAAGCCGTGCGGATCTGGATGGGAAGTAACGGACTCAGGCTCAACCCGACCAAGACCGAGTGGCTGTGGTTTCCGGCTGCCCGTTTCAACCAGCTCACTCCATCGCTGGCCATAGGGGGCGAACATCTTGCCCCTGTGGATGGGGCGCGCAATTTGGGTGTCCTCCTGGATGCCCGGCTGTCCATGGAAGATCAAGTGACAGCCGTGGCCAGGAGGGCGTTTTACCAGGTCCGCCTGGTCCGCCAATTGCGCCCCCTATTGGATCGGGACGCCCTTCGCACAGTCACTCATGCGCTCGTGACATCCCGACTGGACTATTGTAACTCTCTCTACATGGGGCTCCCCTTGAGGTGCACCCGGAGACTTCAGCTAGTCCAGAATGCAGCCGCGCGAGCAATTATGGGAACCTCAAGGTTTACCCATGTAACACCGCTCTTGCGCGAGCTGCACTGGCTGCCTGTCGTCTTCCGGGTGCGCTTCAAGGTGTTAGTCATCATCTTTAAAGCGCTCCATGGCTCGGGACCTAGCTATCTGCGGGATCGGATCCTGCCTCATACATCCTCACGGCCGATTCGCTCCCACAGAGAGGAACTTCTCCGGGTGCCGTCCACTAGACTTTGTCAGCGGGCGACGCCCAGGGGAAGGGCTCTCTCTGTGGCGGGCCCAGCCCTCTGGAACGACCTGCCCCCCGACATTAGAACGACCACGGACCTCCGCTCCTTCCGTCTAAAATTAAAAACACATCTTTTCTGTCTGGCCGGCCTAGGATAGTCTCTCTGTCTATGGGGTATTATATTTAATTGGGAATGTTATTTTAGTTTAACTTAGTTTTAATGGGGATTTTTAGCACAGGTATAGGTTTAATTTGTTTTTAAATGTTTGTATATTTGCTGTTTTTTATTCTTCCTGTGCACCGCCCCGAGTCCCTATGGGGAGAGGGAGCGGTCTACAAGTATTAAATTAAATTAAAAAATTATGCGGATTCAGTTTATACATTTCACTGATCTTGGACATTTCTTGTAGCTCCCAATTAGAAGGACCTTAGCAGAGGAACATCTGGAGAACGTCTCCAGGGAATAATGCAATTATGGAGACCAAAAGCCAGATTGTTACCTTTAATGGACATAGGTTGTTCCCCTCCTGCATTCTTGAATTCAGAGAATGGCGCACGTGATTGATTCCCTCTCTCTGCGGGAAGGAACAATTTCAGGAAAGACATACTGCCCATCATTAGGGGCAGGGTGGTCTTTCACTGCTGGGCTCTTTGGTACGTCAACAATGATTTCTACTTTTGGCACTTCAGGTGGCTTGTGTTTCCTCTGTTTCTCAATGTTGTCTCCTGCACCTGGACTCTTGGATCTAATGGCCAAGGGGGCAGATGTCACTTCTTCATTGGGTGCCAGAGTTCTTGTGTGTGGTCGCCGAGTGGTACTCCGTCTCTTCTTGGAGCCCTGAGCAAGTGCTAAGTACTGCCCCACATTCTCCATTTCAGACAGACTACAGGCCATGGCTCGATGCAATTGTTTGTCTTCGTTGCTAGGGTAGGCATAAGAGAAGTCAGCACTCTGTGATCGTGGAAGAGCCCACATGTCTGCTGCAGAGCTCAAGACCTCAGGTTGCTCCTGCTGGATAGGTTCAATTGTGGCTGTTAGGTTGCTGCTGGGATCTGAAAGAGAGAAAAAAGAGGACGCAAAGAACAATATCCCTTCATATTCTCTTCAATGTTACCCTATGTGGTTCAGGAAGCCCTTCTCCCTAACACTGACTCCACATTACAGTAATAAATGGGAGGGGGGAGGATTTCCTGAGCCACAGGGGATTGTAGAAATAGCATTTGTATAAAAATGTGAGAGATTCCTTTTCCTAGCCTGTCCATCTACTCTACAGTTTGGCTGAACAACATTGAAAGCTGGTCTACCTTACAAATAAATATACTATTCAGAGCTGGGTAGGAACAGAACTAGGGAAGGGGATCTCTCTTCCCACAAGAAGCCAGGTGTGAAAAATCCTAAACCCTGTCTTTAGAACATGTGGGGAGGATACACTTCCTGTTGTGGCCTGCCAGTGGAGCTGGCAGTACATTTTGGACAGAGAGGAGGTTGGGGAGGAACATGAGCCAGTCCTGGAGTCTGAGGAAGGCTCTTTGAGGGCTCTGTGTCGGAGGCAGAGAGAGAGCCAGGGCCATATGCCAGTTATCAGCTGCCTTCAGAATCAGACATCAGTGAGGCAGACGAACAGCTGGAGCCTGTTGCCAATGTGCACATCCGCAGAGTTGCCAGAAAAAGGGAACAGTTAAGAAACAAGGGCCGACGTGGGAGTAAGGCCACAGGTGGAAGATAAATGGCACCTCCCATAGGGAATAAAAGAGGAGCGAAAGGGGAGTGGCATTTGCAGGAGACAATTAGTTCACTTAATTGGTTTGTGACTCTCCGAGATTCCTTGCCAAATTTTGCAGGTATTGGCCTGGCAGCTCTCCAAGCCAGATAAGGTCTGTGACTTCAAATCCTCCCTGGAAAGACTTTGTTGAATATGAGTGAAAAGAATTCACAGTAAATTAATAAAACAGGGTTTTGTTGGGCTTCCGGTTCCGGCTCCTGCGGTGACGGGCGAGCCTAGCGCTCGCTAGCCGCTTTGTTTCTCTTTCTGCCCCCCCACGGGGGCGAGACTCCTCTTGTTTGAGGGTCTCCCGTAAAGCCGGCTCGTCGGGGGGCGCCCCCCCCCACGGCGGTGGAGGAAGTGGCCCCCGGCGCGGCTTAGGTGAGGGAGAACATGCTGCGGGGGGTTCTCCCTTCGCCTAAGGAAGACGGCGCCATTCACAACAATGAAGAGGGTTAATCGGCTCAGTCGGAAGGCTTTCCGAGGCTTCAGCTGCGAGGGGAGAGTGAGTTTTTAAAAAACTTTTTTTTCTGCTGTCAGCCAGGCTGAAAGGACTGGGAGGGGGGAGTTTGTTTTCAAACCCCCCCCCTCGGACTTAAGCGGCACTTGGAAATGGCTTCTCGTGGAGAGAAAGCGGAAATCTCTAATCCTGACTGTTTGCAGCAAGGGAAAGTTGTCTGTGGTTGTTTGCAACAATGTCTCTAGGTCTGGCTGAAACAATTTCTTTTACCACTTTCTCCTCTGGGCTCTGAGTTTGGGCGGTGGAAGATGGCCTCTCTTTGTTCCTGACTGACTATTTTACTTATGGAAAATTTCCAGCGTCTCTTTGCAACTTGGACTCCCTCTGGATATTAAGGAAGAATTTTTTTTTCTTTGGATTTGTGATCTCTTCTCTGGAGTATCTTCGTTATTATACTTATTGATTTGGAAAACTGTCTCTCTCTTGGTTCCTGAATTTCACAACTTTACAACTCTGAACTGAACTTTTGGCTCCTGGTTTGCCTCAACAGCCCCACCCCAAAAACGCCATTTTAGTGACACTGACTTTAACAATTAATCATGGCACAAGAAACAGCACTGGCAAGCTTAGAACAAAGGATGGCTTCTCTTGAAACTGTTATACAAACTTTGGTACAAGAGATTAAAGCCCAGAGGGCAGAAAATATCAACTTCAAGAAGGAGCTATTGGATACACGGAAGCAGGTGCTGGAAAATACACAGAAGAATGAAGAACTGGAAGGGGGGCTGGTGGGGGCTAAGGGAGAGATTAAAAATGTTACTAATGAGGTTGTGGAAATAAATGGGCATGTGTCTAGGATTGATATGGAAAGAATGACATATTTTTTGAGATTTCAGAATGTTTTTGAGCAACCTGGTGAATGTCTCCCTGATCTTATGAGCACGATTATAGCAGACTATTTACAAAAACCTAAGGATGAGATCAGGGGGGACATTGACCTAGCTTATAGAATAAATTCAGCATATGCCAGGATAAATGAAGTGCCTAGAGAGATACATGTGAAATTTGTTAGAAGGTCAACCAGAGAGGAAATCCTGAAAGTGCAGAGAGGGAGTCCGTTAATTTACCAACAAAAAACGGTTGCCATCTTGAAGCAGATCCCTAGAAAGATTAGAGATGCAAGAAGGAAATTTTCCTTCTTGTCTAAAACATTGTTTGATCATGGGATTTGGTTCAAGTGGGTGACACCTGAAGGGATGCTGGTGTTCTGGGAAGGAGGAAGAGTGAGGATTAAAACAGTTGCTGAGGCGGAAGCCTTTCTTAAAAAACATTCCTCCATCCTGGGGGAGGACTCAGGGGGGACGGAGGGGGCCACGGCCCCGCCCACTGGGGGCCTGGGAGGAGAAAAAGAAGATACAATTGCCAAGAGACTTAGATCAAAAAAAAAATAACTTTGCCTTGATTTTTTCTGATTAATTTTGCATAATATTTCTATTTGGATTTTTTGTAAATGTCTGACAGTATAGAACTGAGAACTTAGGTATATGTACTTGCTTTCACTTTGTAGTGTTAAGATAATAATTTTTTCTTTTATTGTTATTGATGTATTTTGAGGCCCCGGAAGGGCCGACGACTTTGACGTGAATACTCTCAAAATTTCTTTGTATCCCTTACCCTACCCTATAGAAAAAATTGTAAAACCAATAAAACTTTTTCAATATAAAAAAAAAACAGGGTTTTGTCGAGACAAGGAGTTGCTTCATGCTCTTGGGAAGCGTAGGTCAGAACACCCATTACAGGATATCTTGATGCTGGTGGCAAGAAAGAAATGTATAAAGGAGAGCTGGCTCATGGCAGTCTAATCCAGAAATGCATAGCCTATGGTTTTGAAGTCTATTTGTTAGACTTCAACATTCCCTACACTTCCAGTGTGTGTGGGAAATATGAGGAATGAGATGTGTGTGTGTATCCAGATTCAGGCAGGGATATGAAAATGTAACAAATATCCTCATCCAGAGAGAGAAAGGCAGGAGAACATGGAGCCCCAGATTAGAATTTGGCCCACTTCTAGTCTAGTGCTTGCATAGGTGCCACTGGATAATGAGGTGATGTACCCTCTTGTCTCCATAAATCTCCTTAACTAGAGTGAGTTATGCAACTTCTTTCTCTCTGTTGCAATATTTGTACCAAAACCCCTTTATCTTTCCTCCTAGTACATATACAGTCAATGGTTTTCTCCAGATCAGATATCTTACCTTGTGCTTCTTCCACTTTCAGAAAACCATTCTCATCAATTTCTAATTTCTCCTGTCCATGTTCAAGAATCCTGCAAAACAGCCCAGTTTCCTCTTTTGTAGGAACTGAAACATCAACCCCAGAATATTTTGGCCATTTACCATCAGTCTTGTCCCCACCCCCACCCCTAGTCTGTCCTTGCAGAGGGGCAACATTGGTGATTTCATCTGTAGCTTTCTCCATCTAAGAACTATCAGCCAATACATCACATTCTTCAGAGGTGTTCAGCTCAAAGGTGGTATTCAGCCGGTTTGCACCAGTTCGCATGAACCGGTTGGGGAAATTTGGCCTGGATCACCGAACCAGTAGCAACCATTGGCTGGTCTCACACACACACATACACACACCCTGTTGCCTGGTCACCGCTCACCTGCCCACCCAATGCTCACTCACCCTGCCCACCCGCTCAACACTTAACCCACCCATCCCAGCTCTATATATGTTACCGTTGCTTCGCCATGTGGCCCAGGTATGTGCTTTGCCAGTCGCCTCCACACCTCGCCCACTCTGCTCAGCTTACCAAAGGTAAGTAAGCATGTCGCCTGATCATCCTTTACCTTTGGTCAGGGGCTGGCCCCGGAGCCACCACCTGCTCACTGCCCGCCTTGGCAAGGGAACGCACCATTCCCCGGCTTCGGCCTTGCCTTGGAGCCGCCGCCTGCTCGTCACCTGCTCGCCCTCCACCTCCCTCATCTACCTTTTGTTCCAGTTGGCTTGGTGGGAGGGGACACAGTGAGGCTCGACCACCTTTCGCGGGAAGCCTGCAGCTGCCGGTCGTTTTCGGCTGCCTTCTGAGCAGCTCCACTGCAACACCATCCCTTTGGCGCAGCAGGCTATTATCCTGGATTGGTCCAGTCACAAGCAGCAGCGACAGGCAACGGGGTGCACATGTGCGGCTGGCACTAAGAATAGGACAGCAGCAACAGTCATGGGACAAGTCCCTTGATCATTGCTGCCACAGCCGCCCTGTTCACATCAGCCATGCACGTGCACCCCATCACCTGCCAGTGCCGCTTTCTGCCAGTTGCTGGACCCGGCCTGGAGACCGGCCTGCTGCACCGGAGGGACGGCGTCGCAGCGGAGCTGCTTGGAAGGCAGCCACCAGCCACAGCCTTTAAGGTACTTCATCGCTGGGGGAGGGGAGACCATAAAGGGACAGGCAGCCAGAGGAGCTGCCTTCCGAGCAGCTCCGCTGCAAAGGGAGGCAGAAAATTTGGCTTCTCTCCACAACATTCAATGTAGCTGCTTCTCTCCTCCTTCTCAGGCTCATACACACAGAGCAAGCATGAGAAGGAGGTGAGAAGCAGCCAGGTGAACGCTAGAACACGTGGATGAACTTTTTTGTGGGTTCTGTGGAAATGGTTTGGATGGGCATGGCTTGGTGGGGTGGTGCCGCCCCACCTTGCCATGAGTGATGTTGAGTTAGCCACCCCCACTCAGTCACATGACTCCCACCACCAAGCCACCCCCACAGAACCAGTAAGGGAAAAAATTGAATCCCACAATTGGTTCAGCTTATTAGTTTGACTTGGCTATAGTAATGTGGCCCAGTGTATAAGGTTTTAATGTATTCATAATCACATATAAATAGGTTTTAATTCATAGCTTACAACTATATAAAATTTCTAAGAATTGATGGATGAACTTTAAACAAATAACTTGATCGTGGGAAAAGAATGTAATAAATAGTAAAGTTCTATTCATCCTTAACTGAAAAACATGAAAATGAAGAAGGATAAAACTAAAGATCTGAAGATCTCCTTTTGGCTATTAACAAATAAAAAAATCGACATCTAGATATCTTCAAAGAAACTAAAAGAAGATAAGTTGCAGTGGGAGAATATTCATTTAGAAAAGCTTCCTGGATAACTATTTCTTTTTACAAAACCTATCATTTTTAAAAAGATATGGCTTTAAGCAAGGCAAAAGTAGTGATCTTTTGGAAGAAAGCCGCTTTAAGTTAAGCAGTAGTATGAATGTCTTCCCTATGAGCAGGAAGCATTTTGGTGCTTCTAATATCTAGCATTATATCTACTACTATTTTTTGGAAAAGTTCCTTAGCTTTAGTAGAAATGATTGAGGGAACAAGCTATCCCAAGAATTACAAGATCATCCTCATCACCTCACCTTTTGGTGGTTATCCGTTTGCCATTGACATACTTTGTAGAAGTGGAGATGGAGCGAAATCCTATTCCCAATTCAGCACCAGGGCCAAAAGTAGTATAGAAATCTGAAAAGGGAAAAAGAGGAGAAGGAGGAGGAGGCGGAGGAGGAGGCGGAGGAAAGTCAACTTTTATTGCTGAGGAGAGACAGAAACAGACAGCGGGATAGAAGATATAGGATCACAGAATTGTCACGACGGCACCACAAACATCATCTAGTCCAGCCCTCTGCAAGGTGCCGGAAAATCAATTAAACCATCATCTTCCAGCCGCTTCTTAAAAATTTCCAGAGCTGGAGAACTTAGGGCCTCCAAAGATAAACTGTTCCTAGCTTATTACTAAACATATTTTTAAATGAAATAAACCTAAACAAAATGGGGATAGCTGCATTTCTTATTTGTTACTAGCCGTTCCCGGCCACACGTTGCTGTGGCCCAGTCTGGTTAAATGGCCAACCAATCTGTCTGTAGATCTACACCTGCACACACAAACATGTACACACAACCACCGTATAACCCCCAACCTACCTACCTACTATATTTCTCCCTCTCTCTATCCCTTTACCTACCTGCCTACTTACCCACCCACCCACCCACCTACCTACCTACCTACTGTATTTCTCCTTCTCCCTCTATCCCTCTACCTACTTACCTACCTACCTACCTACCTACCTACCTACCTACCCACCCACCCACCCACCCACCTACCTACCCACCCACCCACCCACCTACCTACCTACCTACCTACCTACCTACCTACCTACTGTATTTCTCCCTCTCTATCCCTCTACCTACCTACCGTATTTCTCCCTCTCTATCCCTCTACCTACCTACCTACCTACCTACCGTATTTCTCCCTCAGAATATTTTATGTCATAAAGGATGACATAATACCTGTGGCCCACTTCTCTCTGTGTATCCATCTACCTACCTTTTTAAACAAGTTTTTACATTTCCATTGCATGTACCTGGCACAGGTGTGACATCTACACAATCTATATATATATAATTGGTGCTGTATTTCAAAGGAACGTTGTGTGAAAATTTGGAAGCGATCGGTGCAGTACTTTCGGAGATTACTGGTTTTGAACAAACTCTAGTTACAATTTTATTTATATAGAGAAGATTTCTGGTTCAAGCTTTTCGGGCCCTGGAAAATATTCTTGTTTGTCTTTTCTTTATGTACCTGAACATGGCCATAATGACTCTCTTTGGTCTTTTCTGCAGGTTGAACATCCTAAGTTTCTTCAGCTTATTCTCATTACATAACTCTTCAGTTCCCTGGATCATCCTTGCTATCATACTCTGAACTTTCTATCTGCCTAAATCCTTTTGGAAATGTGGTGCCTAGAATCTCACACAGTTTTCCATGTGTGTCTGAATAGAATACCGAAAGGTAATGACTTTGCCTGCCTTCGACATGATGCATCTTCTGATGTACTCCAGAACTATGTTAGCCCAACTAACAGACGTTTCATATTTTTGATTCATGTTCAGCTTATTGTCAGTAATCATGCCCAAGTTGTTAAATGTGCCGTTTCATAGCCATATATTTCCCAACCTGTAGGTATACCCTACATTTCCCCTCCTAAATGTAACACTTTACAGTTCTTATTTCTCTCAGCTCAATCTTCCAACCTGGCCAGATTAGATTGCAGTCTTGTTTTGTCATTTGGGGTGTTGCCCAAACCTCTCACTTTTTTTTACTCTGCATAACCTGATTAATTCATCAATCCCTTCATTCTAGGTCATTAATAAAAATGTTGAATATCTCCTAAGGGATGATATGTTTTCCCAGGTCAATGGGAAATATATTTTGCTGAACAAGGAACAAGACAAAGAGGAATACAAATGTAATGTGGGGAATTAGATTGATTTATTAATTTAATTCATTTGAAAAACTGAAGCATTTGAAAAATAGAGCAAGTCTCTAAGAGTAGATGGAGACAGACCAAGCTTTAAAAAAGCAGAAACTAGTTTTCAAAGCCATAATGTGGTTTCTCAGCCTTGACTCAGCATATTATATTGAACCCAGCCATTGTGGTTTTGAAATCATAGTTCGTGGATTAGTGTGATGTATAAACCTAATCAGCTATAAATTATTCCACAAACCATGTTGAGGAAACTCTAGCCTGGTGCAATATATGAACCCATCCTCCAACGATGCGTTCTGAAAATTGTGCAATTATCATACACAAAAACTGGGGCACAAAGACTATTCTGCGTTTGAGAAAGCAAGGGAAGGGAGAATGCAGAGCCTTACCTGTCTGGCCTGGAGCATTATAGGAGCAATAGGAGAAAGTAGCACTTCCTGGCATGGTCCAGGTAGATATTCCTCCAGGTCCATCAGAATAGGATGAAAAGTCTTCTAGAAAGAAAGAAAGAAAATTAATAAATTGAAGTTATCATGAGGACATGGTAGACGTGGTTGTTTCAAGCAGTAGATTTATACTATTACCATGGCTGCTGTATTCCATCCAGCTCTCAAGGATTCTGGGTGATATATAAATAATAAAAATCTGCAATTATATTAAATAAGCTCGAACAGATAATGAAAGTTGTTATTTATAAAACACATCCTTCAATGAAGTTTGAGGTTCAGATATAGGCATTAAAAAGCCTATAGCTAAGGAGATCAAATACTGTACTCAAGGTAAATTAAGTTGTGATTAACAATGCTGAAAGGGGAAAAATAGGTTTCAGCTATTAGGTATCAGGTATTTTGTATGCTACCTTTTTGGTTCCCACATGCCTCTTGATAGACAATGTTGAAATTTAACAACTTGAATCCAGAAGGTTGACTATTGTAAGAGAACTACTCCCATATTTGCAAGAACAGATCAAGGATATTTCCATAAAGCTTCACTTTTTTCCAGCTCTTGACTATCTGGAACTGTTTGGATGATATGTCACTATCTAGATTCACACAAGCAGTAGATCCAAAAAGTTAATCAAACGGTCCAACAGTTTGTCTGTTTTTAATTGGACTACAACTGCAGCCTACAACTTCCAAAGACCGTTGGGCGTGTTCTGAAACACACATACAGTTTGTGCAAAGTAACCCATACACAATTTGGCACAAATTGAAAAGTCACATTAGAAAAAAAGATTAGTCAGGGCTTGTGGTCCTCGTTCTTTCACACTTCCTTTAACAGATACATTGCAATGAAAAGAGATTTCTGGTAATAGAAATTTGAACTTTAGAGCAGGGGTCCCCAACCTTTGCAACTTTAAGTCTGAAGGACTTCAGCTTCCAGAATTCTCCCGCCAGCAAAGCTGGCTGGAGAACTCTGGGAGCTGAAGTCCTTCAGACTTAAAGTTGCAAAGGTTGGGGACCCCTGCTTTAGAGTCCTACTAAATGAAAGACTTGGTTTTAAGCTTGGTTTTAGTAAAGGTAAGCACAGTTTTGAGGCAAGGCACTTTCGCTAAGCTTTTGTTGCTCAGCTATCATAGGGCAATGCTGGCTGTTGCAAGAGTGCATGAGATCACCTACTTCAAAGATCTTGTTTGCAGGTGCTATTGCAACATACATTGCAATACAATAAGCCTCTTTCTAACATTGGAATGTCTGTTAATTAAACGGAGGCCTGATGGAACCCCAGATAAGGTGGGACCTGGTTGGTTGCAAAAGCCTATTCAGGTGAGCTTCCATTTGGGAATGGCCCAAACCATGACTATGTTCACATATGGCCTAGGAAATAAAATAGAATTTGGGTGAGTTCACACAACATGATTTACAAAATAACTTCTAGGAATCACAAAATATCACTTATAAACTTTCATGTGCAAGGGTGGTTTCCTGTACCAGTTGGTACCGGTTCGCTTCGCCCGTGCATGCGCAGTTGACAGCAAATTGTTCTGCGCATGCGCAGGAACATGCTGGCAATGGCAGAAGAGGCCAGGGGGGCAGTTCAGGGGCATGGCCAGCCTGGGTCGCTGCCAGTTCTGCGCCCCAGACCAAATCACCACTACTGGTTTGGCTGAACCAGGTCGAACTGGGCCAAACTGGGAGCAACCCACCTCTGTTCATGTGGTTTTGTGTGATTCATAATGTCTGTATGGTATTCTGTAACTAGCACTTGATACATTGGCAGCTGGAAATAATGTGGTTGTAATTTCCTGCACTTGGCACCTTTTGGATTTTTTTATTAATAGCTCTCTGCAATAGAAAGTTGCTTATCTTCAACCTTGTCTTGTGTTTTTCATTAATGTGTAAACAACAGCTTGGGTTGTTTACACATTAATGTATTTTAATTATTAGTGCTACCTTCATTGTAACCTCTACAAAATAATAGCTTGTATCCAGAATCCCCCTGAATTCTTCAGCACGTTGATCCCTTCCTTCAGTTTTAGAATGTTTGTTGAGGCTCAAATATTTATTTATTTATTTTATTGAAAAAGTTTTATACAAACAAGTTTTCCCCCCTTTCCCCCCCCCCAACATATAGTGTAAATCACATACAAGTACTGTACACCTTCCCCTCCCCCCCCCGTCCTAAAATAAGTTTCTCATTCAAATACTGTACCCCCTCTCCTCCCAACAATCATAATATAAATTTCTCTTAAAGTAACAATATCCCATTAACCCCATCTTCTAGATTAATTAGACATATATAAATCATAATATAAATTTCTCTTAAAGTAACAATATCCCATTAACCCCATCTTCTAAATTAATTATACATATATATTTCCCCACCCCCCTGACTTCCACTATACACCACTCTAATAATTCCAAACATCCCATATATTATTTACTCTGTTCATTTTGTATCCCTTGCTTATCACCCTATCAATCTAGACATTCTTACCTAAAGGGAGGCTCAAATATTTATTATATGAAAATAATTTAATAACTGCTATTTTGACTAATAGAACTATGAATAACAACAGTGGTGATGACAACCGTGGATATTGACAGCTTTAGGCAACCGTGCTATAATGAGAAAGGTTTGTTGCTTCAATGGCCAGATTTTGTGTTGCTCTTGTTCCTGAGTCTCCTGTTTGTTTAAGGTAATCAAGAGCACCCATAACAAATTTGTGACATCAAAATGACAAATATATAATGATAACATCACACCAAGGCTATATTTGTCTACTTATGTCATGACATCTAATACAATTATCTAAGTAGTGGCATTTGCATGGTAACATCATTATGCACAAGTTATCCATTACCTATACACACCTTGGAGGCCTCTGCGCTGGTAGGACTGACCAAAACCTTCCCACTGAAATTTTGAAGCTCTTGTGCCCATCAACAATGACAATACTGAGCTAGACGTGCAATTTCCAAGACAGCCGGTTTCAATGTCACATCCCCTATGTACTCACTGTATTTACCAAGTAGGTCACTGAAGGGATCTTGTCCTTCAAAAAATTCTCTGAAGACCTCATCTGCATCTCGAAACGTGAAGAGATCGGGGGTCCCTGTTGAGCTTGGGCATGCTCCCGTTCCTTGCAGGAAACAAATCAGATACCCCCCCATTATAAATTCCAACTGTCCCAAAGTAAGGAAAGGAAGGAGATGATTTGCTAAAGACAGCTGGGGCTGGGAATGAACACTTTGCCCATAGCAGGTTGCAAGCAGAGTGTTGTGGCCAGCAGAGCTGGCAGCAGATTTGGACAGTGAGGAGGTTGGGGAGGAACATGAGCCAGTCCTGGAGTCTGGGGAAGGCTCTGACGAATGCGCTGCATCGAAGGCAGAGATGGGACCAGGGCCGTCTGACAGTTATCAGCTGCCTTCGGAGTCAGACATCAGTGAGGCAGACGAACAGCTGGAGCCTGTTCCCAGTGTGTGCATGCACAGAGTTGCCAGATGAAGGGAACAGCTAAGGAACAAGGACCGACTTGGGAGTAAGACCACAGGTAGACGGTGAAATGGCCCCTCCCATAGGGAATAAAAGAGGAGCGAAAAGGGAGGGGTGTTTGCAGGAGACAATTGGTTCATTCTTGCATTCTTGCCAAGTATTGCAGCATCTGAAAAATATTGGCCTGGCCAGTCTCCAAGCTTGGTAAAGGTTCGTAATTGTGAACTATCTTGAAAGACTGTGGGCCGGGACTTTGCTGGAGAGGAATTCACTGTAAATTTAATAAAAGGAGTTTATCGGGATGAGGACTCGGCTTTGTGCTGCTGGGGAAGCCTAGGTGAGAACACAGAGCCAGAATAAGCACGGAGGGAATTCTATGCTGAATTGGAGGATGGGAAGAAAAACCTCTATCCTCTATCCTGGTCCTATTAGGTATCAAAGGAATGCCGTAAAATAAGGGCATCACATGTGCCTGCAAGTGCCCACATGCACACATGCACACACAGGAGGGAGGGAGGGAGGGGAAGAGAGAAACAAAAGGGGCAATTGTAGAAGTACTGATCAAATATTTAATCCTTCTTCATTTTGAACAGTTTGGCCTTTTTGGCGGAGGAATGTTTATGAAACTACGCATTCAAACTCTATTTCCTGATAGAATAGAAACTGCCTGGATGCAAACATAGAATATCATGTACAGGATGGATATTGCCCTGGGGTGCTAAATGGACTCACATCCTTACAGGGTAGAATGGGGAAGACTAAGTTCCATAAGAGACTAATTGTGCCCAGTCCGGCTTCCGGCCTGGGCACAGCACAGAGACGGCATTGGTCGTGTTGGTGGATGATCTCTGAAGGGCTCGGGATAGGGGTTGTTCCTCTATCCTGGTCCTATTAGGTATCATGGTATCATGTTGCGCTGGCTGGAGGGGCTGGGGCTGGGGGGCACCATTTTATGGTGGTTCTCCTCCTACCTCTCCGACCGGTCGCAATTTGTGTTGGCAGGAGGGCAGAGGTCGACGTCGAGGTGCCTCACTTGTGGGGTACCACAGGGGTCGGTCCTCTCGCCTCTCCTGTTCAACATTTATATGAAGCCGTTGGGTGAGATCATCCGTGGTTTCGGGGTAGAATTCCACCAGTACGCTGACGATACTCAGCTGTACATCTCTACCCCGGACCACCCCAACGATGCTGTGGAAGTGATGTCCCGGTGTCTGGAGGCCTTGCGAGTCTGGATGGGGAGAAACAGGCTCCGACTCAACCCGTCCAAGACCGAGTGGCTGTGGCTTCCGGCATCACGATATAGCCAGTTGGTGCCAGCTCTGGCTATTGGGGGCGAGTCATTGGCCCCCACAGAGAGGGCTCGCAAATTGGGCGTCCTCCTGGACTCTCAGCTGTCTCTAGAAGATCATATGACAGCCGTGGCCAGGGGGCTTTTTATCAGGTCTGCCTGATACGCCAGTTGCGCCCCTTTCTGGATCGTGACGCTTTACGCACGGTCACTCAAGCCCTCGTCATCTCCCGCCTGGACTACTGCAACGCTCTCTACATGGGGCTTCCCTTGAAGTGCACCCGGAGGCTCCAGTTAGTTCAGAATGTGGCCGCTCGGGGGATCCTGGGAGCTCCTAGATGCTCCCATGTGACACCTCTCCTGCGTGAGCTGTAGCTTTCCGGGTGCGCTTCAAGGTACTAGTAATCACCTTTAAAGCACTCCATGGCAAGGGACCTGGTTACCTGCAAGACCGCCTCCTGCTACCAAATACCTCCCACCGACCAGTTCACTCCCACAGAGAGGTCCTCCTCAGAGTGCCGTCGGCCAGGCAATGTCAGCTGGCGACCCCTAGGGGGAGAGCCTTCTCTGTGGTGGCTCCTGCCCTCTGGAATGACCTATCCACCGACCTACGCATGACCATGGACCTGCGCCTCTTCCGTCGGGCCTTGAAGACCCATTTATTTCATGCGGCCAGCCTGGCGTAGTTTTTAAATGGTTTTTAGTAGGGTTTTATTAAGGTTTTAGAATCAGGCCAACCATTTAATATATTTTTAAACATATTTTATGTATTTTATATTTATACCACTGATTTTATTGTCGCCTGTACACCGCCCTGAGTCCCGGAGAAGGGCGGTATAAAAATTTAATGAATAAATAAATAAAATAAAATAAATAAATAAATAAAATAATTGTGTGATAAGCACCATGACTAAAACACCAAAGACTTTAATACATGCACAGAGAATATGGTCTGTTTCCCACTATCATTCAGAATAGGATGCTTACCAGTACTTAGATTTAGAAGACCCTCAACTCCATAGAGGTCATAAAGGTCACGCTTATAATCTGGAACAAAGACAACGGAAGGGGTCAAAATTCCTATTTTAAGCACATTCCCCTTTTACCACACTAGTTGCACAATTCTATCTGAATATCTAACCTTTTTACAACCCCTCAACACTGAGGCCCAATGACTGTATCAGAAGCTAACATTCAACATCACTTTTAGTTCCTTGATATTGTTCTCTGGTTCTTCCTTAACAAGAGCCAAAGGGTAGACAGGAAACCCACCTCGAGCAATTTCAACCAAACTTGGTACACAGATAGCTCACCCTCTGCAGGAATATACTGGGGGGATAAGACACACCTAAAACCCCATGGTGAGGTGTTCTGTTAAGATACAGCCTATTGTGTCTTAAAACGGATTCTACTGTACTGCTGTAAAATGGTTTCTACTGTGCAGCGCACAGGAGTTGTCATGGTAATGGCAACACAGTACTCCACAAGGGGGCTCCCTCTGGTAAGGGGGAAAAATCCAACATTAGAAATTATGTTTGGTCTCGACATTTCCCCACTATAAATAAATACCTGGACAATGCTGGGCTATGGCTAGTACATAATAAATTACTGTGTATGTGGAGTACTGTTCTACTATTGTTGCACACAAGGAAGGAAAACTAGAAGCCATCCTAAAGTAAAGTCATTCAGAGAAGAGCTCTCTTGAAAACAAGATGGAGCACATAGACGGTTCCTGATCTCTTACCATCTGACAGCACCTCATATGCTTCTGCTATCTCTTTGAATTTTCTTTCAGCATATTCCTTCTTCCCTGGGTTCTTATCCGGGTGCCATTTCAGTGCATTTTTCCTATACCTAGAACATTCCAGAGAGAGAGAGCTGATGATGATAAACCATTTCATGCTAAGCCAATAGTGAGATCTCTGATCTCAGGCAGTGTGATAATCATCAATTGACAGCCAAATAAATGAAATTTGAAAAGCCTCTCTGACAGTAATCTTACCCAGAAGGTACTAATGGCTCACAACTACAGCAATTTTAATTGTCACTTTAACTGAATGCATACATTTGTTAAAGGGTCCTTACTATTGCAATACAGCAAGCAGAATCCCTACAAAAGGTCATCACATTGTACCTATTATTGCATATGTATGGCTAAACAGTGTTTCTTGGAGCTTACAAGCCAAGTTCTCTGTAGTCTCACAAAAAGTCAAACGTTAGCCTCCCTTGCATCTCACTCAGAGGTAAAATGCTTCCAATTCAGACCAGTTCACCCGAACTGGTAGTGAAAACTGCTACCAGTTTGGTATTCCCAATGATCAGCTGGGTGACGATCAACTGTGAGGTGTAATTTATATTAGCTAGTATCATCGGATTTCCTGCTTTCTAGCTAATCTAAATCACGTGGCACACCGAATTCCCCCCCCCCCCCATTGCTGTTTTACTTTTGCAGACTTGGAAGGCTTAAAAATGTTCCTTTTTTTAGTGCTGCGCAGGTGCACCTCAGGCACACATGCACGCACAAAGCACACACTTGGTAGCAGAGACCCATCGAGCCGGTAGCAGACTTCAGAGGATTTCACTGCTGAGCTCATTCCAAATGTCAGTAAGAACACTAAAGAATGCTTAACTGTACTGTATGCGGTAGTTCCTGTCTCATACAAGATGTAGTAGGAGTGCACAAACTGTTTTGAATCTGAATGTTTTGGAATTTGAAACACTACACCTTACTCGGAGTGCTAGTTCATGTGTCTGACCAGCCATTTAGAGCATTTTCAAAGTGTTTGAGGTTGAAACATCTCCACTTTAATCTCAAAACACTTCCCAAAAAATTCAAAGATACCTATTACGCAGTTGAAATGGGTGCACAATCAAACATTCAAAATGGGTGTATATTCAAACTTTCAGTTCAGAATGTTTAGAAATGACAGGTTTCTGTACAATCTACCCCAAACTGGAACTCTCCCAAAGGTGTTGAATTCCAATCATCTTCAACAAACACAGTACAAAGTGATATGTAGTGGTGGGATTCAGCCAGTTTGCACCTATTCGGGAGAACCGGTTGTTAACTTTCTAAGCAGTTGGGAGAACCGGTTGTTGGAAGAAATCTCCTTTTGTTTTTCCCCCACTTTCCAAGGCTAATCCTGTAAGGAAGGCAGGAAGGAAACATTCTGGTGTTGTTTCTAGCCTAATCTTTATTGCCCTGCTTACAGAAACTGCCTCTCTGGTTAACCCTTATTATATTGTAACAGCTAAGGCGAAGCGCCCATCGACCTGAGTGACGTTGAGTTTGCCATGCCCACCCAGTCACATGACCACCGAGCTACGCCTACCCAGATGGTCATTAGGGCAGAGAACTGGTTGTTAGATTATTTGAATCCCACCACTGGTGATATGCATTGACTTTAAATCATGAAAGCTGTAACTGTGCAGCCCAACACAAATGGAAGATAGTTTTAGCTTTACAGCTAGGCAAAGGGAGCGCTAAGCAAGGGCTACTTACGCTTTTTTAATATCGTTTGAAGAGGCAGTTTGTGGGACGTTGAGTGCTTGGTAGTAATCCACCATGGTGTTATTTCTTTTTTGTGAGGCCGGCTGGAAATCAAGAGAGAAAGTGAGTTGAATGTGACATGTGCTATAGATTTACACTGCTGTCTGGCCGTTCAGGTACACAAGTATTCACTTATGCTCTAAATAAATAGGTCTCAGTACTGGGAGACTATACCAAAAATATCAGTTCCTTTCCTGAGGAAGATGAAAGGGAAATTGAACTTGCAGAAGAACAGATAGCAGTCACCAGATGTAAAACAATTCTGCAGCAAAGACACTCAAGATATGGCGCTACTTTTCATTTACTACTACTACTACTACTACTACTACTACTACTACTACTACTACTACTGTTGTGTTGAGAGCACTAAAGCAGAGGTCACCTGATGGAGGAGCTGTTCCAGGATGACTCTCTTTATCTTTCTCCGAAATATGGAACCGGCCAGGCAGCTCGTGGTGGGACTGGAAATCTCCCCCACACAGGGAGGTACGTGCAACTTGCAACTTTGCAGGAGGTGCAACATGCAAGGAATAACGCAGCCCTCACCTACCATAACGAGGTAATGCTGCGGTTGTAGTTTGGGGAGGGTGTTTGTGGTGCAGGCAGGCCGAAGCAACGGGTGTCAGCAATCCACAGCTCTTTCGTCCCCCTGCTGCGGCTTCCTGTCGGCTGAGCCCTGCCCCTGTCCCTCACCTCCCAGTCACTCCTCGCCTGGCTTGAGAAGGGAAGGGCAGGGGATGGAGATTCATTCCATATTCCAGAGCGGGAGCAAAGCTTTATCTCTTGCTGGATCTCATGGGTGATGCTTCCAGCCCTTGTTGGTGTTGCATGACTGGGAGATGCGTGACTTCCTCTCCACCCCAAGATACTGGCTGGCCCATGAGATAAGAGAGAAAGAGAGAGTAAGAGATGAGGGAGAGAGATGAGGGAGAAAAAGAGAAAGAGAATGAGAGAAAGAGAGAGAGATGAAAGAGAGGGGGGGGCAATGAGAGAGAGGGAGATGAGAGATACCAGTGTTTTGTTTTCTGTGGGAAATGAGTCCAAATGGCTCTTTGAGTGTTTAAGGTTGTAGAAACTGGCAGCCAAGATAAATGTCTGAAGGAACTGTCACCGGGAGTCCAGGTGCTTCAGTGAGTGGGGCGCTGGATTCATATTAGTGGTTGGTGGCATTTAAAATTATGAATGTAGTGGTCCCTGAGGTCTGAACAGTTGGTGATCCCTGCACTAAAGTACTTCCAGGTTGAAATGATTGAACAGTGACATCATTGTTGCCCAAGGGTGTTCAGTTGAGGCCTCCTTTCATGTCCCTGTTAAGGGACTTTGCCCACCAAAGTGGTACCCATCTATTTACTCACGGTCGGCCGCTTTTGAACTGATGGATCAACAGGAGTTAGAGGAAGTGATGGGAGCTCAACCAGCCATGAGGCAGCAACCGGGTCTCTACTGATAGTCAGCCCAGTGTCCTAAGCACCTGAACCACCTCACTTCTTTTAGCTTAAAAATTAGGAGAAGCACCACAACTTTTGAGCCTTCCTTCCTGAAGCACCACACCACTATCTTGACGCTCCACTAGGGGTGCAGAAAACATTTTGAATTGGAAACATTTAAAAATTCTAAGTTTTGAGTTCAAAACGAGCTATTCTCACCATTCTACAAGAGTTCTTAGTTTGTAGGAAACCCCATTTGGAATTCAAAACAATGGCCAGAAAACCCACTGCAATCTCATGAGACCTGGAAGAAGAGACCTGCCACCTTTTGCAAAGTAGAGGAAATATATTGCTGATCCCTATATTCTATTTTGCTGGAAGTAGTCATGTAGCACATGTCTATCCTACCTCTGTCACAGGTCCATAATTGGCAATAATAATTCATGCACCATAGGAACTGTCTCACACTGAATCAGGTTGATTCATCTAATGCTGTATTATAAACACTGACTGGTTGCAGGAGCAGGAAATTTTTCAGTCCCACCTGGCAATACTGAGGACTGTTATTTTCTAATAAAACATGAGAACTATTGCTGAGCTAAATCATTTGCCCTTTAAGCTTGAGCTAAAAGAACTGAGTCAAAGAGGAGGTAGAATATTGTATTACAATAAGTTTAGAATCTCTGCAAAGTCAGCTGGGAGTTCTTAGAAATTAATGCACTGATTACAGATATTCTTTTCTGTGAAGTAAATTTCATTGAAATCAATGAGGTTTTCTTTTACATAAATGTGTGCAAGCTGAGTTATAAAATATCAAAGATATGCCTTGTAGATCTGTACAATTCACAAACTTCTGGATTTTTTAGCCACAGCCATTCATCACAGCCCTACTAAATATAAGGTGAAATGATGCAGTTGTTCAGAATCAAACCAAACCAAAACTTCCTTTTCCACTCTGCCTTCAAATGTCTCTAATTCTTACCTTTTTTTCCATTTATTGCCCTGGATATTTAAGTCATGGCTTAAAAATGGCTGAACTTGTTTCTATAGACACCCACGTTCAATGTATTTATTGTTTCAGGAGAGCAAGAACAAAGGAAATCGTGCCATATGCATTGGGCTCTTCCTACCTGTAAAAGCCTCTGTTTCTGCCTCTTGACTGCCTTGAATACAGGAAAGGACAGTGGGAGCCCTCCATCATCCTTTTACCTTTATCCTCTTTTGATCAGCAGGTGCTGCAGCCAATGGCAAGCTTGTGCAGATTATGATGTCAGGGGTGTGAGCCAGGGCTTCTGGTCAGGGTCCAGGGAGAGGGGAGTGGGGAGTAGAGGGGAGATCTCCAGGCCAGCAAGGGCAGTTAATGAATCCCACAAAATGGTCACATTATTCAAATTCATCATGATATATCCATTGAAAATGGGGTCCCAACTTGAGGGAACCAATAGGCCAGGGGTGTCAAACTCAAGGCCCAGGGGCCAGATCCGGCCACTGGGGTGCTTAGATCTGGCCCACTGGGCTGCCCTGGAAACAGCAAAGGACCGGCCTGCAGTACCTCTGGCAGCAAAAACAGAGCTCAGGAGCCTGCGGCCCTCCCAAGCAACATTTTCTCTGGCTGAGGGTTGTAGGAGACCATCACAGCCAAAAATGGGGCTGAGGAGCCTGTTTTCACTGGCAGGTTGCTTGGGCCATCACAGGCGCCCCCTAGATGAGTGACTTCAAGCTGGCCAGGCCCACCCTAGGCCCCTCAGGTTAAACACAAACCTGATGTGGTCCTCACTGAAATAGAGCTTGACACCCCTATGAAAATATTTAAACATAAATTTGTGTATGTATATTAATGAAATATTACAATGAGGGGCAAAAAGAATATACTTACTGTTTACATTTATTGTTTACAAAGGACAGAGTAGTTATTGAAATCAAAATTTAAAAAATCTTCTAATGATAACTCACACAAAGAAAAACATTTTGAAGATGTTTGCAAAGCACAAAAAGGTGATGTAATGTTACTTATTTCTTTTATTTCCTCTCTGAGTTGTATAACATTGCACATCATAAATTCAGGTGAGATCTTGTCCTATTTTACCTTTGCTATGATCACCTTCATGTCATTTATTTACATCAAATGTTTGCTCTGATTAGTAATGAGCCTCTTGTTTTTTGAGCTCGTATTATTTCCCTCTGATGGAATCTTCCTGTTCTCCAAGAATAGCAGCATCTAAATCCCCAACTACAGCAGTGTACAAACTAGCTTCTCATTAACTGAACTTTGAGTTGCACTAAATATGACCCGGTATCGATTTACAGTTTGCTCTAAACTTAATATTGCATCACCCAAACTTGCATTCATTAAAGTTTACATTCAGGAATTAATAACTCTCTTAGAAGTGTAACTAAAAATAGGTGTGATGCTGTGTAACAAAGAAAAGAATGAATGAAACTTTAAAATATTCAAAACTGTGGAACATTTATTATGTGCCATTGAGAGATGCAATTTTGTGCATTGTTTGCTAGGATTCAGGGGGCTTAGACCTGACCTGGACTTAAGCTGTCTTGCAGCCTGCACTGCATAGTATTTTCTTTGAATTGAGGTACAACCCCTTGGAATTATGGGGCAAGTCTTTTCAGTAAGCAGCTTCAAGGCCAGATCTCATCCCTGCCCTCTGGATTTTTAAATGAATATTTTATGCATGCTCTGATAGAATACAATAGCTGGAGAGTTTCATTCATAAATTAATAAATTCGCCAAAAGGTGATGCTTTGGGAAAATAGTAGAAACAGAAGCAGCAGTAATAGTCCTTCCTTTAGGGATGTCTGTCTTCCAAAATGAATGTATAGACATTGAATCAATGTGAGCTTCAGAGAACTAAATTTGGATAGGAATCAGACAAGTCTTTCCTGTTTGTGTGGTTAACAGCTGATGCAACAACAAATTAAGCAACAGCAAAACACAGTCCTTTTCTATTCTTGTTCGTGTCTTGGTTAAAAATACATAAATATTCACAAGCCAAACTCTAGATTTAGATGTTAGTAAGTGATGATTATCATGTAATGAATAGGAGGATATAATGAATAGGTAGTGCGTGCCTTGTCTACTAATTTCTGTAGTGAAGGTATAAGAATTATAATTAACAAAGACATCATAAAGATGCGATGCTTAGTTTCTGCATGCAAAATAACACACGGACACTCCGAGTTTATTCGCTCAGTTTATATACTTTATTGCTGAAACTCGATTTCATTGAGGGCCGCATCAGGGTTCTGTTTGACCTTGGGGGCCAGGGTGGGTGTGGCCAGCTTGACATCACTCATGTTGGGGGCGCCTGTGGCCCAAGTGCTCTGCCAGAGAAAACAGGCTCCTGAGCTTTGTTTTGGGCTGGTACAGCCTCCTGCAACCCTCTGCCTATAAAAAGGGAGCTGGTCCTTCATTATTTCCAGGGTGACCCTATGGGCCAGATGTAAGTACCCCATGGGCCGGATCTGTCCCCCTGGCCTTAAGTTTGACACCCCTGCTTTATTGGACCCACAAAAGATGTTATTTATTTTATTTATTTGTTATTTGCCATCTATCTCGCCATGAAGTTACTCTAGGCGGCTTATAACAAAAACAAAGAAATGAAAAGAAGAGTAAACATGACAGAAGTAAACTAATATACTAAGAAAACAATGATATTGTGATAAGAAACTAATGCTCAACTTTCCTTTAAAAATAGAGGTTACTACAAAAATTATAAACGACGCTCTTAAGTTACAGTCCATTGAAATTATGGTTCTAATGCCATAAAAAGTCATTTAAAAAAAAACAATGTTAAGGAAAAATAGATTCACATGAAAAGTAGGGGATACAAAATTATACTTAATACTGCATGCAGTAAATAGGTTTAGGATTTAGCAAAAGCCCCATTCCAGTAAGAGCAGCATTCTTCAAGCAAACACCTTGGCAGACCATATCCACTGGCTCTGAACTGCAGCAAAATGGCTGAAACGAGGTACTGTTGTGGTCAAAGCAGAGACAAAGCACCCTTGTCTGTTTGTGTAGGACAGCGCTGTTAAAATTGCAGCCCGCAGGCCAGATGCATTACGTGCTGGCCACATTCACGTCCAGTTGAACGAAGGGGAAAATAATTTCTGGTAGGCCTGTTTTTCACCCTCCCCAAGCCTCCATGCACGCCCCTCACTTATCTGCATCCAAAACGGGCCGCGTGGGGACTCCTGGGACAGGAGGAGTGGGCGGGGCCAGCCAGGAGTGGGATTTGGGGGTTGTCCAAACTGCACAGAATCTTAGCTAGAGGTTCTCCCGAACCCCTGCAGCCGTTCAGCAGCCCACCCCTGTATATATCACATGTTTCAGTGCCTTCCCTTTCTTCGGCTGCTTATCAAGAATCTTCTCCTTCTGGAATAAGTCTTGAACTTCTATCAAAAGAGAGCTGTGTGTATTCTGCAAGCACTTGGCAAGAGTATCAGCCAAGTAAAATGGGCAATGGATTGAATGCTTTCTTTTCTTGACATGTGTTACTTTATGTTTTGCTATTTTGGTTTTGGTCATTGCTAGAGTGCAGTCATAGATATTATCTAAGTAGCAATGCCAGAGGCATACACCTATGACTGTATATATTTTCTACCCATGTGCATGATTTTAGAGTGGGAGTATGACAGTAATTACTTGACTATTATGGCAGAAATTTCAGGTGTAGTGTCCACTTGTCTGATTTTTGCACAATTGTTTTCTTTTTTATTTGAGTTTTTCTACTTCCCTTCTGAATGTGCACTAAATATGTCAGTCATTTCACCAGCATGGCAAAACCAACTTGCTCAAAATGTTGCTCAATGGTTCAAAGGATTTTATGATCAGGTGGACAATATTTCTTTTGAACTCAGAATTAGTCTAATAGTAAATGAGACATTAGAATGAATACAAATGGTACTTCTAAGCATTAATTACAAAATTAAAGGACCTAAATTCTCATTGCTTGTCTTATGAAATATATAGCTGCACCATCCTTGTGGATTAAACTAATAGTTGTTTCTTTTAAGTTTTCATGTTGCTGAATTGCATGTGTCGTGTCAAGTACAATACTTAAAGCATCTCTTGCTTTTACTCAGAGTGAAAGACTGATACACAAGTACGTCTCAAGACTGATACACAAGTACGTAGTGTGGTTAATGAATCCCACAAAATGGCTGCACTATTCAATTTTGCACTATTGAGTGATATTTCTATGGTCTATGGGGTAATTGGTTCCACTTGATGGAAATAGGCAATTACGCTCTTTAGACATAATTTTAATAAGTTTATTAATATATTCTTTAAAACAATAAAAGAGAATAAACTCATATCCAAAGCATACTTTTTGTAAACTGCCAAAAGTAACTTTGGATAGTGGAATAGTGGGATGGGTGGTATATAAATAATTAAATAAATAATTAAATAAATAAATAAAAATACTATCTTGTATATTCTGCTCTAGTTCTTCAAAATGAACTTCTTTTTGGAGGTTTCCTCAAATAGAACCTTTCCTCCATGTTGCATACACATTTGTTAATTTGTCATACATCATTTCCAGGTGGGGAACTAAATTAACCATTCAATCTTTCTTATGCAAAATATGCTGACCTTGGATCATCAAGAAGAGACTAGCAGAAGACAGATTTAAAATGCAAATAAGCATTCTGGCCAATGTTGGGCTTATTCTCAGACCAAAAATAAATGCATTATCATCTGCTTTTCAGAGTTATTGCCTCTCAAAGCAGAATACAATTTAGAAGACTAGAAAGACAGAATATGCTGTGAACCTATTGGATCACATCTTTATTTCTGAAGGCAGTGTATCATTCTCTTCTGTGTGATAACCTAATAGATCTTGAGGGAGATCTTACTAACACTGAACAATCATATCTGTTCTGTTCCATTACCCCCATTCAAGTCTCAGGAAATATAGTGAAATGCACATTTCTAACTTGGGATATGAAATATATCCACTCAGAACTAAATCCTTAACCCACATTCAAAGGCAGCCTATAATGCAATGAAAAGAGATGGGGAAACAGAAGACTCGGCTGGGGATTTCTGATTGGTGATAGAGACTGACAAGATCCAGCCCATCAACCCAACCACTTCTCTAGTTCTTTTTATACAAGCATGAACTTGTGGGTAAGTTTCCAGAATTAAAGACATAAGCATTCTGCGTGAATCCCATGTCTCAAAAATGCAGCTGTGTTTTAATCTTAGTTTAAGTAGCAAGGAGAACAGGGACACTCAAAGGTGGCATTCATTCACTCTCCTTCACATTATCCTAAGTACCAGAAGTTCCCTTGCTGCATCTGTAATCGTCGTCCTATCTCCTGGAGTAGGAACATGTCATAGAAACCTGTTCTGACTCCCTCATTCACAAGACAAATGACTAAACTGACTGATACTTGGCAGCTTGCCCGGACTGACCTTGAGTAGGCCTGAAGATTCTTAACGAAAGAACTTGACACACACGAAAGCTTTGACTCTTCAGATGATACGTTGTTTCCTGCAAACCTACTCTTCACAGAGGATTTCTTTTAAAGCTGATACTGATTATCTCCTCCGGTTGCGTCTTTCTGCTAATTGACGTTGCCTCCTCTCAATCCTTCTTAGCCTGATATCCGGGACAAACTGGGCTTCCTCCTCCCCACTACACCAAGCCCCAGGTGCCTTCTGATGCCTAGCCGGGCTCTCTGCTCTCTCACTCTCGGCCTCCTCCTCCAGAGCAGACTTATAGGACTCCTCACTAGAGGAATCCATCAGCAGCTCTTCTGGAGCCGGCTGGGCCACAACAGAAACCAAACTTGACTTTCAAACCATTCTTTATTGAAAAGCTGCTGTATGTGGAAACTTCTGTTCTCTGCAACAAGTGTCCAGCACTTGGGCATATTTTCACAGACTATGATGAAACCACTTGCACCAGCACTGGGAACATCTTGGGCAGGAAGATGAGACATCTGATGTGCATAGTTCAGTGGGGTGGCTTATATGTGGTGGCCAAGTCTTCCTCTCCTGAAATGAGACACCAATGTGTGGAAGGTAGTTCTTCTTCAGGTGTAATGGGTTTATTCTATTCCATGCCTGGATGTTTGCCCCCTGGTTACTACGCAAAGTTGGATTTGGTTTTCTTTTATCTGCTAAAGCTGTTTGGCCATACAGTAATTCAGTCATCCCACCAAATGGAAAGCTGCTTGCATTTTCTGCTGGGCCAAACCAGACAGTAGCTGGTACTTTCCACGTGTAAGCAGGTCTGCTGTTCTCCACATCTCTCTCCCTGGCCTCAGGGGCTGGTTTTTTCACTCTCCCATCAGGCCATCCATTTTTTCCAACGTTTATCTTGCTCTTCCCAGCTGGTGGTTCTCTTTTTTGGCCGTTCTTTATAGCATGTAAATCATTTTTCTGGATGTTCACCTTGCTCTTCCCGTCATGCAACTTGCTTCTCCTTGTCTGAATCTCTTTCTTTTGAGGATATCTTGCCTTACCAACTTTCAGCTCACTTTTTTGTGACTGCACTGCATCTGCCTTCCCATTCCGGCCTCCCCTTTGGGGGGACAATGAAACTGTATTCTTTCTGAGAGGTCTCATATATCCAGGACATGAATCAGGTTGGTCAAATCTTTGTTTCTGCCCAGTTGGCTGCCCAGTTCTGGTGTCCAGCTCCTCTTTGGGGCAAGATGTGCTCTTCTGTGTTGGAGGCTTCCTAATCTGCAACTTTCCAGGAAAACCGTCGGTCTTCCCTTTCTGAATTTTTTTCTTGCTGTGATGTTCAAATTTCTCATTTTGCTCTTTTTTCTTAATGGCAAGTCTCTTTCTCTCCCCACTGTATTCTTCAGTTTCGAATTCTGGGAGCTTGGGGCTCCCAATCTGGATCGCTAGGTTTTCATCCTGTTTAATTTTTTCTATGTATGGCCTACTTTTTTCTGCCTGAGCCTTTCTCTTCCCATTACAAGTCTCACTATTCTCACTAAGAGGTTCTCGGCTGAACTTCCTGTTCCTAGTCTGCAGCTCGCTTTTCATACCAGGCCCTGTTTTCGCCTCAGTCTGCGATCCATTTCTTCTATCGGGCCTCTGGCTGAGATAATTCCTGGCCTGAAAATCTGTTTCTTTGATAGATAATGTATTTTGGTTTGTCTTTGGCTGGGACTTCTCCTGCACAGATATAAGAAGGGACTTGGAAGGTTCTGAATAGTGAAACTCAGATTCTGAGTCTGAACTAAATTCACTGGACTCACTCATTTCAGAACTGGATTCAGATTTTGATTCACTATGTGACTCCTCCTCAGATTCAACACTGAGATTATCCTCTGAATGGGATGACACATTGGTAGAGTCAAAGGTTGAATCTTCATAATCATAACAGGAGCCGCTATCATTCTCTGAAGCCGACTTGGTTCCTTGAAAGCTTTGTTTATCCAATTTTGTGTGGGATTCCTCTTTTCTTGGGCTACTGTCCTTGGGTTTCTCATGAACAGGCAGCACACCTGAAAGAAACTAGATTTTTAATCTAATTAAAGAACAAATTGGGCAATCCAGGACATTTAAATTCCTGCAATCCAGGCACAAATATTTGTGGTGTTCTTCCTCACCACATCCGTCTATCTACTCATGCACCCCTAAAGGAATTCCATATCTAAAAGCCTAAGTGGGAAAATATAGTATTGGACAGAAACATTAGGATAATTCAAAGTATTTCATGTATTATGGTTTACTTACTTTGGAGGTTCAGTTTATGAAACAGAGCTAGCTAGATAAATATACATTGCAGATAATGCAGATAGTGCTTGACTTATGGCAATTGAGCCCAAAATTTCTGATGCTAAGTCAAACAGTTGTTAAGTGAGCTTTATCTCATTTTACAACCTTTCCTGCCATGATTGTTAAGTGAATCACTGCAGTTGATAAGTTAGTAACCTGCTTGTTAAGTGAATTTCTTTTCTCAAATGTTAAGTTAGTAATATGGTTGTTAAGTGAATTTGCAAAAAGTGAAAAAGGGATCATGTGACCCAAGGACACTGCAACCGTCATATATATGAACCAGTTGCTAAGTGTACAAACTTTGATCACATGACCATGGGGATGCTACAACAGTTGTAAGTGTGAAAAGCTATCCTAAGTCCCTTTGTCAGGGCCATTGTAACATTGAATGGTCACTAAATGAAATGTTGTAAGTTGAGAAGCATCTGTACCACAATTTCTTCATGTTGCTTCTAAAATCAAACCTAAATGCCCTCACCAAAATATTCAGAGTCAAGATAACGCCTTTAAGGATTCAGAAGGAATTGTTTGCAGTCTGGAGGATCAGGAATGATATTCTCTGTGTTCAACTTGGTTAGATATTATAGCTCATAGTCATGAAATCATCACAAATACAACACAGAGGGCACAGTTTATTAAGTAGGAACTTTTGGAATACACCGATTATAATCAATCACGGCTCTAATCAAACTGATATGCTCAAAATATTAACATCACTTTATATTTTTATCAATATCTGCCAGGTCACTTGAAAGCAAAACACACCTGTATTTTAATTGTTTTGCTGCTGGCCTGAGGATCCAGGACTCCACAGTCTATCAATGCCTCAAATCCCCAAGGGAGCAAGACAAGGCTGGATCCAAGCATGAAAGCTGCTTTGCCATTTCAGTTCTGCTTCAGGCTAAAACGTTGGCTAAGAAGATAAACTGTCAGACACTGACCTGCATCTCCCTCACAATCTTTTTTTTTTAAAGGATGGGTAGTGTGTATTGTTATTGCCTTCTTCAACATCCCTAAAAGAAGACAACAGAGTGGAATGGAGATTGTAAAACTGACCAGAATGACATCATTCATGTCTTCTTTAACTAAATGTCGTTATACCATATTGTGATAAGGAAACATATCTCTTTGGTGACCAGCTGTTCCTCATAAGTATCCTCTGATATTTATCCTCAGGTGTAAATCAGAAGTGCCACAGAGACACTTATGAGTTTAGTGTTCCTCCATTTCAGTGGTGGGTTCTAGATCCCGTTCCAACCGTACCAGTTGGAACGGGCCCAGCAGCGTCCACATGGACTCTGTTCTGACCCCCCTTTCTTCAACTAATTACCAGACTGGCTGCTTGCCTGAATGACTCTTGGCTGCTTGCCTAACTGACCCTGAACAGACCCAAAGCTTCTTAACTCGACTAGAAACTAAACCTGCAACTCAACACGAAGCAACCCAAACCTAGAAATTACACATTGTTCTCTGCAAAGACTTTCATAGCAAAGGCTTCCTTTTAAACCCTCTTGGGAGGGGCCAGTCATTAGGCAGCTGGGACTAATTCAACTCCTCCGAGTTCGCCTCTGCTGCAACTGAAGCTTCCTTTTTTCAGCCCGTCTTAACCTAGCATCAGGAACAAACTGGCCTTGATCCTCCCCACTACTCCAAGACCCAGGTGCCTCCTGATGACTAGCCGGGCTCTCTGCTCTCTCAAGGTCGCTCTCCTCCTCCAGAGCAGACTCATAGGACTCCTCACTAGAGGAGTCCATCAGCAGCTCATCCGGAGCCGGCTGGGCCACAACAGACACACGCAGTGCACGCATGCATCTTAGCACCTCCGCGAGCATCCGTGACGCTCCAGCTGCTCAGCGGGAGCGTCGCGCAGGTGCTGTGCATGCCGTGCCCATGCATGGATGTGCCAAAGACTTAAAAGATTGGTAAGGAGCTCGGGTGGGTGGATGGGCCCTCCGGAGCATTGTACCGGAACAGTATCCCGTGCTCTGGGCGGGCTCCAGTACGCCCATACCGGGGCGTACCGCCTGCAACCCACCACTGCTCCATTTGGACTTGGACAACAGGCAGCTAAGTTGCTAAATTACTCACCAGTTTCATTCTGTTTATCGCTGAGGGAACAGGGAAGGTTACGTTTGTTCTCTGAAAGGAAAAATGTACCGTGAAGTTACCTGGTGCAAAAATGGTGAAGTTAGTAGAGTTATTCAAGTGTCTGAACAATACCATGTTTATACAAAGAAACAGTAATTATTTAAATGTTCAAACACATTGATGCTGCAAAATTTATCAAATGTAAAGAATATCTAATCAATATCCAATGTTATTTGATGATAACACTTTGATATCATCGAACTGATGATAACTAAATGATATAGTTATATCAATATCAAATATCAATTATATCAAATCAGTTGTATCAATATCCAACGCATCAACATCATTTGATATAAAGAAGGACAAGTGGGGACATGATAGCAGTATTCCAATATTTGAGAGGCTGCCACAAAGAAGAGGGGGTCAATTTATTTTCTAAAGCACCAGAAGGCAGCACAAGAAACAATGGATGGAAACTAATCAAGGAGAGAATCAACCTGGAATTAAGGAGAAAGTTCCTATCAGTGAGGACAATGAACCAGTGGAACAGCTTGTCTTCAGATGTTGTGGGTGCTTCATCACTGGAGATTTTTAAGAAGAGACTGGACAGTCACTTGTCTGAAATGGTGTAGGATCTACTGGACTAGAAGCTCTTCAAGGTCCCGTCCAATTCTATTCTGAGTCTGATTCAGTTGGGAACAGCATTGCCATAAAAATACAAAGAACATCTTGCATGTATGTCTAGTTGGTTGCTGCAGAAATTAATCCTAAGCTTCAGGCTGGTGTTTAAAGAAGACCCATTTTATATATGTTCTTCTATACTACTAGGGGTAGTCAAGCTTTTTATACCTATCGCCCACTTTTGTATCTCTGTTAGTAGTAAAATTTTCTAACCGCTCACCAGATCCACAGTAATGGTGATTTATAAAGTAGGGAAGTCAATTAAATTTAAAAAAGGAAAGTGCTTCAGTATCGGACAAAACCTCTACTGCCCACCATGAAAGCTGGAACGCCCACTAGTGGGCGGTAGGGACCAGGTTGACTACCACTGTTCTATACTCACAAAGACCAAGACCAAATAACCAAATCCTTTAGGAGAGCATTTTCTTTAGCTCCAGTTAATGTCCTCCTCATAGCTCACTTGGAAGGGAAATATAGGAAAACCACATATGACCACATTCAGCCAGATTACTCCAACTCTGGCCATTGGGGGCGAAACACTGGCCCCCGTGGAGAGGGCGCGCAATTTGGGTGTCCTCCTGGATTCCCGGCTGTCCATGGAAGACCATGTGGCAGCCGTGGCCAGGGGGGCGTTTCATCAGGTACGCCTGATGCGCCAATTGCTCTCGTAACGTCCCGACTCGACTACTGTAATGCTCTCTACATGGGGCTTCCCTTGAGGTGCACTCGAAAGCTACAGTTAGTCCAAAACGCAGCCGCGCGGGTGATTATGGGAGCCACCAGATGCTCCCACATAACATCGATCCTGCGCAAGCTGCATTGGCTTCCTGTGGTCTTTCGGGTGCGCTTCAAGGTTTTGCCGACCATCTTCAAAGCGCTCCATGGCTCGGGGCCTAGTTATATGCGAGACCGCCTCTTGCCCCATACATCCCTTAGACCGATACGCTCCCACAGAGAGGGCCTTCTCAGGGTGCCGTCGGCCGGACAATGCCGACTGGCGACACCTAGGGGAAGAGCCTTCTCTGTGGCGGGCCCAGCCCTTTGGAACGACCTACCCCCTGAATTACGCACCATCACCGACCTCCGCCTCTTCCGCCAATGTCTAAAGACATACCTGTTCCAACAAGCCGGCCTAGCCTAACCTCCCACGGGGACTTTTTTAGAAAGTTTTAAATTGGGTATTTTAAAATTTGACTTTTAGCATAGGATAGGACAGTTTAATATATATTTTAAATTATGTATTTATCTTTGTATTTTGTATGTTTTTTAAATTTCCTGTGCGCCGCCCTGGGTCCTCTGTGGAGAAGGGCGGGATATAAATATAAATAAAATAAATAAATAAAATAAAATGAAATTTGAGACTGCCCTGCTCCTGTGATATGGATACCAGGGGTGGGTTGCTGCCGGTTTTACTACCAGTTCACAGCCTGTGCGCAACCCACACGTGCGCTGTTCAATGTAAACAGTGAACTGCGCACACGCAGTCACTAAAAACCAAAATGGCGGTGGCCAAGTGGTGGCGAGGGAACTGATTCGGGGTTGTGGCAGGCCTGGGTCACTGCTGTTTCTGCAACCCAGGCCTGAATTCCACTACCGGTTTGGTCCATCTCAGATGGGAGCCATAGAAACCACAGCTCATATTCTTCTGTATTGCCAGGTCTACAGGGTCATTCACCAATGGTTGATTACTCCTCTTTTATTTAAATTTCCAAGATTAGCTTTTATTTGCACTGTTAAATAATCAAAATCAAATAATAATAATAATAATAATAATAATAATAATAATAATAATAATAATAATAATAATAATAATAATAATAAATTTTATTTCTAACCCACTCTCTCTCCCCAGAGTGACTCAAGGCGGGGCACAGGTAAATTAAGAACAGATAACATAGAACAAAGTACAAAATTAAAATCACATTAAATCATATCCTGCGCTAAAACAACTATAAAATACAAACTATCCTAAAAAACCCTTAACCCCATTAAAACAATCATTCCCTAAGAAAACCCTAAAAGAAGAGACTACCCTAGGCCGGCCAAGCAGAAAAAGTGTGTTTTTAATTTTTGACGGAAGGAGCGGAGGTCCGTGGCTGTTCTAATATCGGGGGGAAGGTCATTCCAGAGGGCTGGGCCCGCCACAGAGAAGGCCCTTCCCCTGGGCGTTGCCCGCTGACAAAGTCTAGTGGACGGCACCCGGAGAAGTCCCTCTCTGTGGGAGCGAATCGGCCGTGAGGATGTATGGGGCAGGATCCGATCCCGTAGATAGCTAGGTCCCGAGCCATGGAGCGCTTTGAAGATGACAACTAGCACCTTGAAGCACACCCGAAAGACGACAGGCAGCCAGTGCAGCTCGTGCAAGAGAGGTGTTATGTGGGTATACCTTGCGGTCCCCATTATGGCTCGCGCGGCTGCATTCTGGACCAGCTGAAGTCTCCGGGTGCACCTCAGGGGGAGCCCCATGTAGAGAGAGTGTCAATAGTCCAGTCGGGATGTCACGAGGGCATGAGTGACTGTGCAAAGGGCATCCCGATCCAATAGGGGGCGCAACTGGCGTACTTAGCTTAGCTACATTATGTGAAAGCTTTGTCAACAAATGATTGTTAATAGTTCTTGCTATTACAGAATAGTTTTGTGTTGTTTATTTTATTGATTGCACTTTTATTGGTCAGTGAAGGAAATAAAGATCTGTCTATTTACCAAAGTTAATCATAGATGATACTCTGTTCTCATCATTCTTTAGAGGTAGTGGTGGTACTGACGAAGAAAAAATCAGACTCATGTTTATGAACGGAATACATTAATTCCAGCTCATGATCAGTTGTTGTAGCAAATATCTCAACAAAACTGAGATTTTTCAGGATATAATGTTGATCATAGGAGAAAGCATGTACAATAGGTTTATAGCAGATGTAATAGAAGTTACACTTCAGATATAACATGAGAAAATCATTCTTTGAGCAAAGGATATACCTGCAGTGCATTCCTGAGGGTTTGTTAATTATTTAAAAATGCTAATGGTATGCTCACACTGTCATTTATGACTCTGATATCAATCAGAAAAGAAATAATTGTATAAGGGTCTGTTGGCATCACAAAGAGAGACAATGAAATCTAAATTTCTGCAGGATCGGATCCTGCCCCATACATCCTCACGTATATCATCCTCCAATATCTGGAGACAGCAGAAGAAAATAGAAAGAACTGGAGAAAATAGTAAGATATAAAGACTTGTAAACAGAAGTAGAACAACTGTGGCAAAAGAAAGCAAGGATAATATTAACAGTAATAAGCACCTTAGGTGCAATTCCAAAACATCTGAAGCAACACTTGAACACTATCAGCATCAATAAAATCACCATCAAGCAATGACAAAAGACAGTTTTACTTGGAATACCTTATATCCTGCACAATATCTTTAATATCATTAAACAACAACAACATCTTCCTATCCCAGGTCCTTAGGAAGGACTCAATGGACAAACGTGCTAAATCCAGTGTAAACATCTGGCTGACTGCATGACCAGCCGTAGTGTATTAAATTTATATGCTGCTCAATTCCCAGTGAGCTATCTAAGTTTGTGTCATCTGCAAACTTAATATGTTATTTTCTCGACCTTTTCACCCACCATTATTAAATTTATAGAAGAGTAGAAAACTCAGGTTTGAATGTTATGGCATTCAACTCAACGCCTGCCTCCAATTTGATGAGAACCACATTTCAAACAACAACAATGCCTCTACTTCATTGTGATGCTGTTCAGCCCATATTTAACAGGCTTGCTAATTAGCAGATCATGAGGTATACTTTGTCAAATGTTTTGCTGAAGTCAGGATACATTATGTTAACAGCCTCCCCGCAATCCATTATGGAAATTATCCTCTCAAAAAATTACCCTGACAAGACTTGTTCTTCATAAAACTATGCTGACTTTGGCAACTGGTAATTGCAAACATTGTCTTCAAGATGTTTATGAACTTCAAGATTTTCTCTGGCAGCTTCTCAGATACCAGTGCCTCCTAAGTCACTGGGCTCTATTTCCTTGCACCCTCTTTTTTCCCTCTTGTATAGGAATGTAGAAGAACAGGCTGTTTGGAAAAACTGCAGTCTTCTTCCCCTCTTACAGGTAGTCCTCGACTTATAACAGTTCATTTAGTGACTGTTCAAAGTTACAACGGTACTGAAAAATGTGACTTATGACCATTTTTTCACAATTACGACCTTTGCAGCATCCCCATGATCATCTGATCAAAATTCAAATGCTTGGCGGGTTTTTTTGACGGTTGCTGTGCCCCAAGGTCACGTGATCATCTTTTGCGATCTTCTCACAAGCAAAATCATTTGAGAAGCTGGATTCATTTAACAACCGGGTTACTAACTTATCAGCAGTGATTCACTTAACAACTGTGGCAAGAAAGGTCGGAAAATGCAGCAAAACTCACTTAACAAATGTCTCACTTAACAACATAATTTTTGGGCTCAGTTGTGGTCATAAGTCAAGGACTACCTATATTTGAACTTTTTCCCCAGTATCATCAGAGCAGAATTGCCAATAAGGCTGCAATTTTGAAATAGGCATAATAGAGACGACATTGTTTTTAGAGCCACCAGCAAACAAAGCAGCCAAATAAAATGTGTATTTCCTTCAATTGAATAAATGGTCCAAAGGAAAAGCAGTATAGAGGGACAGCAAGGAAAAGTGCAAATATAAAAAGCTCAGTGTGGAAAGTTGCAAGTACTGTACATGCTGGACAGTAACAAAAAGAAAAAATTCCAGAGAGAGGAATTAAGGCAATAAAGTGTTCACATAAATAAAACATTGCTAACTAATATTACTATGGAGTGTGGTATTGTAATCATAATAATGATTGAATAGTAACACAGTAGAGTACATATTTGTTGTAATAATAATAATGGCTAGCAGAATGGAATGGAATAAATAGAAATGAAAATGATTAAACTTGCATTGCAGATGGTAAAGAAGCAAAGTTTTGTTTAAAATGAATGACTGCCGGTTTAGCATATCTAGAATAAAGCAACTTTCTGAAAAGTTGTTTTTCAGTGGAACACTTTCTAAAAGAATGCCGCCACATGCCGTGTTTAAATGAGTAAGGAAAAACAAAGTGGCATGAAAGAGGAAAATGTATTATGACAAGGCACTAAAAGTCTCACCACAATTGAACATCAATGACATTGTATAAAAGCAAATAATGGAATAATTGAAACAGTAGCAACCGGGCAGGTTGTTCCACATTCTTGAATTAGGGAGCTTTGTGCAGGAAAAAAAGCAATAAAGGAGATGAAATTGATACAATCTACAGGATAATTCTTCGGTAGAACTAATGACAAATAGGGAGAGTCACCGGCTGTTATAAACACAATACTAGCTAAGAAAGTTAACACATAAACATATAGCACCAAAATGACTAGGAAGATTAGAGAAGAGGAAGAAATAAAAGGAATGAAAATGAAAAAAGAATACAAACTACAAGCGTTTGCAGATGACTTGGTTTTCATCCTTGAGGACCCATTAGAAACTGCACATAAATTGATAGAAAGAATAGAGGAATATGGAAAAGTAGCAAGCCTAAAAATAAATAAAGAGAAAACAAAGATTCTGACGAATAGTATTCTTTCTTGAATGAACTGGGACCGTGATGGCAACCTGTTCTGACTCCCTCCCATCACAAGATAATTAACTAGACGGACTGCTACTTGGCAGCTTGCCTGAACTAACCTGAACTAGACTGAAAGATTACACGACACAATTCTCCGACTGTAGCTTCTCTGTTGTTTCCTGCAAACCTACTCTTCACAGAGGATTTCTTTTAAAGCCTCTTGGGAAGGGCCAGGCAATTAGGCAGCTGATACTGATTATCTCCGATGGCATCGTTCTGCTAATTGCCTCCTTTCAATCCTTAGTCTCACATCCGGGACAACTGGGTTTCCTCCTCTAGAGCCGACTCATAGGACTCCTCACTAGAGGAATCCATCAGCAGCTCATCCGGAGCCGGCTGGGCCACAACAGCAACCTATGGCACACATGCCAGAGGTGGCACGCAGAGCCCTCTCTGCTGGCATGTGCACCGTCGCCCCAGGTCAGATCTCTGTGAAGTTTCTTTCTTACCTCTTGCCACGCTGCAGGTGTTGGGATGCCTTGCCTCCTGCCAGCCAGCTGGTCTTCGGGTCTTTCCTGCACATGCGCATGTGCATGCCTGCACATGCACGGATTTGTGCGCGCACACACCTTTTAGGTTGGGCATGCACACCCGCGCAGTTTGGGCACTCAGTGTCTAAAAGGTTCGCCATCCCTGAACTAGGATTTTAAGTACAGAGATGTCACACATGAAAAGGGAAGGAAGAGAAGATGCTAGAAAATTAGGAAGCAGGCCAATTGGGGAGGCTGCCCTGGGGAGGGCAGGAGAGAGGGGGGGATGTGTATTGGTTTCACCCTATT
Organism: Rhabdophis nuchalis; assembly: GCA_039707465.1. NCBI lineage: Eukaryota > Metazoa > Chordata > Lepidosauria > Squamata > Natricidae > Rhabdophis > Rhabdophis nuchalis. Next base: position 146,235,343 of record CM077643.1, read on the forward strand.
CATTCCAGGGTCCTTCCGGGTTCTCTCTGCATGTGACTTCATTCAAAATAAAGAACTGCCAAAACATTCAGATTTGTTTTCCTGTTGAACCATGACAATCTTAATCAGCAGAAATTCTGAAATGGAATGTTTTTTCCAGTTTCAAAACAAAACATATGGTACTTCCCACTTCATGTGCACTCTTGAGTTAGATCAATTAATCAGCAAATGTGATGGAAAATCTGCTTTGACTCCTCATTCCTTCTTTGACGCATGCCTCTTATTTGATTAGATGGATATTCTCAGGGCTCTTCCTGTTTCTGTTTGTTTTTCCCACAATCCCCCTTTCTATTCTTGGATAATAGAGTGATAGCGTGCCAAGCTGCATATTGTCTAGCAAACAACATGACTTTCATTGTTTCACTTATATTACAGCCAAACCATGTTTTTCAGTGTTTTGTCAAATGTCATATATTTAATTCATACATTTGCATGTTACAAGATCATAAAATACAATAAAAATCCATACAACTTCAAACTGAATATGCTCTATGATGTCACTCCATAAAAAGCCACTAAAAAGACTAAAATCAAAAGGGAAACTCAAAACACACAGCCCAAAAGGACAGTCCAGGTCTACCACGAGCCTCCCTAAAGGTTCCCGTGAATAAAACTTCAAGGTGTGTGACTTACTTTCTGAAGTTCTCTTGGAAGTTTTTAAAACTATATTATTAAAATAACACATGCACATCGAGAGAAATAAAGAAGTTTACTGTATATCAAGAATAATAATATCTGCCATTTCAAAATGGAGATTATTTAGCACTTAGAACTTACAATAACTTTATTGTCACTTTGAATGTTCACTAATCAGCATACATTAATATGAAATTTCATTGCATGCAACTCTCAAAGGGTCACCACCTCTAATATACACTACATAAATATGACAAAATGAATGAATGCATGCATGCATGAATGAATGAATACATGAATGAATGAATGAATGAATGAATGAATGAATGAATACATAGATACATACACATACATACATAATTATGCATGTACCCACATATAATATATGACATGGAGAAACAACACAGTCTAATTCAGATGTATACATGTATATGGTGAGAGAAAACTGCAATTAAAGCAGAATCTAGGAATTATTTTTTTAAAATGAAATCAACTGATGTGAGTGGCCAGGCCATATCATAGGATAAAAAAGAATATCTTCCCCACTCTAATCCATGAACAGCATTGTGAAGAAATGGAGGATAGTAACACACTATCATCTTCTCATCCTGTCATCTTATGTGCATGCAAACATAACGTTTTGCAAGCCTTTGCATTTTCCTAAAAGTTCTGTTTTTCCCATTTCCATTGGGGGGGAAAACCCTCATTAGATGCAAAAGGTCTCATTGCAGTTACTGCTAGGACTTATCCATCTGGAATGATAGAATAGAATAGAATAGAATAGAATAGAATAGAATTTTTAATTGGCCAAGTGTTTGCCTTTGGTGTATATGCTCTCAGTGTACTTAAGGAGAATAAAATACATTCATCGAGAATAAAAAGATACAACACTTAGTGATAGTCAAGGTTACAATAAACTATCAAATTGTATAAGGAAACAAATAAAAACAATATCAATTGAAAGACACAAGCAACATGATTGTAGTAATAAGCTGAAAAAGACATGATGTTGAATCAATGAGTTGATAATGCTAAGCAAGGGCACCCCTGAAGGGAGGTTAATCTAGGAAGGATGGAAATGCTGGATCTTTACCATTTGACAGCACTTTGTATGCTTCCATTATCTCCTTTGACTTCTCTTCAGCCTCTTTTTTGTTATCCGGGTTTTTGTCAGGATGCCACTTCTTCAGCTGCATTCTGTACCTGTGCAGTTAGAGGGAAGGCTGCAAATAATAAGTCTCTTGACCAAATCATGAATTTCATTCTACGCTTTCTTTCATTCTGGAATACTTCTCAAAGAATCAGAAGCAAGCATATTGGATAGATACCAGTATTCACTAGTACCAAGGACAGTATAGGTCAGTGATGGCTAATCTTTTTGTCATTGCATTCCAAAAGCGTGCATGCGCACAACAGCCCGTGTGCCTGCACCAGTGGTGGGTCACAGGCAGTACGGCCCAGTATAGGCATACCGGAGCCTGTCCGGAGCACCAAATACCATTCCGGTACGGTGCTCTGGACGGTCCACCTGCTCCTTTATGGTCTTTTAAGTCTTTGACGCTTCCGTGCATGCGCACGGCATGTACAGTGCCTGGGCGATGCTCCGCTGGGCAGCTAAAGCTTTGCAGAGGCTCGCGGAAGTGGTGGATGCCACTGGGCCTGTTCCAACCGTACCAGTTTGAACGGGATCCAGAACCCATCACTGGCCTGCACCCATAATGCAATATGCACATGACACCCCCATGTCCTCCCCCACCCTGTTTTTGGCCTAGCAGGCCTCCCTGCAGCCTCCTGGAACCAAAAACGGGCTGCCCGCATAGCCCCCCCTCCCTTGTACATGCACAGCAGAGACCCGAAAATCAGATGACTGGTGGGAGGCGTGGGCACACACACAGTGGAGCTGAGTTGGGGCGGTGGCTCGCGTGCCCCTAGAGAGCGCTCTGCATGCTGCCTGTGGCACATGCGCCATAGGTTCGCCATCACAGGTGTAAGTGGTGGTTTAGTGATTGCCTCATTTTAGAAACTGTTTGTCGTTACAATGTTGATGAAGAAGTAACTTAACCAATCCTTCCATTTATAACCTTTACAGATGTATAAAGAAAAGCTGAAGTAAAATTATAAACACAGTCATGGTTTCACTTAGGGATCATCTCACTTAACAACTGAGATGCCAGTTCCACATGTGGTGGCTAAACAAGGGCTACCTACACTAAACAAGGTGTCATAAACATTGTCACTCCAAGACTGGGTTTTTTTTTGGGGGGAGGGTTATTTTGGGTTTAGCATTGTTTAAACACCATTGTTATGGTTCTCAAAACCTACCAGTATTTTCTGTTTTATTTTCTACTTTCCTCTGTAGTTTGATTATCTGCCATCAAATCATTATTGATTCATAGAAACCATGTAGATTTTTCCATACGTCCCCTGTGCTAGTGGATTGCTACTTTTGTACCCTACTATTAAATAGTAGTGATGACGTACACTTGAGAAAAGTACCTAAATTCTTAATCAGCTTCAATGAACAATTTAATGAGGTGATCTTGCCAATAATCTTGCTAAATTGAAGTTTTAAAAAGAAGGATTCACAAGACATTGTATTCTGGATTTACTGTTTGTAATGCCCACAATGTTTCACCAAGGGCCATTTGATAATAATGGGTGTTAGTGCAACAGTTTATGGCAAATCAAGATTGCTGGTCCTTTTTTAAAAAGATGTTTCAGACTTTTGGCTCATTTGGATTAAGAAACTTAATCCTCAAATTAATTTCCTTCCCACCCTCTAATTTTAAAGAAGGGAGAGTAAAAGCTATTAAAAGGTATAGATAATTTATGCCTACTGAAATGGAAACAAATTAAATTGAACATACTTGATTAATTTTCTTGATAAAAAAGAGAATATCCCAGGAAGTACAGAGAAATTCTACCTGCCCACATAGTGAAACTTGGTGGCTTTGGGAATTGTGCACAGGTAAAAGATGGAAGGCTGACCATGTGGAAGACTGACTTACGCCATTTTAATTTCATCATGGGAGGCATTTGGAGCGACCCCCAGGATCTTGTAATAGTCTATTCCATCTTTCATCCATCCTGTGAAGAGGACAGGAGGCACCCTGGAATGTCTTGGCAAACTCATGCAAGCTGGGAACAGGTAGTGGCTGGAAATACCTGGCCCTAAAGAAGAAAAAGAAAATAACAGTTAGCTAGTCTTTGAATGAATGGACACACTTTGTATCTGTTAATCCAAAAGTCCTTTTCCCACTGCTGAACTTTAAGTGATATCCACTTATCCTGTGGTCAATATAAAGTTATAATAATATGGTATCTTTTATCTACATTGCCATATTTAACTTGTTCCTATTGTCTCTGCCTCAAGTTAATGTGGTTACGGCCTTGTCTCAAGGCAATGGACAACAAATTTAATTCAATATTCCCTGCCACTCAATCTTGCCTTGTTCCTCACATCTCAACCCCATAGCCATGTCCAGGGCAAAAGGTTGAGAATTTAAACTAAAACAAAAGTAATAAACTTGAGAAAAAGATTGAAATTGGCCAAAAGCAGCAACCCATTCAGGTAAATGTTCCTTATAGAGATTTCATCCTTAATGCAGGGTCTCCAACCTTTGCAACTTTAAGTCTGAAGGACTTCAGCTCCCAGAATTCTCCAGCCAGCAAAGTCCTTCAGACTTAAAGTTGCAAAGGTTGGAGACCTCTGCCTTAATGAACAGATGATTCTTCCTTCTATGTCACTGCCACTTTTTTATTTTTTAATATAATAATTCCATCTTCAATTAAACAGTGTGTCATTTGGGTACAAATATATTTGTAAAATAATAATAAATATTTACAACAATATTCATTATGTTAGCATTAATTCTATAATATTAAAATGATTATATCGAACATAATAATCATAATGTTTGTTTCTTTCTCTTAAGATATCTTCTTTATTTCACAAATCTTTTTCTTTTGTTTCCCTGTTTCTAACTTCCATATTTATTATCTAGCCATTGATAAAATAAGTCCCATGTCATATAATATTCAGTTTGTTGTTTCTCCTTGATTGCAAGTGTTAATCTATTCATTTCTGCACATTCTAATATTTTTCTGATCACATTCCCATCTGTGGGGATCTCTTTACTTTTCCAATTTTGTGCAAATACAATTCTAGCTGCAGTTAATATGTGAATATTAACTGTGCATTCCCCTTACTATATTTTTCGGGTAAAATTCCCAACGAGAACATTTCTGGCTTTAAATCAATGTGCTGCTTTATTGTTTTTTTTCCAGCCACGTATGTATTTTTGTCCAATATTTTTTTTGCTTTTGAACGTGTCCACCACGTATGATAATATGACCCAGGTATCTGGTGGCGCTTCCAGCATTTCGCCAACTTATTTTTAAACATCTTAGCCAAACTCGCTGATGCAAAATGCCATCTATAAAACAACTTGTACAAATTTTCTTTGCATGCAGTTGACATTGTTAATTTATAGTTCCCGCGTGTGACTGCCACTTTTATCTGCAATATTAATTAAACGGAAGCCAGTTGAAATGGTAAATAAGAGGGGGGGGGGGGAGTACAAAATTCTAGGCTGCATTAATAGAGGGATAAAATCAAGATCACGTGAATTTCTACTACAGCTTTATTATACCGCTTTAATAAGACCATGCTTGGAATACTGCATCCACTTTTCCACAATATAAAAAAAAAATGCTGAGACTGGAAAGAATATAGAGAAGAGCAACAAGAATGATTAGGGGCTGGAGTATAAAACATATGAAGCAGTTACAGGAAGTCAGTATGTCTAGTCTAATGAAAAGAAGGACTAGGGGTGACATGATATCATATTTGAGTGGTTCCTACAAAAACAAGGGGATCAAACTATTTTCCAAAGCACCAAAAGGCAAGACAAGAAACAACGGATGGGAACTAACCAAAAAGAGAAACAACCTAGAACTAAGGAGAAAATTCCTCATGGTGACAGCAACCAACCAAAGGAATCCAATGCCTTCAGAGGTTGTGGGCGCTCCATCACTATAGACTTTTAAACGGAGACTGGACAACCATTTGTCTAAAATAGTATAGGATCTCCCGCCTGAGCAGAAGGTTGGCCTAGAAGACCTCCAAGGTCCCTTCCAACTCTATTATTCTATGTTCCAATGTGCCCAACCTCAGAATGCTCCCTCTTGGTTGTCCAGCCAATTGAAGTTTCCAAAAAAGTTCCTAGAGGGTGGGCTTTTGAGGAACAAAGGAAAGATTTTCCTACAAAATAATCCATCCTAGAAAATTGACTTGTGGCCACTTTTGACAGCTGATTGCTCTAAGAAATAAAGTCCTCTGTTTTAAGTAACTGCTTACTTTCTGCATTCTTTAAGTTCTGGCTCAAAACAGAACATTTTTTTCTTTCTAAAATAATACCTGTACAGTTAAGAAAGTCTTGAGATTGTCATATTCACAGACTGGGGACAAGATAAAGGCAAAATCCAATCTGCTGGGATTACTGCCATGTACTTTACATGGGACTACTCTTGATCACTCCGAAGCTACAACTGCTCCAGAATACAGCAGAATACAGTTACCCCTCTCCTGCGCAAGCTCTGTTTCCTCCCAGGTGAATGCAAGGTACTAGTTATCACCTTTTAAACCCTACATGGCATGAAGCAAAGTTATCTGTGGGACTATCTGTCTCTGAGAATATCTGCCCTTCCTACCAAATTGGAGCGCTAGGCACATTCCAAGTCCTATTCCTGAAGTCGTAAGAGAGAATCTTAGTAGGACCTTAGAAGTGTGCCTTTTATGTGACTGCTCTTATCTTATGGAACAACCACTTTCTGGTGTTCCAGCTGGTCCCCCCCCCCCTCTTAACCAGGGGTGAAATTCAGCAGGTTCTGACAGGTTCTGGAGAATCGGTAGTAGAAATGTTGAGTAGTTCGAAGAATCGGCAAATATCACCTCTGGGTGGCCAAAGAGTGGGGTAGGAATGGAGATTGTGCAGTATCTTTCCCCTGCCACAATAACCAAGCCACACCCACAGAACCGGTAGTAAAAAAAGATGAATTTCACCACTGCTCTTAACCTTTCTGAAGACCATAGAAACCAGATGCTGGATAGAATGAGAATAATTGAGGCTTGTTGTGAGACATCTTAAGGGATGATGGAGACATCAGGTTTTTGTAGGTTTTTATAATTTTGGTTTTATCGTTGTGAGCCACCCAGAGGTGTTTGAGATGAGCAGTCCTGCAAATTAAAAAAAAATCAGGAAGATACAGAAAAAGAATTATTATAAGGGCTATGCCATGTTAGGTATAAGTGGACAAAGCTCAAAGACTTATCCAAATTCTGAACTTCTTGAATCAGCTTGGCTGATTCATTTAGCTGTAGCTGATCCATACTCAGAGCGACTGCAAAGTGGATAGAAATGCAATAGTCAAGCATCTGGTTCCTAATCAAGTGATTGACTTGCTGGTGGAGATCAGCTTACTTGGTTTCTAACCATTAATGGCAATAGGAAATCAGTGATCCATTTCCCATTTTAATCCAATAGAAAAGCTGAACAGAGAACCTCATAGCCCTGCACACTTTGTAACAGAAGCTCGCCTTCCTTTGAAATGAGTAGTAAGGCCCTCTCCAACAGAAACAGTGATTATAGCCTCATTAAAAGGCAAGTATTTTAAATAGCCCAAAAACGATTCAGCCAATTCAAAGTGATGTAATAAAATCTAGGACTGACCTTTTTAGATAGTTCCAAAAATTACACAACCAAACTGATGAAGCTTGTGTCCTACCTTGGGATGCTAAAAAGATTTTCCTGTGTATTATCTTTTTCCCATGTAGGCAGAGTTATAATCTCTGAAGGCTTCTTACCTGGGGTATGACAGGGAGTGGTTAATTGTGATGTCAGGGGCACTATCACTCGCATTCAGGTTTTGTGATTGGTTGTCCACAAGTAATAAACACAGTGTAAGGGAAATTCCACAGCTGATCATCTCCTGTCCTGCTCCTACCTGTTTCTTAAGCCAGCTTCAGAAAGTCCACTCTGGATTGGCCCAGACTGCCAACGAAGTTGGACTTGGAGTCAGTCCAAACTATGGCTACCATGAGATCTGATGGATCATTCCCCTGCTTCTTTCTTTTCTGTCTGTGTGAGGAAGAGTAGTCTTGCTTGCTAATTCCTGTGTGGACACCAAGGCTGATCCCCCCCCCCTTTTTTTTAGGGCTTTATCTCTTCTCATTAATCCCTGTGCCTTATCTTTGCTTTTCCAGAAGTTTGCAGGCATGGATGTCTTCACTCTCTGCCCCACCTACCTGTCTTATCTCTTTTCACATTAACACAGATCCATTCTTTTAATTTTTTTTGCTTCTAGTATGGTCATTGATCTGATGTTACACTATCCAAAGCAGCAGAGAACAAGTTATTCTATGAATCTCACAGTCTTTTGCAACTCCATGGAAAATTTGTAGCAAGCAAGGATGTTCAGCTTCATGGAAACAAAAGAACCTGGAAAGGTTCTGCTTCTTTCTTTAGAATTATATTTTTCTATACATATACATTATACAATAGGTTTCAGTTATTTCTTTTCACAATAGTCATTTCTTATATTTTTATCATCCACAGCTGTTTCCACTTCATCATTCCACCAAGCATAAATGTACATATATTTGTTCTTATATTCCTGATTAACCCCACACAATTCTATGGAACAGTTTTCACTCCCTCTCTATAATATGGTTGGTATACACACACACGCGCGCGCACACACGCACACACGTCATAAATATACAATCAGATTATTTTTGTTTTTATTTCATTTGTTAACACTTTAACATTTATTCCTCTTACATTGCAGATTGCAATCTTCCATATGCCATGACTGACATCAATAGGGTCCATAAGATACTGACTTCCACCACTTATCATAGTTTTAATCAATCAAAACGTTCATATAACATTTTTAAGAATAAAGAATAAACTAAATTATCAAGCTTAATTATGCCTATGCCACATGCAGCATTCCCTGCTTATGAAGAAGGCAGTCCCAGTCACTTTGGCATATTTTAGCAAGTATGCCACAAGCACATTATGGACGGTTTTATCTCATGCATGCTCACACTATTCCATGCAATCGTGATCTTTAATCTAGAACAGTGCCCCCAACCTTTTGGGCACCAGCGACCAGCTCCGTAAAGGGTGGTTTTTCTTCAGACCAGGGCTGTGTGTGGTTTCATGAGCTGAAAGGATTCTGCATATTCACAAATGGAGCTTTGCTCACTTTGTGGCCTGCTTCCTGACAGGCCATGTAGTGGTACTGGTCCACAACCAGTTGGGGAGGTTGGGGACCCTGATCTAGAGGCTCACCTTACAAGCCAATACAATATTTTGCTTTATTGACATTATTTTTGATAGTATAAGAAACTTCCCACTCAAATATCATGATCACATTCTTTTTTTTCTTCTGAAAAACATAGGTATTTCTTCCAATATGAACTAATTAAGAATACTGAAAACAAAATCACTGTTCCCAACCTTTATTAAACAGCCCATTGCCCTTTGCTTGTCTCCTTCCTAATGGATCCCATAATTTTATGTTCTCACTATACTGGTAGCTAGGTAAACTTAGAGGAACTTGATTTCGCCCAAGAATCTTCATCAGCCATAGTGGAGTTGATTTGTTACATGTGAGGGTGATCATGTTCCCTTTGGCAAAGAACTCTTTTCTCTGATTAAGGGTTTCATTAATCCTTCAGTATTCTCCTTCTCTTCTTCTTCTTATTTCCCCCTCTCTTTTAAGGACCATCTTCTTACTAGATTGTCTCCTCCAGCACACAGGCGCCTATTTTCACCTGGAGTCCACATGGTATCTACTGGTTGATTAGTTCTTCTCATCTGGGTCTTCTCAGTATTCACATCAGGCGCACGATATGTTCCTCCTGACTAACTGCCAGCATACGAGATCTCATTCATATGGAGGTTACTGCTAGAATTCATCAATATGGGATTCATCATCCTCAGACTGGAACTCATCGTCTTGGTGAGACTCGGTGTCTGTGTGACAATTAGTGTCCTCTTCAGGAGATTCGTTTCTCACTGTATTGTTTGTATTTTTAATAGGGAAGATGCGCCTCACCTTAAGAACCTTACGGTTAGGATCAGAGTCATAGTCGTCATAAGTAAACTGAGGTAAAGACCTGTACCTGGTGGGCTTACTACGAATAAAATGCCCTCCATTTTCCCTAATGGGTGTTCTGTCAGCTGGCATACCTGCAAAAAGGAAGGAAATTCTGACGTTAACATTCAAATGCCCCATTTTTTAAAATGTCAATTGGAACACAGTTACTTGCCTTGCCCTGAGTCAGACTATTGAGTCTTCTGGCATAAAACAATCTACTCTTTCCAAAAACTCTATTTTTTCTAGTAATGCCAGGAATCGAACCCCCCACCCCCCAAGTTAGGTTGCGGCATTAGAGAGCATGTGATTTATTATGGCACAAAAAAGAGGGAGTCAAGCTGTTCTCCAAAGCACTCCAAGGCAGGACAAAAAGCAATGGATAGGAACTAATCAAGGAGGGAGGCAACCTATAACTAAGGAGAAATCTCTTGACAGTTAGAACAATTTTAATCAGTGGAACAAATTGCCTCCAGAAGTTGTGAATGTTCCAACAGTGGAAGTTTTTAAGAAGATTGATTGGACAACCATTTGTCTGAAATGGTATAGGGTTTCCTGCCTAAGCAGGAGGCTAGACTAGAAGACCTCCAAGGTCTCTTCCAACTTTGTTATTCTGTTATGGCCACCATTACTGATTTTAGCCGTAATTTAGATATATTTATCTTACTTTAATCATGGTATTATTGTTCTTTTTTAAACTTGATAGTCCCAGAAAAATAAGTCTTTAATTTTTTTAACTTTGTAGTCTACTATTTTAGGAGAAATCTTCTGTGATTCGGGTATACACTTATGAATATTTATTCCAGCATATGAAAAACCCAAACAGCTCAATTAAAGAATCTTTGTGCTAAAACACTCTGGATTATTTTCCACTGGGCCAATCCTGCATCTTGGGTTTTTTGTGTCAGAACTCTTCTTTTTTTGCCCATTCATATGTATTGCACTCATGTCTTTAAGATAACACATTTCTTATACATTAAATGGAAACAATATATGAGATGTTTGTCCATGTGGGAATAGAACATAGCTCAATGAAAGCACATCAGCTTCAACCTTCAACCTCTCCAAGTCTAGGCCTAAAATCTTGACAATCCGCTGTGAATTAATGCAAACATGAGCTAAGTGGCTCAATGGTATAGTTTCATGGAATGCAGTACTTCCTAAATGTTGGACAGTATGCAAGCAATAAATATGTGGGAACTAGAGGTGGGTTGCTCTCAGTTCGGCCCAGATCGGGCGAACCGGTAGTAGCAGTGGCGGGAGGCTCCACCCACTCGCCTGGACACTTCTGCGCATACACAGAAGTAGCCCCCCCCCCCCAACCAATAGTAAAAAATTGGCAACCCAACACTGGTGAGAACATCTTCTTGTGGTTGATACGTAGAATTTAATTTAATTTAATGAGTAGAAGCAGAATTTCAATACCATATCTGAAATAAACTCAATTAGTCAAAGCAACAGCAGCTTTTCTCCAAACTGCATAAAATTTTCAAACTGTTTGGGCTAGACGACAGCTCCTTTTACAAGTCCTGCTGGATCAAAGCAAGATTCTATGTTTCAGTTTCTTACCATTAACAACAACAGATTTAAGTTGTCCGTTTTCTTCAACTTCCACTCGCTCCTGCCCGTCCTTAATAATTCTGGGAAATAAATAATACTTTTTCAGAGATGGAAATCAGATTCTCTGTTACAGCTTTTTTTTTAAAGAGGTTGTCAATAATGCCTTGTTTTTGAGAAAAGTAGTTCCTTTCACTTTGAACAAAGCGATCAGAAGCAAAATCAGAAACAAGTGGAGTGGGGGATTTTCCTGCTGCACCCCAAGTCTGCTGAGCTGTAGCAGCCATGACAGAAAGTTTGAGGGAAATGGTTTTTACCAGGTTTTCTGGTCACATAATCAAATCGTTTATAACCACTATGTACTACTGAAGGCTATTTGAGGAAAAGGACAGTTATGGCACGTTTGGAGCTTCTGGTTAGTTCTTGGAATAATCCGTTCCTCACCTTTTGGTAGTGATTTGTTTGCCATTGAAGAAGTTAGTTGAGGAAGAATAGAAGCTGAATCCTTTTCCTCCAACACAGCTAGTGAAAGCCATAGGATCTCCTAAAAAATAAATCAGCAAATTTAGGTCTTGGATATTTGACGTGAGGAAGGAAGGAAGGAAGGAAGGAAGGAAGGAAGGAAGGAAGGAAGGAAGGAAGGAAGGACCAAATCATTTAGCATCTCAAGTGGAAAAGCCTACTGATGTACTTCACATCCTGTCTGGACTATGGAAATGCTCTCTACATGGGGCTCCCCTTGAGGTGCACCCGAAGGCTACAGTTAGTACAGAACGCGGCCGCGCGGGGGATTTTGGGAGCCTCACGGCACTCCTGCGCAAGCTGGACTGGCTGCCTGTGGTCTTTCGGGTGCGCTTCAAGGTGCTGATTATCATCTTTATTTGCGAGACCGCCTCCCACGCCATACATCCCTCCGACCGATCCGCTCCCACAGAGAGGGTCTGCTCCGGGTGCCAAAAGCCGGCCAATGCTGGCTCGCGACGCCCAGGGGAAGGGCCTTCTCTGTGGTGGGCCCTGCCCTCTGGAACGATCTACCCCCCCGATCTCAGGAACATCACAGACCTCCGCCTCTTCCGTCAACAATTAAAAACGCAATTTTTTCGCTTAGCTGGCCTGGCTTAATTTCTCGAGTCCGTCTATTGGTTTTAAAATAGTTTTTATTGGGATTTTAATTGGTTTTAGCACAGGCCGGGTTAATTTAATAAGTTTTTAATATTTATATATTTATTATCGGTATTTTATGTATATGCGTGGTTTTAATTTTCCTGTGCTCCGCCCCAAGTCCCTTTTTGGGAGAGTGATGCGGTATATAAATTTAATAAAACTTAAAAAACTTAAAACTTAAACTTCATAGCAATAAAAATGTGATGGATCAAAGGTTCTGGCTGTTTTATACAGTGATAGGCTTCAATGTGATATGATCTGCCATACTAAGCAGACAGGAGATGGGTTGATATACTATGAAAGCAGTGGTGGGTTCCGGATCCCATTGCAACCAGTACAGTGCAACGGGGCCAGGCGGCCACTACATGCAGCACGCGCGCACATGCACGTAGCACACACATGCATACTTACCGCCTGCTACGCTCCAGCTGCTTGGTGGAGTGTTGCGCAGGTGTCGTACACTCTGTGCGCATGCGCGGAAGCCCCGAACACCTCAAATACATGTAAGGAGCGCGGGTGGGCCCTTCAAAGCACCATACTGGAATGGTACTTGGTGCTCCCGGCAGGCACCAGTACGCCCGTACCAAAGCGTACCGATTGTAACCCACCACTGTATGAAAGCCATAATATAGTTAGTTGTTTGGGCTTTATACCATGTTTTATTAACTGTTATGTTTGGAATCTGATACTTATTGTTCTGTGTCAACCCAGCCAATTATGGCTTAGTGCAGGCATGTCCAAACTTGGGAACTTTAAGACTTGTGGACTTCAACTCCCAGAATTCCCCAGCCAGCCATGATGGCTGGGGAATTCTGGGAGTTGAAGTCCACAAGTCTTAAAGTTCCCAAGTTTGGACACCCCTGGCTTAGTGGAAAAAAAAGTCGTGTTGAAATAAATAAATAAATAAATAAATAAATAAATAAATAAATAAATAAATAAATAAATAAATAAATAAATAAATAAATAAATAAATAAATAAATAAATAAATAAATGCTTATGTCAGTCTCTGAAACCAACTGCTCATTGGAAAGGAGTAGTTGGAATAAGGTTGACCCACAGTAGAGCCGCAAGCAGCAACATATTCAATGGGGATTTGTCATCCCCCTTCGAGAAATACTGTAGTTGATTTGACCCCTGAATGTTTTGGCAATTCCAATTCCAAAGTTGTGCCTGCTCCTTTATTTCTTTGAAGAAATCCAGTCCCCCAAATCCATCTTTCCCTGGCACTGCTCAGCCACCAGAGAAACATAAGGAACATAAGACACTGAGGTTGTTAAAAGAAAAAGAGTTAATAACGGTGCTGGTGCCAATTCCAAGATACCTTTTACAAAAATTTTCTCTAAATTACAGCACATTCTTGTTTCTGGCATAGTGTGGGACAGGTAGCTTGCAAGTAGTCCTCAACTTACCACAATTCATTTAGTGACCCTTCAAAGTTACTTCGTTTTCAAAGTTACTGAAAAAAGTGACTTGTTACTATTTTTCACATGGCTGTTACAGCGTCCCGTGGTCATGATGATCAAAATTCAGGTTTCTGGCAATTGACCCATATTTATGATGGCTGCAGTGTCCTAGAGTCACATGATCCCCTTTTGCAATCTTCTAACAAGCAAAGTCAATGGGGAAGCCAGATTCAGTTAACAACCATGTTACTAACTTAACAACTTCAGTGATTGACTTAATATTTCTGGCAAGAAAGGTCATAAAATGGAGCAGAACTCACTTAACAACTGTCCTGCCAGAAATTTTTGGCTCAGTTGTGGTTTTAAGTCAAGGATTATCTGTATATGAATTATACACATATGTAGAATTGCCTATACATCTATATGGGGTGTCAGCAACCAACGGCTCCGGAGCCGCATGCAACCCTTTTGTCCCGTCCCCCCCTGGTTTGGCTCCCTGTCGGCTGAAGCCACCACTGGCTGGCCACGACCCTCACCTTCCCAATCACTCCTCACCTGACCTGAGAAAGATGAGAGAGACAGACAGACAGACAGACAGACAGACAGACAGACAGACAGACAGACAAAGAGAAAAAGAAAAAGACACACACACACATGGAGGGAGGGAGAGAGAGCGAGAGCGATACCCATTTCCCACAGAAAACACTGGGAACCGCAAAACCTGAGAAGCCATGGCTGGGTGTGTGTGTCATGTGACTGGGTGGGAGTGAATGATGTCGAGTTGGCTACACCCATCAGGTTTTGTGGTTTCCAGTGGTTTTTTTCCTGTGGGAAACAGGTCTAAATGGCTCTTTGAGTGTTTAAGGTTGCAGACTCCTGATTTATACATACATACATACATACATACATACATACATACATACATACGTGTGTGTGTGTGTTACATTTTTGAGCTGATCAATAAATAAGTCAGGGAGACTAGGATAGATCTATTTCAAGCTTTTCAGCTCTCATCAGCTAGTCATACCCTTACTGGGATTTGAACCGGGGCTGTATTACATGTTAGGCAAAGCCTTAGCCACTTAAGCCACCAGGTTCTCTTCCTGATCAGCTGAGACAGGAGGATAAGTATATACTTGTGCCACAACATTATTGATCAGCTCAAAATCGTAACACACATATATAAAAAAATTGCACAACGGAACTCATGGCTTTCTGTCTAGATCAGAGGTTCCCAAACTTGGCAACTTTAAGACTTGTGGACTTCAACTCCCAGAATTCTCCAGCCAGCTCTGCTGGCTAGGGAATGCTGGGAGTTGAAGTCCACAAGTCTTAAAGTTGCCAAGTTTGGGAACCTCTGGTCTAGATGGTCTCTGTTGATGAGCCAAAAGGCAGAAAAGGAAAAGCAGTATGCTTCCTCCCTTAATTGGGGCCTAACAGGGTGTTGTGGCAGAAGTGTGTGTGTGTGTGTGTGTGTATGTATGTATGTACAAATAGATAAGATGGCTTTGAGTTTTTCAGAATACTAAACAGGATTACTACTTACCAAAAAAAGGGTCCCTTCCCCCAAAAAACTCCCGAAAGACATCATGGGCACTGCGGAAATGGAACATATATTCAGAACCAATATTGCTCCCAGCAGATCCTCCTGGACTACCTGAAAGATGTTAAAGAACGAAAAGGTCAGGGCGGTGCAGACTTCAACAATAATTCAGAAGTGCTCCAGAGGGCTTCTTTGCTGTTCATTAAAGCCACCTTACTTTTTCTGCACAAACCTGGAAAAAGGGATAATCGTGCTCAAAGTCTCGGGGACCCAAGTAAAAGATGGCCTCTTTTAATGAACAGCAGAGAACTGCCAGGTCGTGCGAATTTGAGGTACACCTTCCGAAATATGTTTGAGGCATGTTCCATCCCAGAAAAGATATTCAGAAGAATTAAATTTAGAGATATTAGTTATGTTTTGCTTAACTTAAAATAAGAAATTACCTGGTTAAATATTTCTGTCTCTACTGAGGAAAATTGGAGGCATTCCCCTTCCCTCCTCCCTCCCTCCCGCCAAATTTTTAACCTTTCCCCCCTTTGAGCTTCCTTCCCTTTTTTGTAGTTATCTTGTACGGTACATTTTCTTGAAATTTAATAAACTTGTATTTTACAAAAGATGTCTAGATTATAAGAAGTGATGGATAGGCAACATAAAGCCGGGGGAGCCTTCTTTTTTTAAGCCTAAATTCTGAATATTAATAATTGATCCAGGTCAGATGAAATCCCAGTGCTGTACTAGAATATCTGCCTCTTGAAACTCTTTTTAAAGGGCATTTCTGCACAGGTTTCTCATATATCATATCACTCCAGAACCTACTCTATGTTGGGTGAACTCTGACAGTTTAAGTCAGGGCTGTGCAAACTTAGGAACTTTAAGACTTGTGGACTTCAACTCCCAGAATTCCCCAGCCAGCTCCTGGTTTAAGTTGTTTATTGCTTATTCAGCTGTATTCCAACACTAAAAAAAAAAAGCAAACAATCTTTCTGGATGCAAAATTGAAACTCCGTGGAGTTCATAGTTGGTGCCTTGTGGTTCTCTCCTCTCCCTCTTTGGACTGTGGATCCCTTACATCTCTAACAGATGTCTGCCCTTAAATCATTACTTCCATGCCGTTCTCAAAGTTCATGTCTCCTGGGAACTCTTTGTTCTCATCGAGGCTTCCTAAGAGCATGAAGCAAAGTCCTTGTCCCGACAAAAAAACCTTTTATTAATTTACTGTGATTTCTGCTCATTCACATCCAGCAGAGTCGTTCAAGGGAGGATTTACAGTCACAGACCTTATCTGGCTTGGAGAGCTGCCAGGCCGATATCTGCAAAACTTGGCAAGGCGTCTCGGAGAGTCACAAACCAATTAAGTGAACTAATTGTGTCCTGCAAACTCCACTCCCCTTTTGCTCCTGTTTTATTCCCTCTGGGAGGGGCCATTCATCATCCACCTCTGGCCTTACTCCCAAGTTGACCCCTGTTCTTTAGCTGTTCTCTTCGTCTGGCAGCTCTGCGCATGCACACACTGGGAAGAGGCTCCAGCCATTTGTCTGCCACACTGATGTCTGACTCTGAAGGCACCTGATAATTGGCATACCGTTTTGGCCCCCTCTCTGCCTCCAACACAGAGCCCTCATCAGAGCCTTCCCCAGACTCCAGGACTGGCCCATGTTTCTCCCCAACCTCCTCACTGTCTAAATCTGCTGCCAGCTCCGCTGGTTGCTGGTGGGCCACAACACTTCTAAGGTTGAGAAAGAAATGCATCTCCAGTTGTGTTGTCTTCTAGAATTATGGCTGCATTTGCTTTCTTTGCAATGTGACTTACCTCTTTCCATGAGTCCATCCTTACCGTAGATGTCATAGACATCACGTTTGTTCTCTGTAAGAAAGAAGGCTTTTGTTTAACGTATACACTAAGCTAGATTGCTGAACTGGGTTTATATAACATTGACTATGGTTTGCAAATAAACCTAGCTTGATTCTTGCTCCATGCTAAATTAAATTCATCCAAACTATATTATGGCTTAGCATTGTGCAACCATGTTGAAAAGTAGGATCTTACCTAGCTCTTCATCTGTTTTCAGAAACCCTGTTTTTTGTTGGCTTGCTTTATTTCACAGTCACCATAGTCATAAGGTAAAGGTTCCCCTCGCACATATGTGCTAGTTGTTCCTGACTCTAAGGGGTAGTGCTCATATCTGTTTCAAAGCCGAAGAGCCAGCGCTTTCCGAAGACGTCTCTGTGGTCATGTGGCCAGCCTGACTAAATGACGAAGGCACGTGGAACGCTGTTACCTTCCCACCAAATGTGGTTCCTATTTTTCTACTTGCATTTTACATGCAAGTAAAAATTGCTTTCAAACTGTTAGGTTGGCAGAAGCTGGGACAAGCAACGGGAGCTCACTCTGTTACACGGTGCTAGGGATTCGAACCACTGAACTGCCATCAACAAGCTCAGCATCTTAACCCTGAGACACCATGCCTCTTACCACCATACTTATGTGGAATAGTAAATGAATGTTTAAAGACCTGGCTTTCTGTCTGTATTCCACCATCCTCAGCTCAACTTGAGCATTGATAAGTACCATAAGAACCAAAAGCACATAAGAATGAACATGCAGGGCAATGACACATTGAACAGACTGCCTTTGTTACAAAGAATGCAACCACCGCCTGCATGCTGAGCTCAGAGGCTTAGTCTTAAGGAAAAATAAGGAATCTGATCAAATGGAGTTCTGTGCAGGGATCAGTTGAATGAATGACCTTCCAGAATGTGGGTAAATGTGGCACCAGCTTTTAGGAAATGAACAAGTATTGAAAGATGCAGAATAAATGATAGGATTAGCTACCATTGGCTTCCCGCATATAAAGAAGGTAGAGAACGATGTGCCAAATGGATGGAATCCAAGAAAGAATCTGAAAATGTCGCTGCTTAAATTGCAGGTAGGCGAGAGAGAGACAGGCCATGTGATTACATGCATTTGGAAACCTCTCCTATACCCTGAGGTCTTGTGTAAGTGTACTAAGGAGAAACAGGGATAAGTTCTAATATGGCAAAAGGGCATTCCAAACTGGGTTCCACAAAAAAGATTCCACGAGAACTTGATGGGGGTATATGAGAGAGAAAGGGAGAACAACATTCGCAATTTTTAAAATAGTTTTTTATGAAGTTTCATTATAAGGTAAAGTTAGAAAAATAAGAGAGAAAAAAGTAACGACTTCTGACTTTCTTTGGTGCAGTAGAATGCAAAAGGAATACCACCTCGATATTCTACTTCACATTTCATAACATTTCAAGCTATTTCTATCATTATGAAATCATTCTAATTATCTAAACCTAAAATCAAGGTTTCATTTTTTCCCAGTTCTGAGCAGAAAGTCCAGAAACAATTTGCAAGTAGAAAAAAATAAATTATTAATTGATACAATCAATGTTGCCATCTCCACTAACTCCATCACCTTTTCCATTCATTCTTCCATTGTGGGTATTATCTATCTTTGTGCGTATAAGATACTTCCCGCAAAATGTCACTATTTTTCTATTACTAGAGGTTTGTCTCTTGATCAGGAACTTTTTAAAGAAATCTTAACAGCTACGTTTAAGAACCTCAAGTCTGTGCAACAAATATCAAATTGTAGCTCCCACTGCCGATACTGACTGAATTTATCTTCCAGATTTCGGTGGGAGAAATGAACTCTTCTTTAAGGATTCAAGATTCACTAGTGTTATAAGAAATATAGTCCTGATGCACCTACTTACAAGTAACTATGGCAACATGTCACAATGCCCCCTCCCTTCATTGTTCAGACAAATACATTAAAGGAACTAAATGAATTTAGTTGAACAGTAATAACATGCCAAACATTGGGGAAGGGGTTTGGGGTGGGGTGGGGTGAGATAAATATACAAGAGGCCGCAAGAGGCACTGCTCCAGTCATGAAAAGAGAGCTTGGATACTTACTGTCTGAAAGTACTTCATATGCTTCTGCAATCTCCTTGAATCTCTGTTCTGCAAATTGTTTGTTTTCTGGGTTTTTATCTGGATGCCACCTGAGAGCTTTCTTCCTGTACCTTTAATGTGCATGCACACACAGTGATACAGATACAAAATTTGTTAACATCTATGTATGTATGTATGTATGTATGTATGTATGTATATATGTATCAGTGGTGGGTTTCAAATTTTTTAGAACCTGTAGGTGTGGCCTGCTTTGTGGGAGTGGCTTGCCTGCCATGTGACTGGGTGGGAGTGGCTTGCTGGCCATGTGACTGGGTGGGAGTGGCTTGGCAGTCATGTGACTGGGTGGGCATGTCCAACTTGTAAAATGTGAAACTCACTTAACAACGCTCTTGCTTAGCAACTAAAAGGTTGGCTCAGAAACTGGCATTTGAAGTACGCAAGTCTTAAAGCTGTCATGTTACAACACCCTTGCACCCTTAACCCTTTAGAAAAAAACCCCTTGGGGTGTTCAAACTTGACAGCTTTAAGGCTTGTGGGCTTCAACTCCCAGAATTCCTCCTCTCGCTCTTCATCTTGATGATGTGCGGATGGGCGGGGGGAGGGAGCTTGAACCAGTTCTAAACGGCACTGTAGATTTGTGGAACCTCTTCTATAGAAGAGGTCAGAACTGGCAGGAACCCACCCCTGGTATATATGTATGTACACACACACACACATAGAGAGACACAGAGGGGGGGGGAGAGAGTCAGAGAGGAGTGGAGAGGAGAGGGAGGGAGGGAGAAACAGAGAGTCAGAGAGTCAGAGGGGGGAGAGGAGAGAGGGAGGGAGAGAGAGAGAGAAACAGAGAGAGTCAGAGAGTCAGAGGGGGGAGAGGAGAGAGTCAGAGAGGAAGGGAGAGGAGAGAGTGAGGGGGAGAGATAAACAGAGAGGGAGAGGGGGAGAGAGTCAGAGAGAGAGACAGAAGCAGAATAAATCACAAAATTGCTAAAGTGGACAACAATTCTTAAGTACAAAGGATTTGTATTTTGTACAATTCTATCACCTTTTGGGGGGGAAAAGAAGGGAACAGATTACTACTCCACAGGATTTTTTTTCTCTACTTTTTTTAAAGTAAGGCTTCAACAACCTCTCCACTAGTCTGACCCTACTAGATGAAGAGCGTTCAAGTAGGTAGACTCACTTGGTCTGTTTGAAGCTATCTCCCTCCAGTGGTTTTGAATCTGGCATACGGTTAGAGGAGTATGTTGAGTATTATTACAGTGCATTAAGCAAATGCATTATCAGATTTTACAAAGATAATTTTGAAATTTTCAGCAGGCTAATTTGTAAGCATTTTATTATAATAAGGTAGCAATATCTCTACACACTTCAGGCCTTAAATATATCTGCAGCAGGAAAGAAAATCTCCTGTATAGACTTGCAAGGTCTTCTGGTGAAGCAATGATAGCATAGCAAATTAAGGGTCGCCTCTACATGTAGTCCTTGACTTATGACCATAATTGGGTTGTAAATATCTGTGACTAAGCAATGCGGTTGCTAAATCCTCTCTGATTTTGCTACCTTTTTTGGGGGGCCATGATTATTAAGTTATTCAGTATGATCTTGGGACAGTGCAATTGTTGTAGGTGTGAGGACCAATTGTAAATCACTTTTTTGAGCATCATTGGAACTTGGAATGGACATTAAGCACATGATTGTAATTCAAGGATTACCTGTACAGGGCACAATTAGAAACTGCTTTAGAGTGAAGTTGCTAACAGTGGGTGACATAACAAAATTCAAGCCTTGTTTGTGGGTTTGTTGGCCATCCTTTTTGGCAGAGTTGTGTATCCTACTTAGTTGTTCTGCTTCCCCTAAATTAGCCTGCTGCTCTTGGATGTGATAGAATATGCTCCCCTAATACCAATTTTACCTACAAGTAAAATTCTACCTGCTATCTAGTTGACTCCTAATGGAAGGAGAGTTCATCTCATACTATGCTTATGGCACAAAACTATCTGAAATTAGCTTTACAAAACCCAGAAATATTGCCTTTCTTCCCTTTTACCTTACACACAAGGACTATTATACAATATAATGTTAACTGAATGAGTATGTGTATTGAATTGGTTTAAAGGAGCCTAGACACGGCGCCTAGACACTCCCATATAACACCAATCCTGCGCGGGCTGCACTGGCTTCCTGTGGTCTTTTGGGTGCGCTTCAAGGTTCTAACGACCATCTTTAAAGCGCTCCATGGTTCGGGGCCTAGTTATATGCGAGACCGCCTCCTGCCCCATACATCCCTCAGACTGATACGCTCCCACAGAGAGGGCCTTCTCAGGGTGCCGTCGGCCGGACAATGCCGACTGGCGACACCCAGGGGGAGAGCCTTCTCTGTGGCGGGACCAGCCCTTTGGAACGACTTGCCCCCTGAACTCCGTACCATCTCTGACCTCCGCCTCTTCCGCAAGTGTCTGGAGACACACCTATTCCAACTAGCCGGCCTAGCGTAGCCTCTAATACTGACTCGTAGATAGTTTTAAAATGGGAAGTTTAATTCGGTTTTAGCACAGATTTTTAGTTGAATAAGTTTTTTTTAAAAAAAGTTTTATATGTTTGTATGTTTTTAATGTTCCTGTGCGCCGCCCTGGGTCCATTTGGAGAAGGGCGGGGTATAAATTCAATAAATAAATAAATAAATAAATTTTTTTTGTGGGTCAATTATTTAAAGGCGATTAGTGTGATTAATAAGATTCCTGGACTTGCTACAGTGTTCTTAAAATGTATATCTGAAATATTTTCAAAAAAGTAATTAAATTCTGCAGTGTTAAAGCCCACCTATCTCTTCTTGCCTTCAATAGTGAAACATTGGTTACAAGAAGAGGTTCACTAAAAGACTAATTTCTTGCTTTTCAAAGTGCCTACATTAGCTGATTGGCTGGAGGATAACATCCCCTTAGAAATAAGATAACCACAGAAGCTTATTGATGAAATCAGTTTTTGATTAAATCAAAAGTACTTACGCTTTTTTAATATCATCTAAGGAAGCAGTCTTGGGAAGGCCCAGGGCTTCATAGTACTCCACCATGTTGAAGAGATGTTTTCTGCAGAACCGGTGAGGATGTAAACACAGTCAAACAGATATGTATTAGAAGTCTCTAGGTATTCAACCAAAATCTTTGAGTTTTCAACTGAAGTTACAGGTGGTCATGGCCATTCAACAGGTTGGGCAGGCTCATAGGGAGACGCAAATGGTGGGATAGTTGATCCTACAACACAGAGAAGAAAATGTCATGCGACTCAAATACATATTAGCTTCTCCAAAGACATGGGGGGAGGGGAATGAACCTACATGTCCCCTCTTAATGTTAGTATTTTTATTATCAGATAGAAAGACAGAAGGTCTACAGAGAGAGCAAAGGTAATTACAAAACTGCTGATACCACACCTTTCCCAGAGCTAATCTCTTAGATACTAAGGCAGAGGTCTCATTCTCGCGGCCCGTGGGCCAATTGCAGCCCCCAGGATGGTATCTTATGGCCCCCACCGTGATATGAAAGTATAATATTAGTGCAGCCCCCAGGGGGAGTGGACCTCTGTGGAATTCCTTATGCGGCCCAGCCTCACCCAGACTCTGCCTCCAGCGGCCCCCAGGTAAATTGAGTTTGAGACCTCTGTACTAAGGGAAGACTGAGGAAAGAAATTAAGATACATTTGAAGAAAACAAAGGTTCCCATCCACATGTAGGGAGGTGTTTCCACTTTTGGCATGAACTGGATGGCATGCCATTTCACTCTCCACCCTTTCTGTGAGTCTTTGTTAGGACATTAAACATTTAAAAAAAAAAAAACCCATTAACATTTAACAGCCTTCATTTTCTTGTACCTATCAGCAGTTCAGTTCTATTATGATTTGGTCCTTCTGCCCATTTTGAAGCTATTAATTTCAGGTAAGAACAGTGCCTAATTGAATTTGCTGTTTCAGATTTTCATGTTTTTGTGTGGCTGAGAAAAAGGGGATAATTAACAGTTGGACAAAGCATATTGGATTTTCGTTGGTTAATCTCCAGTCACACCGGAGCTGAGTCCGCACAACATATTTAAACTTGGCTTCTAAATTGATTTCCCTGGAGTCACACAATACAATGTATCACGTGATTTGAATATATAATCTAAGCCGCAATAAACCAAACCAAAGATAAGCTTTATCATGCTAGCAACACCTCTCCAAGAAAAGGAGAATTTGGATTATCGGTTTCTTTTTCAAATCTGTGGTACTAATATTTATTTATTTATTTATTTCATTTAACAATATATATTGTAAAAGTACCTAGTTCTACTTAATACAGTGTTCTACAAAGTCGTCTAGAAAGAACTGTCAGTCTGGATCTCAATTACAGGGGGCACTTTTCCACTAGTCTCTATAAGGAAGAGGATTGAACACAAGTGAATCTCACAAGTGAAATTTCTCACAATTACTTTCACTTTGAGAAAAGTAAAAATCCACACAGCTGAGTACATGTAAAATTCTCTATACAGGCCTGCCACTGGGTCGCCTTTTTCTCTTATGGACTAGTTTCGCATTTGCTGTCTACCTATCAAAACCCAAAGCAGTTGGGTACCTTATTGTAGAGGAAAAAACTGTCCTGGCTGCATGTTGGGCCCAGTTCTGAGATCTTGCAGGTGTCAGCTCACACCTGCACACAGACACAGTTGCTGACTGATCAGAAGGTAAAGGGAAAGGAACTCAGCAATAGCCAATCACTCAATTCCTTTTCTTTTGCAAAACAGCAGTAGCAACAAGAACCAATGGGAAGTTTGACCTGATTATGATGTCACCTCTTTGTATTTTTCATATAGGGCATTATAAACTAACCATAGATTTCAAGGCAGGGGAAAGTGAGAAGAAAATGTATTAAGGCCCATATTGCTGCTGTTTCATTCAACTTTAATTTAATTACAAGAGTTATGTCTCACTGAACTCAGTAGGACTTCCTCTAGTTCTGGAGAAATCTAATTATCTCGGCCTACTTCACACTGACTTCAGACTGAGCTGTAAGGTGGACTCTGCCTTTTTAAACCTGATGGATTATCTTTGCTTGGAGAACAACATAGGGAGCATGACTTAGTTTTTGTTTTCTTTGTTAGAAATTTAATAGGCTGTCCAACTGTACAATGACTCCAACTGACACACAGCAAAAACAATCATAAAAGATAAATAAAAACTCCAAATCGTGGAGAAAAAACAACCATGAAAAGAAACTATCACATAGAGTATTAACTAACCCATTTTAACCCACAATCTGGGAAAAGAGCCAGGTTTTCAAAGCTCTTTTCGACATAGCCAAATTTATTTAGAGGGCGTGTGGAATGAAGTTCCAGAGGGCATTTTTCAACAAAATGTTGCAGTAGTTGATCACAGCCCCCTAGGTAGGGGCTCTTGATGTTGGTTCTTCCCTAGAGAGAATTGACTAATTGAAACAGAGCTACGGGATAGCAATATCCCACAGGTGTCAAACTCATGTCGTCATGTTGCTGTCACGTGATGTATTGTGGCATTTTCCCCTCCGCAGAGCGGGAGTGGGTGTGGCCTACACATGATGCATCCAATCCACAGGCCACCAGTTTGACACCCATTGAATATCCCAATGCTAGGAAGAGGAAAAGTACTGCTGTTTTACCTTTTTTTTATCACCACATTTGCTTATTTCAGTTAGCTTGGCAGCCTAACCCAACCATGAGGGCTCAGTCTGAAGTAGCATTTGCCTCGTGGCCTCCCTAAAATTTATTCCCATGAACAAAAGAGGAAGTCTGCTAATAGAAGAGCCATCCATCTGCACTATAATGAAGTGAATGCCCGTGTGTTCTACTTTTTAAATAATGTTCTTACATTTATCAAAGTATAAATACAAAGGAAAATGAAAATAGTGGGGACATGAAAGGGGGAAATAGATAAGTGCAGACTAAAAGGGGGAAAGGAAAGGAAAACATTGACTTCTGACTCTTTTTAGTGCAATAGAGCAGAATAACATCAATCTCAGTTTTTAAATTTTACATTATTAATATGTGCTGTTTTATCTAATTTTATCTAATCAGCAAAATCCCAATTCAAAGTTTTATTTTTTTCCCATCTCAAGCACAAAATCCAGAAGCAGTTTCTTATAAGAAATTTTGTATAAGAGATTCAATTTCTTATAAGAAATCTTATGTTCTATTTTTCAGAGGGAAAATTAGTGCCTTCTTAAAAGGGTTGTATGTTTAGTAACATTTTATTTTTATTTTTTTCTAAAAGCAATAAACTCCTATTTGTATAAATAGAAGATAAATGAAAACCTTGGGAACTATCCCATATTGAAACCTGGAGTCTCCTGGACAAATTATTTAGGCCTTCCCACTTCATTTAAAATAAATGTTTGTTAAAATAAGTCTCTTATTTAAATTTGCATTGAATTTAGTCTCTTTAACTCTTGGTTCCATCAGCCATTAAGTGCTACAGTTCCATGCACAATAAAATGAACAAAATATTCTGTATATTAAGAGGAAAATCATTGAGTGGGTAGGTGAGAAAGTTATGAGAAAGAGTGTTAGAAACAAAAACCAAAAAACCCACTACTCTAATATTATGTAGATAATATAAAGATATGAAAATGATAGCATTAAAAATCAGGGATTTTGAAGAGCTGTGGCGGCGCAGTGGTTAAAATGCAGTATTGCAGGCTAATTCTGCTGACTACCGATTGCCAGCAGTTTGGCAGTTCGAATCTCACTTGTTCAAGTTTGATTCAGCCTTGCATTCTTCCGAGGTCGGTAAAATAAGAACCCAGGTTGTTGGATGCAATCCCTGTAAAGTGATATATAAGTCTAAGTGCTATTGCTATTTCAATAAACTAGTGAAGCATTTGTTTACAGTGAAATTTTTATGACGGGAGGAATTGCCGTCAGCTGATATCTTCTAGAGGTAAGTTACATGGATGTTCTTGATCTTTGATTTAAATGTGGAAAAGTATTGACACATGTCCCCTCTTCTGTCAAATGACTATTTAATATTTAATAAATAATTCAATAAATAATATTTAATAATGCATCCTTTCCCCTCTAATCTGCATCTAGCCCTAGGCAGACAACCAGTTATGGCTCAGAAAATAACAGATTGAAAATACAATTCAGACAAACCTATCCAAACACACTCTCCTACTATCCATCTCAGTGGTCTTTTATGACGATAATAAAGCCAGATCACTGTCCTTAAAACTTGATTTAAAAAAGATGTTTTATGTGGCTCCTAAGTGCAAATTCAGAAAATTACAGCATCTTATGCAATTCCTGAAAAGAAAGAAGATCTCCTATCAATATGCTGGTGCCAAGGAAGAACAGAACTTGCAAACTGCATTTCTTTGAAACTGAATCCTGAGTATTTTGACTTTCATATAAAAAAAATAATTTGGTAACATTAAGTAGTCTTATGTCCCCTTAATCTTGGTGAGAGAGTTAAGATGTTTTTGATTTTCTCCAATTAAGTCGTGTGGGATTTTAAAAATTGCTACGTTATGGAAACTCACTTACCTTGAAGTAAATTCTTTTGAATTTAGTGGATTTTTTCCTGTTGCGTAAACATGCCTGCGCTCAAGCTACACAACACTTAACTTCGGATCACAGTTCAACTCGTAACCCTTGTGGTTCCCCGCAAAAGTCTTTGTTGCTCTCATTACTGCTTTTTACCCCAATCTCAAAAGGCAGATTACCAATGGATGTCAGGGGTTATCATTCTACTGTAATAATCTTTACAACTCAGGATTCTAGAAACCCTGGTCCAAATATAGATGGAGAAATGCTTGCTCATATTACCAATAATGTCTTATGATCCTCTGCTTCAATAACAATTTCTGAACTAAGTAGTCTTCAAACAGAAATGGCCCACAAGATAGACAGACACGCAAGCGCACGCACACACACACATACACACACTGCCCATGTGTTCCGTTTGGAAATGCTCCTCAAACAACATCTGCTCACAGAATCTGAAATACAATATTGACTACTAATACAGATACATACAGGTATAAGATCATGCAACTTTTTTTTACTACTCTAATTAACTTGGTCAAAACTTCCTGGGTTGCCGGCTTATAGTATTTCTATGAGCCTAGTAGTCCTTCATGAAATTACAGTAAATGCGGACTGGAAGGAAGACTTCTACTTCCACCCTTTATTAAGCATCAATCCAGATCTCCAAGGTTTATAACAGACTCCTGAGTTTAGGTGTTATAGGTAGAGCTGGAATGGGGAGCCAAGGGAGAGAAGTTGCCCCTGCCTGGAAACCTATTTACAGAGCCTGGGAACCTGTTTGAAATATCTGGAAGACGAGGTGTCATTCCCACTCGTGTACAATAGCCTCTTCTTGAGAGAAGTGGTGGGATTCCTTGGCCCATGCCTGGGCTCCTCTGCCTCCTGGGCTTGCTGAGATTGTCTAAAAGCAGGTTGTTCCCACGCAGAAGACAACTTCCACTACCACGCAATGGCCTCATCCCCCTCTGGGGTGCGCTGTTTATGCTTGGAAGTTGGCTGGCCCATTTGGCTCCTTCTGGTGATTGATCTTTTGGAAGATGGTTCCCTCTACCTAAGAGCTTCCTTGTTCCATCCAAAAATTTCCTCACACCACTGAGGATGCCATCTGTATTATCTGATGATAGTTTGTTTATTCCATTTGGTGGCTGGGTCTGTGGGTTGTTGCCTTGCTCATCAGGAGACATGGGAGAATTTGGAGGAGTGCCTCTACTTGAGTTGGGTGCTCCTTCACTGTGCTTACTTTCAACTACTGGGCAAGGCCCATCCGATAATCCCTTCAGTGTTTGGGGAATATCGTTACTTCTAAAAGAAGGGTCTGGTTTGCCTTCTAAACCAGTGTTCCCTAGAGGGGATGTGCAATTCTTCTGCAGTTTGTTCCAATTAGCGGGGATCTCATATTCAGGAGTTGAAGCATCTTTGGTCTCTGACTCATTCTGCTGTGTGGGCCAGTCATATGTAGGAGAACAATCACATTCATAGGGTGACTCATATTCTGGGGAGGTTTTGTCCTCATCTTGCGTTTCATATATTGGCGAAGCCTCATATCCATAGTGCCATTCATAGGGAGAATGGCCATCGTAGCTATATCGAGACTTGTGCCCCAAGGAAGTTTCATATATATATTGTGACTCAGGTGGAGGAGAGAATTCATATTCATATTGTGAGTCATCGCCGGGGGACCATCTGTAGCCATATTGTGGATCATACAGTTCATAAGCTTTCGTGGGCTCATATATAGGAGAGGCAATATATGTATAACCTGACCCGTATTTCTTTACATAGTACTGGGGAGATGTACTTGTAGAAGTCATGCCATAAACAGTCGAGGGACTAGAGCCATACTGAGAGTCATATAGAGAAGAGGAAGGATATTCATAAGGCCCCTCCTCCTGCTCCTCCTCCTGCTCCTCCTCCTTCCCAGCTTCGTATCCCCTGCAGGGGCTGTTCCATCTATCGTAGGACTCATATTCATCCAGGGACTCATCTTCTTCATCAGCAGACTCAGACTTATCTTCCGAACAACATCCACAATCCTCCTTGCATTCTGGTATAGACTCAGGCTCTGCCTGTATTCCTTTGTCCACTGCTTTTATTTTGTTGCTTTCTTCCTCCTCTGCAACCATAGAAACACAAGTCATTGGGTTAAAACAAAACAAAACAGAAAGCAGCTAATTTATGCACTTCTAATGGTCTCACCGATAGAAAGAGGTGGGGAACAAATTTTTCTCTTTTGTGTAAATCAGAGGTTCTGAATCCCTGGTCTGGGGACCAGCACCGGTCCATGGTCTGTTGGGAACTGGGCTTGCAAAGTGGTTGGTAGCCACAAAATGCTTCATTTGGGCATGTGTGGAATCTAGGTTGTGCATGTGAAACCATCCCCAATACCACCATTGCTGCCAATTTGTGGAGCCAGAAAGATTGGGCACCACTGCTGTAAATCCATTAACTTCCCTTCCATGATGGAAGAAAAGCATGCATCACCCATTCCTTCCTTTAGCAACAAGTTTTATTCTTGGGGATCAGTTGTTTAATATTTGGCAGATTCAAAGAACAGCATTTCTACTTCTCGTGAGAGAGATTCCTCTTATCATAAAAGTTTTGTGAAGTCTACGCCGGGCATGTCCAAACCATGGGTTTCAGGCTGCATGCAGCCCTGGAACACTATTATGTGGTTTTTAGGGAGATTTATATACATTTACTGTATTATATATATATTTATATGTGGCCCAAGACAATTCTTCTTCACTCAATGTGGCCCAAGCAAGCCAAAAGGTGGATCACCCATGGTCTATACCAGCGATGGCCTAAAGCACACACGCTCGCGCTATTGTGCACACTCGTGTGCCCACCCCCATAATTTAATGCCTCCCATGCCGTGCCCCCTGAGAATACATGTGTGACACCCCCTGCTATCCAGCACATGTACACAGGGCTTTTTTGGAGCCTGGGGAGGGCAAAAATGGCCTCTCCCAGAGGCCGTTTCTGACTTCCGGTGGGCCTGGTAGATCCATTTTCGCCCTCCCAAGGCTGCAGAGGCTTTCTAGGAGCCTGGGGAGGGGGGGGAAAGGCCAAACACACAAACTGGAAGTTCAGGAATGGACTTCCAGGTTGCCCGTTGGACCATTTTTCTCCCTCTGGAGGTTTCAGGAGGGCAAAAAATGGCTGAAAATCAAGGCCAAAAATCAGCTGGCCAGCACGCTCATGTGTGTTGGAGCTGACAGGGCAATGCCTCGCGTGCCCTTAGAAATGGCTTTGCGTGCCACCTGTGGCACCCGTGCCATAGGTTCGCCATCATGGGTCTATACAGTGAACCAAGAACATATCCGGTTAAAAGTAATTACGTAGAGACATATTTACACAGTTTGCCTCTGATAGTAAACTGGCTTTCTTTCCCAGAACAGAGAAGAACCTTCCCATGTGGTGATTGGGGGACTGGAAGAGTTTGTCTTTTTTTCTACTTTCTTTCATGACTCCAGCAAACAAATATGTTGAATCTGTCAGCTCAACAATGTGTTTTCAGGGTTCATTGCAGCCCTGATTTTTGCAACTGAATCTGCAAATGAGTGAATACACTGGTAAGGTCTTGTGCTAGGACTAAAGAGGCCCAGGTTCCCATCTCAGCCACATAGGTTTCTGTGACACTTGGGGACAGTGGTTAATATCATGGATTGACACTAAAGAGACTGAGATTCTAATTTACCCTCAGCCACAGAAGCTCATTGGATGATGTGGGCTAGTCTCATTATTTCAACATAGGATAATGGGGGAGGGGAGGGGAGAAGAGGAATGGGTCCTTCTACTTATACCAAATTTTAAAAACTGCTTCATTTGAGAAGTACATTTCCAAGAGTAATTTGAAAAGCTGTCCATTTAATTAATTTAATTTAATTTATTTAGATTTATAGAACCGCCTTTCTCCATTGAAATGGACCCAGGGCGGTGCACAGGAAATTAAAATCAATAAATAATAAATACAAAAAAGTTAAGAATAAATTAAACTAAAAACCTGTGCTAAAAATCCCAATTAAAATTCTAAAATACATTTACTCATTGGCTAAGCTAGACCGGCTTGATGGAACAGATAAGTCTTAAGTGAGTGGCGAAAGAGGGGAAGGTCTGAGATGGTCCGAAGTTCGGGGGGTAGGTCGTTCCAGAGGGATGGCCCAGCCACTGAGAAGGCCCTCCCCCTGGGCACCGCTAGCCGGCATTGGCCAGCGGATGGTATCCTGAGGAGGCCCTCCCCTTGGGAGCGGATCAGACGGAGGGAGGTATGCGGCAGGAGACGGTCCCGCAAATAATTATATACCATAGCTATCTCCTTACAACTTACATATTCTCCTAATTACATTTCTTAATGCAATATGAAATATGAAATGAAATATGAATATGAAAGGGTAAGAAACAATAAGAGACTCAAAAGGATGCAGATTATCTGACTCTTGGCATGTCAAGACCTGTAGCAGATGGCACGACCATTTTGGTCCTCTTAAATCTTTCAGCAGCTTTTTTTTTTTTTTATATTGAAAAAGTTTTATTGGTTTTACATTTTTTCTATAGGGTAGGGTAAGGGATACAAAGAAATTTTGAGAGCATTCACGTCAGAGTCGTCGGCCCTTCCGAGACCTCAAAATACACAATAGAAAAATAACAAAAAAAAAGCATTTTTCATAACACTACAAGGTAAAAGCAAGTACATATACCTAAATTCTCAGTTCCATGCTGTCAGACATTTACAAAAAATCCAGAAAATATTAAGCAAAATTGTTCAGAAAAATCAAGGCAAAGTTATTTTTTCGATCTAAGTCTCTTGGCTATTGTATCTTCTTTTTCTCCCCCCTGGCCCCCAGCGGGCGGGGCCGTGGCCCCCTCCGTCCCCCCTGGATCTTCCCCCAGGGCAGAGGAATGTTTTTTAAGAAAGGCTTCCGCCTCAGCAACTGTTTTAATCCTCACTCTTCCTCCTTCCCAGAACACCAGCATCCCTTCGGGTGTCACCCACTTGAACCAAATCCCATGATCAAATAAAATTTTAGACAAGAAGGAAAATTTCCTCCTTGCTTCTCGAATCTTTCTAGGAATCTGCTTCAAGATAGTGACCGTTTTTTGTTGGTAGATTAAAGGGTTCCCTCTCTGCGCCTTCAAGATTTCCTCTCTGGTTGACCTTCTAACAAATTTCACATGTATCTCTCTAGGCACTTCATTTATCCTGGCATATGCTGAGTTAATTCTATAGGCTAGGTCAATGTCCCCCCTGATCTCATCTTTAGGTTTTTGTAAATAGTCTGCTAAAATTGTGCTCATAAGATCAGGGAGGCATTCACCAGGTTGCTCAAAAACATTCTGAAATCTCAAAAAATATGTCATTCTTTCCATATCAATCCTAGACACATGCCCACTTGTTTCCTCAACCTCTTTAGTAACATTTTAAATCTCTCCCTTAACCCCCACCAGCCCCCCTTCCAATTCTTCAGTCTTCTGTGTGATTTCCAGCATTTGCTTCCGTGTGTCCAATAGCTCCTTCTTGAAAATGATGTTTTCTGCCCTCTGGGCCTGAATTTCTTGAACCAAAGTTTGCCATCCGTTGTTCTAAACTTGTCAGTGCTGTTTCTTGAGCCATCTTAGCTGTTAGAGTCAGTGCCACCAAAATGGCGTTTTCAGGGTGGGGCTGGTGAGACTAACCGGGAGCCAAAAGTTCAGATCAAGGTTGAAACGTTGTAAAATTCAGGAACCAAGAGAGAGACAATTTTCCAACTCAATAGTTATAATAGCGAAGGTAATCCAGAAAGGAACCACAAATCCAACAAAAAAAAAAATCTTCATTAATATCCAGAGAGAGTCCCAATTGTAAAGAGACGCTGGGAATTTTCCATAGTTAAAATAGTCAGGCAGGGACAAAGAAAAGCCACTTTCCACCGCCCATCTCAGAGCCCAGAGGAGAGAGTAGAAAAACCAGCCAGACCTAGACACAATGTTGCAAGTAGCCGCATACCACTTTCCCTTGTTAGAGACAGTCCGGATTTAAGATTTCCGCTTTCTCTTCCAGAGAAGCCATTTTAAAGTGCCGCTTAAGTCCGAGGGGGGTTTTTTGGAAACAAACACCCCCCTCCCAGTCCGTTCAGCCCGGCTGGCAGCAAGGAAACTTTCAGCAGCTTTTGATACTGTCAACCACAATATCCTTCTGGCCTGCCTGCATGGATTGGAAAGTGGAAGCCAGTTGTTACGGTGGTCTCGCTTCCACTTGAAAGTCCAGAGGGTGGTGGGAGCAGGGAGAGAGGTTGGAATGAGTGCTTCAAGATTCGGTCTTTTTCCCTGTCCTGCTGAATGCAGACACAAAATTGCTGGGAGAGTTTAGAATGAAGTGACATTAATATGGGATGATATATCTCTGCCCTGGATCCTCTGTGAAATGTGGTGGAAAACTGAGTATCCGGAAGCTGTAAGAATACGGAATCAGGCTCAATCCAAGCAAGACACATGGTGGTGGGTTCAGAAGCAGACTCACTCCATGACTGTACCATCGGTAGCTCTTGATGTGATTGTGCTTCTCCAAAGAGCAATTTGGGAGTGCTCTTGGACTCACAACTCCTGCAAAAAGAGCAGGCCAGGACCTAGGTTTTTTGCACAGTTGTGGTTATTGTGCCAGCTGCATTCTTAACTGGATAGACTTAAAGCAGTTTATTTATTTATTTTATTTTAGGAAATTTATATTGCTGCCTATTCACACATGGCAACTCAAGGCAGCTTACAGGAATATAAAAACCTCATATATAACACAATAGAACTAATAAAAGAGAATAATCACATAATCTATATAAATAAAAATGTAACTATGAGTTTGTTCAAAACTGGTAATCTCCGAAAGTACCGCACCGATCGCTTCCAAATTTTCACACAATGTTCCTTTCAAATACGGCACCAATGATATATATAGATTGGGTAGATGTCACACCTGTGCCAGGTACACGCAACGGAAGTATAAAAAATGTAGGTAGATGAAAACAGAGAGAGCAGTGAGCCACAGGATGACATAACACAAAATGTCATAATACCTATTGTATTTCAATACAGTAGGTAGGTAGGCAGCTATAGGGATAGAGAGGGAGGGAGAAATGTGGTAGGTAGGTAGGTAGGTAGGTAGGTAGGTGGATAGGTAGGTAGGTAGGTAGAGAGAAAGAGAGGGACAAATACACTAGGTAGGTAGGCAGGTAGGTAAAGGGATATAGAGAGAGAGGGAGAAATACAGTAGGTAGGTAGGCAAGTAGTAGGTAAAGGGATATATAGAGAGAGGGAGAAATACGGTAGGTAGGTAGGTAGGTAGGTAGGTAGGTAGGTAGGTAGAGAGAGAGAGGGAGAAATACACTAGGTAGGTAGGCAGGTAGGTAAAGGGATAGAGAGAGGGAGAAATACAATAGGTAGGTAGGCAGGTAGGTAAAGGGATAGAGAGAGAGAGGGAGAAATACAGTAGGTAGATAGATAGGTAGGTAGGTAGGTACTGTAGGTAGGTAGGTAGAGAGAGGGAGAAATACACTAGGTAGGTAGGCAGGTAGGTAAAGGGATAGAGAGAGAGAGGGAGAAATAGAGTAGGTTGATAGGTAGGTAGGTAGGTAGGTAGGTAGGTAGAGGGATAGAGAGGGAGAGGGAGAAATACAGTAGGTAGGTAGGTAGGTAAGTAGAGGGATAGAGAGAAAGAGAGAGACATACAGTAGGTAGGTAGGCAGGTAGGTAGGTAGAGGGATAGAGAGAAGGGGGGAAACTCCACCCTCGGGTTGTCCCTCCTGACTGGGCCACAGCAACGCATGGCCGGGAGCGGCTAGTAAATTAATAAAATATAATAACCCCCACATCACATGAGCCATTTAATGGGCTCCATCCCACGTTGTGTTCCACAGGTCCTCTGGCAATTGCTCATCGTCTCTCAATTACTATAATTTGATCTACATGAGATTGCAAGAGTTCAGTGGCATGTGTACATATTGGTCATTGGTCGTTCTGCCGTGTTTTACCTCTGCTTCACAAGCTACACTAGGTTTCTGAATGCAATTTAAGGTGATGATTTGTATTTGGCTAGGCTAGAGCCTGGGTATCCACCTTTCACTAATAGTTTCTGCCTGTCTTACTAGCTGATCATAAGCACAATCACAGTTTCATTTAGTGACTCCTTTGCTTAGCAACCAAGTAGTCAGTCTCAACTGTGGTCACTAAATAAGGATGACCTGTACTTGCTCAAGGAGGAAGTCACAAGCCATTAATGAGCAAAGTTTGCCTTCCAGCTCAAAAATGTTCCCTCTTCATAGCTTTGCTTTCCCCATGAAGAACTTTTTGACATGTGACTCAGTTACTACAAAAAACCAGCCTACAGTGACTCTCAATTTAAAATACAGAATAAACACAATTCCTTCTGAAGTTTTCTTTAGATATCTTATTTGATGCCAAAAAGGGGGTGCATATATTTTCTATTAATTCATGTAAATTATCTTTTGACTGTTTTAACAATTGACTTTTCAGTGGCAAAAGAGAAACTAATTTTAACTCCTTCAGGGAATGCTTATGGAATATCTAATCCACCTGTATTGACTACAGAAACAAGATTTGATGTATATAGAGTATAAAAGTACAGGTAGTTGTCAACTTATGACCACAATTGAGGCCCACATTTCTTTTATTTTTAAATATATTTTTATTGTTTTTACATTTAAAATAGGGCAGCACAGCAAAGCCGTTATGACCATACAATCACATCATATACAGATAATCTTGTCCATTAGCTACTAGCCTGCTTAATACCACTATCTATCCTTCTATCCAATCACATTATTTACAATTTGTTCCAGCCTTGTCACCTTGTCTTATGCCAATAATGAAATCTATTCCAAACTTCATAATATTCTGATTCCCCTTTATTTTTTAATTCGAGGCTATCTGCTTCCGCACAGGCCACAATTTTCCTAATTATGTCTAACTCTGATGAGACCCACATTTCTGTTGCTTAGCAATACAGTTGTTAGGTAAGTTTTGCCCCATTTTATGACCTTTCTTGCCCACAGCTGTTAAATGAATCACAGCAGTTTTTAAAGTTAGTAACACAGCTATCAAGTGAATCTGGCCTTCCCATTGACTTTGCTGGTCAGAAAGTCACAAAAGGTGTATTACGTGACCCCAGGACACTATAACCGTCATAAACATGAGTCAGTTGCCAAGCATCTTAATTTTGATCATACGACCTGGGGGATGCCTCAACAGTCATAAGTGTGAAAAACAGTAATAATGTCACTTTTTTCAGCCATTGTAATTTTCAACTGTTTGTAAGTCAAGAACTGCCTGTACAATCAGTGTCTGAGAAGTTGCAAGGGCTCAACTCTCATATTTTTTTCATATTTCCTCTGCAACTTCCAATAAAATTGTGTATATATTTCTCTTCCCAGACACCCCCCCCCCCCAATATCATAACTCCTTACCAGGAACTTCGACAGATTTTAGTTCTCTCTCCTCTTTTCCTTCTACTGGTTCAGAATCTTTCTCGGGGGACCTGGAAAATCAACAGTTGTATTAGTCAACAGATGACAAGCAAATATGATTTATTTATTTGTTTATTAAACTTATATGCTACCTAGCTCACTACCGAGATGCGTCATTTGATGGAAATTCTTTTCTTATTTCCTGTAGGTAAGAAAGAATTTGAAACAAAGAGCATAAAGCTAAATAAGATTTTGATCAATAAAAGTTCTTATCCAGATAAAAAGTCCAGGTAAATTCAGAATATTGATTTTTATTACTATCAGATTTTGGAACTAACAATAAAAAATAAACAGTTTCTCATGGAAAACAGATGTTATCCTAGCTGCCACAAGTTCCAACAAATGTGATTATTTTAGAAACTGGACACTAGAGGGAACTAAAGATTGCAAGCAGAGAGGGGAAATGTACAAGCCTGTTTTTGATGTTGATTAATGTTGAGGCCAACAAAATGACACAAAATCTTATAACATCAAAATATTAAAGGAGATCTTTGAAGAATGGACCCAGAAATTAGTAATTACAATATCAATACTATTAGTAATGATGTCTACCTTTATGGATAGACTATGTCTAAAATATGTTAATGAAGACATGATAGACATGAAACAAATTTTATCTGAAAAGAAAGAATCAATAGTAGAACATCAAATGACAGGCAGATAATCCAACGATTTGGAAAAGTTGCTTTGTTGGATACACACAAAAAACTGGCTGAAGTTTTAAAAATTAAAAGGGAAATGCAAATGATTAACAAAATGACCTGGAATATATTTTCTTATTGGATGTACAAAAGACACTTATTAAAAGCTTGACGAACTCTGTATGATTGTATAAAGAAGAGAATTCACTATTTGATTCAATTAAAGATTAAGACTGTTAGGAGTAAAAGAAAGAAATATAAAGTGATTTATTTGATCAAAGTTAAAATAAGACTTTTCTGGCAACTTTATGGCCTTTTTGCTGACACCAAAATTGAAATTTAATGTTTTGTGGATTTGCGTATAGATAAAAAATAGGATATGGGGTGAAGATATATCTGTTTAACCCAGTGGTGGGTTCCTAACTGGTTTACTACCGGTCCGCTGAGACAAAGTATTTTGCACATGCACAAAACTTTTAAGATTTAAAAAAAAAGGATGCTGACAAAAGACAGGGTAATCTCACAGATGACACAAGCAGAAGTCTTATTTACAAAATATCAGAGATACAGTTTCTGACAGATAATCCAAGAGAAAATGTCTATTGCATCGCAAAGAGTTGGAAATGACTGGACAACTAGACAACCAGGGCCCACTGTAACAGCATTGCCAAAAAAGGCATTAAGAGTTGTTAACTTAATTTTGTGAAGCTTCTTCTCCGGCAACATTGTACTGCTAACTAGGGCATACAAAACCTTTGCCAGACCAATTCTCAAATACAACTCATCTGCCTGGAATCCACACTGTATATCGGACATTAATATGACCGAGTGGGTCCAGAGGTATTTCACGAGAAGAGCACTCCTCTGCTCACAATAGAATCCCTTATGCCAACAGACTCGAAATGTTGGGCCTGGACAACATGGAACTGAACCGCCTGTGGTTGGACCTAAGAATAGCACACAAAATTGTCTGCTACAATGTCCTACCTGTCAACGACTACTTGAGCCTCAGCCACAATAATACACTGGCAAACAATCGATACAAACTCACAGTAAACTGCTCCAAACTCGATTGCAGAAAATGCAATTTCAGTAGCAGAGTGGTCAACGCCTGGAATGCTCTACCTGACTCCATTGCTACATCCTCAAACCTTCACAGCTTCAACCTCAAACTGTCTACAGTGGACCTCACCCCATTCCTAAGAGGTCAGTAAAGGGGGCGTGCATAAGCACACCAGCGTGCCTACTATCCCTGTCCTATTGTCCCCATTTATTTGTACTCATTTCCTTTGTTCATGTCCATGTTCATACTTATACCTGCTAGTTTGTGCATGTTTGACAAACTAATAAATAAATAAAAGAAATAAGTAGAACCGTGGACTTCAGTTTTGTGCTGAATGTTAGGAAGAGGTTTTGTTTGGCTTTTTAAGCAGTTCACCATTAGTAGAGTAATGCAGAAATAACTTGTCTTTTGCACATGAGCCTACTGTGTAGTACTTCCAATCATGGCTTAATTTGGAAGTTCACTTGGGACATTGGAGTCCTGTCCAATGTTCATCTTTCTTAGGATGATATTTGTTTGACTTATTAAGACAGTCTCTCTTTACCACCCCATTACCTCCCAGTACAAGGCATCACAGCTGTCACAGCACGTGCACTGCGGTTTTCTGCTGCTGAGATAAATTTCCTACCTTTTCCTGGTGAGGATGTTTTTAAAACTGAAGACCTTTGGATCAAGAGTGAAGAAACATAAAGATCTTTTGGGGCCAAACGTTATTGAAACACCTGCAAAGGAAGATGACAAACGAATTGCTGGGAATGTAAACAGTAAGTAACACTGCTTCAAAAAGAATATTTCTCTACTTAACATTTCTTGCAGCATCATTTCATTCAGTCCTTCTTGAGGCATAAGGACTGCCCTTACGACTCTTATCAGCACAAGAAGACATGGGGTTCTAGAACAGGGGTCTCGAACAATCGTATCAGGACAGGTTCATTAGTCCCAAGGCCAGAACACATCACATGCATTGGTAAAAAAAAATCTGTAGTGAGTAAAAACTGAGGAAAATAAAAAATATTATATTTGTTTATATATCAAATTTAGAGACCACCCATCTCTCTCATAGAATGACTCTGGGTAATGTGCAATAAAAACATTAAAACCATATAAATATTATATTCTACCTGTTTCCCCAAAAATAAGACCTCCCCGGATAATAAACCCAATTAGGGTTTTGAGCACATGCGCTAAAATAAGCCCTCCCCGAAAGCAGCAGCCATGAGGTGACCATGCTCGCCACCTCCGGTACCTCAAAAATAGTAAGACCTCCCCGAAAATAAGGCCAAGTTAAAGAAAATAAGACCCTGTCTTATTTTTGGGGAAACACAGTAGTAAGAGTCAGTTAAGATTTATAATGATTAGTCAGTCATTATAACTAAAAGTATTAATTTAAAACTAAAATAAAACCCTCCCTGTGAATCAGAGAAATTTTACTTTATCAACTTAGCAATTTTCATTCATGAAAACACTATTGCTTTTTATTTTACTGCTGGGTTGATATGTAATCTTCTTTTCAAACTTTTATCTAAGATTTAAATCATCTAGGAAACCTCGACACCCCCCCCAAGCTACCCAAATCCTGCTGTTCTTTTTTCCCCCCTCTCATTTTCTTGAGTAAAGACACAATTATATTCTTGTTTGGTCTTCCTTTTCTCTCTCCTTCACTGGTCAAGCCCATCCTTCTGCTCCATTAGTTGCTTGCTCAATATCTTTCCCATTCCTTCCTTAGTAAAAAGACAATTATGGCAGACCCACCCCTCATCACTGACTGCCTCCTCCTTCTCTCCTATGAACATCTCAAAAGGGCGGCTTTCTGCTTAGTCACTCATGTCCTGATAATCTCCCACTTGGACTATTGCCATTGTACTCTACATGGAGCTGCCCTTGAAAACTATCCAGAAGGTTCAACTGGTACAAAATGAGGTAGCGCAAACCATCATGGACACCCAAAAATGGTGCATATAACATCTCTTCAGTGTTTGGTGTCACTTTGCTTCCAGGTCCAATCCAAGGCGTAGGTTATGATCTTTAAAGGCCCCTATAGCATGGGGCCAGATTACCTATGGAACCATCTTCATCCCATTACATCAGCCTGTCCTGCCGTGTCAGGCAGGGAAAGTATATTCCGATTCGCTCCCACAGAGAGGGACTTCTCCGGGTGCCGTCCACTAGGCTATGCCAGCGGGTGACGCCCAGGGGAAGGGCCTTCTCTGTGGCGGGCCCGACCCTCTGGAACGACCTTCCCCCCAAAATTAGAACAACTACGGACCTCCGCTCCTTCCGTCAAAAACTAAAAACTCACTTCTTCTGTCTGGCCGGCTTGGCTTAATCGACCCATTTACCTCAAGCTGAATATTCAAATTGTTTTATTAGGGATTTTTAGGGGTATTAGTTTTTAGATAGTCGGGGATTTTAGTGCAGGGTCTAGGTTTAATTCATTTTAAATTTGTATTATAATGTCTGTTGGTTTTATATATGTGTATTTTAATTCCCTGTGCACCGCCTCGAGTCCCTTTGGGGAGAGAGAGCAGTTTACAAATTAAA
Organism: Rhabdophis nuchalis; assembly: GCA_039707465.1. Taxonomy (NCBI): domain Eukaryota; kingdom Metazoa; phylum Chordata; class Lepidosauria; order Squamata; family Natricidae; genus Rhabdophis; species Rhabdophis nuchalis. The sequence goes on from CM077643.1 coordinate 146,276,101, forward strand.
TAATAATTATTATTATATTGCAAACCCCATCAATTAAAGTATTTTAAGTGGTAGAATTCAGGAAGAACGCCTTCTCTGACATTGTGGCCATCCTGTAGCATCTTCCTCCGCCAAAGGTGAGGCAGGCTCCATTCATCTGACCTTCTGGAAAGGTTGAAAGGTTGAAAACAGGGCTCTGCCATCTTGCTTGGGACTCACTGAGGAGCAGGCAGTTAGGGGACTGGTTAGCACCTTAAAGTTCCCCACCTTTTAACTGATATTTAATGTCAAATTTTAACCATATTTGCCTGTATTTGAATTATTTTTATTAGCTTTTTATGCTTTTTAAACCTTATATTTGTACATTGCCCAGAGTCCCTCGGTGAGGGAGATGTGCAGTTTCTAAATGTGATAGGTAGGTAGGTAGGTAGGCAGGTAGGTAGATACCCTGTGGATACCCTGTTTCCCCAAAAATAAGACCTATCTGGATAATAACCTCAATTGGGCTTTTGAGTGCATGCGCTAAAATAAGCCTTCCTCCAAAAATAAACCCTCCCCAAAAATATTGCAACACAGCAGCAGCCGTGAGGTGATGATGCTTGCTACCTCCTGTACCTCAAAAATAATAAGACCTCCCTGAAAATAAGACCAAGTACTTATTTTGAGGGTCAAAAGAAAATAAGACCCTGTCTTATTTTCAGGGAAACACGATAGATAGAAGTCCGGTCACAGCATGTATGTAGGGGGGTGCGCGTGCGTACACACACACACACACACACACACACACACACACACACAACTTTACAAAACATTAATTACTTATTGATCTGTACTTTCTGCAGCCTTGTAATTATAGAGTACTTAAATCTTTCCACAAGTAAGCCTCTAAAAGGTTTCAGTCTGACTCCTGGTGACTACAGTATTGCCCAGACATATCCAAATTGTTTTCAGAATCATTGAAAACAATTATTTACACTTCATTATCCTGCTCATTAATGCATTCACACAGCAACTACCGGTAGTCTGATCTGACATGAGAATGGAATTAAAATAGGGTCATCCCTACAACAGGAATATGTTAGAGAAGGATGATCCATCAGGGCAAGATGGACTTACATATTATACTTAAGCTCTAATGTGTTTCATTGACGATGAGTGTCCGTAATATTTAAATCTAGGTTTTAAGATCTATAAATTGCTGCAGAAGGTTCAGCACACTATATAAATTGAATTACTGTGCTGTTGTTAATCCATGTCTTATTGCTAGAGGTTTGGCCACATCCTACCTGAATCTTCTGAAATGGAGATGGAAAATAAAGGGCCTTTTAAGTACCATGGGACATCTTCTTTGTTGGCTGAAAAAGAAGAGGAGAGTGGACAATCTACCTAAAAGGAACAGCAAGTTCTTCCCATTTTTTGTTCTGAATAATTCTAGGCTATTTCATTTCTCTTACGCCAGATCTCCTTCCCCCTTGCCTCTCAACAAAAAACAATACAGATAGAGCTCAGCTTATAATCACAATTAATACCAGAAATTCTGTTGCTAAGCAAAGTGGTTGTTAAATGAGTTACACCCAATTTTACCACAATTGTCTTTTGCCACAATTGTTAAGTGAATCACTGCAGTTGTTATTCATGTGCTCATTAAATTAATCCAGCTTCCCCCATTGACTTTGCTTGTCAGGGCCAGCTGGGAAGGTTGCAAATGGTGATCATATGACCCCGGGATGCTGCAACTATTGTAAGTACATGCCAGTTGCAAAGCACCCACATTTTTATTATATGACTATGGAAATGCTACAATGGTCATATGTGCAAGGACTGATCATAAGTCACTTTTTTCAGTGCTGAAAACAGCCGTTTAATGAATGGTTGTAAGTCAAAGACTACCTTGTATGAATGTATGTGGAGATTCTCAGTCATCCAGGTCATGGTTGTCCCAAAGGTGGTTTTTCAGGAGGCAACTGGACTTTCTTGTTTTTTCTTTGAAGATGTTTCGCTTCTCATCCAAGAAGTTTCTTCAGCTCTGAATGGATGGTGGGGGATGGGACGATTTATATTTCTTGCAGACAGCTGGTCATTTGCATGTTTTTAGAGATTCATTGAGGCCACTTGGGGGTTTATCTGTGTCCTCAGGATCTTCAACAGGGAAGGGAAACAGAGCAGAAAATACCCTGCAGTCAAGAAGTCTCCATACCCATTTGCACTACTCAGCTGACCCTGAGGACACGATAAACCTTCAAATAGCCTCAATGGCTCTCTAAAAACATGCAAATGACCAGATGTCTGCAAGGAATATAAATCCTTCCAAGAAGCTTCTTCAGTTTCCCCACCACCCAGTCAGAGCTGAAGAAGCTTCTTGGATGAGAAGCAAAACATCTTCAAAGAAAAACCAGAAAGTCCAATTGTCTTCTGGAAAAGTATCTTTGGGACACCCTGAATGGACGTTCTCTGATCTGAAACTTGCAGCAGATATTTCTTGGATAGCAAAAATAAGAAATATTCATCAAAAATATTGTTTTTATTTCCAAAACAACCCCAATAATTTCATGGCAGTGTAATCAATGTTCTGTGGGGTTTTCATTGATTTTAAAGCCCTGTCTTCTACACCTCCAAGTCTACATTCAAAGTGGATTTCTAGAAACTGCAGAACATTGGTAGAAGAGTGGATTATACTGATGATGGTTTTCCAAGTAGGCATAACTCATACAATTCATTCTACACCCACCCTATTAAGATACAGATACCTTTCCCATGTGAATGTCACCTGGCTACAAAACTCTACTAGTGATAATACCAAAAAGAGTGCCAGAATGAAGAGAGGTTTCACACTGTGGTTCCGTGAGGGTTTAAAGAAGAAAGGACAGATGAGGTAAGATGTTTTCTCTTATGGAGGGGAGACAAAATAGAGACAAAGTGTTAGGATAAAACAGAAGTTGCCAATCATTGAGATGCCACTACAAAATACAAATGAGAGAAGGCTCAAAGTGAACAGAAAGTTAGATATTATATCAAGCAGAATTAATGATTTCATATAATAGAGAATTGGTGTTGTCCAGATATTTGGGGTAATAATTCTCACTAACCTTAAAAAACACAGTTAGTAGAAGACAGGGATTAGGAAAGTCTTGGTTGACCAGGAAGGCCATTACGGCAAAGAATTTGAAATACCTTTGTCAGATTGAAGGCTGTTCTTTCAAGACAATAACGCTGAGTAACAAATTTTGGCTCTTAACTATGTAAGAGACTTCTAATAAGATTAAAGCTTACCAGAATAGGAGTCTGAAGTCCCAAACATCTCTCGGAAAACATCCCATGGGCTGCGGAAAGTGAATCTCAATTCTTCTTCAGGAACTGAAGGGAAAATAATATTATATGCAACTTATCATTGCTTTCCTGAATTCCTCTCAGTGTGGAATTTCTACAAATAAAAATGGGATACAGTAATTCCCATAGAATAGCTATGTAATTAAGATGATCTCATGTTAAAGGCCCAAGAGAGTCCCACGGTTAGCAATGGAGAGCCGTAAGAAAATCAATAAGAAAAATTATATTCTTTTCCTAGGCATACAGTCCACTCTCCAATCAAACGTAGCTCAGATTAAACTTGATCATAAAACTCATCAGCTTCCTCTTCTGCATCAACCACTGGAGCACTGAGTTTGATAATAGTCATATTAAGGTTTGTCCACAAAGTATAATTGCCCTTATATGGTCACTGACCAAATACACTGGCCCAAGTACAACCTTTTCTATATCCTCTGCAACTACAAAAACAACTTTCTTCTTTATTTTTTGTCGTCTCACTAATAAATAGCATAATCTTCAATGAGAGTCCAACTCCAGTCCATTTTGGTTTACTGATACCTAAGATATAAACGTGAAGTCAATCCACTCCTTCTTCTACTATGTGGAGCCTGTCATGCTTGTGCTTCTTATGCTCCATGTACCCATTGTAATTCTGCCTTAGCATGGCAATATCAGCAATTAGACATCCTGAAGACTATTATAAACACCATTAATACCCTTAAAGATCCTCAGCTCTTCCTCAATATCATGTTTGAGTGTCATCTGACTCAAGGATCCCATAATCCAAGTGCTGTACTATCAATTGCTTTATCTTATCTGTCCGCATGGATTTCTTGGAAAAATATAGGGATGGTTTTCCATTGTCATCTTCTGTGCAGTATGAAATGATGCCTTTGCCATTATCACAAAAATGATCTTCTGCCTCTAGCATCTTCCCAAATAACTGTGGCCAAATATAACTGCTAAGGGCCCTCTCATTTGTTTCCCATTGGTCATCCTTTTATTTTAATTTCCTGCCAAAATGTTAAGTGGGGGGGAGGGGATAGGAGAATAATCACATAATATTTGTAACTGGTAGTGCTGGAGGTATTCTACATTGAAACAGTCATAAAATATGCATTGACAAATAGACATTACAATATTTACAATGTTGTAAATATTACAGATGTTTGTATTTATGTTCACCTCAAACCTGCTTAGTGTCAAAGAAAAAGCAGCCTAGATAATGGTTTGGGGCCTTTTTCTGGGTACAAGATTGATTTGGACAGTATGGGAGATGAATAGGTTTTGGAAGGTACATGAGTTCGATGGTAGAAGAGCTTTTCCTCACCTGTTGTGAGTCCATCCCCATAGCAGTCATAACGTTCCCTCTTGGCCTCTAAAAAAGAAAGTCATGTATTTGGTTACCTCCCAAGTAAATTACTATTCCATGTTGGTCCACAAAATTGCTGACTTAGGTCTCATCCAAATACCTGCATGGGTGTGAGTTCCTCCCCTCCCTGATATATATTCAGCGCTGATTTCAATGCAGTAATTAGTTATGTAACATGACTGAAACTCATGAACACTCTATTATTTAGAAGACTTAAAGTATTGACAATAAAAAGGGAAAAGTAAAATTTCTGTCGGTAATAACTGCAGTTTAGGGTGTCAGTATTGTATTATAAACATAAGATAATATAAGTTTTCATTCATAACATTAAGAAGCACTGTTGTGCTCATCAAAGAATTGATTATATAACCTGGGGAGGGAGGGAGGGAGGGAGGGAGGGAGGGTGGGAGAGAGAGAGAGAGAGAGAGAGAGAGAGAGAGAGAGAGAGAGAGAGAGAGAGAGAGAGAGAGAGAGAGAGAGAGAGAGAGAGAGAGAGAGAGAGAGATTGGGCAAACAGAGCCAGGAAGTTTCTTACTATCTGACAGCACTTCATAAGCTTCTGTAACTTCTTTGAACTTCTGTTCAGCATATTTTTTCCTCTCTGGATTTTTATCTGGGTGCCACTGCAGGGCTTTTTTCCTGTACCTACAAAGCCCCCAAAGGCAAAACGAAGACAATGTTAGAAATCCATAACTCAATAACCAATAGCAAACCAGCATCTCTAAAGAAACTATTGGATTTAAGGAGAATACTTTTTCTCAGAACAGATTCAGATTACTAGAGTCCATTTTTGTCCCATCTCTTTTCCCAGTTAGCTGACTGAAAATTACCAAAAGAAGATGAGGCATCCAGCCTTTTGCTATCAGTGACATCTTCAGTATTGACTAAATATTTGTGATTGTACTTTACTGTATCAGCAAGAGAATAGATTTCTGATCTCCCATAGATTCCATTTGAAAGTTTAACAACTGAACCTAGAAGAGCTGTGTGGTTAAAAGGCAGAATTACAGACTCTGCCCATTGCCAGGAGTTCGATACTGATGGGATTCAAGGTTGACTCAGCCTTCCAAGGTCCAAGGTCGGTAAAATGAGGACCCAGATTGTTGGGGGCAATATGATGACTCTGTAGACTGCTTAGAGAGGGCTATAAAGCACTATATAAGCCTAATTGCTGTGGCTATGAAGCCCCATTTATAAAAACTCCAAACTAATACTTATTTAAAATTTAGGTAGATGTAACTGCTAATAATTTGACATCCTTTACTCATTAACTACCAGAATAAACATTGTAAATGGATTTTTTTTTAAAAGTTTTTTGTAACGTTCAAACTTGGTGTTCATTCCAGAGTAAAACTCCTTAGAGAAAAGAATACTCAAAGACTTACGCTTTTTTTCACATATAGTGGACTTGTTAAGGCTTTCTGGATAAAAATTTGGTGGGTTATGCAAAATGTCTTGAAGAAAAAAACACAATTTACTCCACAACTGTTTTTATTGGGTATAGTTAGGGATTTTACACTGGGTGAAACAAAATTGATTTTGTATATGGTGACAGCAGCTAGACTGCTGGTTGCCCAGCACTGGAAGAAAGATGTTTTGCCTACTATAGACCAATGGACGCAGAAGATGGCTGGATTTGCTGAAATGGCAAAAATTTCAGCTTTTTTAAAGGACCAGATGCAAGAGACTTATACACAGGAGTGGAAAAAGTGGATTGATTATATACAAAACAAGTATCAGACTAGAAAATATTGTGTAGCTTTTAGCTGATGGAGATTAGATGAATAAGGTAGTCAGCAGGGGGTAGAATATGAAGGGAATGAACAACATATATTGTGTTTGGAATTACTAGGGTTGCATATAGCGGAAGTCACAGGGCTGGGGGGGGGGAAGGGGAGGTTGGGGAGGGTTAGGGAGGATATGGGAGGGAATTATACGGATACTTGTTTTATGTATTCCAGGTTGAAAGAGGGGGGGGAAAGGGTATAATATCTGGTCCTGATTTATGTAGTTTATGTTGGGGGAGGGGGGTAAAGGGATATAATATTTGTACCTGATCTATGTTTTTTTATGTTGGGGAAAGGGGGGGGGGAAAGGGGGAGAAAAATTTGTTGGTGGAAAACTCTTTCAATTAAAAAAAAAAAAAGACTTACGCTTTTTTAATATCGTTGTCAGAGGCATCCCGAGGAATATCTAAAAGCTTATAATAGTCTGGCACAGCAGCCATTGGTCTATTCTGTGCAGGAACAGATAGCAGAGATGTGGAAGGAAACTTGCAGCCTCAAGGGGAACAGTGTTTCTGAGCTGCTTCTGGGGCTGATCATGGCCGCACCCTTGGCTGTACAGCAGAAGGCGGGTGCTGTGGAAACAGATCCTGCAGGCCAAGAAATAGAATGATGTACCACAAAAAATAGCCAACCACAATCCCATCATTCAGTCCAGGGGTGGGTTCCGGCTGCTGCTACTGCTGGTTTGCTCAGTATTGTATTGCTATTATGTACAATGTTATAGAAAACAAATGAGGCCATGGGGCTTCTCACTCACAACACATCCATTGACTACCATTTTGAACTATCAATTAACACTAAGGTCCCATGTGATTTTATGGCATGGATTTTAATCTTAACCATCTAATTTTAGACAGCTGTGGTGGCACAGTAGTAAGAATTCAGCTTTGCAGGCTAATTCTACTGACTGCCAGCAGTTCAATCCTGACCACCTCAAGGTTGACTCAGCCTTCTATCCTTCCGAGGTGGGTAAAATGAGGATTCAGATTGTTGGGGGCAACAGAGAGACATTTTACCGAAAATCAACTCGGTGAAACCTAAATTTGGGTAAACAGATGAGCGCCAGTGAGTATCTAGGAATTTTTTTGCTTATATAAAAACAGGGATACTAAAGGATTCCTGGTGACATGTTGTTTTTTTGAGAACACTGGGATTTGCCTTCCATTTGAGAGACTAAAGCAGAGTTCTCCTAAAGAATGATTATAACTTCCGTTTATCAAAACATTGTCTCAGCCTTACTTCCTATTCTCAAGAAAGTCTTTTTTTTTTCCTTGACTCTGTGAACCCAAGTTATCTTCCTCCTTAAAAACAGCCTTCCTGGACCTGGGATCTTCCAGAGGTGTTCAATTTTCCATCTTCTATTATTCTATTATCAGCAGGGAGACTTTGCTGATTGGATTTAAGGGAACTGAAATCTAACACCTCTAGGAACCAGAGTGAGAGAGAAAAACCCTACCCTATGTAATATTCCACAATATTCTGCAGAGTTTGTTTCTTCCTTTCTTGTCATTTGTCTCCTTACCTTGGCTCATCCAGAGATTGCCTGTATGTTCTTGGCCCCACCTGTTGGCTGGCTGGGCATTTGAAGTTACCAGCACCCCAAAGCTGCTCTTTCCCCTACTGTGTAACAGTTTCATAGCCAATGGAAAGTTCGGGGTCATTATGACATCAGAACCTAAGCTTTTCTTAGAGATCTGAGAAAAAGTATAATATAAAAGACAATATTTGGGAATTTGTAAGTTAATATTTTCTGTGTAATCAACCGTTGCTTCTATTCTTGAAGTACTTTGTTACTACAATCCAAATTGATGATATGAGCCTTTCCAATAACCATTTTGTCATGTCTTTTTCACCAGATATCCCTGTTTATTGTACAATATCAGCAACAAATCAATATGCGGTTGCAGAATGTTGTGATGTTGGAAAACTTTGCTTCAAGATTATGTAATTTTTAAATTCCGTCCTGCTTTTGATTTAGAGTCAAATGGAATGTTCATTCCAGCATCCTCCTCTTGCACTTATGGGGCTTCATTTAAGTTTTCTACATCACTCCATCTCCCAGCATATGTTTCATTCACTTACACACACACACAACCACACACACACACACACACACACACACACACTCGGGGAGGGAGAGGGGGAGGAGAGGGAGGGAGGGAGGGAGAGAGAGAGAGATAATGGCTTGTAGAGCTTGTTTGCAAGGTCAGCAATATAATTTAAAAGTTAACACGTAGTTGCTGAATCTGTGCATGGTCAAAAAAGGACTTTTGTGATTTCTGCATATTTGGTAATAATTTTAAAACTCACCCGATTAGCAAGAATGCTTTTGCAAATGTCCTAACAAATGCACACAAATACATGCAGACAAACATCTGGGTTACATGTATACTTTGGAAAAAACGTTTCTTCTTATAGGAAGGAAAAGAGAGAGCTTGTTGTTTTAGTACTGAAAGCTGGAGAAGGGAAGGAGTGCATTTAGTGACTGAAGCCCTGATTGGATTGGAATATTTGTGCTGAACTAAGGAGGGTCTAAATCAGCGATGGTGCACATTTTAGACACCAAGTGCCCAAACTGTGCGTGTGCGCATGCCCAACCAGAAATGTGTGCATGTGCATAAATGTGTGCATGTGCAGATATGTGCATGTGCATGCATGGACATGCATGCATGTGCAACAGAGACCCGAACACCAGCTGGCCAGCAACAGGCAGGGCATCCCAAGACTGGCAGCGCAGCAAGAGGTAAGATCTTTTTCTTTCCTGAGCTTCTATTTCATCGTTTGCAGGGAAAGAGAAGCTCACGAAAGAAACGCCATGGAGATGTGACCTGGGGCGATGGTGTGCGTGCCAGTAGAGAGGGCTCTGAATGCCATGTCTGGCACACGTGCCGTAGGTTCACCATCATGGGCCTAAATACTAGACCACAACTGTACTGAAATGCATCTTCAAATTGCTAAGGATAAGGACAACACAAAAGAAATGCAAGTTGGATTTAAACTATGCCAGGAATTATATGTGCATGGAGCAGATTGTAGCATGGCAGACAATCGTGAAATAACGAGTGAGAAAGCAAATAATTGAAAAGCAACTCTACAGAACGATTAAAATTTTATTGAGAAGGGATTACCCAAGTAGTAAAACAACTGATAAATTACTTATACAGAGAAATGAAGAATTCATACTGTATTATTAATATTCAGTGTTAATACTCGTCACCTTCCTCTTCTTCTCCTTCTCCTTCAATGCTATCTGTGCCCACCTCTTCATAATCCTTCTCCAGAGCGGCCATGTCTTCCCGAGCCTCAGAGAACTCCCCTTCTTCCATCCCTTCCCCAACATACCAGTGCACAAAGGCCCGCTTGGCATACATTAGATCAAACTTGTGGTCCAGGCGGGCCCAGGCCTCGGCAATGGCTGTGGTGTTGCTCAGCATGCACACTGCTCGCTGAACTTTGGCTAGGTCTCCCCCAGGAACCACCGTGGGAGGCTGGTAGTTGATGCCCACTTTAAAGCCCGTAGGACACCAGTCTACAAATTGGATTGTTCGCTTTGTTTTAATGGTGGCAATGGCAGCATTGACATCCTTGGGTACCACATCCCCTCGATACAAAAGGCAGCAGGCCATGTATTTGCCATGGCGGGGGTCACACTTCACCATCTGGTTAGCAGGCTCAAAGCAAGCATTGGTGATCTCAGACACAGAAAGCTGCTCGTGGTAGGCCTTCTCCGCAGAGATGACCGGAGCATAGGTAGCCAGAGGGAAATGGATACGAGGGTAGGGCACTAGATTGGTCTGGAACTCTGTCAGGTCTACGTTCAGAGCCCCATCAAAGCGCAGCGAGGCAGTGATGGAGGACACAATCTGGCCAATCAGCCTATTTAGATTTGTGTAAGTGGGGCGTTCAATGTCCAGGTTTCTACGGCAGATATCATAGATGGCTTCATTGTCTACCATGAAAGCACAGTCGGAGTGCTCAAGGGTGGTATGTGTGGTGAGGATTGAATTGTAGGGCTCCACCACAGCTGTTGATATTTGAGGTGCTGGGTAAATGGAAAACTCCAGCTTGGACTTCTTGCCATAATCCACAGAGAGCCTTTCCATCAACAAGGAAGTAAAACCTGATCCGGTGCCTCCTCCAAAACTGTGAAAGATGAGAAATCCCTGCAATCCTGTGCATTGGTCTGCCTGGAGAAATGGGGGGGGGGGGGGGGGAGAGAAACAAAACAAAAGGGAACAGTATGTTGGGTTTAGGAAATTAGGTGGAGTGGCCTGAAGGATATCCAAGACTTTTGGCCATGCATAATCTCCACTCTTGTAAATTAAGCGGGACCCCTTCTATATCCTTAAGGACAAAGCCAACCCAATCCTACTAACAGCTTTCCTTATCATCAATTTCAATTACCAGCTTTCGGATCCTGTCCAACACCAAATCAATTATTTCTTTGCCAATAGTGTAGTGACCACGAGCATAGTTATTGGCAGCGTCTTCCTTTCCGGTGATCAGCTGTTCTGGGTGGAAGAGTTGACGGTATGTGCCAGTCCGAACCTCATCTAGAATTTAAGATACAGAATAGACCAGAATCATTCCCATTTTAATTAACATTCTTCTTGAGTTCTGACATTTGTACACTTCTTTTTATTTATCTGTAGTATTTTTAGCTGCTTTCCTTGAGAGATGAAGGCTTGTTAGGTATTTATAATGATTGCTGGAGGTGTGGGACTGGTGAAGCTTTGAGAAACTTTTTAGAAGACACAGAGTTTTTAACTATCCAATAAGCCGCTGTCATTGTGCAGAAATTTGGGGGAATGATGCAGTGGCCTAGAGGTGGAGCTCTCGCCTCACAATCAGGAGGCTGTGAGTTCAATCCTGAGTTGTGGCAGATATTTCTCTCTCTGGGCACAATGAGTAAACGTCTGCTGCAAACTCTGCATTGGTGACAGGAGGGCATCTGGCCAGTAACACTCATCTATATTCAGTCCGACTCTACCCCGATGCAAGGGATTATGGCATCATTTAAAGACTCCCAAAAAATTGTGCTTAAATTTTGGGGCACACAATAGTTAATTTTAATTTATTATATCTATACCACAAAATCCAATGCTGTGAGCCGTCTCTGGGTTCTGAAAAATACCCAGACAAAAATCACACAAATTTACCTCAGAATGACTGAAACAGGTTTCCCTCCTAATAGGCACCACTCACCAATCACAGTAGGTTCTAGATCCACAAAAACAGCTCGCGGCACATGTTTCCCAGCCCCAGTCTCACTGAAGAAGGTATTAAAGGAGTCATCTCCACCTCCAATAGTTTTGTCACTGGGCATCTGCCCATCTGGCTGAATTCCATGCTCCAGACAGTACAGTTCCCAACAAGCATTACCAATCTGCACACCAGCCTGGCCGACGTGGATAGAAATGCATTCACGCTGAGGAAAAAACAAACAAAATCCATTATCAGTGTAGAAGCTACCTGGGATCAGAAATAAGAGTGCAGAAAATAGTGATGCAACTGCTGAATGTGGTGAACTACCCCAAAATGATGGATGATTAATCTTCTAAACAGTGAAGCATTCCTAGAGTCTGTAGACCAAGCCTACTGATTATCATAATAACCTTCTAGGTAAGGGAGGTTATTACACATTTCCTGAGACCTTCCTGGCCCTCCTACTTGGCTTGGGTATTCTGGCACACATTCTGGTTCTGGTCCAATAGTTTAGTCCTGGCACACTATCCCAGAAAGTATCTGGGAAATATTCTGTACTCAGCCAGGTTCAATGTTTATAGTTATACAGACAGAATAGTCTCCTCCCTCAAGTTTCCAAGAAATGTAGAAAACCACCTGGGATAAAATGACCTTTTGCTAAACCTCCTAGAACTGGTCAAAATGTATCTTCCTTCCTTTAATTTATCCTCTGCTGCAGCTAATTAATTAGACCAACTGCTTTTAATCTGGAAAAATTGAAAGAATATTTTTGCCCTGTAGGTAGACATCTATTAAGGTCAGTACCGTGTGTCAAATGTCATGTCATCGGAAGGAAGCCATGAGGCTGCTTTTAGATCAGTGATGGCATGCCGAAATTGCGCACACATGCTCACACCAGTTCAATCCTCCCCGCCCACTTCTGCATGAGTGCATGCTCCGCCCCTGAGGATGTGCACATGACCCCTTCCCAGGCTCCAGAGACTTTCCTGAAGCCGAAGGATGGCAAAAATGGCCTCGTTTCAGAACTTCCGGTTGGCCCATTGGGGCCATTTTTTGCCCTCCCCAACCTCATAGGCTTTCCTAAAGCCTGGGGAGGGTGAAAACAGCCTCCCACAGCCCTCCAGAAAGGCAAAAAATCAGCTGGCTGGTTCATGCATGTGCATCACTGCTGACAACTGACGTGCCAGCAAATACGGCTTCATGTGCCACCTGTGGCAAGCGTGCCATAGGTTCACCATCACGGTTTTAGGTATGTTACTTTATATTTTAAAATCTTGCACTGATGTCCTCTTTTTCTTCTCCAAGAAGGGTAACTTTATGCACATTTTCTTATACATTTATTTGCATTAGATTTATACGCCTTTCTGTTTACATTTGTCCTTACCAAACTTGAAAACACATTTTCTAGGCGTAAACCCCAAGCACAGTAAAGCTGCTAAAATTCTAGCACATAGGAGTGTTACAGACGACAGTTTTATTCCATATTTCTTAAGCTGGAAATGATCCCTGTATTTAGAAAGCCCTTGTTGAAATGATGATTCAGTTTCAGATCATGAATGAATTTGAAGGCTGGTGGTGGTTTGACTCCACTCCTACAAGTCTAGCACTCTGTTTCCCCACCAAAATGCTCTTCTTTGAATCGAGGACCTGCCTGGTGAGTTACTAAAATCTGTTTTTGGGCTTTGTGATTAAGTATCCACAGCTCACCCAAAGTGCTTTCAAAAATATAGTGTTGATATAACCTGTACTGGAGCAAAAACTAAGCAAAATATTAAAAAGAGAGATAGAATAAGCTGGAAAACAAAAATACCCACCCCACCTCCAGCAACTTCAACCTCTCCATCCTGAACATCTTTCAAATATGCAAAATTCCCAAAATGTCTAGCAACTTCCTGGGAATTCTGGGAATAGGCAACCTTAGACCCAGAGCTGCTCAAGTTAGTGAAAGTTATTCCCCTTCAATGTTATGAAACTTTTGCTTCTTCTTTTCTTTTTTATGCATTATATTTTTAAATTTCACCGCAGACCTAAGCATTCCTGGATTTCCACAGAAAAGGCTTGCATTGTATATTGGAGAGAGAGAGAGAGAGAGAGAGAGAGAGAGAGAGAGAGAGAGAGAGAGAGAGAGAGAGAGAGAGAGAGAGAGAGAGAGAGAGAGAGAGAGAGAGAGAGAGAGAGAGAGAGATCACAACCTAGAAAACGACAAAAAATAAATCAAAGCTCCCTTCCATCTACAGGGAGGTTACGCAGTCCAAGCAAGACTTACCATCTTGCAAAACTTCTTTGACCTGGCAAGTGAAGAGCCCAGAAGACGAAGGATGGGAATTAAGCTGCCCTTAGCAACGCTCGCTTTTATAGCATTACCAGCAGGGGGGAAAAACGCTTTTGTTGTTAGAAACGGCTTCAAGTTAGCTTTCGTCAGAACGGTTTCTGAGTTACAGCCCAGCTCAACAAGTAATCAGTAATGAAAGCAAAGCGAAGCCTTGGTTACAACTAACAATTCTATTATAATTAACCCAGATTGTGTACATGTGTTGGAGAGGGAGCACAAACAATATTCCTGCCACAGAAAATGCTCATTATGTTGTTCAGTCAAGATGCCTGGCCAAAGCAAGGCTGAACTTAGTGGATTCTAAACATGATATTGAGCACTGTATTTTGGTCTCACTGTCTTATTTGTTTCATTTCCCTGGTTGTTCTTCAGAACATGATGTGTTAATGTCTATACTGTCATTTTATTGTAACATTATATTTGTGCTGTTGCATTTTAGTCTGGAAAGCATGTCTAGGGCAGCATATATAAGGCTACTAAAATAAATAAGCAAAAGTAAATAACTATGGTACCTCTTATTCTAGCTGGAGGAAGCTAGAGAGACAGTTTGATCGAAACATTAAGGCACCAGGGTAGAAAGCGGGAGACCATGAGTTCAAGTCCTGCCTTAGCAGGAAAGCTGGCTGGGTGACCTTGAGCCAGTCACTCCCAACTCACAAAGCTGTTGCTGTGGGGAAAACATGAGGAAAGGGGTTTGGTTATATGTTCGCTGCCTTATTTGTAAAAATAATGAAGGAGGTATATAAATAAATAAATAAAATAGGCTGCCAGGTTTTTCAAAAGTGTACAACAGAGCCCAGGATGTGATGAAGTTCTGCAAGATACTAATGACATTTAGAATGCAAAAAAAAAAAAAGTTCAAGACATCAAATTTCAGCCTCTAGGTTTGCCTCTTGGTCCAAGATTCTGGGTTGGTTGTTTTTTTCAATGAACAGTTTCCTCAGCCTGAAACCTTTGGGATAGTGCATAGCTGGCTGGGGAATTCTGGGAGTTGAAGTCCACCAGTCTTAAAAGAGACGACTTTGCAGACCCCTGGGATAGTGCATGTGGTTCAGAGCATGGAAATTATGCCGCAAGAAAAGCAAATCTACCTGAGCAGAAAATACGGAATAGTAACACACCTCTCCCACTTCTCAGCCTGATTGCGGGTAAAAGAGATAATACAGTAGTATCTACTTTGTGGGAAATGTAGCATTTAGTCCTGTGAGGCTTACTGAAGAGACAAGATATGTTTCCTAACAAAATCAGCCTACAGCTGTGCAATAGCTCTTGTGCCCTGTCTAAACAATGTCCATGAAATGCAGAGTCCATAAGTATTGTTTAAAAAGAGAACAATGGTTCATTTCAACTTATCAATTCAAACATACATAAGGGAGAGGAGAGGGGGATCCTCACTTTGATGAACAGCGTCACCCCCTTATATTGTTTAAGTAAGTGAAGTTTACTGTGGCTTTGTTTATAACTCCTTTATAAATTTATTACTGGTTATGTTTCCACAGTATGCTAAGCCAATGATTTACAAACTACCATGATTGTGTTCACACAACACATGAAGCCCAAACCAAACAAGCCGTGTTATGGTTTAATGTTTGTATGGACCCAGCCAATGAGAGTTAGAACCAGATGAGTTTGAAGATATTGGCAAAACTATTTGTAGACTATGGTGGCATATGAAACTCCACATCTGGAATAATGGATGGAAACTTTATTTCTAATTTTTTCCACTTTTTATTTGTTTTGGTAATGTTGGTAATTGTGATGTGGGCAACCTGAAGTCTAGGATATGAGGAAAATAAGAGATAAGAGATAAGTGTAATTCTGGGTGGACAGAAGGCTTGGGTGAGTTTAGTGAAAATATAGCAATACATTGAAAACATTTCCTCCTTATACTGATATACATTATGAAATAATATGCCAGGGGGGACATGACAGCAATGTTCCAATACCAAAGGGGCTGCCACAAAAAAGAGGGGATCAACCTAATTTCCAAAGCACCTGAAGGCAGAACAAGAAGCAATGGATGGTAAACTAATCAAGGAGAGAAACAACTTAGAACTAAGGAGAAATTTTCTAACACTTCGAACAATTAATCAGTGGAACAACTTGCCCCAAGAAGTTGTGCTCCAACACTGGAGGTTTTTAAGAAGAGACTGGATAACAATTTGTCTGAAATGGTATAGGGTTTCCTGTGTAGGAAGAAAAATCCAGTCTGATTCCAAGCTGCGAGAAAGACCCTGGAAATAAAATGGAGACTGGCTGGTTGGAAAGAAAGTCTCTGTTTATTTGGTTTCCAGAAACTTCAGTGACAGCAGCATTTTTATGGGGTGGCTGACAAAATAGCTGAGTGAGTGGATGGATTTTTATAGAGTTCTGGGATTTGGTGATTGAGATGCTCCAGGGGGTTGTGAAATGTAGTGAGACTTGTGTCTTTTACTATTTGAACGGTGGTGGTTTAATCTTATTATGTCCTAAAGGTCATATCCTATCCTTAGAATTTGAAAGGGAGATGCAAACTCTGAACCCCATCAACGCCAGCCTTCTGGGGAAGCTGAGCAGAAGGCATTTTGTTTAACAAATAGGCTGGCCTAGATTTCTTAATGGGCACAAAATATCTGTCTCTAAAGACTTCAGGGCTCTGCTTGAGGCAGCTTCAGTTTTCCTATAGCAGGAAGACTGGGACTGCTTTCTGCCTTTAAGAGCACATTTCTCCATTTCTCCTTTGGAGAAATAGAATATTCTGCCTCTTTTAATATTCCCCAAAATATTTTATTCTCTAGGGAGGAGGGGGGGTTGTCTTCCCACACTTGCTTGAACAGGGGGTTGGCCCAGAAGATCTTCCCTTCCAATCTGTTATTCTTTTATAGGAGCAAGTGATTTTAAAAACAGCTTACTGCCACTGCATCCAAATGAATCCCACTATGCATTATTTATATTGTCTAATGCAGGGGTCCCCAACCTTTGCAACTTTAAGTCTGAAGGACTTCAGCTCCCAGAATTCTCCAGCCAGCTTTGCTGGCTGGAGAAGTCTGGGAGCTGAAGTCCTTCAGACTTAAAGTTGCAAAGGTTGGGGACCCCTGGTCTAATGTTTAACCATACACTAAAAGAAAAATCTCTACATAGTACTGAAACTCTTGTGCCTGCAATCTTTGTCTGGGTCAAAGAGTGTATCACTTTCAAGACAGCTACATCTCGGAATAACTTCCTGATTTTTTAAGAACGTTTCAAGTATATTTTTGAAAGCAAAAACTGAGGAATTATTTGGTAAGGAAATATTTATTGAACAATGTCTCATGTGTCTAGTCTCTATATATAAAAAGGGGTGTGTGTGTGTGTGTGCATAACTCTGGAACGCCTCAAGCAATTTCAACCAAACTTGGTGCACAGATGACTTACTCTCTGGAAAAAAATACTGTGGGGTAAGGCACCCTTAAAACCCCTCGGGTTGCATGTTTTGTTAAGATACAGCCTGTTGTGCCTTAAAATGGCTTCTACTGTACCGCACAGTGGAGTTGCCATGGTAATGGCTTCACAGTACTCCACAAGGGGGCTCCCTTTGGTAAGGGGAAAAATCCAACATTAGAAATTACACTTGGTCTGGACACTTTCGCCCTATAAATAAATACCCGGGCAACGCCAGGTTATCAGCTGGTTAAAATTAAAAAGAAAGCTATAAATACCATGAATCTGTACGTATTGATCAGGAATATTTAAAACTGATATAACTCTGCGCTTTATCCCCTTGCTGGTCTCCCCCCATGTCATCAAGCATCACATTGATGAGAGGAATGGGTTAAGCCAGGAGTGGGTCCTGCATCCTATTTTCTGCCTGGCTTTCTCCTTGTGTGCACATGCACACAAGCCATTTACGCTTCATCTGCTGCTTGGTGGGTGCGTCAACTCCCCAACAGAGCTCATATTGATAGGGCTTGTCTAGACTTGTTGAGAGTTTTGTCTCTGGGACTCAGGAGGAGCAAGCGGCAGCCATTGCCCACCCATGGTATGAAGCCAAGGAGGCCATGCCTGGCTTTGTTTCCAAGGCAACAGACAAGTCTGAACACAGAGCTGCTTCGGAATAACCACAGAGGCCTGTTTGCAGGACAAAGAGGCGCTGTTCAAAAGGGGTAAGTGCTTCTTTCTGCTTTTAACTTAATAATTCCAGCAAGTTTGAATTTGGAGAAGCCGGTGAGTGATTCCTATCAACAGAAACAAATGGGCTGAGCTATAGCTTCCATCCAGAACTTTTCGTTCTTTGGATTGTGACCGATCCCAGCTGAAGTTTTCTGTCAAGCCAAGCAGCAGAAGCCCCAACCCTGGAGCCTTCAGCAAAGCAAGTATATATATACCCTGTTCTTGAAACGTGGTCAGGGAAAGTCGACTTTTCTTTCTATTAGGGCACAACTTTATAATCCTAGCTCATTCTTTGTAGGAATATATTGTGCAACACTAGAGCAGGAGGAATTGAATGTCAAGATCATGGCCTCTCTGCCTGCTGGTTGTGCTTGCAGAACTTGTGAGTAAGTGACTGTTTAATCTGTATAACAGTAAAATGTGTTGTGTGATGGGAATTTGCTAGCAGCTAGCTCCTTATCTGCTTCTGTTGCCAATTATTGTTTTACTAAGATTGAGGAGGATCAATGGTTTAAGGTAATCAGCCTTTCTATATTTTCACAAATGTGTGTTTGTGTGTGTGCGTGCAATTTACAATAACCTAGCCAGGCTGCAGTTCCATACCGCTTTTTTGCAATTCATTGCTCCATTGTTAAACTGAGGAATTTTAACTTAGCAGTGCCCTCTGGTGTTAATTTATATTACTGCATGTATGAGGAATTGTCAGCTTCAGGACCTTGAAGTCATCAAACTCTTTTGTTGAGGGAAATTTACTTACTTGGCAACTTTAAGATGTGTGGACTTCAAATTCCAGAATTCTTCAGTCGGCATTCCCCACAGTTCAAGTTTGTACATCTTAAAGTTACTAAGGCTGAGAAACACTGGACTAGAGGGCTGACATTGACCCCTCTGACAAGGAAGAACATGGTATGAGCTGGAACAGTGGTTAGAATGAAGTACTGCAGGCTACTTCTGCTGACTGCCGGCTGACTGCAATTTGGCGTTTCAAATCTCACCAGGCTCAAGGTTGACTCAGCCTTCTGAAGTGGGTAAAATGAGTTCATTTAGTGACCATCCAAAGTGACAACGGCTCTGACAAAAGTGACATGACCATTTTTCACACTTATGACCATTGCAGCATCCCCATAGTCACGTGATCAAAATTCAGCCACTTGGCAACTGATTCATATTTATGACGGTTGTAGTCCTGGGGACACGTAATCAACTTTCGTGAACCTCTGAGAAGCAAAGCCACCGAGGAAGCCAGATTCACTTAACAACCGTGCCACCAACTTAACAACTGCACTGATTCATTTAACAACTGTGACAAGAAGGGTTGCAAAATGGGGCAAAATTCACTTAACCACTGTCTTGCTTGATACCAGAAATTTGGGGCTCAACTGTGGCCATAAATTGAGCAGTACTTGAACATCTCTATTCTGTCAGATTCCCCCCCCCCCCCCACCTTGTTGCTAATTCTTCTTTGTATTTCTTTGGATCGAGCCTTCTCCCTGCCTTCTTTTATTTGCTTGCTGCTAGGTCTTTAATTGCAAAAGCCTGAAATGCAGGTAAAATGCATTCCATCTTCACCTCATTAGCCAAAAGTTGCTCGCTTGACAGGTTGCCAAACAGGACACAGGCAGCTCCAACCAGCGTGGCACCAGCTGTGTGTTTAGTTCAACAACTACAATTTACTATGGACAGCCAATATAAAAATGTTTTGGATAAATTTCTGTGTGCTGGATAGTTTTCAAAAGCACAGGAACTGTACTCGAGAGGCAGGGAAACCATGATTTAGCAAAAAGTTGAGAATTACATTTTAGTCTCATGACACAACCAAGGAAGATAGGCTAAGTTTAACAAACACCAGTTGGATTTTATTTTATTTTATTTTTTTGCTTCCCAACATATTTTGGGTTAGCAGCCCATATTAGCATTTGGAGGGTAGTGTAGAATAGTGTGACGATGTAATGATTCTATTCCAATAGTGAGCAAAAGTTAGATTGTGATCTGCCAAAATTTATAATTTCAAAGAGATTCTGACCAGTCCCTTCACACTTCCAAACACACACAAAATTAGCCTTGCACATTGAGCTAAATCATGGCTTGCTTAATTGCACCTTATTGAACAAACTAGAATTGGTTGTTTGCCCATATGCTTTATCTCTCCTAGCAATTTTGAAAATGAGTGGCGTCTTAATAATTGATAGTGGAAAGTGTCTTTCTCTCTGGATATTATAACTTTCTACAACTTTTCTGAACTTTTTCCCCTGGACTTGCTCCAGCGGCCGCACCCAAAAAACGCCATCTTAGTGGCACTGACTTTAACAGCTCACCATGGCTTCAAAAAAACAACCAGAAAATCCAGGATTGGAAGAAAGAATGACAGCTATGGAAGCAGTGTTACACTCCTTGGTGTTGGAAATTAAAGAATTGAGAAAAGATCATTGCAGCTCTAAACTTGAACTTTTGGAGACACAGAAAAAATTGATGCAGAATACACAGAAGACCGAGGAGTTGGAAGTGGGGCTGGCTGGGGCAAAGGGGGAACTTAAAAATATTAATACTGAAATTGGAGATTTGTCTGGTCATATGTCTAGGATGGATTTTGAGAAGATGTCATATTTTTTAAGATTTCAGAATATTTCTGATGAATCTGGTGAATGCCTTCCTGATCTCATGAGTACAATTTTAGCAGACTATTTACAGAAACCTAAAGATGAGATCAGGGGGGACATTGACCTAGTCTACAGAATAAATTCAGCATATGCCAGGATAAAGGAAGTACCCAGAGAGATACATATTAAATTTGTTAGAAGGTCGACTAGGGAGGGAATCTTGAAGGTGCAGAGAGAGGGTCCGTTAATTTATCAACAAAAGGAAATCGCTATCTTGAAGCAGATCCCAAAAAAGATTAGAGAGGTGAGGAGGAAGTATTCCTTCTTATCTAAAAAATTGTTTAAACACGGGATTTGGTTTAAGTGGGCGATGCCAGAAGGGATGTTGGTGTTCTGGGAAGGAGGAAGAGTAAGGATTAAAACAGTGGCTGAGGCGGAAGCCTTTCTTAAAAAACATTCCTCTACCCTGGGGGAAGATCCAGGAGGGGCAGAGGGGGCCACGGCCCCGCCCACTGGGGGTCAGGAAGGAGAACAAGAAGACACAATTGCTAAGAGACTTAGATCAAAAAAATGACTTTTATCTTTATTAATACAGTATAATTTTTATCTGGATGTTTGTACACGACTGTCAGCATGGAACTTAGAATTTATGATGTATGCATTTATTTTCACCTTGTAGTATTATTGAAAAATGTATCACCAATGTCTTATTAAGAAGCCCTGGAGGGGCCAACGATCTCGACGTGAAAGTTCTCAAAATATTTCTGTACTTCACCTTACCCTACCCTACCTGAAAAAATTTGTAAAAAACAATAAAACTTTTGCAATAAAAAAAAGGGGGGAAAAAGAAAATGAGTGGCTTTTGCAAACTGAATTTAATCCTGCAGTTTACAGAACAACCCAGACCAACCAATTTCCAGCTATTTTTTCCTCCCACCTATTACTTGATCTAGTGCAAAATCTGGTATGGATTTTTCTGGAATGGTTACTGTTTGGCATTTCTCTGCACTTGGTGTGACTATGGTATTGAATGAACTCCATTTTAAAAAACACTTTCTATTTCTCTATTCCTGAGCAACCAAAGCAAATGAACTCCTTTTTCTCTGCTGACTCCTGCACAACCTAAATGTCCTTTTGCTAGACTGTTCATGATTAGTTGGTTTTCCTTAACAGTTTCATTATTTCTGCAGTTCCAGGGGTGAGTAAAGGCAATGCTAGTTAATGAGACGAACTTCTTGCATAAACCAATCTTTTCCTCCTAAAACTCTCTCCCCTTGTACTTGGCTGCCTGCCCGCCCAAGATTTTAGTTCTCCAAATCTGCCTTCTCATAAACTGGACTCTTTCTTCTGCAACTCTATGGGTGGATTGTGGACAAACTGTTTACACAATAGTGGCATTTGTCCCTCTCTCCACTAAACCATATAGACAGTCACAAGGAGGTGGCTGTGTACTATTGTAACGCTCTCTACATGGGGCTCCCCTTGAGGTGCATTCGGAGGTTACAGCTAGTCCAGAATGCAGCCGCGCGGGTGGTCATGGGAGCCACAAGGCAGTCCCACGTAACACCTCTCCTGCGCGAGCTGCACTGGCTACCTGTGGCCTTTCGGGTGCGCTTCAAGGTGTTAATGACCATCTTTAAAGCACTCCATGGCTCGGGGCCTAGTTACATACGAGACCGTATCCTGCCCCATACATCCCTCCGACCGATCCGTTTCCATAGAGAGGGCCTTCTCCGGGTGCCGTCGGCCGGGCAATGCCGGTTGGCGACACCCAGGGGAAGGGCCTTCTCTGTGGCGGGCCCAACCCTCTGGAACGACCTGCCCCCTGAACTCCGTACCACCACAGACCTCCGCCTTTTCCGCCGGCATCTTAAAACGCATTTATTCCAACAAGCCGGCCAGGATAAAATAAATATCCTTTAATAAAATAAAATAAAATAAAATAAAATAATAAAATAAAATAAAATAAAATAAAATAAAATAAAATAAAATAAAATAAAATAAAATAAAATAAAATAAAATAAAATAAAATAATAAAATAAAATAAAATAAAATAAAATAAAATAAAATAAAATAATAAAATAAAATAAAATAAATAACAGAGAAGGCACCCCCATCACTCCCCTGAAAACCCTGTGTATGGGTTGCTGGTTTTTTTGCTTGTTTTAATTTCCTTAATTTAATCTGCTTTTATATTTATAAGGGTCAAATTTTTGCGTGCTTTATCTTGCTGTAAGCTGTTCAAAGTCACCTCGAACCGGCAGCAAAGAAGTTTGATAAATCAGGACAGAAGTCCAGTGGAGGTAGTGGGTCAGTCATCATTAAACAAGTTTAAACATGCTTGGGATTAACACATGCCCATCATCTGACAATTTAACATCTGACAAACCCATCTGGGTTTGGGGTTCATTGGCTCAGGGATAATTGCCACCTTTGCTCTTGGATGGGGTGGCACTACCCCAAACAGACCCTGTGTGTAATCTGGAGTTTCTCCTGGACTCACAACTCCTGCTTGAAGAGCAGGTGGCAGTCAAGGCCAGGAGGGCCTTGGTGCAACTGCAAGTTGTGCACCAGTTATGCCCTTTCCTGGACCAACAATCCCTACTCACAGTCACTCATACCCTAGTCACTTCCCGTCTGGACTATTGCAATGTGCTCTACATGGGGCTGCCCTTGAAGAGCATTCGGAAGGTCCAGTTGGTGCAAAATGCAGCGGCCCACATGGTTTTATGCAGATCCCGGTGTGCACATGTATCCCCTCTCCTGTGGGAGTTGCCTTGGTTGCCGATTTGCTTCCCGGTACAATTCAAGGTGTTGGTTGTCACCTTTAAAGCCCTTCATGGCTTGAGAGGAGGTTATCTGAGGGACCATCTCTTGCTGGTCACATCTACTGACCCATCAGAGCAGGGAGGCAGGGAATGTTGCGGGTCCCATCCCTGAGGGAGATACTCCTGGTGGGACCCAGAAGAAGGGCCTTCTCCATGGTGGCTCCCTCTCTCTGAAACATCAGTTCCCCTGAGATTAGAATGTCCCCCACTCTAACACTCTTCTGGAAGGTGCTGAAGACCTGGTTCTGCCAGCGGGCCTGGGGAACCCAAAGAGGGATGGAGCCCATTAAATGGCTCGTGTGATCTGCTGTCGTTGGGGCAGGGGATGGGGGTGATTTTATTATATTATACTACGTTAATTTATTTGATATTTTAAATTAGTTTTATTGTTTTAAATGAGTTTTATATTCTATAAGCCCCCTTGAGTCGCCATGGGTGACTAGGCAGCTGTATAAGTTCAATAAATAAATAAACATCAAAGGGCAGATGGACCGCTAGGTCTTTTCCCCATCAGTTTTCTATGTTTCTGTGTTAGGATAAGCTCTTGAGGTAAAAGCCCTTTGACATTTCTTTCGAAGAAAAGAGGATCTTAACCTGCTTTCAAAGCTCTCTCTGGGCAGAATGTTCTGCAAATCAAGGTTTGGGTTGGTGATTCATCTGGACAGCAACTTTTGCCAATTAAAGTTCACAGATTGCCTTAGGGAAGAAGAGGGCCTAAGATTCTTTTTTACCTAAGGCAGATCTTGGGCTGAGTCACATTTCTCTGCTAAGTACTTGGCAATCACTGCAATACTGCCTGTGTTGTGTTTTACTGTCCTTTACTAAATCTACTGCCCTGCCCTTCCCACTCCCTTGGCCACCTGCCACACTGTTAATAAGCAAAGAAAGCAACTGGAAATGTCTGTTCCGCTCCCAGACTAAAAGAGCACTGGGGTAGAGAAGGTACTTGATTAAATGCCATTAAAATGAGACAAAGGAATTAGCCCCACACCAACCCATGTCATGCCACCACTCCACATTCTGCCACTGCCAGCCTCACACTACACTAAGTGGGCACACCCACTTAAGTACACCGACTGTTGTTTTAAGGAAAAGAAAAATGGGATGCTGGAAGTTAAGGGACTGGAACATCAGGAGAGCCATGGGAGGAAAAGTAGCTGGATTCATGCTAATCCATACTATGCTTTTGTAATTTCCTATTAGCCTAGACCAGGGGTCTGCAAAGTTGGCGGACCAGGTGGACGAGGCTGCCTGTGGAATTCTGGGAGTTGAAGTTCACCTGTCTTAAAAGAGCCAACTTTGCAGACCCCTGGCCTAGACCCATGATAGCAAACCTGTGGCACGCGTGCCACAGGTGGCACGCGGAGCCATTTGTGAGGGCACGTGAGGCGTTTTTAGATGTTTGTTAGGGCACTATGCATGCATAGAATTTTGGGTGCGGACATGCCCACGCATGACACCCCCCCCTATGCTCCTCCGGCTTTTGGCACACTATGGCAAAAAGGTTAGCCATCACTAGCCTAGACAATATGGTTGATTTGATTGAACCACAGTTTAACATAATCTGCAAACCATAATTTGGTCACTAGAAAAAAGTATTTTAATATGCTTCATCTAAATTTACTCTGTTCTACCACTGCATAGACACATCCTGAAGAATTGGACCCTGGAGACTTCATTTATTAGACTCAAACAGCTGAGTTGTGTTCTCATATTCATGACTAATAAAAGTATGAATATTCAATACTAAAATGAAAATGACTATTGGCAATAATTTGTATGACTCAAGATAAGGGTATCATTTTAAATTTGCAATCTATGCTGGTGATTAGATTTCAGAGTAATTCCTGTCATATTTACGTTAATTGGAGATGTCTTATTCTTATATGTCCTAAAAATAAACTGTTTGGAGGAGGAGGAGGAGGAGGAGGAAGAGGAGGAGGAGGAAGGAGGAGGAGGAGGAGAAGGAGGAGGAGGAGGAGGAGGAGGAGGAGGAGGAGGAGGAGGAGGAGGAGGAGGAGGAGACATATCATGTTGTGACAATTTGGGCAGTATGTGACACAGTATAAACTGATGTTAATCCTCCCTCTCCCATCACTTTCATCTAGAATGGCCCTGTATTATTTTATTGTAAATTGCTAACTCCAAAGGTGATTCTAGATCTAGGAAATAAAAGTTTGGCTCCAACCCAGGCAATTACAGTTAAATGCGGCTCTTTTTTTTTATGCTGTGTGTGGTGCACCAACCAGCATACCGAATGGGCTAGGATCAGGCCAGAGGGCTCCAATTCTGCAGAAACAAGTGAACCGGATTGGACTGAAAAAGGCTGCATTGAATGGTGCTGGATATTCAATAGAATCCATTGAGATTTAAGGGAGATGCAGCTAGCAGAACAAGTTGTTCTGTAGCCGGGTGAGCTTAAGATGTTTGGCTGCCTGATCCAAAGTCCAAATGGTATTTGCAATAGTTCAAAATATAATTTGTGTAATGCTGAAGTCAGTTCATAGAGTTGGATATTTCCTATTTCTTTGCCTCAGGTTTGCATTAATAACACCATTTCAAGGGAATGAACCCAATGACTCATTCTGCATCAAAGATTCGTTCTTGTGTGCAAGAATTGGCAACAAATGGCTTTCTAGATGTTAGTGAATTGGCAATCCAAGTGGCGTGGCAATGGAGACAGATGCTGGCAGTCCTATTGAGAAACATCTGCTTCCCTACCTCTTTGGAAATGTCCAATTCTCCAGAGGAGATATAAATAGCTATATGGACAAGGAGAGATTCTCCTGTGTTGATGCTATATTATAGGCAGAAGAATCCTCTCGCCCTTAACCTGTTTGTGGAATTTCAGCCACCAAATGAAAGCAGGTTTGGTTTTGCAGGCAATGAATACCTTTACTAAGAATTACTAATGATTTCTCAAGTGATTCTGACCTTGGCTGCTACAAGCTTTCATTGGTTTTCTCTAAGACTGTGTATCACTCAGAATATTAAATGTACTTTAAACTAGACTGTGGCTCACCTTGAAAAGTACCGCAGACATGCCTATTTTAATGGAATAAAACTAATTTCACCTGAAAATGAACTCTGGACTGCATTCTCATGACCTTCCAGAAATCCCTTGAAATGTGGGTTCTTCGAACAGGACTGGGATCTGGTTGCATCATGGACAACATCTTTAAGTATTTCCTCTCGTCCTTGTTTTTGTTAGATTTAATTAAACTGGTTTTGTAAAAAAAAACAACAACAACAACAAATTGTGTATGTTATTGTATGACGACCAGAGTTGCTTTGTGCAAGATGGGCAGCCATATAAATGGAAATAAATAAATAAACATCCTTCCTGAACTACCCACGATGATATATAAGAGACATGCTAAGGACTCAAGCTGCATTGCTACAATACTTCCAAGAAACATTTATCTACTTGTAGGTCAGCCTGACCTATCTGTAGATTCTAGCACATCTGGAGGAACCTATGACTAGGCTATGGAAGGCTCACCCTCATCTGGCACCAAAATGACTTTCTTGTTTTTTCTACCTTAAATTGAAGCTGCTTTCTATTTTATTACTATTAAGCAGCTGTTTATTTTATCCTCTATATTTTGTTATTGGTTTTATCTTCGATATATCTATTTCATCTTTTAAAAGAAAGTCTTTCAAACATTTGAAGGTAGCTATCATGTCCCTTTTAGTTTAGTGCAAAGGTTCCCAAACTTTCCCAAACTATGCTGGCTGGAGAATTCTGGGAGTTGAAGTCCACAAGTCTTAAAGTTGCCAAGTTTGGGAACCTCTGGTTTAGTGCCTGCATGGAGCATTGTATGCAGAAAAGGAAAAGAGGGCGGAGATGGAGAGCAAATGCAGGAAGGCATGATCAATGCAAAATTGATCCCAAAGAAAAATCTGCAGATTTAAAAAATCCTGTTATTCCCACCTGTACCTCATCATCATCATTAGTGCTAATTTCAGTGTCTATGCAGCATCTTTTTGTTGAAGATAAGCAGAAATGCAGATGCTAAGCCAAAGGCGGAGGAGAACGCAGCCCACATATGGAATGTAGCTCCTGAATGCCAAGAACAACTTAAGGGTTTGTCTTTGTCACACACCACTTTGTCTCACTCCAAGTCTGTCCTATATTCCCTGGTGGCCTCTCATCCTAGTACTAGTCCAGTCTCATTTTTCATTTTTCATTTTATTCAATTTATATACCGCGCCTTCGAAATGGAACCAGGGCGGTGCACAGGGAATTAAAACCAACAATGATAAAATACAATAAATAGATAAAAAGAATGACTCGGTCTGACTTCTGAACTGAGATAAGGGCGGTCAAATGAATGGTAGAGAACTTGGGGGGTGAGGGGAGATTTTTCCCAAGTGAATTCTGACTGCTTGCGGAGTAGAATTAATAAATAAGTATATATTCTTTTTCTCTCCAGATTTCATAGGACATGGCTTTCCTGAAAACTGGCCCAGGGAACCGGAGAACTGGAGAGATTGACGCCATAAAACCAGATACATAGTAGTGGTTGGATTTTTGGGGTGAGTTGCCTTCTTTAATAAATTAGAAGACATAAAAAGGTGGCTAAAGCCAGAGCCCGAGGCTGATGTTTTGCAACGCCAGGTCCGTGGTCAACAAAGCCCCCCTCATCTACGACCTTGTGTCGGAGGGGGAGCCGGACCTGGTGGGAATAGCGGAGACCTAGCTGGACCACGAGGGAGGACTCCCCCTCGTAGAAATGTGCCCACCAGGTTACCGTGCTTTTCATCAGCCACGGGCCCTAGGCAGGGGTGGAGGGGTAGCGGTTATTGTTAGGGAAAGTCTTGAGCCGAGAGGGACCACTGTACCACAGACCACCGGCTGTGAGTCCCTCTGTGTGAAGTGGGGCCTAGGGAGGCAGTTGGGCGTGCTGATTGTATACCTGGCTCCCCGCTATGTAACAGCAGCCCTGCCCGAGCTCCTTGAGGTGATCGCCGCAATGGCCGTTGAGACCCCCAGACTGGTTGTCATGGGGGACTTTAACCTGCCATCGGTAGGCGAATCATCAGAGGTAGCTCGAGAGTTCATGGCCTCCATGACGGCCATGGACCTGACCCAAGTAATTTGGGGCCCCACGCATGAAGGAGGACACACGCTGGACTTAATTTTTGTCTCTGGTCAATGGAAGAGTGATCTGGGTATAGGGGACGTAGCCATCATACCCCTGTCATGGTCAGACCACTCACTTCTCCGGCTCGACTTTCCAATCGCTACACCCCACCGCGGGGAGGCGGAACCTGATTCACCTATATGGTTCTGCCCCAAGCGCCTGATGGACCCAGATAGGTTCCAGACGGTGCTTGGGCCATTACCTGTGTCCTTGACCCACGCCCCGACGGAGGACCTCGTGGCCGCAAGGAATACTGCGGCCATGGGGGCCTTGGATCGGGTCGCGCCCTTGCGGCCTCTCTTGCGGCGACGAACCACCCAGGCTCCTTGGTTCACCGAGGAGCTGAGGGTGATGAAGCGCCAGAAGAGACGCCTAGAGAGGAGATGGAGATCCACACGGTCTGAATCTGACCGAACACAGGTGAGAGCCCATTTACGGACTTACCTTGTGGCGTTGAGAGTGGCTAAACGTCATCATTGTGCCACTCTCATCGCATCCGCAGATAACCGCCCTGCCGCCCTGTTTAGGGTGACCCGTTCCCTCCTTCAACAGAGGGTGCGGGAAGCCCCTTTACAGGGTAGAGCAGAGGAATTTGGGGATTATCTGCAGGATAAAATCGCTCAGATTCGGAGCGAGTTAGCCTCCATCGAAAGTGGCCCAGTGGGATGCTCCGAGGCGGGTCTTGAGACAGTTTTGTGGGAAGAGTTTGACTCTGCTACTTCCGAAGATATGGACAGGTTACGTGGGCGACTGCGAGCTACCACATGTTTATTGGACCCGTGTCCCTCCTGGCTTGCACTGGCATTCTGGGAGGTTACATGAGGCTGGCTCCAGGAGGTGGTCAACGCTTCTTTGAGTGAGGGATTCTTGCCCACCGTCTTGAAAGAGCCGGTGGTGCGACCCCTCCTCAAGAAGTCCTCTCTGGACCCAGCATTGTTGGTAAATTACCGTCTGGTCTCCAACCTTCACTTTCTGGCGAAGGTTGTAGAGAGTGTGGTGGCACAACAGTTCCCCCGTCATCTGGAGGAAATTGATTATCTGGACCCGCGCCAGTCCGGCTTCCGGCCCGGGCACAGCACCGAGACGGCATTGGTTGCGTTGGTGGATGATCTCTGGAGGGCCAGAGATGGGGGTTGTTCCTCCATCCTGGTCCTATTAGACCTCTCAGCGGCTTTTGATACCATCGACAATGGTATCCTATTGCATCGGCTGGAGGGGTTGGGGGTGAGGGGCACCGTGTTACGGTGGTTCTCCTCCTACCTCTCCGGTCGATCGCAATTTGTGTTGGCAGGAGAGCAGAGGTCGACCTCGAGACCCCTCACTTGTGGGGTGCCTCAGGGGTCGGTCCTCTGGCCTCTCCTTTTCAACACATATATGAAGCCGCTGGGTGAGATCATCCGTGGTTTTGGGGTAGAGTACCACCTCTACACTGACGATACGCAGCTGTATGTATCTACCCCAAATCACCCCAACGATGCCGTAGAGGTGATGTGCCAGTGCCTGGAAGCCGTGCGGGCCTGGATGGGAAGGAACAGACACAGACTCAACCCGTCCAAGACCGAGTGGCTGTGATTTCCGGCATCCCAGTACAACCAGTTGACTCCATCACTGGCCATAGGGGTGAACATCTAACCCCTGTGGATGGGGCACACAACTTGGGCATCCTCCTTGATGCACGGCTGTCCATGGAAGATCAAACGACAGCCGTGGCCAGGAGGGCGTTTTACCAGGTTCGCCTGGTCCGCCAGTTGCGTCCCCTATTGGATCAGGGTGCCCTCTGCACAGTCACTCATGCCCTCGTGACATCCCGACTGGACTACTGCAATGCTCTCTACATGGGGCTCCCCTTGAGGTGCACCCGAAGGCTTCAGCTTGTCCAGAATGCAGCCACGCGGGCAGTTATGGGAACCTCTAGGTTTTCCCATGTAACACCGCTCCTGCGCGAGCTGCATTGGCTGCCTGTCGTCTTTCGGGTGCGCTTCAAGGTGTTGGTTATCATCTTTAAAGCACTCCATGGCACGGGACCTAGCTATCTGCGGGATCGGATCCTGCCCCATACATCCCTGCGGCCGATTTGCTCCCACAGAGAGGGACTTCTCCGGGTGCCGTCCACTAGGCTGTGCCAGCGGGCGACGCCCAGGGGAAGGGCCTTCTCTGTGGAGGGCCCGACCCTCTGGAACGACCTTCCCCCTGAAATTAGAACAACCACGGACCTCCGCTCCTTCCGTCAAAAATTAAAAGCACACTTTTTCTGCTTGGCCGGCCTAGGATAATCAACTGTTTTTAGGGTTTTTAACGATTAATTTTTAGTTTTAATATGGGATTTTAGCGCAGGGTTAGTTTAATTTTATTTTATATTGTACTATGTTTGTGATTTTATATGTATTTTAAATTCCCTGTGCCCCGCCTTGAGTCCCTTCGAGGAGAGAGAGCGGGTTATAAATTTAAAATTTATTATTATTATTATTATTATTATTATTATTATTATTATTATTATTATTATTATTATTATTATTATTATTATTATTATTATTATTATTATAAAGGCCATGCTTGAATCCAGGATGAAAACCTGAAGATGCTTCCCTAGCTGCTCCTATTCTTAGCATTTAGGTATTTCAAACAGGAG
This sequence comes from Rhabdophis nuchalis, assembly GCA_039707465.1. NCBI lineage: Eukaryota > Metazoa > Chordata > Lepidosauria > Squamata > Natricidae > Rhabdophis > Rhabdophis nuchalis. The sequence continues at coordinate 146,307,414 of CM077643.1, forward strand.
TCAGATTTCACAATCCTGCCAACCTTCGGTGCTAGTTCTCAGTTGTCACAGCATTATCTCTCCATCCTGGCCATTCCCCCTTTTTTTCTCCCTTTTCACGGGTTCCCTATGAGCTTATTCATCTGTTTGTTTATTATTATAAATAGAATATCCAATTACAATTACAAGCCTGACTTAAACTTCAGAGTCAGGCTGTTTGTATTCAGGATGCCTTTTTCTGCAGAGACTGGGCCCCAGGGAAAGAATACCTGTTCCAGCAAGCACAGCTGGAGATGCGCACGAAAAGTAGGGCCACATGTCCAGGCCTGCCATCACCATAGGCAACATTCCTAAGCAAAGACAGTGCTGGGATATGGCGGAGTCTCTTTCAGCACTGGAGAAAAAAAAGGATGGCCCTATTGAAAGAGTCACCCTGATGAAAAGGGGCTGCTCCACTCTCCTTTGTGTGCTGCACGAAGGATTTATAAAGCGATCCCTCCTTTCAATACTGTACTTGCAAAGCACGTGTTTATTTTATTTTATTATTATTAAATTCATACCCCGCCCTTCTCCTTGTTAGGACCCAGGGCGGCGCACAGGGATGTTAAAATACATACAAAATATATAAAATATATGAAATTTAAAATACTTATTCTAATAAATAAACCCTGCGCTAAAAACCGAATTAAAATCCCAAGTTTAAAAACTATCTAATAGTCAGTATGGGGGTTACGCTAGGCCGGCTAGATGAAATAGGTGTGTCTTCAGATACTTGCGGAAGAGGCGGAGGTCGGAGATGGTGCGGAGTTCAGGGGGTAGGTCGTTCCAGAGGGCTGGGCCCGCCACAGAGAAGGCTCTCCCCCTGGGTGTCGCCAGTCGGCATTGTCCAGCCGACGGCACCCTGAGGAGGCCCCCTCTGTGGGAGCGTATCGGTCTGAGGGATGTATGGGGCTGTACGTGAGGGATGTACGTGTAATGAGAGATGCCCATAAGCACAAAGGATAATGAGTTTGATGACCACCAGACAAAGTTACTCAGCTCTCTTAAGTCAGTGGTCCCCAAGCCCCAGTCTGTGAACCGGTACCAGCTGTGGCATGCCGGAAACTGGGCCTTGCAAACAAGCAAACCTCCCATCTGCAGGATGCAGGCAGCACACGAAATCATGGCCCCTCCCGTCTGTAGAAAAACCTCTCTCCATGGAACCGGTCCATGGTGCCCAAAAGGTTGGGGGGGGGGCACTGCTCTAAGTGACCCTATGGAAGGGGTTTCCCATGGCTTTTTTGACTCTATGTCTATCTTATATCTTTGGGATTCCTTGGTGAACGCTTATCCTAGTGCTAGCCCAGTCATACTCTGTTTGGCTTCTGCCCTGAGATAAGGTTGGTCAGGTGCTACTTTGCTTACAGTGACTATAGAGATTTTTCTAGTTTTAGGCTAGAATATTTGGAGTCGTATTTTCCACATAGGAGCATCCATCTTTTGAAATCCTCAGAGGTCCCTTACATGCCCTACCACTCCCCAAATCCTACCTTTTGAGCTCTAGTTGAAGAGTTTTCAATTAGTTGAGCCATGCGTATGGGTAGTCCTTCCTACGGCTGTTCTTCTGACCCCCTTCATATGAAACGGCTTTCCAGAGCTTAACCAAAACACTTCTTTCTTAGCAAGGCTATGAGACTATTAACTTCATGTAATGTTATTGTTAAAATCAGCATGGCATGCTTAGGTCATAGTTTTAATAAAATAAAAGATTACATCAAAGCAGAACTGAAAGGCACAACTCAAAATATTAAGGAGCAAGATAAGGTTAACATGTCTGGACTATTTTGATTTTTTTTAAGTGGGGTATAAATAGTAATTGGTTATATAATTAGTTAACAGCAACTTTTGTGCAGTGGTTAAGGTACCAGGTCCCAGATTATAAACTGGAGATCATGAGTTCTAGTCCTGTTTGAGGTGTGAAACTAGTTGGATGACTTTGGGGCATTCATTTTCTCCCAACCCTAGCAAGCAGGAAGTAGCAAACTATTTCTGGAAATGCTGCCAAGAAAACTGCATAGACTTGCCCATGTAGTCACTAGGAGTCAAGACTGAATCAAAGGCACAGAATTATCTGGGTCCACACAACACGATAAATCATATACAGTACTATGATTTGCAAAGCACAGTATCTGAATTCATACAATAAGCTTAACTAGAAAATTAACTATATTATAGTTTAAACAATGTGCAGATCCGGTCTCCATCCAGGGGAATGCTAAAACCAAGATAATCCAATAAAGCTAAGCAGGAGAAAATTATACACAAATAAAACATTTTGAAAAATGCAGGCAGTGAATACTTATCGAGTATTGGTGATTTAAAGAGGATCTGACAAATTTTTTTACGGTTTCATATCTTATATGCACCAAATCAATTGTATAGACTTTATTTCAATAAACTATAGGTTTATTGTGTTCATTTTACAAACACACCCAAAGAACTGGAAGCATGTTTAAACTCTGTTTAAACTAGCCATAGGTTTCATTCAGCTGAATATAATTACTTTAAGTAGAACAGCGCAGAGATGCACTCCAAGCGTACCACTTTACAAGTACCCTGTGTTCTTGCAACTGCTTAGAGGTCAGATTTTGATGTGGAGCACCTTTCAACTGACAGCTCTTGCAATGACTGCTTATTCTTGCCTTTGCGTTGCTGTCTAAAGCAATTATGTAGCTGTGAGTTGTTTTTCATTGTATCTGAAGTGGGGCCACTTTGAGTTGTTCAGCAAGCTATATAATCTGTTCATAGCTGTATAAAACCATATATTTGAGGTACAGCCACTCCTTACCTTATGGACAATCTTGCCAGATGTCATCCCCAGGGCCTTACATATTTAAAGCTGATTTTGACAGCAATCTATTTCAAGCTGGCTGGTAATACTTTTGGGTGAATGTGTGTGTGAAGGAATCATGAGATTGTTACTGTTTATCAGTTATTGAATACAGTAATGAAACTTTCAAAATTCCTGATATAATTTACTTACAAAGCAAAGAAATAGTTTATTTAGGGAAAAAGAAAAAAAATAGTTTACTTAGAAAGCTAAATGGAAATACATATCGTTAAAATATCTATCTGTTCTATATATTGTATGACCATGAAACCTTCCCTTGCCTCTGAAATTTCAGTTGTTGAATGTTATTGAAGGCTTTTACTGAGACAGAGCAATTTATTAGTACCAAAAATAAAAAATGGACAGCATTAAAAAAAATGGGAGTACTGAACTGGAATATATTACCCAATAATTACATTAGGTTTTACAGGATGTAAAATATGCCTGTAATAAACCTTCTGCAGATTTCTGCTAGCTATTCTGATCTTCCTTAATCCTAAATGGTAAATCATTCGGTATAAAAGTAAACGAAGGGTGGGGGAGGAAATAGCCCCCATTATTTGAATTGCTACCATGGAGGAGAAGAGAGGAGGCCGTTGCTTCAAAGTTGCGTGTCCTCCATCAAAACCTGAAAGTGGGGGGGGGGGGGGGAGTTGAAACACGGCGGCCATCCAAGCTTGGCCTTCCCGGCTTCCAGTTGAGAACGAACGCGTCCCTTCCTAAGAGCCGCGTCGCCAGTTCACCACGAAGGCTCAGGAGGCTTTTAGGCACGCCTCCTTCTGGCGTGGCTGCCCGCCTCCTCCTTTATAAGGCCACTGCGGTAGAGCGAGTTGCACTAGGCGTAGCTGCTGCTCACCGAGGCTTCGTCGCACCGACTCAGCGTGAGATTTCAGCCCCGCCACACTTTACACACCATGGTAAGTGGGAGTGGGGGTGGGGGGTGGGGGGGAGAAAGTGTGTCAATAGGCGGCCGGAGCCTGCCTAAGCGTCCCGGGTGCTGCTACTGTAGCAAAGCCTCCCTTGCGCTCCCGAATGCGACACGCGTCCTAGGTCGGCCGCGCGGAAGCTGGCAGGATTGGACTCTGGCCGTCCGGTATAACAGGCTGGGCGCGCTTTTGAGTTCTTCCGCTCTCCGGTCAAGGTGAAGGTTTGGGCCATCCGTGGTGGTGGTTGGGGGGGGAGGGGGCCTCTCCTCCCGTACTCAGCCCACCTCGCCTGGCCTGTGCGGAGAGCAAAGTGTGAGCCACGGTGTGCATTTCAAGACCGCGCGGCGAGAGAAAGGTGCAGCGCGTGTTCTAGGACCCGCGGAGGCGAAAGAGGCCCGGGCCTCTAACGCTAGTAGTTTTGCGCGCTCGCTCCGTTCGCCCTTTCTCTTGCTACGCCGCGCTGGTGCAAGGAGCAGGAACAGCTGGGTTTGAGGCGCAGTTTACTCATTGGCAAGCGAGGCTGGCAAAGGAACCGAGCAAAATTGGGGTGGGGGAATGGCGCTTCCGAGCCCTGCTTCGCCTTTCCCCAGTTGGTAAGGGGAGCGGGGTGGATATTCTCGTTCTGAAGAGTCGTGACTCGTGGGGCAGATGGTCCTCTATCTTCGCCTCCCTGCCCCCCCAAGACTTCATTGCTCGCCGATGGGGGGGGCGCAGTAAGGGGTTATTAATAGGCAGGTGGAAAGAAGGGAGCATCGGTCTCGGACGCTCCCCCGATCGGCTTCCAGCGAAATCCTGGAGCTGGAAATAGCTGGGCCCCCGGCCGGGCTTCGGTCCAAAGGAGGTAATTGCCTCTCCTGTTTCATTTCGTGGAGGGGGGGTCTGTACTTTGAGAAAGGATGTCCTATATTTAGCATTCCAGTCTCAGCGAGCGGGAAGCAGCCCCCCGCCCCTTCCGAGACAAACTGTGCCACTATTGCCGGGCAGGCGTGGGGACTAGGTGTTTTTTTTTGGGGGGGGGGTTGCCTATGTTTTCCAAGGAGGAGACTCGTTCTCCCAGCTCCGGGAGCCAGTTCCCTGGAGGCTGGGGCGTTTTTGCATATGTGTTGCCTTTTTTTTTTTTTAAACTGCGTCACTTGTGAATATGAGCGAATGAGGTGTGGAAAGCGGAAGGCAGTTTTTTTTTTTTTTTAATAGCGTGTTCGTTTTGGCTAGCCAATTGCGGCTCTTGATTTCGAATCTCGGAAGGAAAAGTACGAATATTCGCGCCATTTTAAGAGTTCTTCGCCTTCGGAGTTCTGGGAGTTAGCTGGCCGGCCTCAGTAAATTCCTTGCCCCAAATTTGCTCTGCTGCTTAGAGCCGCCGCCGCCACCACCCTCATCGTTTTACTCCCTTTTACCTGTAGCGTTGGTGATGAGGCTTTTTCTACACAGCAAAATCGCTGTGTAGAACAATGAATTTGTTCTAAGCGTCAAGGAATCTGCAGTAAGAGATCTGGTTCACACATTACACTGTCTTGGTTTGCTGTTTTGTGGTTTGCTGAATAGAGCCCAGTTGACTGGATTTATAGCATGCTAAGTCATCCAACTTGTTTGCCATTGCCAGTAGTCCTCCACTTACGACCACAATTGAGCCCCAATATTTACGTCAAGTGGGAAATTTGTTAAGTGAGTTTTGCTCCATTTTACAACCTTGCCTGCCACAGTTGTTAAGTGAATCACTGGGGTTGATAAGTTAGCAATCCAGCAGTTGAGTGAATCTGGCTTCCCATTTGACTTTGCTTGTCAGAAAGTTGCAAAAGGTGATCACACGACCTTGAGAAACAGCATCTGAATTTTGATCACATGACAATGGGAATGCTGCAAAGGAAGAATAAAATGGTCATAAGTTGCATTTTCCAGGGCCATTTGTAACTTTGAATGGTCACTAAATGAATTGTTGTAAACCGTATTGTCTTCACTAATAACATTCAAATCAGACCATTAATACCTTAGAATGAGAGGTACACTCTGTTAAAGACTGTTGTTTTTAATTGGGAGGATTAAAAAGCATTAAGCCAATCAGGAAGCTGGCAGAATCCTAAAGATGTTAGTGGGCATATTTCTATGCAGAGGTGCAAGTGTATGAGGTATTTCCAGAGATGTTATTTAGTAATTCTTTTATTTATGGGCTAGGCATGATAGGCCAATATTTCTCTATGAGGAACTGAGGGTAAGAATTTGCTCAAGGTCATCTATCAAATTGTAGCAAACATTAAACTTGACTTTAGAACTCCGTATTCAGGGACTATTCCCTGTCATCATTCTCTGAATTTTGATGATTCATAGTACTTGTGCAGTTGGATTTGTCCGCATCGGTTATGGATGCTGTTGGGAATTGGGGGGTGGATACCCAAATAAAACCATGGTTATAGAGCACGGCAAATTGCTGAGTAACAGTACTGAACAAATTAATATGCAGCTAATAAAAACAATTCATTAATTATCAGTAAGAGCCTTGAAATGACACATACAATTTTATCAAATATGTCTGTCTTATGTGTTCCCTGGTAACATACAATGAATCAGCAAGTTAAAAAAATTAAGGTATTCATTCTCTTTTTCTGTCTATTCTGCAAGGAATTAAGATAATTATATGCACTTCTATCATTTTTTATAGAATTACTTAGGATTTAAGGATTAAATAGGATTTAAATAGGATTTAATTACCTTGTGTAAGAGTGCCTAAGCCCTTTCCCCCCTTAAAATAAATGTCTCTTTCATTTAGTTAACAAGCCTGGGAGGGATTGGAAAATCTAAACACGATTTTATTTCCAAATTTAATTTAATTTTATGTACTATTTTACTCTTATCACAAAACTGTAATATTTTACTTCTGTGGAGTTGGGACTATGGCCAAGAATTAATTTTCATATGGATTCATATTCCCTCTGGTTTTATCTCCTGTACTACACTACTTAGTTTGAGCTTTTAATGTACAGTATAAATAGCTTGAGAATGCTCTAGGGCAGGGGTCCCCAACCTTTTTTGCACCAGGGACCGGTTTCATTTTAAAGAAAATTCTGCGGAGAAGGGAGGGAGGGGGAACAGGCGGTGCATGCGCATGCGGGGGGGAGTCGGCTCACTTGGCCCTCTAGGGCAGTGGTGGGCAAACTTATTAGTCAATAGAGCCAAATATCAACAGTACCACTACTGAAATTTCTTTTGAGAGCCAAAAGGTGTGGCCTGTTTTGTGGGAGTGGCTCAGCGGTCATGTGACCGGATGGGCGTGGCCAACTTGGAAAACCTGGTGAAACTCAGTTAACGGTCTTGCTTAGCAACCAAAATTTTGGTCTCAATAGTGGTCATAAGTTCATTCGTCCTTCCTTCCTTCCTTCCTTCCTTCCTTCCTTCCATTTCTGGCTGGTCTTTGGTCTTCTGAAGATGGCAAAAATGGATTTATGGGCACTTGTTATATATAAAGGCAGCCCATGATTCTTTGGGATGCTGGTTTGAATCCAGGAAATGACTCAGAGGATGTGATTCCTTTGAAATGATCACTGGGAGAAAAATAGATCTTTAACCTGGTTAACCAAACAGGTAGCTTGAGGTGGAAGGAAATAGGAAAATAGATTTCTTCCTTTCCTTTCCTTCCTTCCATTCCTCCCTCCCCCTTCCTCCCTTCTTTCCTTCCCTCCCTCCTACCCTCCATCTCTTTCTTTTTCTTTCTTTCTTTCTTTCTTTCTTCCTTCCTCCTCCCACCCCTCCCTTCCTCCTCCCACCCCCTTCTTTCCTTCACTCCCTCCCTCCCACCCTCCATTCATCTTTCTTTTTCTATCTTTCTTTCTCTTTCTGTTTTTCTCTCTCTCTCTCTGTATCTGTATCTGTCTCTCCTCCCTCCACCCATCTCTGTCACTTTGTGTGTGTGTGTGTGTGTCTGATTCCATCTCTCCCTCCCTCTCTCTATTTCTGTCTCTGTAAGTCTGTCTCTCTGTGTGTCTGTCATTATCTTCCCCCCCCCCCCTCCCCGGGAAGCAGCAGAGGGGCCAGCATGTCGGCTGGAGGGGAGGAGGAGGGAGCAGCCCCCTGGGCAGAGGATGGCCGAGCGTGCCTCCAGCAGCTCCTTCCGATGGCCACCGCGGCGCAGTTTCCGGGGCTTCCCGGAGGGGCCGGCATGTCAGCTGAGGAGGTAACGTGCCTCATCCCACAGTGAGCGAACGAGCGAGCAGCTGGAGGACTCGAGCCTGCGGCTACCTTAAGCACTGCCGAAACCGTCCGGGCACCACATGGGGCTGGAAGGGAGGTGGGTGTGCAGCGCCCAGATGGCCTCGGCGGTGCTTAAGGTAGCCGCAGGCTTGAGTCCTCCGGCCGCTCGCTCGTTCGCTCGCTGTGGGATGAGGCACGTTACCTCCTCAGCTGACATGCCGGCCCCTCCGGGAAGCCCCGGAAAGTGCGCCGCGGTGGCCATCGGAAGGAGCTGCTGGAGGCGCGCTCGGCCATCCTCTGCCCAGGGGGCTGCTCCCTCCTCCTCCTCTCCAGCCCTGCGGCCTGGTTCCTATCAGGCCGCGGACCGGGGACCCCTGCTCTAGGGTAATTGTGCCTTGAATAAGTGAATGAGAGATGCTGTATGATGGGGGGAGGGTGCAAAACTAGCATACAGTTTTATGGGGCAATTATGTCACTCATTTGGGACAAGAATAGTCAATCTATCATCTCATTCTGGCTCCCCCCTGCCCCCCTTTAGCAATGGTTTACTGGCTTGTGATTGTGTGTGCTTGGTTTTATGATTCTATTTGTATGCATTCTAGAAGGGAGCTGTAAAAGAGTATAGTAGAGCTGTGGAACACCATTGACCAACGTGGCATTCTCTGTGTTTTGTTAGGATTGCAACTCTCAGAATGTTTGACTGGTTAAGGAAACATCTGTCCAGGTTTATGTTCCTTCTGGAATCGGCATCCTCTATGAGTCAAGTTTGCTTGATTTTCCCCACTACCAGGGATCCAGTGAAAGGGGTTCTGGGTAGAAACTAGTCTGATAGGGGTTTAGGCCTCATTCTCCATATGAATAAATTACCACTGTGAAGAAACACAATTTGTCCCACAACGTATATTTGCAGCCTGAATATAAACATTGCTTTACCATTTCAGAGAGAATGCCTAGTTTTAAAACTATAAGCAAGATTCCATATATAGCACCCTATTCACATACAGTATTTAGATGCCACCTCTCCTTGGGATTATAGTTCTCTTACTAAAAAAAAATTAAACCAGACCATTTCTATCTAAGCATTATTTACTCTGAACTCAACCCTTCTCCTTAGATAGATGGCTAATATGGCCATCTTGGAATTACCATTTTTATTTAAAACACTGTTGTTTGTGCTCAGTACCTTACTTTGATGACCTCACAAAGTAGGTTATCAACGCCATGGACAAAGTGGTCCAGCAGATTGTTTTGGCAAATAGCTGCCCTGCTGTGATCCTAAATATTTGATCCACTAAACACCAGCAGGCACAAATTCACTAGCAAACATTTGAAATCTTTGAGCAATATCTATTTGGTTTTTCCCACCTTGATCACTTTGTTTCGCAGGGTAGTGGACTTGAGGGTGTTGTTGCAGGGCTGCAGTTAATTCAGGGAGGCTAGTCTGTATTGGCTTTTAGATCTAAATGTGTTTAGGGAGATGGTGAATAATGGGGACCTTTTCCTTCTTCGTATTTCTTTCTTGATTGAGTTTCAGTGAGCTTTGCTATGTTTGCAATTGTGACTTCTTTCTGTACTGAAATCTGTTACATTGAACATCACCACTGTCTTGATACTTTGTTGGTTAGGAAATGTCAAAACTTACATTTGGATTTCAGAAAGAAGAATCCAGATCTTGCTGAGCTACAACTCTCAGCAGTTCATGGCAAATGATAAGTTCTGCAACATCTGGAGGACCATAAGTTTCCCACCCATGCCTTAGGGAAGATGTTGTGCCCTAACACGTTTTCTTACTTTGGGTGTTGCCAGAGTGTATCTGTGAGAGAGGGGCATTTAATTTAAATTTATTTGTCTGTTATGTGTAATGTAGGAAATGAACATGCTAGCAAGGTGTGCATGCATTTTATAGGCTATTGATGTGTAGGTGTGAAAAGGAAATTCTATTTGCACATGTGAAGTAGAAGGCGTGGAAGTGCACAGGCTGGCAGTTTGTATAAAGTTCCTTGTGGCTTTGGTATGCAATAGATTTCTTAACTCCGCTTCCTGTTTTGCTGACTTCAGGAACTGCCGCCATTTCATTTTGAAATGGTCACTTAAGCTTCTTGATGTAATGAATAGCTCAAGCTCATTTTTTCCCTTCCAAAACAGTTACTTTAGTAATACACTTAACACTTAACTAAGTATTATTCCTGTTACTATAACTTGTAATTGCAGAAGTACATAGGCAGCTAAGCTGCATTTTTTATCTCTTATGCTGCATTGTTATTGCTCCCTTCTTCATTTTAGAAGGGAGCAATTAGAAACAATTCCATTCCAAATACAGATTCGATATGGATGTAGTGTTCATTAAAATTCCAAATGAAATATTTCTGGTATCCCAATTTCAAAAATGAAAAAATCATTATCTCTAACTTGTAACCCATAAGAATACCCCATTGAGCCAATGGCCTGGTAAAACTCCTTCCACCAGTAATGGTAGACAAGATGATATATCTTAGCTCTATCAAACTCACAGCTTGATGCCTTGCTTGTGATACCTCTTTGAGAAGTCAATTTTCTCTTCTTTCTGTAGCGCGAGTGTATCTCTGTCCATGTCGGCCAAGCTGGCGTGCAGATGGGCAATACTTGCTGGGAACTGTATTGCCTGGAACATGGAATTCAGCCAGATGGACAGATGCCAAGTGATAAGGCCATTGGTGGTGGAGACGACTCATTTACTACCTTCTTCTGTGAAACTGGTGCTGGGAAGCATGTCCCCCGGGCTGTCTTTGTGGACTTGGAACCCACTGTGATTGGTGAGTATGGAAATTTTTGACTCTTAAGCCTCCTAGAAGACAAGAGCAGTAACTCTTCCCAAATGGGCTCAGATTCATTCAGTTCTTCTTTAGATAGAGCAGAACATGTGGATTTAGTCTGAATTTCTTATAGGTACATTCTTCTCCAATTCACTCTTACATGTATGGTATCTACTATGCCCAGAATTACCATTCAGTATGGCTCCTATGGGAGAGGAGACTTGATTTGCCAACTCCTTGTTCAGTTCCCACAGAGACATTCAGTTGAAATAACTCAGTCAAGTACCCTCCTGATAAAGTGATTCTATCCTAGAATGAGAAGCCGGTAAGTCCTCTGGATCTTAAGCTTCCGCAAGATTTTGGCTGCACTCAATACCCTTCCTTACATGTTTTGTTCAATTCTTCAGCTTGCTAGATATCTGCTTGAAAGTATACAATACACTATAATAAACTTTATATCACAATCCTCTTAACCTTTTCCAGATGAGATTCGTACTGGTACTTACCGTCAGCTCTTCCATCCAGAGCAACTCATCACTGGAAAGGAAGATGCTGCCAACAACTATGCTCGTGGACATTACACCATTGGCAAGGAGGTCATTGACTTGGTGTTGGATAGGATCCGCAAACTGGTAATAACTGCATTGCAGGACAGGAATATAGACGTTTTGGCGGAATGGAAGGAACTCTGCCTAAGACTGGTGGAAATGTTGGGATAGCAGGGCTTTGTGGTCAAGGGTGGCTGTTGGTTATTTATGCACTTTCTGGATACTTCTAGGCATTATTTTGCCATGTTACAATTCTTTAGAGGGTGGGTAGTTGTATTTCATTTTATTATTCCATTCATTCACATTGTTGGGCTTTAGAAGTTGAGGATGCTGAATACAATGCAAATGAATGAGAAATTCAGAACTCTTCCTTTATGCTTCGCCCTTGTCTTTTTACACCCTTCTGATCAGAAAGAATAATCTGTCCCCCTGATTCTAATCACTGTTGCTGTATGTGAGAATACACATACTCCAACTCTGAGAATTCCCCATACGGCTTAAAGTTGCCAAGGTTGAGAAACACTGCTTTGGGGCCTATACCTTTCATATACATATGCCTATATCTTCCAATGTCCCTACACTGCTCTACCCATCCTTGGTCTATTCATCAGTGTTCCAGAACTGATTCAGTGGACTGTAAAGGTAATAACCTTACTCTGGATTTAAACACTAATTCCTAAGAATCCACTCTCAGTTCAAAATGTTGTTGCCTTTGCTCTTCCAAACTTCTTCTTAGTTCCTCTTTATTTGCTCATTGCTTGCTCACTCTTTTTTTTCTCTTGCTCGTAACTGTGGCCAGAAGCTTCTTTGAATCTCTGGGGAGGAAGGACATGTGGGGGGAGGGGGTTTGCAGCTGATTGGCAAGCACTCCCTCTTCCTTCCTGGAACCAAGCACAAGTTTTCAGGACACATTTGAACTTGGTATACTTGGCATTCCAGTGAATTTCTTCATTGCACTCCAGCCAACCCTGTTCCCTTGTGTAATTGGTTGCCACAACTGTAATACCAGACGCTGCCTTTTAACCTTGAAAAATTACTTGCTCTTAATTAATTATGAAACAGAAAAGATGCCATGCCTGGCTTGGTTGTATAAAGAGATTTTGTGTGTGTAGTTAATGATTTGGGGCTAATATCCTGAGGCAAAAGAAAATGACCTCCAAGTAACCAATTGGCTGAAACGGGCGTCTATAGAAAGTAAATAAAATAGTGGAATGGATTTTCTTGTTCAGATTTGCCAGGTGAGAATAATACTTTGCATTGTAACCTAAGAGATACAAACTGAGGAGTGATAATTTCTTTTTCACAGGCTGACCAATGCACAGGACTCCAAGGATTCTTGGTCTTTCACAGCTTTGGAGGAGGAACTGGCTCAGGATTTACTTCCTTGCTGATGGAACGTCTCTCTGTTGATTATGGCAAGAAATCCAAGTTAGAATTTGCTATTTACCCAGCTCCACAGGTCTCTACAGCTGTGGTGGAGCCCTACAACTCGATCCTCACCACACATACCACCCTTGAGCACTCAGATTGTGCTTTCATGGTGGACAACGAAGCCATCTATGATATCTGCCGAAGGAATCTGGACATTGAGCGGCCAACTTACACAAACCTCAACCGCCTTATCAGCCAGATTGTGTCTTCCATCACTGCCTCGCTGCGCTTTGATGGAGCTCTGAATGTAGACCTGACAGAGTTCCAGACCAATCTAGTGCCCTACCCTCGTATCCATTTCCCTCTGGCTACCTATGCTCCGGTCATCTCTGCGGAGAAGGCCTACCACGAGCAGCTTTCTGTGGCTGAGATCACCAATTCTTGCTTTGAGCCTGCTAACCAGATGGTGAAGTGTGACCCCCGCCATGGCAAATACATGGCCTGCTGCCTTTTGTATCGAGGGGATGTGGTGCCTAAGGATGTCAATGCTGCCATTGCTGCCATTAAGACAAAGCGCAGCATCCAGTTTGTAGATTGGTGCCCTACAGGCTTTAAAGTGGGCATCAACTACCAGCCTCCCACTGCAGTTCCTGGGGGAGACCTAGCCAAAGTTCAGCGAGCAGTGTGCATGCTGAGCAACACCACAGCCATTGCCGAGGCCTGGGCCCGCCTGGATCACAAGTTTGATCTAATGTATGCCAAGCGGGCCTTTGTGCACTGGTATGTTGGGGAGGGGATGGAAGAAGGGGAGTTCTCTGAGGCTCGGGAAGACATGGCCGCTCTGGAGAAGGATTATGAAGAGGTGGGCATTGATTCATATGAAGAGGAAGAGGAGGGAGAAGAATAGCTATAAATGCTCTACTTTGTCTGGACCGTCCTTTTCATTAAAGTAAGCTTGACTTGAATCTAAACTACAGTGATGTGTTTGTCCCAGACAGAATTCACGTGGAGCATTTCTATCTAATGCAATTTTTGCTCAGAGCTTGTCAGTTCTGGCTGCCTTACTTGACAAAGGAAATATATACAATTGTAAACTGAACAGCACATCCTAAAAAAAACACCATGTCTGCTGATAATTTTGGCAAAGTAATAAAATTTTAGGTTACAACATAGACTTTGCACCTTACCTTAAAAACGATTATGTCTGCACCCATTCGATATCACTTCCCAAAAAAAAGCAAACTCATCTTTTGATACGAAACTTTAAATCAAAGAATGAGGACATTTTGATTTTAAATAAGAATTGAGTTAGTTGAAGAAACTCTGCTTATTTCTGAACAATAAATTATTCACCTCTTTTCCAGCTGTGGAAATTCCATACTTCTGTATGTATTTTGGGAATAAAAGTTGCCTTTTAAAATACTATGTTTCCTGAGCTGCAGATGTCAGAATAGGATGCCAGGCTACAGTGTTGCAAAAACCAACAAACTACCAAGTAACATTTTAAATAACAAGCTATTCAAGCTAACAAGCCATTAGAAGCCCTGTGATAGGCCCAAACTTATCATAGACAGACATTAAGTCTGAGCAGGTATCTGATTTTTGTTTATTGAAACCCATGAAAGAAAAAAGTCGAGAAAATCTTAATGGGACTGTGCTCAAGTTGAGATCTTGTTAGCCTTAACAATGCCATAGTAACTGCCTTCAGTGGTTATGCTGAGCCAGAAAGGTTCACAATCACTGGTATAGCAAATGTTCAGAAAATACCTTAACTCTGCTAGTGTATCTCATAAACAAAGGAGGCAATTCTCAATTTGCTGCCCTCTTCACGTTAAGAGGAGCCAAGGCTGGGCCTGAAGTTGAGACCTGGGCCTTGACTTCAGCCCTGGCATCACTCCTGCCACTAAAAAAAGGCCACCTCATTCCCTCGAGGTGCAATTGCTCGGTGGCCCAGTGCTCCACAGGATCTGCCATGCACCTTTAGGTGGCGTTCTGGTTCTGTAGATGGGTCTCTCTGGCCTACCCGAGGCTCCTTCGGGTTGCACCAATTTTTTTGTTGGTAAAGCAATTTTGCAGAATGCTCTTCGACAGCCGCTGCAGCTCCCAAATTCTGTCCCAGTTCTGTGATTTTCAAGGGTTTCAGGAGCCAGGCATACATGGCCCTCTTATGACTTCCAGAAGATCATGCAAGAGCACATCTCATACGTGTGCAGCTTCTGTATATTGCAAGAGAGCATGCGCCTGTTCTTGCAAGGTTTTTGGTAGAGCTGGAGGCAGCATCTGAGTGCACCCCATTCTCATGCAGCCTCTACAGCAGTGTTTCTCAATCTTGGCAACTTGAAGATGTCTGGACTTCAACTCCCAGAATTCTGGGAGTTGAAGTCTAGACATCTTCAAGTTGCCAAGATTGAGAAACACTGCTCTACAGGCTCTGAAAATTGTGCAAGAACAGGACATACTTTTAGAAATAGGTTTTTGGGGGTGGGTAAATATTGGCATATCATTCAAAATTGGCATGTCAAGTTCAGCCGTGGTAGCTTTGCCAAGTTTTATTATTTTGCATATTCTTGTCTGCTGCATTGGTCCCTTAACCAAACATATCTCTTGATCAGTTTCCATTTTGATTGAGCAGCTACTGTACATATGGTACAGTTAGCCTTTGTGCTGCATCCTCTAAAATAGTTAAACTCTTATGGCCTTCCTGCATTTTCCTTGGATATGTCCCCCCCCCCCCCTTTGAGTAAAATCAAATGTCTTAATAGACTGATACAAAGACTTCAGGACTTCTCCCAACACTGAATGTCATAAGGATAGATTCCTGCTAGCACATTGACTGTCCTGATGCTGGGAGCCACTGTTTCAGAAGAAACATACTCTTAGGTTGGACAGGGATATATGCATGTTTCACAACTGATGGGGAAAGATTTACAGTAATCAGATAGTATACTGAGCCCCCACTACCACCCAAAAAAAACCCCTACCATGCCTGATTCATCAAGAGTATATATTGTATATGCCATCTTTTTATACGGACTGTATACCAGTACTCTCTTCCCTCCATTTCTGTTCTAACTGGATTATGTCACAGAAATTTAAGCTAGAAGCGCCATCACCCTTAAAAAGTGATGGGTGTTGTAAGGACACACATTTTACTCCTGAAACTGGTGGTAATGTCACTGATTTATTTTCTTTAAATAGAGTCAGTCTTATCCTGTTGTGCCACAAAGCTTTAAAAAGCAACTAACGTATGTTGCACATGCACTACGTTTGTAGTGATGTGTATGAAAAAGAAAGCTTTTTCTTTTGAGCTACATTCCAATGAAACAACATTCAGAATGGTGTGAATATCTTGTACCACAGTTTCTAAAAACTGCACTCTTGTCACACGGATATAATGAGAACTTAATACAAGTTCTTTGCTCCTTCATTTTTCACTCTATAGCTAGAAAAAAACTGCAGTTCTTTGCTGGTGACTATTGGTGATCTGATATACAAAAAATTTTTTTTTGGAAAAAGGAAGTCATGTTTGAATTCTCATAGAAGACAATAAAAACAACAGTCTCCAGGCCTTCTTTTTTTTAGCCTGCTTACACAAAGAGCCCAGAAGTGCTGCAAAGAGTAACAACATGATTCACCAATAACCCAGTTTGAAACTTCTGCCTTCATAATGTACACAGTGCAGACTTTTGCATCTGATCTGCAGCCAGGAGTACACAATAAACTAAAACCAATGGTCTTGGCATTTAGCATGCAGCCTGAAAGCTCAAGCCTCAGAGGGCATACAATGTGCTCAACTAAAAGAAAAAAAAGCCATACAGTGCAGCATTTGCATAACAACGAACCAAATTCTGCAGTGTTATTGGCAACACTTGGGTAATACAGTGTGCACAGCACATATTCAAATACGTTCAAAGTCCTCCCATCTGCAAAAGAATACAACAACACAATGGTAAACAACCCAATTTAGGAACTCTTCTCTATACCAGAGAATAATGTTTTTGTTCAGATAGACATGCAAGTAACATTAATCCATCAGGTGGAAAACTGATGGCCCAGAATTGCCTCTGAATGCACAGGACAACTGGTCTGACTCAGCACAACTAATTCAGATGCTGCTGCAGCAACATCTATCTGAACTGTATTTAAATAATTGCTGCTTGTTCCTCTATCCCATTC
The DNA here is from genome assembly GCA_039707465.1 of Rhabdophis nuchalis. Classification (NCBI taxonomy): domain Eukaryota; kingdom Metazoa; phylum Chordata; class Lepidosauria; order Squamata; family Natricidae; genus Rhabdophis; species Rhabdophis nuchalis. The sequence continues at coordinate 146,324,257 of CM077643.1, forward strand.
TCTTGTCAATAGAAGCAAGGTCGTACACTATTTGTTACTTTTATCAGCTATGCTGAGGGAAAGGCCTTAAGCCAATTATAAATGGGTAGAACAAGTCAATCACAGGACTTGAGTCTCCTAAGAAATTGTAGCAATGCTTCTCTTACATGGTGTACAGAATACTGTGTGTGTGTATACATACATACATACTATATACATACTTTCCTGAAATACCACTGAATGCAAGGACTTGGATTACTTCTAAAGGTAATGCATTATATATAATCCATAAATTCATCTTCTGGTAAAGGGTTTGAACCCCATGGAAAAAGATCTGACAATCTGATGAGTCCTAACATGGACGAACTTGGTTATTGCACTGCCTCCTAGTGGCATATTCGCAATAATTGTAAAATGCTTGAAACTGCTCCATTTTGTTTTAGCTCAAAAGAAAACCTGATAATGAGACAAAATGCTCAATTTGGGTAGTTTGTTCCAAACTCAAAACACTTAAAACAGACATTTCAAGCTTGGAACTCCTACACATACCTATTACTGTGAAAATAATCAACTTTTCAGAGAGTTAAAATAAAATTTCCTACCCTGTGTGACTCTTGCCCCTCAAAACAATGAACAATTAACATAAATAATACCCCCCCAAAAAAGAGATTTTTGTATCTATATGTTAAGCAGTTCTTTAAGGCTTGGGAAAAAGAAAATCTACTGGAATAACCAAGAAGATGTGATTAAATACGTAAGAAACATAAGGAGAAAATGTGTAATAGAGAAGTACATACAGTATGGGATAAATAAATCAACACTATTGCTGGATCACATTTTTATCATCTTGGTGGTTTAAAAAAGTCTAAGATGGTGGTTGCATTTTATTGAACATTTAGGCTCTGAAGGCATGCCTTTATGAAAACAATCTCGGCATCAATCCATACTTAACACATTCAGGTACAAATTTAGTTGCAATTTTTTTTCACAAAGAAAGGGAATTTTGATCCCTTGGGGCAATTTCATGCTTTGTGAAGGCATCTGATAAGGGCCGAGAATCAGAGCATTCAAAGCCTGGTAAGATACAGGAAAGAATAAGGGACCGAGTCCCAAAGACCAGCATCGTCCTTAATGCGGTCCCATTGTACGACAGTTCCTCCAAGTACAAGACTGGCCTTCAGCATGACTTCTTCTCAAGTGTTTGCTCTGGACTTCATCTCTTGAGGTCCCACCTCGGCTGAAATGCCTCCAGTTGCTTCTGTTTTTAGCTGTACATCCTGTGGTCTCAGATGCGTGTGGCATCCTGTCCAGTGAGAGGTGGCTGTATCGTTTCAAGCTGACAGATTATGTCAGCCACAAATGGGCGCTCCTGAGGATTGACTATCATTGTAGAAGAGAGGAGGTGTTCCAAGGCTGGAGAGTACCTGAAATTTAGAACCAATTTAGATCAATCTGTCCTTGGATTAAGAGCAGCCACAACCCTCCTCCCTACCTTCTAGGTAGCAAATGCTTACCTGGTGTTCTGGGGCACCTTAAGGTGGTTCTGAACAGCTAAGGCCACGCTGTCCCCCTTCTGGAAAATCATGTCATAAGGTCCTTCCCCAAACATCATGCAGTAGAGAACACAGCCTAAGGACTAAGCAGAGGTAAGGTGAGCCTATGGAGCAAAAAGCTGATCGTGGAACAATGAAATAGGGTTTTCCTCCTCTGTACAAGGTATACTTGAATGTATTTGCAGTAATATTAAGTATTATTTATATTTCCTAAGGAGAAGTGATGATCCTTACCCAGATGTCAGTACGTTCATCAATAATACATTCACGCTCAACATTGAACAATTCTGGGGCTCGATAGGAGATGGTGCAGCGTTGGGCAGCCCAGTCCTGTGGGATCAAGAGGGGGAGGAAGATAAATCTAAGACAAAAGACTGGGAAGAAAGAGGAGAAATATCTCAACTCTTCTCTGTTAGCAGGTTTCTCCTACAGGCTATTGGGGAATAGTTAACAGGAAAAAATACTTTAAATTAAGGGCATTAATCTATATATATGTATATAAATGGCTGTGTGTGTGTGTGTGTGTGTGTTCCAGCATAATTTTGGAATGCCTTGACCAATTTCAACCAAACTTGGTACACAGATGACTTACTCTATGGGAAAAAAAATACTGTGGGGATAAGACACCCCTAACACCTCTTGGATTGTGTGTTCTGTCAAGATACAGCCTGTTGTGCCTTAAAATGGTTTCTACTGTACTGCTGTTAAATGGCTTCTACTGTACAGCGCAGTGGAGTTACTGTGGTAACGGCTTCACAGTACTCCACAAGGGGGCTCCCTCTGGTAAGGGGGAAAATCCAACATTAGAAATTACGTTTGGTCCGGACATTTCCCCCCTATAAATAAATACCTGGACAATGTCGGGTTATCAACTAGTATTAAATATAATACATAGCAGTATTTGCTTAGTAGGGGTGGGAGACAAGTAGGAAATTTCAGGGCAGTAGACTAAACTGGGGATTGGTGGGGGAGAGCATTCCAGCAGAAGGCTCTGGTAAACTACTTCCATGTTGTTGACAAAAGAGAACTAGGTGGATGCATACCTACAGTCACTAGAAACTAAGTTCAAGAGAGAGTTTTTAAAATAGGAAATAGGAAAAGCCAAGAGAGATCTAGCAAAGCCACTGCTCAGGGGTGGGGGGGGGGGGGAAGAAATCTCACCTTGGACCACCTTTGATATCCCAGGGTGCTGGGATATCAATGAATGTTTCTGACTTTTATAGTCTGAATAGTTTTATTTCATTGGATGGTTTTCTTTCATCATTAGAGCTGCTCCCCCATTTCCCTTCTATCAACCCCATACCTGGAGCCTTTTTCAAAATACTCAAAAGAAGTTTGATCGGGATCGGATTCTACCCCATACATCTTCCCGGCCGATTCGCTCCCACAGAGAGGGACTTCTCCGGGTGCCGTCCACTAGACTTTGTCAGCGGGCGACGCCCAGGGGAAGGGCCTTCTCTGTGGCGGGCCCAGCCCTCTGGAACGACCTTCCCCCCGACATTAGAACAACTACGGACCTCCGCTCCTTCCGTCAGAAATTAAAAACTCACTTTTTCTGCTTGGCCGGCCGAGGTTTGTCTCTACCTCAGGGGTTAGGGAATGTTAATTTTAAAATGGGGATTTTAGTGCAGGGACAGTTGATTTAATTTGTTTTTATTGTATTTATTTGTTGTTTTAATTTTCCCTGTGCACCGCTCCGAGTCCCCCTGGGGAGAGGACGCGGTATAGAAAAATAAAATCTATCTCTCTATCTCTCTATCTCTCTATCTATCTATCTATCTATCTATCTATCTATCTATCTATCTATCTATCTATCTATCTATCTATCTATCTATCTAATCTATCTATCTATCTATCTATCTATCTATCTATCTATCTATCTATCTATCTATCTATCTATCTATCTATCTATCTATCTATCTATCTATCTATCTATCTATCTATCTATCTATCTATCTATCTATCTATCTATCTAATCTATCTGAGGCCCTTAAGACTCCTGGTATTGTGGGACTGGAGGAGTCCTTGAGGACTACAGGCCGGGACTAATTTACAACTGGAAGGCCAAAGCCACCCTCTACCCCCAGTCTGATATATCTATATGAACTAACTCTCCCACCTTCGATGACAAACTAACTATTTATGAACTATGATTAACTATCTTTGAACCATGCATGATTTTCATGAATTTATGAACTATTTATGAACTTTTTAGAGCCGGTCTAGACGTCTCCTGAGTTTAACTTGTACTATACATATTTTAACATCTATTTTAATATTTAATAACATCTAGAATTTTAATGCCCTGTCTAACAATTCCTCTGACCTTATATTTTATATATATTTATACATATTTATATATATCATATTTATGACATTCACCATGAAGTACTCTAAGGCAGACCTTTTCTACTGCGGGAGTCCCCCTACTCGCAGGTATGGCCCTCCGCGTCAACGAGGGCCCACCTTGATGAGGGATTCTGTATCAAGAGAGGTGGGCGGGTCGCAGTTCTAGGGGTGTTTGAACAAAATTCTTAATTTGGCTTTTAGGGGGTTCCAGGGAGGAGGGGAGGGATAGTTTACAATTTAAATGGGGGATTTAATCTGGTTTTAGCGCAGGTTTTGTCATTTAATAAGTTTTTTAAATTATAATTGGTACTATTTTGTATATTGTTTTAAATTCCTGTGCGCCGCCCTGGGTCCTCTCGGAGAAGGGCGGGATATAAATTGAATAAATTGAAAAAAAAAATCTATCTATCTATCTATCTATCTATCTATCTATCTATCTATCTATCTATCTATCTATCTATCTATCTAAGTTATGATTTGCAAATCCCGTAATCTACAAATATATTCTCCTGAACAGATCTCACAATAGTAATTGTTTCTATTGCTTCTACTTGCTGCTGTTGAAATGATGACTACAGACCAGTGTTTGCCTATATTGAAATATTGATCAGGATGGAAAAGGAAAACTGCAGCAATCACCTCCTTCTCTTAAAGCAAGGGTTGGGGACTATTTAGCTTTGAGGAGCGGGGGGGGGGGGAGTTTTGTGAGAAACAGAGATAGATACTATTTCATTATTAATGTCTATTTTGACTGGCTGTGGATCTCTATGTAAGACCTGCAAGCCATCTTTTCTTCTTAGGTTTCAGGCCTGCCACACTTTCTACAATTCATTTTCTATTGTGGGAAAATGGGAGGGGGGGATTATATGGAGTTGGGTGATATGTAACCATAATAACATTCTTTCTAGAAAGCCAAGGTTATCCTTTATCTCTGCACCTGACTGGAACTGGATGGGTGGAACTGCCAGCATGGCAGTGGAAGATTGGACCATGTGAGGGACTTGTGGGTGTGGGGGCAGGATCTTGAACTTTTAACTGGGTGGGAAAACCTGGAAGCTTTCAGATCCAGGTTTTCCCAAATGTGCCAACATGGCTCTCTTAATAAATTGGAACTTTGAGGAATCCTTTCTCTTGGACTCTGATTTACTTTTGGATGCTATTTGGAACCCTGACTGTGTGGCCCAGCAGGGACTGGCTGAGCTGTTGATGGACTCTGATAGTGAGTCTGCCCTGGAGGCTGAGGAAGACCCTGGGGGGGTGTTCGGAGCCAGAGCAGGGACCAGACAGGCTGGTTGGCCACCAGGAGGAACCTGAGTCATGGAGCAGTGGGGAAGACCAGAGTCAGTTTGTCCCTGACACTAGAATGCGAAGAGCTGAGAGGCGGAGGCAGCAACTCTGGAGGCAGACTCACAGAAGGTGATTAGGCACCAGGTGGTTGTTCATTGGCCCCTCCCAGAGAGCTTATAGGGGAGGCGATGGGAGGGGACATTTGCAGGAAACAACCGTTTAGTGAAGGAGTCATGAATGTCTGTGTGAGTTGAAGCCTGTGCCCGTTCAGTTTCCTGTGAGTTTGAAGGCTTGTGTGAAAGTTCACTGCGAAGCCAAGCCTGTGCCGTGAGTTTCTGGGCTCTTAGCCAAGGGACTGCTTATCTTGCTTATTAACAGTGACAAACAGCCATGCTTGGGTTCTTGTTTATTCTGAGGCCGTGGACAGAACACCTGACACTCTAAAATCTTGGGACAAAGGCCATGCTGGTAGAGAACAAGTTGGTCAGCAGCCTGGGTAGGGAAGGAAAAGATTCTTCCTGAAAACCCAAATAAGCTGATCCATATCTTAAAGTATCAATAATCCAGAGCCAGACAGAACAGTTCTGATTCAAGATCTGCTAGAGACTGACATCTAGCCTAACTTTCAGGGGCATCCTCAGCAATGGTCATGATCTTCCAAACAGCAGGCACAACCAGACAAGTGGAGACCTTATCCTTCTTCTGAGTATGCAACATGCATGACACACATTTGAGGTTGGACTTTGGGCTCACCTGCTCAATGAGAGCAACAGTCATTGTACATGCCACTGCTGACTTTCCCAAATCTTTTGCATGTAAACTAGACTTTGCCATCATGCTACTCAACCATTTCTTTTAAGGGGAGATAACACGTTGGGACACAAAAGACGTGCCATCATTCTGCAGGCACAGACAATATTACTACTTTCTAATAATATCCTTCCTCTGTCATTAAATAAAGGGTGCTGCGATATCAGTGAAAGTCCCTGACTTTTATTAGTCTGAGTAGTTCTATTTCATTGGATGGTTTTCCTTCGTCGTTAAGGCTACTCCCCCATTTTCCTTCGAACAGATCAACCTCATACCTGAATAGTCATAGCTTCCCTTGAGCTCCGCACCTCAATGCGAGCCTGATTCATGGAGCCTAGGTCCATTAGCAGTGGCTGATCTTCATTGTCCAGCAGCACATTTGTTGGTTTTAAATCTCTGGAAAGGGGCAAGCAGAATATAAATGGATCCTTACATCTGCATTTGGCAACAGTCCAAGGCATGAGTCCTCAAATCTGCTTTAAAGGAAGTTTGAAGCTTGTAAAATGACTTGACTACGAGTCAGAATGGCCACACAATTGGCAACCCCAAATCTCATCTAACAAATGCTCTGTCCTACACATTAGCAACAAAAATCAGAACACCAAATACAAAATGGGAGGATACAACCTCGTTTGCAACCCTCACTCTCTCAAGGACCTAGGAGTACTCATCTCAAATGATCTAAGCCCCAGAGCTCACTGTAGCAGCATTGCCAAAAAGGCATTAAGAGTTGTTAACCTAATTTTGCGAAGCTTCTTCTCCGGTAACATTGAACTGCTAACTAGGGCATACAAAACCTTTGCCAGACCAATTCTCGAATACAGCTCGTCTGCCTGGAATCCACACTGTATATCGGGCATTAATACAATTGAGTGGGTTCAGAAGTATTTCACAAGAAGAGTACTCCACTTCTCTGCTCGCAGTAGAATCGCTTATGCCACCAGGCTCAAAATTTTGGACTTGGACAACCTGGAACTACACCGCCTACTGTCTGACCTAAGCATACTACATAAAATTGTCTGCTACAATATCCTTACCTGTCGGTGACTACTCAATAATTATTGAGCCAATAATAATTATTGGCTTCAACCTCAATAATTCTCAGGCAAACGATAAATACAAACTCAAGGTAAACCACTCCAAACTAAGTTTGCAGAAAGTACGATGGAGTGGTCAACCCCTGGAATGCTCTACCAGACCCCGTTGTTTCATATTCAAACCCCCACAGCTTCAACCTTAAACTGTCTACCGTGGACCTCGCCCCATTCCCAAGAAGCCCGTAAGGCAGGGATGTCCAAACTTGGGAACTTTAAGACTTGTGGACTTCAACTCCCAGAATTCCCCAGCCAGCTATGCTGGCTGGGGAATTCTGGGAGTTGAAGTCCACAAGTCTTAAAGTTCCCAAGTTTGGACATCCCTGCCGTAAGGGGTGTAGGCATAAGCGCACCAGCGTGCCTTCCGTCCTTGTCCTACTGTCCCCATTTATTCATACTCATTTCCCTTGTTCATATCCATGTTTATAGTTATACCTGTTACCTTGTACATGTTGGACAAACTAAATAAAGTAAAGAATAAAAATAATATTCCAATCAAAGTCTTTCCTGTACTGAACATACTGTCACACTGATGTTCTGTGCCTTAGGTTTTTCTTTTTCTCTGCAAACTCCTCTTTGCCAGCAACCCTATTATAAAGACTGACAGTCTGTCACGAGTTCAGTTCTGTATTCATGCACCTTGCTCTCTAAGGCCCGCTTCTCACCTGTGTGCATGTCCCTTGTTGTGGATGGCCTGCAGTCCTCGGCAGATGCCGTGAAAAATGACCAGGATACGCTCCTCGGGCATGAAGGAGCCTTTATCTCTCAGAGCTTCCACTTCCTGCCAGAGGGTCCCTCTCTGGAAAAGAGACCCAGGCATGTTGGTAACTGAAATGGCCTGCACATCCTCCAAACTTACTGAGTGAAGAAAAATATTTATCCCTAGATATTAAGAGACTGTGGCCCAACTTGGCCTAAGGATGATTTACTTTACTTTTCTATTTGAGCCTCACAATTGCAAAGGCTTAATCAATATTGGCTTGGTCGCTTTTGGTTCAATCCGAAACAAGCAAAGAGTTTATCTAAAGCAGGACTAGCTAGGCACAGTTTTGTAACTATAGTAAATACCATGCTATTCTAAGGGTTGATTAATGTATTTGCTACTTGATCACAAGCTCTAAATATGTAAGTTGTCCTAGAACTCTTAAGTGCATGTGGTTGTAGCAGCATTGCTGAGCAGAATTACAGTCACAACATTCTCATTTGGCTTGAAGGAAAAAAGGGAACAGACATGAGAGGACCTTAGCTGACTTCAAAGCCACTGCATGTAGAGCAGTGTTTTTCAAGCTTACCACCTTTAGGATGAATGGACTTCAACTCCCAGGATTCTCCAACCAGCATGCTTTTCTGGGAGTTGAAATGCACACATCTTAAAGGTTCCAAAACATTGGTGTGGAAAGCCAACTGATGATGATAGCTGGAGTCTCTTCTGCACAATACTACATTCCCCTTGAGAGGTTAGGTACTGAATATACAGTTGATGCCTGTAGCTTACAGAGTTTTTGTACAGTTTGGGATGGGGCACCAGCAAAAATTTTCAGGGAAAAAGCAGATCCAGCCTCTATTACATGTGCCTTGGTTGCACCCTATTAAATGGATGTATTACTGCATTTGAAGAACGCTCCCGCTATGGCAAAATATCTAAAACCTGTTTTTCAGAAAAGTACAATAATTTATTTTTTTATTTCCAATCATGATTCCATTGCTGCTTATTACCAATGGACACTTTGGGACTAGTTTGAAAGGGTCCCCCTCTCCCACAATCTCTTGTATTTTTCATTTGGGGCCTGGCTCAATGTCCCAACCTCACTGGAGCCCCCTGGGTTGACCAGATGAGGAATCAACTCTCCAAGTAGACTAAAACTACCTTTATTGAGATCAAGTGCAAAAATGGAATCTTGCAAGTCTGATTTTGTGTAATTCCTCCCCCTTCTTTTATTCCACCCGGGAGATGTCTGCCTGAGCTCTTTCTAAATATTACCTCATTTTTCTGAACTTAAAACGTGTTCCAGCCATTTTTCCCTAGATAACAGTTCTACACATTGAACAGCCATGGTCTTCCTCACTTTCCACAAGCTGGCAGGGACAGAATCTTTGAAGATGGAATACCAGTTTGCCATCAAGATATTTTGGCTCCCTTGTGTTGACTTGTTGGCATCCTGTTGAGAGGTTTTACTCTGTGTGTCATTATGGCCAATTTTGGAAGTGAGCAAATTTTAATTTTTGTTCCTCTTGTATTCATGTCAGAAGCACCGAGACGCTTCTGAGTTGAAAGGATTAGCTGGGGACATCACTGTTGCCCAGGGGACTCCCACTGAGGGTTCCTTTCATGCTCCCATTAATGAGCCCACCAGAGTGATACCCATTTATCTACTCGCATTTGCATGCTTTCAAATTACTAGGGCAGCAGGAATCTGGAGCAAGTAACAGGAGCTCACCCCGACACATATCAGTACTCAGTCTCAAACGCAGGCTTACAGACTGTTAACCCACCATTATAATCACATGAGCCATGACACTTCTGAAAGTTATACTTCAGGAGATTTGTTGTTTTAAATAGTTTCATTTAAACGGAAAATACTTCAACTTTTGTGATCACAAGCCATGCACACAAGACAAAAATGGAAAATAAATGCAACTGCATAAGAAAATATATGCAGAAGACATTGGAGCAATTATAGCAATAATACAATAGTCTTCTTAGTGTATGAACGTGGATCTTAATTATACTACCTGACTAGTTAACTATACCTTAGAAATGGCCTTCCCGTGAATTGAAAGTAAGGTTAGCTGGAAGAGCCCGTTCTTCTCCCTGCCATGTCTAATTTATCTAGAGCAGGGGTCTCCAACCTTTGCAACTTTAAGTCTGAAGGACTTCAGCTCCCAGACTTCTCCAGCCAGCAAAGCTGGCTGGAGAATTCTGGGAGCTGAAGTCCTTCAGACTTAAAGTTGCAAAGGTTGGGGACCCCTGCTCTAGAGAACGCACTTCTTGGCATGCACCCACTGAACTTGTCCGCCCCTGACCCCTTAATTAGGAAATTGGTCTGGAGGCTACTGACCTTGAGGAAAGGCAAGAGGAGCCAGGCCTCGTGTTTGGATCCTTTCTCTACCATGGCATGTGCACAGAGGGGCAAGATGTTGGGGTGCTCAAAAAGCAGGTGCATCTCTACCTCGTGCAGAGCTTCCTGACGATCATCCTTATCATGGCATATGATGCGTTTCAAGGCATAGAAGCGCCCATCCTGCAGCCCTTCGACCAGGTCCACATAGCTGAAGCCACTGCAGGGAGTAAAACGGAATAAGCCGCAGGGCAGGAGGACAAAGACTTATGTATCCTGATGTAAACGGAACCCAAACTACTTTCTTTCTCTCCTCTTTTCTGCCATGTCTTTCTTTATTTTAAAAGTACCTCCTTATACTTAAATTACAACCCTGTTCTGCTGTCATCCACATCCTACACCTCTGCAGCGCTGCGAGGGTTCTGTTTTCCACACAGGATTGCTGGTTCGTCGATGCCAGCTTTGTAGTTTCTATTCATACAACTTCAGTGCTGACACATATTAATGAGATTATAGAGAAAAGGTAGATATCTATATGCCACAACAGGGAGAAGAACAAGAGAGGGTACTCTTGTTCACGTTGCGCACCCTAGTTGTTTATAACCTCATGAAGCTGTTGTTGTGGTTTTTCAAAAATACTTTGTGTGGCACTGTACAATTGTTGGCTTGATAAAAGGGGAAATGTTTAAATAAATGTCATATGGCATTAAGCAGAATTCTGGTTCTTCTAGTTCTTTATCACAATACTGATAAATTGTACAAAAAGGCACAGCAATTGAATATGCTTAGCAATCACCAGAGGTCATGCATATCCCCCAAAATATACTAATTAATCGGAAAGAAGTGGGGAAGATCACCCAGCTCGGTAGGAATCTGACATTTTTTAGCATTAAAAACTATTTTCGACTTAGTTTATAATGATATTTTCTAACATTAGAAACTAAATATTAAATACTGTTAGTCTGATGGTCTGCTCCATTGCTGTGCTCTTTTTGTCTCTATATATAAAAGGTGTCATGAAGAGGCTGAAAGCCTGAGGTATTACTGAGGGAAGAGAAGCAGCAGACATAAGGCGCAGCAAATATATGATTATGTATTCTAATGAGTGGTAAGCAATGAAATCAGTAATGAGTGGTAAGCAATGAAATCAGATGCCCAGAGGAATTGTGGCATCACCTTCCTTGGAGCAACAGGAAACCCAGTTCATGATGAAAAGCTGGAGGGAATTGCACCAAGTGAAGAACAAAAAATATTTGTCTTTAATGAAGCTTGAATGACAATTTTGGAAGAAATATTTTGGTGAAGGTGGGAAGTGGATAGAAAAACCAATGGCCCTCCATGTTGCTAGACTGCAATGTACAACAGCTGAACCCAAGCTATGGTGAGGTGTTGGACATTACTGATCAGAATAATCTGAAAGGAACAACTTTCTCATATCTGTAATAAACAAACCTTAGTAGATGCAATAATTCTACCCCTGGCAAATACATCTATATACAGATATATATTTCCTACGTCTTTAAAAGCATGAACATATGCAGTCAAGACATCTTCCTACAGGTGGAGAACTACATGAAGAATTAATAGTGGGAGTCAGAGAAGGAAGTGAGGGGGAGACAATGATGAGAAGCACTTTAGGTAATGCTAAAGTTTTGCGCTTTGCTTCTGGGTCTTTCTGACCAGCTTGATTACCACAGTTAAAATAAAACATAGACCAAACTAAGATAAAAGACAGGGTAGTGATTAAAGGATCCTCTGTGAAATTTCAAAATGAATCACTGCAAAGCATCTTAAAAGATCCCTCTGGAAGGACTCCAATACTCACCCCTCCCCAAGCCTGTGGATTAAAAGATAGCGTTTGTTATTGATGGTGATGGTCCCCCTTGAACAGATACACAGGGCATGGCCCATGGTGGTCGCTCCAACATCCTTCAGACTCTATAGAGGATAAGAAAGCAAAGTTCCAGACCTTGGTACAGCCATTGTGAAGGCCTACGGCTAAGAAAAGAGGCTACCATATGTTTATTGGACCCGTGCCCCTCCTGGCTTGTACTGGCATCCTGGGAGACGACACGAGGCTGGCTCCAGGAGATTGCCAACGCCTCTTTGAGTGAGGGGTCCTTGCCTGCCGTCTTGAAAGAGGCGGTAGTGAGGCCCCTCCTCAAGAAGCCCTCCTTGGACCCAGCATTATTAGAGAACTATCGTCCAGTCTCCAACCTTCACTTTTTAGCGAAGGTTGTTGAGAGTGTGGTGGCCCAACAGTTTCCGCGACACTTGGAGGAAATTGATTATCTAGACCCGCGCCAGTCCGGCTTCCGACCCGGTCACAGCACCGAGACGGCATTGGTCGCGTTGGTTGATGATCTCTGGAGGGCACGGGATAGAGGTTGTTCCTCTATCCTTGTCCTATTAGACCTCTCAGCGGCTTTTGATACCATTGACCATGGTATCCTATTGCATCGACTGGGGAGGTTGGGGCTGGGAGGCACCGTTTTACGGTGGTTCTCATCCTACCTCTCTGGTCGGTCGCAATATGTGTTGACAGGAGGGCAGAGGTTGACCTCGAGACCCCTCTTATGCAGGGTTTCTCAGGGGTCGGTCCTCTCGCCCCTTCTGTTCACCACATATATGAAGCCGCTGGGCGAGATCATCCGTGGTTTTGGGGTGGGATATCATCTGTACGCTGATGACACTCAGCTGTACATATCCACCCCAGACCACCCCAACAATGCCGCCGAGGTGCTGTTCCGATGTTTGGAGGCCATACGGATCTGGATGGGTAGTAACAAACTCAAACTCAACCCGTCCAAGACTGAGTGGCTGTGGTTTCCGGCACCCCGGTTCAGCCAGATTACTCCAACTCTGGCCATTGGGGGGCGAAACATTGGCCCCCGTGGAGAGCGCACGAAATTTGGGTGTCCTCCTGGATTCCCGGCTGTCTATGGAGGACCATGTGGCAGCCGTGGCCAGGGGGGCGTTTCATCAAGTACGCCTGATGCGCCAATTGCGCCCCTTACTGGACCGGGCTGCCCTTCGCACAGTCACTCAAGCACTCGTGACATCCCGGCTCGACTACTGCAACGCTCTCTACATGGGGCTTCCCTTGAGGTGCACTCAAAAGCTACAGCTAGTCCAGAATGTGGCCGCGCGGGTAATAACGGGAGCTCCGAGATACTCCCATATAACACCTATCCTGCGCGAGCTGCACTGGCTTCCTGTGGTCTTTCGGGTGCACTTCAAGGTTCTGACGACCATCTTTAAATCGCTCCATGACTCGGGGCCTAGTTACATGCGTGACCGTCTTCTGCCCCATACATCCCTATGGTCGATCCGCTCCCACAGAGAGGGTTTTCTCAGGGTGCCGTCGGCCGGGCAATGCCGTCTGGCGACACCCAGGGGAAGAGCCTTCTCTGTGGCAGGCCCTGCCCTTTGGAACGACCTCCCTCCTGAACTTCGTACCATCTCGGACTTCCGCCTCTTCCTCCAGTGTCTAAAGACACATCTTTTTCAGCAAGCCGGCCTAGCCTAACCTCCCGCTGGGGCTATTTTAGATAGTTTTAAATTGGGGTTTTAATTTGGTTTTAGCATAGGATTGTCTAATTTAATATGCTTTTAAATTTTGTATATTTTGTTTTATATGTTTTTAAATTCCTGTGTGCCGCCCTGGGTCCCTCGTGAAGAAGGGCGGGATATAAATCGAATTAAAATAAATAAAATAAATAAATGTCAACATATTAATAAATGGACACATATGCAAGTAGTCCTTGTTTAGCATGCACAATTGGGACTGGTCATTAAGCAAAGTAGTTGCTAAATAAAATGGCAAGTGTGCTTCTGATCTTATTTCAGCTTTCCTTTGCTTTGCAGATCTGCAAAGGTTATGCATGCAGTCACTTTTTCATCACCAGTCAGAAATGTGAACAGTCACTGTGCAAAGTAGTTGCTAAACATGTATTAAACCCAATGACCTTTGGGTACTGAAGGGGAATACAAGAGAATGCTTCAAGTTGTTTGCCAGAATTGTCCATCCATCAGTTTCTTTTCTCCCAATATCACATAGACTTAAAAAGCATGGTCATAACATTGGCACTGGAGAGGAAATGAGACAGCTCAAATTGCAGGCTGTAATATAAACTATCCTTCTGTGGGTAGGAGCCAGACTAAAAAAAAAAAAAAAAAAAACTGGGAACATTTTCTCTAGCTTCTAGGAGCTTCAAAAACAGTAAATATCATCTGGTAATGTCATGGAAGGGCAATGGCCAGAATTTTCAGCCCTTCTTCTTTACTTTTTTGCTGGGGAGGGGGAAGTGAGGTTTATAAAAGTAAAACTAGGTTTAGCACATTTATTTGGGGGCATATTAGAAAAAAGAGAAATTGCATTGCTTTGGCTTGTTACTAAATTGTGATGGTGCAATCTTAAGTAAGCTTTGAGAATTGACAAAAAAAAAAAAAAGCAACAAAAGCAGGCAAAGCACAGACTTGCAGCCTTCCCAGCCCACGTGAAGACAAATGTTCCATTCCCTGTCCTGTTATTATAGAATATGCTCTGTGGAACAATGAGAGGGTTAATTGTCAACTCCAAAATGGCAGCCAGCTGCACGTCAACAGTTTGGCAGCCAATAAATATGTACTCAATGAACCTTCTAAAAAGAAAAAGATTATGTGGAAAACTAGGGAAGAGCTCCTGACTCCAGTCACCCAAAATTTTGCAGTCTATTTTTGGAAAAACAAAAACAAAACGCCACTGTTCATCTCAACAAGGAATGGAACAATCCAGAATCAGAACTTCCTTCCCAGTTGAATCCTATGATGACATGTACCGTAATTGGTATCTATGCAAAGGCAGTGAACTGATAGCATGGAAAGGCGGAAGAAAAGTATCTTTCTTTAACTGCCTATGAATAGTGGGACTTTTAAAAAACTAGGTAATAAAACCCTTGCTTATCGAGTAAATTACCGACTCCCTAAGTGTTACCCATAATCCAAAGTGAAAGGACAGAAGCCTTCCCTTTGGATTAAAAGGCACTAAAAGGCAAGGCACATAAGGGAAAAAAACAGAAGGGTGGGGGAAAATAAAAGGTAAATATTAGTTCTTCAGAGCTGGAGAGCAAAGCGTTGAGCAGCAATCACATTCAGTGGTTCAGAAATGTATATATGGTGATTGGGGTGCATCGAAAAGCCACCGAGGGAAGCATTGCATGCAGAGTTCTGCCATGGGAATAATGCACTCTGCACATGACCAGATGCACAGTCGCAGTTACTGTTATGTCATTTGTTCTAGAGTGGATAAGTGCATTACATTCCGAGGCAGAGTTATGGCTCAAACAGGGGACGTGAATAGCCTCCCCTGGAAGTCCTGCCGCCCTTTCTGGACCCGACACACTCGAATACAGAACAGCCGCAAAGTCCACCAAGCTCATCTTCACGCCCCGCCCATCCGCGGAGGCACACGGGAGGGTGGGGAGGAGAGGGGAGGGGGCGACACACTCACCCAGTCTCGGTCTAGAGCGCGAAGGCGTCCTGGAAAGCTTGAGCGCGACAGGAGACACGGCGCTGGTTGGTGACGTCATCACTCTGCGCCGTCTGCTCTGCGGCTCTAGAGGTAGCTAAGCAACGGCTCGAGGGGAAGAAGAAAATGTCGGTGAAAGAGGAAAAAGAGGGCGGGAAGTGGGAAAGAAGGAACTGATAAGCAAAAAGAGAAAAGCAGACAGAAGCCATGAGCTGGGTGTTCAAGAGAAAGTCTGTAGATTTTTTTTAGCCAAAAAGTGTTGAGCTTCAGTATTGTGGGTTTTATTTGCCTGGGGTTACTGAATATTTCCTAAAATGTGAGTGCCACTTTGAATTTAGCAAAGACTTATTTTTAATTAAATGCTTTTAGCCCTGTAACTTAGTCTCCAAAGTCCCAAAGGAATTTTTTTTCAAGAGGCAACTGAATTTTTTTGGGTTTTCTTTGAAGACGTTTCGCTTCTCATCCCAGAAGCTTCTTCAGCTGTGACTCGATGGTAGGGAAACTGAAGAAGCTTCTGGGATGAGAAGCAAAACGTCTTCAAAGAAAAACCAGAAAGCCCAGTTGCCTCTTGGGGAAAAAAACACCTTTGGGACAACCATGACCTGGATGACATAGAATCTCCATAGACATTTAGTCTCCAAAGGAGCTTATGCTCTTAAATTCTGCTATGAAAATAATATATTCAGTATACTTCACAGAGCTGTTGTGAAAATAATGCCTAGCGAACTCATGAAAGGCTCTAAATGAGTTGTTCTAGGTAGGACATAATTGATTTTTAATATCCAGTGTTTCTCTAGAAAACTTAGGGCAACCACCACATAAGTTAGTACAAAAACTCTGTGAACTAATTAGAAAACGATTAGCTCAAGGTCTTCTGGTGAAATTTATAGATGTATAGGGATGCAATGGGGGCGAATAGTGTGTAAGGATTTCAATGCAGATGTAGTTTTAGCCACTTTAACATGCCAGATATCGCAGTGGGAAGTTTTAATAAAATTTAATTGTGAACATTTTAATAATATGACTATTGTGATCATTTTAATGAGTGGCATGGTGGCCTAGTGGTGAAGACACTCACCTCCCTCTCAGAAGGTTGAAAATTCAAACTGAGGTAGTGGCAGATATTTCCTAGAGCACAAAAAAAATCTGCTACAAACACTGCATAAGCATCAGGAAGGGCACTGGCCAGTAAATGATCAGCTTCATCCAATTGCCTTAACTCTATGCCAAATAGAGACTACAGGGTCTTAAAAATGAAAAAAAGTGATCATTTTAATGTTGACAACAGACATTTGACATTCTGATCAAGTAATTCCTTTGTGGCTTAGATTGCAATGGCATCTAGAGCTTGATTGGTTTTACCCAAATTTTACTATTCAGTGACTCCTAATTCCTTAGTTTATAACAGCATCTCATTATGAGGTGGCACAGAATGTGGTGATGCCAAGGTTAGTGTGCCCCTCACTGAGACATTATGCACTGGTTACCTTGGGTGTCTGTATGTGTTCCCTGTTGCTGAATGAATACAATGATTATACAGGTCTGGTGAGTAAAAGGGACTTCCAATGGCAAGTTTCAATAAATTGGACATAAGACACTGAAAAACATGATTATATAATTATATGATAGCAGCACATTATTTAATAATTAAAATACTTAATATTCTTGTGGAGCCTTTTGCTCTCTCAGAATAGGTATGTATTAGCTGTTTCATAATCACCATTTTTGGTTCTGATCATTTCAACATTTATTAGCTCTACAAGAAGAGTAGTGATAAATATTGTATCAATAACATACAATTTAATATGAACTTAGGTATATTTCTTTACACTCTCATCTCACAGATAACTATTATTTGTCATCCTGCTAGTTTGAGGAAATGTATGTTTTGCATAAGCTGTATACTTGGTAATGGTAAATAAGCTCTCTGTTTCAGTTCCTCTGTTTTCATTTTTGCATTCAGAAGGACCTTGGTACATCATGGTATTATAATATCCTCTGATACGACTGGCTTTGGATTGAGTTCATTTTAAAAAATTGCTGACTGTCCTTCTCTCCTCCCAACTCCTAGGACAGATCACCCCCTCTCTTCAGAGGAAGCACCAGGGCCTGCCCACCAGATTGTCATGTGATATCTTCTTGCAGCTTCTTGTTCCAGGCTGAAGTTAACGTTAAACAGATGGGGCTGTGGCTGTATATTCTCATGGTAGTTTTGGGAGGCTTACGATTTCAGGTAAGCAAAAACAATTCGGGAAGGATTTTATTGAGAAAAATGCTGAAATGATTTCCCCCCCCAGGTTTTAAGGGAAGTGCAAAAGATTTATCTATCTGCTTTGTAATCTTACACGTAGTGTCATACCCCAGGTTTTTCTTTAGATCTTTTTGGCACTTCTTCACCATCTTCTCCTAATATTCTGTTTGTAATTTGTGAGTTGATTGTCATACCACTGAATTAAGCTCCTGTGTAATATAATTATCTTGGAATTCTTATACATGAAGCATAATCCATTCTGCTCGTTTAAAATTCTCAACAATCATGTGACTCAGGGTGCAACAAGTAACACTATAGAGTTCAAGTTATTTTAGATTATTATCTAAGTCATACACTCAGAGCAAATTAATCATTTATTTTTAAAAATAAATTCTCAACAATCGTGATCATGTTATTGTGTAATTAGCTGGCTGATAATGGGTAACCATAGCACGGAAGATAAAAAGATAAGTGACTCCACAATATGATTCAGTAGAAGATCTTACATTGGCCAGTAACCTAGAAAGAGTTTAAGTGAATAAGTGAGGGGCAGACTTAAATGTCAAGTATAAATTGTGATTGGGACAATAGATTTGAACTTGTAAGATTTGGAGCAGCAGTGAGCATGAGATATGAGTTACTTTGGGATGCCTTATGTGACATGTCTAAGTACATGGTATTAACCTCAGGAAAGTACTGTATACAGCACTGTAATGTCCTTCCATTCTGCAATGTATTGTTTTATACTAGGTATTTATTGGTCTGAAAGCTTCTATGAAAAGCAGAAATACATGAAGGAGCTAATCAGTGTTAAATACATTGTTTGAGCCAATGATGTAACATCTGTAATTATATCTTACTATGGCCATGGAACAAATGGATCTTCTACCCCTACCCCTAATCTTAATAAATAGTTAAAGCAGCACTGTGATTGTATGGAAAAAGACAATATGAAGCTTTCATCTCTTTTTCCGGATTGCAGGGCACTGCAGCAGTTCGTTCCTTCAGCATTGATTATAATAATAACTGCTTCCTCAAGGATGGAAATAAGTTTCGTTATATATCAGGCAGCATCCATTACTTCCGTATCCCACCAGCTTATTGGAAAGACCGGCTCCTCAAGATGTATATGAGTGGTCTCAATGCTGTACAAATGTAAGTGATCAGAAGTGATTCCCAGCTAGGACATACTCTTTGCTGCAACAGAAACTAAAGACTGAAGCTGATCATATATGTTCCAATGTTCTCATTGGAAGATTATACTTTGGACTATACTCAATATTAGGAGCAGAGAAACTCATGCTTATTGAAAATGGACCTGACCCAATTAATGAAAATATTTTGTTCTATCATAAGGTCACATTAGGATATATATAACCTGTGCATACACAGTATGTCTGTATAGCACCAACTGTATGTATGTACCCTATTTCTCCCAAAATAAGACCTACCAAAATAAAACCCCATAGCATAGGGTTTTTATATGTGCACCTAATATAAGTGCTACCCCCATAATAAGCTCTACTTAAGAGCCTGTGCAGCCGGCCGGCCACCTATTCCATCTGGTTGTTCCTGGTGATGTGGCCATAAGGTGGGGAGTGCTTACCTCAGGGCCCCCGCAACCAGGCCATCCATACCCCAACACCTGCCTCACGGTGGCAAAACCAGCAGCTATGTGCAGCAGTAGCCCACGTGGTTGCAGGGCCACTTCTGCTTGCTCGCAGTTGTAGTGGAGCAGGAGGCCAAGTGGTGTGTTGGTGCCATGAGGTGAGGCAGGTGACAGGTTGTGGATAGCCTGGCTAGGGGGCCCCTGAGGTAAGCTGTGCAGGGCGTGTTTTTAGTTTTAGTTTTATTCGAATTTATACTCCGCACCTTCTCCAAAAGGACCCAGGGCGGCGCACAGGAAATTTAAAAGACATAACAAATATAAACAAGTACAAAATTTTAAAAGCTATTAAATCAATCGATACCCTGTGCTAAAATATGTATAAAAACCCCAAATTAAAACTATCTAAAAACAGTCAGAACGGGAAGTTATGCTAGGCCGACTTGTTGGAAAAGGTGCGTCTTAAGACGCTGGCGGAAGAGGCGGAGGTCTGAGATGGTACGTAGTTCGGGGGGTAAGTCGTTCCAGAGGGTAGGGCCCGCCACAGAGAAGGCCCTTCCCCTGGGTGTCGCCAACCGGCATTGCCCGGCCGACGGCACCCTGAGAAGACCCTCTCTGTGGGAGCGGAGCGGACGAAGGGATGTATGGGGCAGAAGACGATCTCGCATATAACTAGGCCCCGAGCCATGGAGCACTTTGAAGATGGTCGTCAAAACCTTGAAGCGCACCCGAAAGGCCACAGGCAGCCAGTGCAGCTCACGCAGGAGAGGTGTTACGTGGGAGAACCTAGAGGTTCCCATAATCATCCGCGTGGCCGCATTCTGGAGTAGCTGTAGCTTTCGGGTGCACCTCAAAGGAAGCCCCATGTAGAGAGCGTTACAGTAGTCAAGTCAGGATGTTACGAGTGCTTGAGTGACTGTGCAAAAGGCAGCCCGGTCCAATAAGGGGCGCAATTGGCGCATCAGGCGTACCTGATAGAACGCACCCCTGGCCACGGCCGCCACATGGTCCTCCATGGACAGCCGGGAATTCAGGAGGACACCCAAATTGCGCGCCGTCTCCACGGGGGCCAGTGTTTCGCCCCCAATGGCCAGAGATGGAGTTACCTGGCTATACCGGGGTACCGGAAACCACAGCCACTCAGTATTGGACGGGTTGAGCTTGAGTTTGTTACTAACTATCCAGATCCGTACGGCCTCCAAACACCGGGACAACACCTTGGCGGCATCGTTGGGGTGCTCTGAGGTGGATATGTACAGCTGAGTATCATCAGCGTACAGATGATATCCCACCCCAAAACCACGGATGATCTCGCCCAGCGGCTTCATATATGTGTTGAACAGAAGGGGCGAGAGGACCGACCCCTGAGGAACCCCGCATAAGAGGGGTCTCGAGGCCGATCTCTGCCCCCCTGCCAACACACATTGCGACCAACCAGAGAGGTAGGACGAGAACCACCGTAATACAGTGCCTCCCAGCCCCAACCCCACCCAGTCGGCGCAATAGGATACAATGGTCGATGGTATCAAAAGCCGCTGAGAGGTATAATAGGACTAGGATAGAGGAATATCCTCTATCCCGCGCCCTCCAGAGATCATCCACCAACGCGACCAATGCCGTCTCGGTGCTGTGACCGGGTCGGAAGCTGGACTGGCGCGGGTCTAGATAATCAATTTCCTCCAGGTGTCGCGGAAACTGTTGGGCCACCACACTCTCTACAACCTTCACTAAAAAGTGAAGGTTGGAGACCGGACGATAATTTTCCAACAATGCTGGGTCCAGGGAAGGCTTCTTGAGGAGGGGCCTCACTACCACCTCTTTCAAGACGGCAGGCAAGGACCCCTCACTCAAAGAAGCATTCACAATATCCTGGAGCCAGCCTCGTGTCACCTCCCAGGATGCCAGTACAAGCCAGGAGGGACACGGGTCCAATAAACATGTGGTGGCCTTAAGTCTCCTTGACAACCTGTCCATATCCTCGGTAGTAACAAAGTCAAACTCCTCCCAAGATGGTGTCTCAAGAACAGCCTCGGACAATCCGACCGGACCACTCTCTTTTGAAAAAGTTTTATTGGTTTTAACAATTTATGTTAGGAAAAGGGGTAAATAAGGTAATGAATAATATTTGGAGCTTCCACATCGGATCTGATGACCACCTCCGAGTCTTCATACATATTCAATTAAAAAGAAATTATCAAGGGGAAGGGGTACATACATTTTAAAATCATAAGTTTTCATATTATTTTATACATTCAATTACTTTGTACTATTGACGTCCGTACAGGAATTACTAAAAAAAAAAAATAACAAATTATTTTTGCGATCTGAGCCTCTTTGCTATAGTCTCTTCCTCCTCCCCCCCACCAGCAGGTGGACCCGTGGCTCCTCCCGTTCCCATCTCATCGGCATCCAGGATTGAGGAATGTTTTTTAAAAAAATTATGCGCCTCTTCAACTGTTTTAATTCTAACTCTTCCTCCCTCCCAGAATACCAGCATCCCTTCCGGCATCAACCACTTGAACCACACCCCCTTTTTGAATAATTTTTTAGTTAAGAAGGAATAATTCCTTCTTATATCTCTTATTTTCTTTGGGATCTGCTTCAATATGGCCACCTCGTTTTGCTGATACATCAAAGGGCCCCCTCTCTGCGCTCTCAGTATCTCCTCTCTCGTTGACCTTCTTAAAAATTTAATATGTATCTCTCTGGGTACCTCATTTATTCTGGCAAATGCTGAGTTAATTCTATAAATCAAATCAATGTCCTCCCAAATAAATTCCTTATCTTTCTTAATATAATCCGCTAACATAGTAGCCATCAGCTCTCTCAGATTCTCATTGGGTAATTCAGGAACATTCTGGAATCTTAAAAAAAAAGACATGCGTTCAAAATCAATTTTAGACATTTGACAAGTAATATCTGTAAGTTCTTTCTTAAAGTCTTTTATCTCTTCCTTCACCTCAACCACCCCTCCTTGCAGCCCCACAATTTTTTGTTTATTATTTGTTATTTCTCTTTGCGCCTCCAGCAATTCCAGTCTTGTACTTAAATTGTCTTTCCGGATTTGTTGCATTTCATTCATTATTCTTTGAAACATCTCCTCTACGTTTAATGGCTGAGGGCTTGGTGACTTAGGATCCTCTACCTCTGTTTCCTTCTGTAACATTGCTGAAATCTTTGGTTGTGAGGATGGGCTGGGTCTTGTAGATGCTGGAGCAGAACTTGGTTTCCCAGATGGAGGTTTCCTCGATGCCATAATTAAAGTTTTTGGTATTAATGCGTAGAGAGGAAGAAAGGGGGGGGGGGAATGGCGCTGTTGGGCGGGCAGTCTGTGAAGTCCGAGACAAAAGCAGCTGGAGTTCAAATTGAGTTTACAATGTCCAGAGAGAGAAAAGGAAAAAAAAGAAAAATTTTCCAAGCAAAACAGAAAGTTTCACAAAATGAGAAGGCACCAAAAGACACCAGAGCAGGTCCTTTTCTCATATATTTTAAAATTAGTCTAGATCTGTTAAAATAGAGGAATGCTTATTTTCAAAAGTTCCATCCTGAGAACAAAGAGAACGCCATCTTCCGCCTTGCCGGCAGGGTAGGAAAACAGAAAGTAGAAACAGTCAGTTTAAAATGTAACAAGGCTCCGGATACATTGTTTAACAGCAAATCCCTTAGTTAAGGAGAAACTTCCTTTTTCAATAAATCCGACAGAAGTCACTTTCACTTTCTCCGCAGCGCGGGACTCTTTATGCAATGCCGCTTTATTCCAGGGGGGTTGTTTCCAACTCCCCCCTATCTTCTCTTTCCATCAGATTGAATGTAAAAAAAAGTCCAAATAAGGCACATACCATTATTTTTATAATCTGAAGCCTCGGTGCAGCCATACAGCCCGGAGTTTCAGCTCCTTCTTACATCCTCCATGTTCCAGCGTCTTCAGCGAAGGGGAAACTTCCCCCCGCGAAAGTTCCCCAGCCCCTAGGGCGAAGCAGGAGCGCCCCTCCCCGACCGCCGTCGAGATGGGGGCCCTCTCCGCAAGCCGCCCGTGCAGAGGGGAGGATTTTAAACCTCCCCCCCCCCGCGCCCAAGGGCACAGCTGAGGCAACACAGTGGCGGACGCGAAGATCCGCATCCGTCCGCATCCGAAGCCGGAAATGATCTCCCGACCGGACCACTCTGAATGGAGGGCAACTCATTCCGAATCCGAGTGATTTTGTCCTGCAGATATATACCAAATTCCTCTGCTCGTCCCTGTAGAGGGGCTTCCCGCGGCCTCTGGTGAAGCAGGGAGCGGATCACCCCAAACAGGGCGGCAGGGCGGTTATCTGCGGATGCAATAAGGGTGGCACAATAGTCACGTTTGGCCACCCTTATCGCCACTAAGTAAGTCCTAATATGGGCTCTCACTAGTGTTTGGTTGGCTTCGGAGCGAGAAGATCTCCATCTGCTCTCTAGGCGTCTTTTGCGGCGTTTCATCTCCCTCAGCTCCTTGGTAAACCTCAACCATGTGCACTCAACCATGTGGCCACTAGGTCCTCAGTCGAGTTGCGGGGCAAGGCCACAGGTATTGGCCCAAGCTCCCTCTGGAACCTTTCAGGGTCCATCAGGAGCCTGGGGCGGAACCATCTGGGAATCTCAGGTTCCGTCTCCCCGCGGTGGGGTGTAGCGATTGGAAAGTCCAGCCGAAGGAGAGCGTGATCTGTCCATGACAAGGGTAAGATGACTAAATCCCCTATTCCCAGATCACTCCTCCACTGTCCCGAGACGAAGATTAAGTCCAGGGTGTGTCCTCCCTCGTGAGTGGGGCCTAAAACTACCTGGGTCAGGTCCATGGCCGTCATGGAGGCCATGAACTCCCGAGCTACTCCAGAGGTCTCGCTTACTGACGGCAGGTTAAAATCCCCCATGACCAGCAGTCTGGGGGTCTCAACCACCGCCTTGGCTATCACCTCCAGGAGCTCGGGCAGGGCTGTTGTTACAGAGCGGAGAGCCAGGTATACAACTAACACGCCCAACTGCCTCCCTAGGCTCCATTTCACAAAGAGGGACTCACACCCAGTCGTCTGAGGGATCGTGGTCTCCTTCGGCTCAAGACCTTCCCTAACCATAATCGCCAGCACCCCCACCCCTACCTAGGGCCCTAGGCTGATGGAAGGCTTGGTAGTCTGGTGGGCATATTTCCTCTGGTGTGGGATATCGCCATTGTGGTACAGGCACATCGCTCGGCCTCCTGCTCTGTTGTGGCCACAAACAAGCAGAAGAAGTGGGCCAGCAACCATGCAAAGACAGGTGTCGGAATGTGGGTGGCTTGGCTGTGGGGGCCCTGAGGTAAGCCGGTGTGGGATGCGTGTGGCAGCTCTACCCTGCCTCATTGCGGTGGCACTGATGGACTGCTTGGCCTGCTGCCCCACCATGAGCAAGCAGAAGTGAGACTCCCATACATGGAAAAAATAAGACAAACCGCCGCCCCCCCCAAATACCACCCAGTCTTATTTTAAGGAAATACAGGTATATAAAGCAGCATGTTTAATTACTGACCACCTTTCTGCTACAATTAGGATAATTACCTCTGCCCATCATTCCAATTTAAAACTAAGAGAGAAAATTTTTGTTCATGTTCCCTGCTTGTTATCACTTATGTCTAAACATGTTGTCAAGCTAAACTGGGAAATAGGGATTGAAAGATGTACTTGAACTACTAAAATATTGTTTAGTATTTAGTGCCAGAAGGTAAAAAGCATGGTTATGTTCTATTTACCCTATTTTACAGTATTTACCCTATTTACCCTTCTATTTTACAGTAACTCTTTTGTCTCAGAAATCTATTCTGGATTGAAATATGTATTTTAATTCCTTAGTTATGTCCCATGGAATTACCATGAACAATTGCCTGGAATTTACAACTTTTCTGGGGATAGAAACTTGGAAGGATTCTTGGACCTAGTGGCCCAATTAGGGCTATTGGTCATTTTGCGCCCTGGACCCTACATCTGTGCTGAATGGGATATGGTAAGGACTATGCAAAGATTCAGATACGTCATTATTTTAAGCATCTGAATGCTCCACAACTTATTTTAAGCAGTTAATAATTTGATGAGCTATCTTTCCCTCATTTTCCTTTCATAGCTTTAAATTTTGTATTTTTCTTGCTTCATAATTGTACATGGATGCTAGCATTTCATCTCATTATTCAAGCAACTACTTTACAATAATTAAGATGAAACCTATTTTTGCAGTTTTGAATTCTCATTTTTTTGGCAGTTCTTCAGCTGTTACTCCCCGGAAGAGACCATAAATAATGTCTTTGGCCTTTGTTGCACATTTGGATTACTTTGATATATTTTTTTCCTAGGGTGGCCTTCCATCTTGGCTGTTGGCAGAACCAAATATTATTCTACGAACATCTGATCCAGGTAAAGGGGAAATCTGAACCAGAGAAAGAAAACAGAATTTCCTCTACCTTCTGCAGAAGCAGAGCACTTATATGAACTTAATAAAAAAGTTCAATGTATTCTTCCAGACTTCTCTGTATGTAGCCTTGTAATCACCAGCTCTATCTTAGCACTACAAATTGAGCAGAGTATCCTCATTTTTAGCTGAACAAGTTGCTTTCTGCTCTCAGGTTTCCTGCGAGCTGTCAACAAATGGCTGAGTGTCCTGTTACCCAAGATAAAACCTCGCCTTTACCAAAATGGAGGTAACATCATCAGTATCCAGGTGCGTGAAGCAGAAGACATCTCAGGCATTTCAATCCAGAATAGATTTTTGACCCCCATTTCAAAACAGAACTCCGAGGTGGGACTCTTATTTCCACTTAGATAAAAGCGAAAGTTTCACTTTCTTCCAAAACAGTAAATCACATTAACCAATCCAGGCACTGCCTGGTTACCTGGCAACTCCTTCCTCCACCTCCAGCCAGACGACAGTTGGAATGTCCTTGACCTATGAATGAACTAATTTGTTTTAGCTACAACCCTTCCCCCCCCCCCCCCAGCTCCAGGTTTTGTCAAGCCTGAAGCAAAGTGAAAGAACTCCTAATAGAACTACAGAAAAGGAAAAAGAAAAACGCCCATAACCAGAACAGTTTTGGGGTTGACAGGGGGAAGGGGGGGAGGAGAGGGAGAGGAATGCACGTTTTTTCATTTTCATTAAAAGAATGCACCCTAAATAACAATGTTTTTGGAAAAGGTGGATATCAGACCTAGTGCCTATAAAAATCGAATTCTGGAATCTATTGATTCCAGAATTTTTGCCTAGCAGAATACTTTTGGATCTTAAAATCATGTTATCCAGTGCCCAACATTTTACACAATCTATGCTGTCTTTAACCATCAAACAACAAAGTCATTTTAGCACCCTTCTGACTTATGCAGAGGGAGAGCAAGCTGCTTCCTTTAAAACTAGCTCAGTTCCCGTGGTGGGTTTCTGCAGGCTCGCACGTACTCGCGAGAGCCAGTTGGTGAAATTTAGAGAACTGGTGAGAGGAGGTTCCACCGGCGTACCTGGAAGTAAATCTGGCCCACTGCTGCCAGTGACCCAACGGAAAGGAAAGGGAAGGGAAGGGAAAGGAAGGAAGGAAGGAAGGACGAAAGAAAGAAAGAAAGAAAGAGAAAGAAAGAAAGAAAGAAAGAAAGAAAGAAAGAAAGAAAGAAAGAAAGAAAGAAAGAAAGAAAGAAAGTTATCATCACAATTGAGTCCAAAATTTTGGTTGCTAAGCAAGAGCGTTGTTAAATGAGTTTCACCACATTTTAAAAGGTGGCCACTCCCACCCTGTCACATGACTGCCAAGCCACACCCACAAAATAGGCCACACCTACAGAGTAGGTTCTAAAAAAATTTGAAACCCATCACTGCTCAGTTCCATCTACTTGGGAAACCAACATGGGAGAAATGGGCTGCATAAGCTGCTACATATGCATTTGATAAATATGTCTTATTAAAAGCTGATCCTTTGGCAAATTGGGCTCTAAGTCACCATCCTTTAATTCCCCACTGTTCTCTAGGCAGGTGGAGAATGAATATGGAAGCTATTACGCATGTGACTATGACTATATGCGTCACCTCCTGAATGTTTTCCGCTTGTATTTGGGCAAAGAAGTTGTGCTATTCACAACTGATGGCCTCAAAGAATCTGAACTGCAATGTGGGACCCTACAAGATTTATATGCCACTGTGGACTTTGGATCAGGTAGCGTAAGGCTTAATGATCTGCACAAAATTCCTAGGATCTGGAATGGAATTATCCTTTGACTTCTACTCTGTTTTTTGTTCTTTGACAGAGATAAATGTGACACGAGCATTTGAACAGCAACGTCTGGTTGAGCCAAGAGGGCCACTGGTGAGAGAAATTGGCTTTGCCATGTAGGAAGAAGCAACCTGTGGCTTTATAATGTTCATTTCTTCTGAGCACCTAGAGGTGCTTCCAGGGAATTGCTAAGGAAAAGGAATCAAAAGTATTCATGTATGCTAAATCCTTATTTGCCTCTGTGGTTTGTAAGTTGGTGCTAAAGCAAGAGAAATTATAGTCCTATGATTTCAAAGGTGTCTGGCAAGCTAGGGGGTTTCATTTGCCTGTCTTGGGTGATGCCAGATCTGTAGGCCTCAAGATTCATTTTGGTCTACAAAAATTTCTGAGAGCTTAATTATAGAATAATTAGTTAGATGTTTCAGAAGTACTTTAAAGTATTTTACTGGATTTCACTCATTTTTCTAAAGGAAGCCAGAGTGATATACAAAAATAACAATAAAACAAATACAATAAAAATAAAATGAACAATAATTCAGTTTAACAGTTGTTCTACAGATACCCACACAATTATATATTAAATTACCACTTTAAAGTAGACAGCATAGTGACCAGAGGTATTCAACATGAAGTATGTTTCCTAATTGGTGCATAGTTTAATTTTGGAAACAAATGAGATCATGAGCAGAGCCACCACAACTGATTATAACGTACAGCTTGTATATTATTGTTGAAGAATGTGGTTCCATGGACCATAAGTTATAATGTATCAACTAATCTATTTTTATGCTCTGACTTATTTATCCTGTACTCTCAGATTTTAACATTTGAGTTGGAACAAAACATATATATCATTTCAGGTGTTGAAAACAGCTTTGCTCCTATTCCATAAGTCTTAATTATGCTTTTCCCCCAGGTGAATTCTGAGTATTACACAGGTTGGCTGGATTATTGGGGTGAGCCACACTCCACGAAAAGTACTACAGTTGTGACTAATGGCCTACAGAAGATCCTAGAATTGGGAGCCAACGTCAACATGTAATCGTGAGACTATATGGGAGAGTGGCAGGGGGACAGAAGCAATAGAATTGATTATAAAAAAGAAATGAAATATGTCTAAGATACAAGTCATGGCTCTTAGCTTCGTCTTATTCTGTATTGGTATTTTGGTATTTTGGTAAGTCAGATTGTGTGTGTGTGTGTGTGCAATCTTCTTATATCTAATGATTTCCACACATAGCAGATACATTTTCCCAGCAGAATAAAGATGTAATGTGAAACTGAAGCATATTTGGACTACTTTGGGCTCACTATTTATTTTACTTTATATGACTGGCTGGCTGGAATCACATATCATTCTAACCAAAAAAACCAGATGGGCCACATTATGGTTTATCCAGTATGCAAAACTATATGAAAAGTGAATTCTTAATCTGCTGCCTGATCTTTTTCTAGGTATATGTTCCAGGGCAGCACCAACTTTGGTTACTGGAGTGGTGAGTTTCAGGGTCCTTTGGGTTGCTGCCTCAGTCAGACATTGTGAGGCTTAGCTTCTGGCTGGAAAATAGAAGTACTAATTGCAGATGTGAGTTAGAAATCCAGAAGCCTGTTTTGTTCTCATAGGTTTCTCTACTCAGGTGCTGATTATAAGGGCAAATATTGTCCTATCACTACTAGCTATGACTATGATGCACCTCTCTCAGAAGCTGGAGATCCTACAGAAAAGCTATATGCCATTCGAACCATCATTAGCAAGGTAACGATTCAGCATTCTTGGCAAGTAGATTGAGAGGAAATGCTTTTTATAGTGATTGACAGAATCTATTTGTTCTATTAATAATCTGCTCTTTTGCTGCTGCACAAATGCAGTCACAGCCTAGGTAGGATACCAGCCAAGTTTTAATGAGAGAATATTTGAATAAATTATTGGCAGTAAGTTTTAGAAGCAAGAGATAAATTCTATTCATGATTCTTGGAAGCAGAGGGATGGAATGATTACCAAAGCTTGGTATTACTGTACCAGACAGCATATAGCCAAATCTGGTTCAATAATGCAATCAAGTAAAAGGGTGATAAATTAAGTTTGGGCTCCCCACATCCAAATCTACAATGAATGAATTGCATGTACCAATCTTTATTTCAGCAATTATTGTCTCATTCTTCTCCACTTGTAGTACATCTATTTTTGGAACAAGGGACTGGTGATGTTTCCATTAGCAGATGGTAGATACTGGGGATTTAAATGAATTGCTTAAAAGTTATCTCCCACCCCCAATTTTTTTAAAAAAAAATTCTGGTAGGAGCTACATTGAGGCAAGGTAACTGGTTTATTCTTTTTGTGCTTCAGTTGGTAAAAGTGATGTTGTCATCAGCTGAAATTGATGTTAATTTTACCTCTTTTGCTTTTTAAAAAAAAATACAGTTTCAGCATGTGCCTGAAGGACCACTACCACCTCCCACTCCCAAATTTTCATATGGCTATGTATCTTTACCACTGGTAAGTTAGAATTTGAAGATATTGTATGCCATCAGATGTTCATGAATTGGTTAATAGATAACCTATTCTGTAATCTTACATGTTGTTTCCTAAAATGGAATCTAAGGTATTAAAACGGATTTTGGAACAGAAAAAAAATGTTGATATATAAAACATGTCTGATAGCATTGATGGCACCAGTAAAGAGATGTTGTGCTCCATACCCACATCAGGAATTCAGCAGTCACTTTTCTTATTTTTAAAGAGTGATATGTTTATATGGTAAAGCGTTTTAAAAAGGATATAGTTATCTTTCTGCTTGTTTTAAATAGCTGTATACTTAACTTTGTAACATTATTTGATATTTTAATGGAAAATATTTGGGGAAATACTTTTTAAATAGCATAAATACAATTTCAAATTTTTTTCTTACAGTGTGTGGCCTTTTTGGATATTCTAAGTATTCTCTCCCCTGGCCTACCATTCCATTCTTCCTTCCCCATCACTTTTGAGGCTCTGATGCAGGTGAGAAGTGGCATCTGGCATCAAAAAGGGAAGCTAAGAGCAGTTCCACTAGAAAATTCAAGAAAACTCAGATAAGCGGGCGGGCGGGGGGAGATTCTTTTCAGATCTTGCCCGTTTGATGTTTGGATTGCAGTCCACGTTTGCATTAGTTTTCATTTTATATTTCAGACCCATGGCTTTATGTTGTACCGTACTGTTCTTCCAGATGATATCCGACACCCTGTTTTGCTCTCTGTCCTTGAAAATGGAATCCATGACCTTGCCTACATTTTACTTAATGGAGTAAGCTGAAAAGTGGATATATTTGTATGATCCAGGCATTTACTGTAACTGCCAGAGGGGAAATGTCCCTGGTTGTCATAGTGATTGCTTGAGGCTGCTGAGTGATATAGAGGTTTTGCTTCAGTTCTACAAATGCTATTCAATTGTTCATCCTTTATTCTTTCTCCCTTAAGGAATTTAAAGGGACACTGGAACGAGACAGAGTGAATGCCATCAATATAACTGGTCAGCTAGGAGATTCATTGGATTTGCTGGTGGAGAGCATGGGTCATATCAACTTTGGAGCAAATGACAGTGACTTTAAGGTACTGCAGGATATAGTAGGTAAAAAGTAATGCTTTCACTTTTATTCATAGAGGTAGATTGGATTGGGATGGACTCTAGACAGCTACATTATCACACTTCAAAGTTTTCCAGAACAGTAAGCAGTTTATAAGTTAACAAGGAGCAACAGAAGTAATTTGAAAGAATTTGGGAGGTTTTTTTGAGACTTGGAAAATATTAGGCACTCTCGTGAAAAATGAGCTGTAAAGCAAAAGTGTAATGAACTCAATTTTAATCATTCCAAGGTCTGATGTAACTTTTATTAGTTGCTTAAATAGCTTTAATTCCAGCTTTAAGGAGAAAAAAACCCTAAAGAATCCTACTGCAGGAAAAATGACTATTATCCTTACAGATTATAGCTGATAGTTTTGATAATCAACAGGATTCAACTCTTTTCTCACACAAGGGTTACAGATTAAAAGCCAAGTGTATGTTATTCTTTTCACATCTTAGTGCACTTTTCTCATTTTTGCCCAGGGCCTGACCCACAATCTTACTTTGGGTTCTACCATTCTAAGCGATTGGCTCATCTATCCACTTGATATTGACTCAGCTGTGGCCCAAAAATGGCCTCCATATGTCCCACGAAGCAAAAGCACCAAAGGACCTGCTTTCTATACTGGGGTCTTCAAAACACCTGGTATCAACTATGACACCTATGTGAAGTTTCCAGGGTGGAGCAAGGTATAGCAATCTTGAACACAATTTTATCTCCCATTAGGCAGCAAGATGATTTCTTTGCTTCATGTCATTGTTTAGGCAATGGAGCTTCTATGATCTAGATTGCTAGCTGCAGCTCTTTTACTATATTTATCCATTAAGCACTTTATAGTTACAGGAAATTCAAACATTGGTTTATAAGTAAAAATTTGCCTTTATTTACTATTTTAAGATTATCAAAATTAAGTGACCATTAAGGTCAAAATAGGGAACAGGAAAGACAAAACATCACAATGTTATTTATGTTATTTAAATTAATTAAATAGAGTTACTTTATAGAAGTACCCTGGGTTACGGTTAATAACATAAAGATTTACTGATTTTAGCATTGTGTAGAACAGGAGTCCCCAATTCCATGGCTCCAGCCCACTACCAGGCCTTGAGCCATTCGGAACTGGGCTGAGGAAGTGGCGAGTTAATGTGCACATATATCCCCACTTGTGCAAGTAGTGGGTGAGTGCATTTGCACATGTGAGTGTGGAACCATCCCCCCGCCTGCCAGTCTACAAAGTTGGAAAGGTTGAGAACTCTGGTGTAGAACATTAATATATATATGTACAGTAGAAGCCATATATATGGCTTCTACTGTACATATATATATTAATGTTCTACACCAGAGTTCTCAACCTTTCCAACTTTGTAGACTGGTAGAAGCCATATATATATATGGCTTCTACTGTACAGCTAGTGGAGTTTCCATGGCAATGGCTTCACAGTATTCCACAAGGTGGCTCCCTCTGGTAAAAGGGGAAATCCAACATTAGAAATTATGTTTGGTCTGGACATTTTCTCCCTCTAAATAAATACCCGGGAAACACCAGGTTATGTGCTAGTAATTACATAAATAATAATAATAATCTCTTTTTACCATCTAAATGTATGCCTTCCTATTGGTATGTATTCAAATAATAGAATTGCAATCCACACACATACAGAATTAACTTCTAAGCCTTGTACTAGTAAACTTTCTCTTGCTATCAATGATTTTCCTGGCTTTGGATAGATAATAAATATGAAATCAATGCAGTAATTTCTTGGGGAGCCCAAATAAAGATGAAGTATTACTTTATAAAAAATCAGTTTTATCTTTTTAAATAGGGCCAGATCTGGATCAACGGTTTTAACCTGGGCCGTTTTTGGCCAGTTCGTGGACCCCAGCAAACACTCTTTGTGCCTGGCTTTCTCCTCAGTACCTCAGTCTTCAACACTATTGTAGTGCTGGAACTGCAGAACGCACCATTAAACCCAAAGGTACTTTTTCTTGACCGTCCTGTTCTCAACAGCTCTTCTAGCTTCTTTCTAAAAGACATGAAATAACTGGAAATACTATCCAATTATGACATTGCTGAGACCCGTGGCAAAAGAAATGTAGCTGAAATCACTGACTTGTAAGAATCAAACGAATAAAGTATCGGACTCTAGTTTAAGCTACAATGAACAAACTAAGTAAACCACAGTTATTGAAGATCAAGTCTTTCACTGGATTATTAGCTGAAGTTGATGCAGTATAAGTGCTTAGAATGGATAATAATCATCACCAAATTAAGTATGCAGGTACCTGGCATAGCATTGTAATACATTCTTGGCATTGAATTAGACTGGTAAACTTCAGTGAAAGTAGGATGAACCAGGTAAGCACAAGACATACTTGGGGATAAGGCACCTTTAAACATCAGGAACAGCTTTAAAGTTCTTTGTGCTTTATATTAAGTAGATCAAGGGTCTACTTTGATTCTTAAGACATCAATTGCCACTTGTAAAAGTACTAAGAGAAAATCAAATAGCTTTAGGTAAAAAAAAACAGTGCTCAAGGATTCTTCCATTTTTGTTATCTATGATCTTTGTTCAGTTATTCCTTAATATAGCCTCCTGTAAACAGCACAGCAAAAATGTATTACAATTCTTAATTTACAGAACTCGCAGTCAGCAGTTAATTCCAGTGGGGCAGGCCCAACATATCTGGGGAAAGAAGTTGCTCTTTTTAACCTGTTCCTAAAAACCTAGTTTAAAATTGGGAAAAACTACAGTCTTACAAAAGAAGTTCATTTCTCAAATTACAGCAGTCCATATTAGCATCCCATGAAGTACTTGGAAACAATTCCTTTAACTTCCCTGCTGTGCTTAATCTTTCACCATTCTAAAGTGACAACAGTCCCTGGGTGGGATTTCTGTTGGAATCCCTTGATGCCAACGCAAAACCTCCAGCTAGGATGGGGCAGTTTCCCCCCGTCGATGGGCTTGGAGACAATTTGTGGAGCAGAAGGAGAAGTCAAGATAATGGAAAGGAATGCAACTCAGTAGAGATTCCCCACAAAACCAGCAGCGCCTACAGACACAAAAGATGAAAAATCATGTGGGGGTTTTTTTTTACACAAAGAATATTTCATAGGAAGTCCCCACCCTCCCAAAATACCTGGTATTGGTCAGAGATGCACCAGAGTCTTTTAATTGGGAAGCAAATCTCCTCTCAGCCATCAAAGCACGCTAGAATGAAAATAAACAATTAGGAAAAAGTGACTGTATAGAAAAAGAATGGGCTTAATCTTTCTGTATGGAATTCAATGCATAAACAGTCTCAAAATGTTGATGAAAGAATTTGGACAACATTATGTTGAACTATAAAGGAACTTCCTACATCTCTAATCTATTAGAATCTATTGGATTTATAAGGCTACCCAACACAATATAACTAGGAGTAACATACAACATAAAAGAAATAAACAAAAATAACCATGTAACACTAATGTACATAATTTATCAATACAAAATGGCAACTAAGCACAATCAAAAACAATCAAAAAAGTAACTTTGTCTTTAGAAAAAGCCTCTCTGGGGGGTGGAGGGAGATTGTTTCAGAGCACAGTGGCAGCCTTCCAAAAAGTATGCTTACAATACTAGTTTCCATAGATGGCAAGATTTAAAAGAGGGAACCTGGGACATGCTATCTCTATGGTAGTTTATGGCGTGGGAAGATGTTCTTTGGAGGCCATGTAGAGCTTTAAAAGTAATAAACAGAACCCTGAATCCCATTGAATCTTATTGGAAGGCAAAATAATTTACAGAGTAGCAATGTTACATGGGTGTAAAGAGCTGTTGGTGGCAATATGCTGACTCTAAACTATTCAGAGAATGTTGTAAAGGCTATGTATAGAGTGCTGTATAGCACTATGGGGTGCTATATAAGTCTAGGTGCTATTGCTATATTGCAGCAGAGCATTTCAGTAAACACAAGAACGAAATTGCTATCACTTTTTAAGCCACTTTAAGCCCTGACCTTCTCACGATCACTAAGCAGGGCAAACCGCCTTTTCTCTTCCTGTTCTTGCTCCAGAAGTAATTGTGCTTCACGGTCTTCTCGTTCTCGCTGCTTCCGTAAGGCTTTCTGTGCTCGTCGGCGTTCTGCTTGTCTGGCTTCCATTTCTGCAGTTAGAGGGCCAGGCACCTGTGGTTGTATTGCATGCGTGAATCAAGTAGAACAGGAGGAGATCCCGATAGCAAAAAAAAAAAAAAAAAAAATGATCCTAAAGAAGACATTAATCTTCTCTTGTGCTCTGCTTGGAGAATCCAAGCACT
The DNA here is from genome assembly GCA_039707465.1 of Rhabdophis nuchalis. NCBI lineage: Eukaryota > Metazoa > Chordata > Lepidosauria > Squamata > Natricidae > Rhabdophis > Rhabdophis nuchalis. Next base: position 146,359,887 of record CM077643.1, read on the forward strand.
TTTGTCCATTTGCCTTGAGACTGAGTTAGCAAAGTGTTAGCCACACTTCCTTCATTAATGGACAACCAGTGGGTGGCACTTTAGCTGATGGATGTCAATTCCTATCATTCCACTCACCTGAGCTCGGGTGTAGTCGTATCTCTCTGACTGTTCACCCATGAATCTACGGAATTCATTACGGGTTTGCTTATTGGTAGACACACAGTATGGAGGCTGTTCTTTTCTGTCCCTGGAGTATAAAACAGTGGGTGCTTTATAAAACAAAAATCATAGAACACTTACAAGAAGAGCGGCTTCAAGATAATCATTGCTGAAACAAAGAAATGAGGAAACCTTTCCAGCTATGAAATAGGACAACTCTCTATTAGCTTGCTGCTTGGAAGACTTAACCTCCATGTAAATATGCCAAAACAATTTTGAATACCTTGGCTCTTGTAAAGTATTAATTCCTTATATTTATGAAAATCCTGGACCCATAATGACTGGAAGGGAAACTAACACACTGGTGGAGATGCAACAGAAGAACTTATTGCTTATCTCAGCTGCTTATTGCTAAGTTTGCAAGTGAGATCCCATGCAGAAATTAAATACAGTTTAAGATTGGGGATAACTCAGGTCTCAATATATCCCTTTCCTGATGGACATTACCTGATGGCAGGGTCAGCCCCACTCTCCAACAAGAGCCGCACAACTGCAGTTCTTCCTGATGCTGCCGCCACATGCAAAACAGTCCAGCCACTCTCATCCAGGGGTGTGTTGAGCAACTGTTTTGTGACTTTATCGCTGCCCTCACTATCAGCCATTCCCAGAAGATGCTGTAGGGCTCCGATGTCTCCCATTTTACATGCTGTAAATAAGGCATCTTGCACAGTTGTGCTGGGAGCATCTGGGAGGAAGTGAAAGGTGTAGTTAGGTGCATTTGAGATTATTATTTGGAAAGATGAGATGATTGGGGCTTATGTAGCTGCCCATCCCATAAAAAGGGCTTCTGGGCAGCTAAAATCATCAGTACAAAACATACAACAACCCCCACCCCCCAATCCAAAAGCATCTAGCCACAGATCCAACCTGCCAGCACAGTATCATAGTCTAGATTAGAATAAAGGCCAAGATGGCCAGTTGGAAGACTATAATGTACGTCCCACATATGCTCCCAAACTCACCTTGAGACTCTTGCTGTTCTGGGACCTCAGTTGACTCTGGTCCTCTATATACTGAGGTACTGGGTTCAACACTTCCTGAAGTCCCCATGTTAGACTCTGTTTCAGAACACAGAGGAAGATTCCCTGATTTTAATCAGTCCTCTTAAATCCTTGCATAATATTTTAGCAGCAGTAGGATTTAAAAACAGATGAGATTATACCTGGGATTTACTAACCTGCAAATTCTAACTTTCCTCATCACTAGCCATGCTGGCTGGGAAATCAAGAATTGCAGTTCAGCAACATCTGAAGGACACAGTGTATCTCCTACTCTAGATGACTCAGATAATGTTTCAAGATACCACCAACCTCTTAGCAGACTCTGCCCAGAAACTATAGTTCATTGGCTCCTTGTCTTGGTATGCAAGATTATAAAAAGGAAGATCTGCCAAAAAAAAGTCAATCTAGTCCTATAGCCTTGCTTGCTATCCTTGAAGATCATTCCAGAAAGTAATAAATCTAATAGGTATGTTAAAAGTAGGGTCATTATTTCCACGTCTTACTTGGCGGTGTCTTGGGTTTCCTCCTCCTCTTTTTGCGATTTTGTTTTGGTGTTACCTCAAATTCACGTAAATCTAATAAATTTAGTGTCTCCTCCACCAGTTCCAGATTTTCTTCCCCCACTTCGTCTTCTTTCTCCTCTATCCTTGCTACAGAGACTGTAAAAAAAAAAAAAAGCATAGCTCAGTCTTCTCATTTCCAGATAAAAATGGGGAGAGGGGGAAGAGAAAGAACTGGTTACATTTGTTGTTTTATATTATCCAACTGTATGTCATCAGTCATTAGTAAAATATCCTATGATCACACCTTATACATTAATAAACTCCATGCTGCCTGAAACATTTCCCTCCAGGGACTTTTCATTAAGCTATTAACCACTCTAGGCAAAACTCCAGTATTTATATATTTAGCAAACACATGGACTTATAGTGGTTCAAATGTTAATGTCTAGTCCACTCAGCCATTCAAGGACAGGGTGTTCTATGTTGAAAAAATCAGACACTGGGTCTGTGGAAGCTCTTGATGGACATTCAGACACAATGTGATGGATATTTTGTCAAGGAGCATCACAGTCACACTGGGGGGGTACAGACAAGAGCCCATTTAAACAATGAGTCCTGGGTAAAAATCCTGTTCAAGTTGATCAACGCTGGCAAGGAAGGTCAAAACCTGGCACCTTTTGTATTGGGTCATCTATGTAACTGCATGTGTCTGGGCGTTCAGTAGCCCATTGCGTGTTGATGTCAAAATTGTTAGATAGCTGTTGAGTGAGTGCCAGAGAGGGCTTCCTGGATTTAAGCCTGCCAATTGATAGATGAGGAAGATCAGCATGCACAGGAAGAAGTGGGTTTCTCAAAATTTTGTGGTACTCCTTCACTAAGGCTTCCTGCCCTTCGTAGAACTGATGGTGCAATGTGGCTTAAGACGGGGAGCCCGCAAGTAGGAGTTAGATTTCATGCAACCGCTTATGATCCTCACTGTATCGTTTAGTCTAGCATCGATCTTGCTAGTGTGGCAGCTATTAAGCCAAACGGGCGCAGTATTCAGCTGTGGATATTTGTTAACTTCAAAACCTGTAATACAGGTAGCCCTTGACTTACGACCACAATTGAACCCAAATTTTCTGTTGTTAAGTGAGACATTTGTTAAGTGAATTTTACCCCATTTTATGACCTTTCTAGCCTCAGTGTTAAGTGAATAATGACTGAAGTTGATAGGTTAGTTACCCAGTTGTTAAATGAATCTGGGTTTCTCATTGACTGCTTGTCAGAAGGTTGTCAAAGGGGATCCCATGCCCTTGGGACACAGCAACGGTCATAAACATGAACCAATTGCCAAGCATCTGAATTTCGATCACATGACCATGGGGATGCTGCAAAAGTCATGTGAAAAGTGGTCATAGGTCATTTTTTTCAGTGTAATTTTGAATGGTCACTAAATGAACTGTTGTAAGTCGAGCACTACCTGTACTATCTTCGTTCTGTATACACCAGAAGTCAGAAATAAAGGATACAGAAGATATCTACATTGATCAGGAAGGGTGACAGAATAGAAATAACAATGTATACCTTCAGCTTCAAAATGGCTGCCCTCCTCACTAGTGCCAGAAGGCTGTGTAGATGCTTCATCCTTACGAGCTACTTTTTTCCAGGTCTTCCGAGGAGAACTAGTCAGATCTGCCACTGTTGTATTATTTCCTATTTAAAAAAAAATCAGAATGCAATTTTAATTTACTTGTTTCTTTCCCCTTAAAATGCTCAAATTTAGATTTCACTTCCAATAGCACCTCAATGGCATAGTTTTGGGCTAAATTTCTAAAATAGAATGGAAAACATACAAGAGCAGGACAGAATAGGACTCTAATATGCTAGGTTAAGACTAAAAAACTACTTGCAAAGCTTTTAGGGTGCAGCTACAAGTATTTGGGTTGTGCTGAAGGGAAGGAAAAAAGAAATCAATCCAGAGAAAGTTTAATTATTTGACTGGCACTGCATTACAGACCTAAACAATTATCTTTCAAGTGCTAAAAGTCAAGCCAAGAACAGAGAAAAATGACAGCTCACCATATACCAGCAGACTGCTTAAAGTCCCATGGACCCGTTCCACCTCACGGAAGGTGGCCCTTCGGGTGCTGAAAGGAATACGCCGGATACGTGGGTCATCTCGCAGAAGAGGGCCATGCTTGCTGCTAAAGAAGAGAGCTTGGTTATTGTGTGGAGCACGAAGGAAGATGCACTCTGCTTCTTTTAAATAACTTGTCCAGCTCGTTAACAGCTCCTGAATCTCCTGCAGAAAAATATAATAAGAACAACTCATCCACAATATTCAATATTGGTGTGAGCCAGTTTAGCAGCAGGGCACTACAGTAAGTGCTGGTTTGCAGCTTAAATGCCAAATGTGATTCAAGAGATCCAGGTATTTTCTTTTCTCACAGAACCTTTTTTTAACATCAGAGAAGGAATTATAATGGCCTATGACAATGATCTTGTAAGCAGGAGAAAGAGACGCAACCTAGACAACAATTATGCAAGAGGTATCACCGCCCACAGGAAGAAAAAGGGGCTACGAGAGGGGTCTCAGAAGGAAACCTCCCTAGTTTTCTGGTAAGTTAGAGGGGAGAAAAGTACCTTCAGACTTGCAAGATTCTGTTACTGTAACCTTACAATAAAGCTAGAGCTAGTACTGATGGTTTGAGCTTCTTGCCTGGACTATTGCAAAGGGCTGACAGGAATGCAGACAGTTCTAGCAGAAAGCATACTGATATGCAGAAACTGGAAAAAGATGAATCCGTGTAGCTAAGCTATAATGGTCCATCTATATTTAGGTTTCATTATTTGGCTATGCACATATCACTAATAAAAATTTAGACAGGCCCACAGATTATTTTTTTCTCCATGAAGGCCTGGGCAATGCCACTCTGAAATAGGGCAATACAAAGGATTCGAGACCCCTTGAAACCTCTCACTTTGCAGGTTCCCTCTTGGCTGAGGACTCACTTTAAGGAGAGCAGTCTCATTGTAGCGCCGTAATGAGGCGCCAGCAGATTTTGGCATTGTCCCCTGAGCATCTCTCATTCCTTGGGCTGTACCTCGTCGAGCTCGTACCGTGTACCGATGGAAAGTTTTGTGTGCCAATATCTCATTCCTGGGAACAGAGAGAATATAAGCCTTCGGCAGAAGTAAATACTTAGTACCGTTAAAAAACTACACAATGAAAGGAATTCAGGTTCTAGCGCACGGATGGTTGGATGGATGGATGGATAAGAGACAGACAGGCAGACAGACATCTTCCTTTGTTACACAAATGTGTAAAATATCCAAATATACCATTCCCTTTTCTACTAATTCTCTCCCTTACGTGAATTTCCATGACATCAACATCAGTACTAGTCTGGAAACATATGCTATTCCCCCCCCTCCCCCCCCCCCCCATTTTATCAGAGACAGCCTGCAATGAAATAAAAGGCAGCTTGACAGAGGCAGAGTGGCAGCTTCTCTATTACAGAAGCTTGGTAGAGTCTGTCTTCTTTTAATACTTTAATCCCTCTCTGCTAACATATACAAACATTTGTAATGTTTTCCTGAAGGAAATAGATACCATATAGTATCTTACATAAATTCCAATTGTTGAATCTAAGCAAAAAAGGAATGAATAGTAACTCGGTGTTCCTGTATATATGTGTGGATGTGTGTATATATATATATATATATATATATATATATATATATATATATATATATATATATATATATATATATATATATATATATATATATATGCAAACCAACTTTTAGAGGTTTTTTTACTACAAAATGTTGCATTTAAAAGAATAAGAATATTTATTTACTTATTTGTCAAATTTATATACCGCCCTATCTCCCCAAGGGGACTCAGGGCGGTGCACAGAAATATAAAAAATATAAAACAATACAGTACAAAACAGTTAAAAATGAATTAAATTAAGGTCTGTGCTAAAATTTAGATTAGAAAAAGGGATAAAATCAAATTAAAACTATATCCATTAAAACTAAGCCAGGCCAGCCTCTTGAAATAGATGTGTCTTTAGTGCCCGGCGGAAGAGGCGTAGGTCCGTGATGATACGAATGTCGGGGGGTAGGTTGTTCCAGAGGGCAGGCCCCGCCACAGTGAAGGCTCTCCCCCTGGGGGCCACCCGTCGGCATTGTCCGGCGGATGGCACCCTGAGGAGGCCCACTCTGTGGGAGCGGACAGGTCTAAGGCAGGTATGTGGTAGGTATATGGTCCTATAGTTCAAGCTAATTACATGTAGTATACATGTAGAATTCTCTTATTATCTAATCAAAATTTTAAAATGACTTCTGAAATCCTGGGTCACAGGGAGTGAAACTGGGTTTTATTTTAATTGATTTAATCTCCAAGAGGAATGGTATAAGAGTGATAATTCAAGGATGGGGGGAGAAGGATTCCTCCATCCAGGGAGAATTCTCACATAGTGTATGCTGCTTGCCTGAGGAATCTCCTTTCTTTTTATCACCCTTCTTGCTTCAAAAAAAGCTAAGCCTGTGTCCATAATATGCATATGGAGTACTGATCGGTCTGTCTGACTATCTGTATCCATCCATCCATCCCTCCATCCATCCCCTCAATAAACTGTAGTACATTGTTTATATCAGTAAACAAGCCAAACAACCTGAGCAAAAATTAAACCAAGAATGCTTTAGTGTTAGGTATTGACAAGGCCATAGTGTACTTCAGCCTCCTAACAGATCTGATTTACAGTGCAGAGAAGACCCCACCCCCCTTGTAACAGCAAGACCCTCCATTTCTTACCCCTGAAAAACTGCTCCAGCAAAATGACCTCCACCAGCCATCAGGATAACCCAGGAGGTTCTGGGGTTCTGCCTCTGAAGGGAAGCCACTAGATCTGCAGGTTCTTCCAAACTGCCCTGGAGATACAGCAACCTCTTCAGTTAGTGAAAGGTTAAACTAAGCAACACACACACACATACTAACACCTGAAAACTGGCTGTTTGGGATCTTTAGGATATTCTTGGGCCCCCAGAGAAGTGTTAAGGTTTTTATGTACAATAAGGAAGTTCTGCATTTCCAAGCAACCTAAATACAAAAGTAAAAAACAGTGATTCAAAAAAGATGTTCTTTTCCACAGAAGAACATGGGAAGTTGGAAAACCACAACCATTTATCCCACAGAAAAAGACGATTCTTTCCTAGAAAACTGTAACCATGAGAAATCATTTCAGCGAAGGAAAATTGCAAAGTGGGACAGCATGGGACTTGCTTTGTTGAAACACAGCCAGAATGATTTTGCAAGGGCTGTTTGGTTCCAAGTTTAAAACAAAACATGTTTTTAGTTCATAAACAGCCCTGTCAGTAATAATACTCAATAATAATATTGAGAAAAATCACAATAAAAAACTAGGGCAATTGACAAGAGATATTAGTAATCATTGTTTAGCAACTGCCTCATTTACCAACTGCTCACACTTATGTCAGTGGTGAAAAAGTAACATTTTTATTACGGTACATTTATGACCTTTATAGGTCTGTAAAACAAAGAAAAGCTGAAGTTATGGTTTCACTGAGCGATCACTTTGCTTAATGATCAAGCTGCCAGTCCTAATCATGGCTGCTAAATTAGGACTACCTGTATTGACCACAAAAATTGAAGAGCAACCTCAGGTAGATGAGATAATATTGCTCAGAGACTCAGAATGCTTGGAAGTGAGGCTGCAGCCCATGAAAACAGAAAACTAGGTGGAAAAAAACCAGCAGTTAATAATACTGCAGCATACACTGCACTACTTAAAACTGGAATGGATGTCCAATGCGCATCCTTTTGTGTTTTACAGCTGAAAAGCTAAGTGCTTCATTTGCTAATGGGCAACTAGGGATTAAAAAAGGAAAAAGCTAGAATAAGACCAAGCCAGCTTTTAGCCACAGTGTTTTCTGACATGCCTTTGTAGTGTTTAGCAGTACACAGCGAAAGACCGAAATGAGTTGGGCTTCAGAGTTTTTGAACAGTACACGTTGGGAGCGTGGATTGCAGTAGCCGGTTCCTTTTCTTTCACCGTTCAGACAAGATTGTGATTCAGATTCACTATTTGACTCACAGTCACTGGAATCAGAACCAGAGATACTGGAGACATCATCTGGATAGAAGGTAACAGGGAAAAAAAAAGATAACCAAGCTAGAAATATCATCACTGGAAATTTTTTGTTTTTGCTCTCTCCAAAATCCAAAGAGCTTCTGCTAAAGAATTAGTCCATACCATTAATGCTAGAAGTTTCCCTCCTTAAGATTTCAGTTGGGTAAACATGACTTTTTGAGCTAAAGCATTAAACATCCCTATTATCTAGGTGGAAGTTTCACTAAAATCAAATAAAAAGGATTCAAACACTGCAATGATAATAGAACATTAGGTAATCAAACTGAGTATGAAATGCTAGAATAAGGCAGCAAAAAAGATAAGTGTTACATTTAGACAGCATCTATTGAAAATAGTTTCCAATCATGATAACTGGTATAGTGTTTAAATATGTATCAACTGTTTAGTCTAGTGGTGAAGTCACCCAGCTAGAAACCAGGACAGTTCTAGTCCCACTTTAGGCATGAAAGCTGGCCGGGTGACTTTGTGCCAGTCACTCGACCCAACCCACCTCACAGGTTTGTGGTGGGGAAAACAGGAGAAGGAAGGAGTATTATATATGTTTGCTGCCTTGAGTTATTTATAAACTAATAGAGGTAGGATAAAAAATAATAAACACATAATTGGTGATTCCAAGGATTCACTTTCATTAATCTGTTAATGATTTCTTAGCTGGATTATTAGAATCTTTCTGCCAGGCCAGAAGTTAGTTAAAATCATAAGAATTAACAGAATCCTCAAGCAATAATGGCTCTTATCTATATAATTTTTTTCACCTGCTTGAGTCTTCGCTTCAAATTCTTCAGCTGTGAGCATCTGACGTCCCAACAATCGCTGTTTTAGGTTGAAGCGATGCCAATCTAGCCGATAATGCTCTTTCTGAATAGAAACAGTAAGTAGTTCAAAAAATTGAACTAAACCTCTTGTGATGAATAGGCAAAAAATGAACTTGAAATGCGTTTATCACTTTACACATAGAAACAATTCCCATCAATACATGGCTACCTTTGCAATGATTTGAATAATTTAAAATCCCCAGATTTCACTTAAAGCAAAAGAGAGATTGCTCTGTTCATACAGAAAATACTTGCAGTCATAGCTACCTGTTCATCTCGATTCTCAAAAGCCCTTGAGCAAACAGAACAATACATCCGGTCTGATACTTCTAGGATTAATTTAGCTTGCTGGAGTTCCTTGGTTTCTGCAAGAACAGCAAAACGTGGGCACTAATAACACAAAACTATGTGATTAATGTACATTTTTATTAAAAATTTACTGAAAAAAGGCACAGCACTTCATCAGTCACAGAAAGGAACAGATTATCTCTGACAGAAATTTATTTATACCAGCCTTAAAGCTAAAATGAAAACATATTTTTAAATAAAACCCAATCCTGTCATTTGGTTTAATAAGATGAACTCATATACAGCTACTCCTTGACTTATGACCACTCTTGGGACTGAAATTTTGGTCTTAAGTCATAATGGCCATAACTCAAGTCACCCATCATATCCAATTTGATAACTGTTTTTATGACAGTTAAGTGAACCATACAGTTGTAAACTGAAATCCATTCTCTCAAAATCTGAATTGCAATATCCCCATGTAGAATACATAAACAGATTATTTAAGTGTAATTAATTTTAAATAGTTGTTAGAGAAATACATGTACTAAATTTGTCTACTAATCATGAAGATTTCAGGCGGTAGCTCCGCTTTACTTCTATTTTCTCCATGTCCATAATCTGAAATGTTCAGAAGCATTTCCTTCCTATTTTCAGCTAACCTTTACAATTAACCTCAGCTCCCTATAACAACTAAGGAAACCATTCTTTGTTAATATGGTAACTTTATATTAAAAATAGATGTTCCTAATGTTTTTAACTGGTAGACCAGAAATAGGACAGGAAGAAAATGTAAAAAATCAAGGCTGGCCGAGGTTCAGTCACATTGTGGGAAAACAGTGGTTTCCTGTTATGTCTAAATGAGGTCATTCACAGGATCAATTCTGTGATTGGCTTTGAGAAAGATGCTTAATACAATACAGATATCTGAGAATTAACCAAGAAGGATCCATTATAACAAGCTTTTCCCTGGAACACCACACAGAATTACTCTTTCTGCTATAATTTCAGGACAACACAGGAAATTTCATATGGATCATATTCCATTCAACCTATATGTCAAACCATATTGCAACCCACTATATAAGATGTGGATTTGGTAATGCTGACCAGTTCAAAGGCTTGTTTCATTAAACATAACCAAATTCTTTGCTGTCATTTAGTGGTCATTCAGATTCTTGAATCCAAACATGGTAGTTCTAAGAGTACAAGGCAATGGCAACAGGAAAAAAACAGTCAATACTTGAATGTCAAGTACATCACGATGTTCCACAGTCTGAAGTTTCTGTAAGGTCAAGCTATTATAGTAATTTATTTGTAGTACACACTTGTGCCATAATAAAATTTGGCTACCTAACTCTACCATTAATTTTCTGGATTCTAAAGAATCTGTTTAGATAAGCAAAGTAAAATGGAAAACACAACCAATTTCAACTTGAAACTGAAGACTTTAAATATGGTAAATATCTATGGAGATTCTCAGTCATCCAGGTCATGGTTGTCCCAACCAAATTCGGGTAAACAAGATGCCATTTGCCAAATCTCCCCACCCACATTTATAACATTTACTGCCCATAAATTCAGTACCTGGAGCTGCCACAGAAGTGATATCTTCTGTTGATTCAGTGACAAGACAAAGTCCATTCATTAAAGCTGCTTTCTGAACAGCCTCAAACACAGACAAGGTTTCAATAGGTTGCATGATCTGAAAAGATGAAGAAAAATCACCAAATTTCAAAAACAGATGTACAGTAAAGACAATTGTTAATTAAATTCAACAGGAGCTTCTGAAAGTGGTGCAAATTACCTCTCTTCCTCTCCAATAGGGGGCAGAAAAGGACAGGAAGAAGCATGCCTACAGCTAATAATTTCATTCTTACCTAAGTAGAGTAAGCTGCTATTCCCTACTACCTTGATGTGGTAGAATGACCTACCATTACTCTCAATGACCCTGAGAATAATGTCAGAATGATCATGAGTTTGGAATTTAGATCTATAAAATGACAGTGCTTAGAGTCATCTACCCTTCTTATATTTGATTGCCAGCACAATTGGGACCAGAATTGCTGAGCAAGATGGTTGTCAAATGAGTCATGCCTGATTTTACAATCTTTTTTGCCATGGTTGTTAAGCGAATCAATGCAGTTAAGTGAATTGGGCAGTCACGAAGTGACTTCAGCTTCCTCTATTAAGTTTGCTTGTCAGAAGGCAGCTGGGAAAGTCACAAATGGCAATCGCATGACCCCAGGACAATGAAGTACATACCGGTTGCCAAACACCCTAATTTTGATTACATGACCATGGGGATGCCACAATGGTCGTAAGTATGAGGACCGATTTTAACTCACTTTTGTAATGCTGTTGTAATGCAAATGGTCACTAAACAAATGGTTATAAGTCAACATACATGTATATTGCAAGAAAGAACAAGCAATCATCAATTAAGAATACCAACAAATTGAAAAAAATAGCAGGAAAAGGATAAGAGAAAAATATTTTAAGGTAAATAAAAAATAATGTAATCCCATAACAGTGATAGTGAACCTACGGCAAGTGTGCTACAGGTGGCACGTAGAGCCATTTGGCAGGGCACGCGAGGTGTTGTCCTGTCAGCTAGCCAGCGTGCATGCGGGCACTGGCCAGCTGATTTAGCCATTTTTAAAGCCATTTTTTGCCCTCCCCAGGCTTTATAGGAGCTTAGGGAGGGCAAAAACAGCCCCACCCCACCCCCCGGAGGCCCTCCAGAGGCTTCAGGTTTCCTTGTAGGGTTGTTTCTAGTCCTTGGAGGCTTCAGGGAAGCTCCTGAAGCTGTTTCAGGACTGTTTTCGCCCCCCTCAGGCTCCTATAAAGCCTCTGAAGCTTGGGGAGGGCGAAAAAAGCATGTAAAAAATGGGGGGAGCGCCTGTCATGCGTGCATGCACACTGGGGGGGCATGCATTGCATTATGAGTGTGGCACGTCAGCACACGACCCCCCTGTGCTCTCCCCCTTATGGCACGCGAGCCTAAAAAGGTTCGCCATCACTGTCCTATAATCATTGGAGAGCTGTAATAAACAAGTGGGCTTAAAAGTAGATGTATATACAATACCAAAACTTTTCACACACAGGATTCTAGATTGATACATATTTAGAAAGAAAATATACTTTCAAAAGCCAACTTAGAAAATTATATCCAACACACCACACCAGACCAGATACTCATTGATTATTATAGCTAACATTTCTAAAATATGGAACGAAATGATGTGGCCCAGAGTCTGGAAAAGATTAGTTTGCTTAAAATTTAAAAGACAAATTGAACAGAACATAGGAAATGTCAAATGAGTTTCAAAAAAGGTAGGGACATGGAATCAGATGGCTATAACAAGATGGATAATGAAGAGAGCAAGAACATTTGACGGTTATAGCTTTTGTGACTACGTCTAGGCCATTAATTGTATAAGTCATTCCAGCATATGCAATACAATCAAAATAATGAGAGTGCCAGAATATACCCTTGAGAAATGCAGAAAACACAGATTTATTTGGTTGTGAAAATAAAACCGGGAAGTAAAACATTTGGGTTAATATTAAATAATGCTGAGAAGCATGCTCAGTGAACTTACAGCTGATGGTGAGGTGTTGGCTCAAGATTGACCGTGTGGAGACGTAAAATATTAATCCTAGAGAGGAAGACAAACATATATGATGAAAGACAATTTTTATAACAAAAATTATGGGTAAATGCTATAATCTTTCAGTGGCAATATATAACACTAAAAGGAAGATAATGAGAAAAGAGTGAAAGAAAAAAGGTATACCTTTGAATTAGGGAGCTGGAAATTGTTTCTCAGAGAACCGTGGCCTGCAAGAAGAGCCAGTCAATTCTGATTTTTTTAAAAAACGACTGTTCCCTTATCTACAAGTAGAAATACAGTTTCATAATGTAATGCCGGGTAGATGTTGGACTATATAAAACTGTTTGGCGAAGTTGGGATAAGTAGAAAACGGGGGGGGGGGCACAACTACACCAGGTGGATGGACAAAATCAGAAAGACTGCTGGGAATGTCCTTGAAAGAGCTTACACTTGTTAGTAGACAGATCGGAATTGTGACCCTTTGTCTATGCGGTTTGTATCAACAATAATGATTCAACAACAGTATCTAGTATTCCCTATAATCAAGACACAGAATAAGTGTAGGTGTAGGATCAAATTTCCAAGCACCTCTGTAATCCCTTTTCTTAACCTACAGACCACCCACTGGCTGTTGTCACCCTCACAATCCCCTTCTTGCTCAGCTACCCAACGCCACAACTGTTCGGGCGGGGGGGGGGAGAAAGGTGGCAGCTTAAGCCACCCCGATACCTCCGCACAGCCCCACCGGAGCAAGGAAGACGCCCCGCTCCACGAGCTCGTCGACTCTGTCCCCGGGTGAGAGACGTCACTTCCGCCCGTCATCGTGGATTTCCCTTTACAAGACAATCCTCGCCTCCTCACTTCCTCCTCCCCAACGGCTTTCTCATTGGTCCGCCCTAATTCTACCTCTTCGACCCGCCGTGACCTCTGATTGGTAGCGGAAGACGCCAGACGGAGGGAAAGGCGGCGGAGGAGAAAGAGTGAGTGACAATTCCCCCAAGTCGCGGCGGCGGCGGCGGCGGCGGCGCCCCTGGCAGGTTACCAGGGGCGACCGCAGAGGGTGAGAGCCTCCTTAGCTCCGGGGAGAAACCGGCGAGGAGGAGGAGGAAGAAGGCGCCTCGAGTCTTTCTCCAACCGGGGCTTCCCTTCTCCCGTGTAAACAACCTCGGAGGAAGGCTCCTCCCTACCGGAGCTCCCGCAGCCCAAACAAAACATCTCGGGGCTGCTTGGATAGAGTCCGGAGCTCAGACGCGCCCGGTCTATAAAGGGGAAGAGGGGAGGGGGTGGGTGTCCCTCGGCGGCGGAGTCTTCCGACCTCGACCCCAGCCCCACCTAGCAAGCGAGCCCCAATGGCCAGGTCGTCCGCGGGTGGGTTACCCATCTTTGCTCACCTGGCTAGAGCCTCCCCACCCTCCCGGGTGGACTGGCCTCTGCCGGCTTCTGCGCTCTGCGGGTCTGGTGCAATTGCTGAAAAGAAGGCGGCTCTTAGCTCTCGCTCTCCTGAGACTTACATAAGGGGTGTCGTCCCCCCCCCCCCATCCCCTGATGGAAACCACCACTGTAAATGTGTTTTGGGTTATGTGTGTGTGTGTGTTTTCCTCCAGGCATCAGCCCACCAGGTGAGAAAAACACGGTGGAGATTCAAGGCTTAGAGACACCACCACCACCACCACCACCACCATGCTGCTTGGTCTTGCCAGCCACAAAGCAAACAGAATGTTTCTTCAGCATTAGGGCAAGATGGAACAGGTTAGTTTTTGTACCGTTTTTGGTCTTTGTGCATTGGGAAGGGATTTAGTTTAGAATAGAATGAATGAGCTGGAAGGGGACCTTGGAGGTCTTCTAGTCCAAGCCCCTGCTCAAGCAGAAGATCCTGTACCATTTCAGGTAACTGACTGTCCAATCTCCTTAAAAAAAAACTCCCGTGATGAAGCGGCACCAGTGGTGGGTTTCTGCAGGCTCGCACCTACTTGCGAGAGCCTTGGTGAAATTTAGAGAACTGATGAGAGGGGGTTCTACCGGCGTACCTGGAAGTAAATCTGGCCCGCCGCTGCCAGTGACCCAACGGAACGGAACGGAACGGAAGGAAAGAAAGAAAGAAAGAAAGAAAGAAAGAAAGAAAGAAAGAAAGAAAGAAAGAATTTATCATCACAATTGAGTCCAAAATTTTGGTTGCTAAGCAAGAGCGTTGTTAAATGAGTTTTACCACATTTTAAAAGGTGGCCAATCCCACCCTGTCACATGACTGCCAAGCCACACCCACAAAATAGGCCACACCTACAGAGTAGGTTCTAAAAAAATTTGAAACCCACCACTGAGCGGCACCCACAACTTCTGAAGGCAAGCTGTTCCACTGGTTAATTGTCCTCACTGTTAGGAAGTTTCTCCTTAATTCCTTAATTTTGTCATGCTACCGATGGCAGTTTGTCAGAATAATGGTAGGGAGCACAGTAGCTGCTGTTTCTTGTGGTGGGTTGGGTTGTCTTTCTGCAGGACAAGGAAAGGCAGATTTTGTCCTAAACACACCAAGAGAAGTACCTAAAGTTTGGTGTAATTGTTTTTATGTGCAGAACTGGCAACAATGCAAGCATGTGCTCAGAAGGCAAGACCATCGTCTGCCATGCTATCATATTCCTGGGACCTTTTAACCCAGCAGCATCAGAACATTGGTAAGGAACCACTAATTGACTTTCAGTTGGCCACCTAACAGGGCCCTTTGGTACAATTCTTGTAAAGAATTCTTGACTAGATAGATTGTGGTCTTACCCAATAAGACATGTGTGAATGCATACATATATATAACAGGTGACATAGATCAGTTCCAGGTTTGCACTTGCTTTTTGCAATTGAAATACATTTGGAACTACAGTAATTCTGTTTAAAAATCTGTGAGAGATAATATCACAAGACTGGATCAGGCTTGTGTTCTGTTGTTGTGGTTACAAGTTTTCTAAATGAATATGAGGCAAAATATAAATATTGTTGAACTGACTGGAAATAGTAACAATAATGCTGTTAAGTGACAAACACACACAGACATATAACAGCCAAGGAAGTTTGATTTTAGCAGACTAATCTTTTTAAAAAATAAAATAAGTAAAAAATAAATAAGAACAATCAGTAAACTGAAAGAAGTTTTAAAAGGTTAAGGATACTTGGAAATTATGAGAGCTCAGAATTATATTCTGTTTAGAAAACATGTCAGTTTAAATAACACGCTCTTTAGTTAACACACACACACACATTCCCATGTTTGATTTAAAATTGCTAATACAGTATTGTAGAATAATGAATTGATATAAACATTGTTGTGCTGATACTTGAAATCCGTACGTGGGTTCTCAAAGGACATTGCAAGAAAGCAACAGTAACACTGTCCCAAAGAAAGGATGGATATGCAAGAAATTATGTCATTTAGTGTATAAACTTATGCTTGGTATGGCAAACTATGAAACTGTTAAGATTCTTTGCCCTAGAATGTAGTGATTGGCCAAAGCAGACAGCATTAAAATTTCATGAAGAAGTCTACCAATGGCCACAAACAATGGCCACAAGGTTTCTAATATCAGAAACCTTATGGTCTGAATCCCAGTTTCTCCCTAGAGGATCTATCTGAATATTGTGTCTATTAAACCCACAATGCTAGGTTCAATAAGCTTTCATCTGATCTAGCATGGTTTCAATTCTATATTAATTTGTGCATGTCGAACAGATCAATTTTTAATAGCACGTAGCTTACCAGCAGTGCTAACTATAGATTAATCCTCTCCTTGTTGCACTCAGTGAATTTGAGTTGACTTCACAATCCAGAATTTAGCATTTGTGGCAGAATTAGTTTTTTGAGACAGTCAGTTTTCTGTTGTATTTTCCTACTTCTTAATGTAATCTTTTGCTTTGTTTTTAAATGAAAGGGTTGCTTGATAGCATTTTATGCCATACATTTGTTGCATTACTCAAGGTTTATTTTTAATTAGCATGTATTTCACATCTCTGCATTTTAATGCTGTAATAAGAAACTGAAAATAAAACTAGAAAAACATGCTTATGAAGGCCAATGGGATTAGTATACATTATGAAAACGTAGTTTCATTTGCATTTAGGGAGAGCTTGATACAGCATAACTTTTTGTGTCAAATCTGTGCTTATGTAATATGTTATTTTGTTTTAGGAGTGTATCTTGTAACAGACTGCAGCTCGTAAACATGGAGACAATGAAAGTTGAAGGGCTGGACAATGAACAGAATTTTTAATGAAATGAAGTGTTTTTTCTTGTTGTTTTCTCCTCAAGTAGTGATCAGAGAGGTGAGCCATTTAGACTTCAGGAAAAAGAGGGGGAGGGGAAAAGAAAAAACTAGTAACATCCATAATTTTTGACTTGTTGCTATAGTTTATTAATGGCTTCCTCTTCTTTTATTCTGTTTGGTATTCTGTGCATAAGTATAACTTAAAAGAAGAAGTTATGAACTGCCTATTTGACTGATGGCTCGTAATTACATCAAATTGCTGATCTCCCCTCTCTCTGTCCTTCACTGCCCTTTATGTCAGAGTTTATAAGAGTTTAGATGACAACATGGCTCATTTTGATACTGAGTATCAGCGATTGGAGGCCTCATATAATGACTCTCCCCCTGGAGAAGAAAATCTGATGGTCCATGTCCCTGAGGGCAGCAAATGTAAGTATAGATGGACTGCTAACTTCAGTATCAAAAACTCTAGTGCAGGCCTGCCCACAGGCTGGATGTGTCACACACAGGCCACACCCACTTTGACTGTTTTGCAAAGGCAAAAAAAGTTGTGATAAGTCTTGATACGTCACAAGACGTGATTGAGTTTGACACCCTTGCTCTAGAGGTATGCATGGTGAGAAGGAAAATTGAAGATTGTGCCCCATGTTGGTGGAGAAACTGCATTTCTTATACAATATGATTCTAATTTTCATTAAATTTAGTGGAGGAATGTTTCCATAATTGGTTTTAGATATTTCAGATGCTATTCTTACAGTCTGTTTCTCCTTGAAATGGAATGTTTCATCTCATAATCCAAAACAAATGGGAACACAAATGCCTCAATCCCTTTGGATAGGATTGTTTTAAGTGAAACTGGTATTTGCAGCTTTTTGTGCGATGAGGTTCTCTTTTGGCAGACTTTTTCCTTGTCTTGTAAAATCTTCTATGGTGAATGTTGGAATGAATATTTTTGACATTTTTGTCTCTGTCTTGTAGCTCCCTGGCATCACATTGAAAATCTGGATCTTTTTTTCTCTCGTATATCCTTACCTGTTTGCAGGGACAAAATGATTGCAACCCAAGTCAAATTCCAATTACACCAAATTGGAAATCACTTTACAAGGAGCCTTTTAACATCAGGATTAAGAAAGCATTACAATAATAAACCATAGTGTCATAAATTAGGAAATAATTGATATATTAGTTGTGTTCAACAGGCTACTATTGTAAATAAGTGAATAAAACTTGAGTGTGTTTCAGTTTCAATTACACTTAACATATTAATACATATATACATATATACATACATATGTATATACTGTATATTTCATTTAGAAATGATCCTTGCAACTGATAAATTCCTCACAGATAAGATACAAGAATGTTAACAGTACATACAGATAGTCTTCACTTAATAACCACAATTTATCCTGGAATTTTGGTTGTAAGTCTTTGTAGTTGTTAAGTGGGTTACCAGGTGACCTGACTTGATTTTGCAATCTTTTTATAAAGTAGTCATAAAAAGTCACTGCGATTATTAAGTGAACTATATTTTACTAGAAACAACAATAAATGCCTGAAACTAGCAAAATAATTTCTAATGCCATGTGACTGAGGGTCACTGAAACCAGTCATGATACCAAGTGCCCAAAATGCAATCACATTACTGTGGTAGTATATAGCAATCATAACTTTGAAAACAGGTCATAAGTAACTTTGGGAAAAGGTGGGTGGGTGTCTGTCATAACTTCCTAAGCGAGAACTACTTGTACTTCCAAAGGAAATACTTTATGAAGAAAGTGACCGACTCCTTACCTCAAGTGTTAACTACTTAGTATTATAGCAAGGCAGTTGAAAATAAGAGAGAAAATGCTATTTGTAAGTCACAAATGAAACTGGGGTAGATTCTAAAAAGTCTGGCAATTCTCCTTGACTGTAATCTTCACGTCTATAACCTGCACCAGAAGAATGGCTTCACATGCATGCTTATCAGTGAGATCTTTGAGTTAATGTGAGTATAACTTTTTGCTCCTGGGATTTGTAGAATTCGTTTTTATGTTCCTATAAGCCCTCTTGTCAGCCGGAAGGTGAAAAATATAATAAATAATCTCTCACATAGGTTGGTGATGCTTCTTAATGCTCAATTTCAATTATTTCAGTTGAAAGAAATCCTATCTTGATGTCATGACTTAGTTCGAAAATTGATCACTGGAAACCTGATACTTTCTGTCAGCCTAGGTCCTTTGAAGGGGAAGGAAGTAAAATGCCCCCAATTTTTTTCTCTTTGTTCTTACAGGCAGTTCATCTTTGTTGTGGCCTTTACTACATTCCTTGTCAGCTGTGTTGACTATGATATTCTCTTTGCCAACAAACTGGTGAATCACAGTCAGCATTCTAGTGACCCAGTCAAGGTGACTCTGCCAGATGCTTTCCTGCCTCCCAATGAGTGCAGTGCCAGGTAAAGAGAGCTGTGACTAAATACAGCCACACCCTTTGTTCATCTTTGTGAGAC
Organism: Rhabdophis nuchalis; assembly: GCA_039707465.1. Classification (NCBI taxonomy): domain Eukaryota; kingdom Metazoa; phylum Chordata; class Lepidosauria; order Squamata; family Natricidae; genus Rhabdophis; species Rhabdophis nuchalis. The sequence goes on from CM077643.1 coordinate 146,379,214, forward strand.
TTAACACAAAATCTTATTTCATAAGTAACACTCCATCAGTACTGTATGCTGAAAAATTTAGCTTCTAGTTAGAAATGTTTTCAGTTGTTTGACTTGGGAAATGGAATATTACATGTACACTGGCTAATTTGATCTGTGATCCCCAATAGCAGTTAGAGTGGATCTTAACCTGTAATGTATTATTTACTTGCAACAGTTGTAATAAAGTTAGCTAGCCCATATTTGATCTTCTGTTCCAAGTAAATGGACTAACCACCCGCAAAGGGGGAGAAAATCTGTTTTGAAAAGACCACGTTCGTATTTTTAAACTTGAATGTATGCAGTATTGTTTACCTGTATGTACATTCATTTTTTTATATTTTATAATTATAAATTATTATTTATATTTTATATATTATTTATTTATATTTTGATTTATGTTTTGAATCATCAAGGACCGGTTTGTCTGGGAGTGAGTAGGTGATGTCATATGATTAATAGAGCTTAATTGTTTTGTTTATGTGATGATCTCCTTGATATTTTTCCCATTACTCTTACCAGCCCAGTTGTTTTGGTAATTGATATCTTAACATTACACATTCTTCAGAATTTCCTAGAGTTGCCTGAATTCTGGTAATGGGAGAAGAAAGAGTGTATTCATATTTCTAAAGCAGTGTTTCTCAAATGCTGGCTGGGGAATTCTGGGAGTTGAAGTCCAGACATCTTCAAATTGCCAAGGTTGAGAAACACTGTTCTAAAGCATAAAGGCAGTAGCTATTATATCCCATCTGGCTTGACCCAGTATCTCTCTTTCCCTCTCTGTCTCCTAGAATCCAAGCCAATGGATTTCTTCTCTCCGTCCTAGTGATTGCAGGGGTCTTTTGGATTCACCGGCTGATTAAATTCATTTACAACATTTGCTGCTACTGGGAAATACATTCTTTTTACGTGAATGCCCTCAAGATTCCCATGGTAAGCTATTGAGATTCACTTCTAATAATTCTAATATTTGATTTTCTTTCTTTTTGCCATTGTTAAGTGGTACATCAGTTATCAATACTGGTATTGTTTGAAATAGAAATAACATTCTAGGTGAAATATTCATCTTAATCATTCAAATTCTACCCAACAGTGACAATTGTTGTTTGTCCTACCTCGGTACCTTTTTTAAAAATATCATTCCATACTTTAGCATAGTTATTTTGAAACTGCATACAATTCACATTTGTCAGTGTAACCCCCAGATAGTTAACCTTCTCAATTTTAGACACCATATTTTTCATCAGAACATCTTGGTCTTATGTGCTAATATTTTTTTGTTTTAAAGTTTTAAAGACAAAACTTTTGGATTTCCATCTAATGCACCAAAGTCTTTCACTTTCCTCATTTCATGACGTGCTCAAAACCATTCTGAAGTTCTTGCAAAACCAAGTCAAAAGCCTTCAGTTTTCAACCCTGTTATTTTCTCATCCTAATATCTTCAATTAATACTTCTAAAACTAAAATAAAAAGATGACAAAGGGCATCCGTGTCTTGTCCCTTCTGTATTTCAAATGATTTAGTTAGATCACCATTAACAATAATAGGTGCCTTTTGAGATGTAACCAGTTTATCCCTTGGATAATATTCTCCCCAAAGTCAAGATCTTCCAAAATTTTGAACACAAAAGACCAAGATATCAAAAGTTTGTTCTTCTTCAAGAAAAATCAGTGCCACTTGCTTCTCATTATGCTGTTGCAAATACTCTATTGCAGGGGTCCCCCATCCCCGGTCTGCAGCCCTGTGCCAGGCTGCAGCGTATTGGAAATTAGCCCCTGTAAGCGGTGGACGAGAGTGCGCAAAGCTCCATTTGTGCAAGCAGCACGCATGCACAAAACTATCCCCCTCCCCCTTCTTGCCGCTGCTGGTCCACAGAGCCAGAAAAGTTCTGGGCTGCTGCTTTACTACATCTAATACAATTTTCACATTATGTTTTAATTGCCTTTTGGATACAATTGATCTTCATGTAAAAATCTTTTTTTAGTTTATCAGCCAATATTGTTGCAAATATGTTATAAGCAGTTAGTAGATATATGATTCTTGTCAATGCAATAAAGAGGAGATAAGAACTTGTTCCATGTTTTCAAACCCTTCCTCTCCCCAAAAGCCTCGCTAGTCTATCTGAATATACTTGCTATGTTCTGCTCCTTACTGACCTTTTCTTGCAGTTGTGCAGTGTTGCTGATTTTTCCAGTCTGGTGACAATCCAGTGGAAGCTTAGTTCTGCCCATTGATCCATCTTGCTTTTCTGATTTGCTTAGTTGAGTGGCAGGGCTGTTATACGCTGCAGCTGCCTTTCTGGGTTTGCCAGGATCTATTTCTAGACCCTTGGCCAGCTCTATTAGAAGCTGAGTTTCTTTGTTAAGAATTTGCTTCTCTTTCCCCAGGTCCTGGGAATGTTCAGCTTAATTGTGTAATGTCAGAATTAAAGGAACAAGCAAGCAAATGAATTAATGCAGAAAAGCTCTCTGTATGATTTTTTTCTTTACTGCTATGCATGGTGTCATCCTTCCAAGTTTAAAGTTACCATAGATGCCTTCATTTTATATACTTGTGAGAGGGAATCTGCACTGTTTTTTTGTCATAGTTAAATCTGACAGGTCAAAAGAAAGTTGACTGAAGTTCCATGAGATATACAAGAGGTTTTGGAATTATATGATTGTGAAGTGGTTGGCATTTTAGGAGCAGATCTCTATAAAGAATAAGTGAATAAGTGTTATTTTTACATTGGGATATAGGAAGAGGACAGAAGAATTGACTAGATGCAAGATTAAAAATACTTGTTCTGCATCTAGTCAATAATTCTCAGACTGGATGATTCACTGAAACTTGGATATGTTGGGTTTTTTGGGGGGGGAATTAGCATAGGATGTAATAAACTTACTGCCTTCTTCCTGTCAGTTCAGGGAAAGTTATCCCATTGCGCTTATCGTACCACTTACATCCTCTGTCTACTTCCTTGCAGTCCAATTTGCCCTACTATACCTGGCAGGAGGTACAAGCACGGATTATACAAATCCAAAAGGAGCACCAGATCTGCATTCATAAGAAGGAACTGACAGAACTGGACATATACCACCGCATCTTGCGCTTCAAGAACTACATGGTAGCCATAGTGAACAAGTCACTCCTGCCTGTGCGCTTCCATCTTCCACTCCTGAGAGATACTGTCTTCTACACCCGTGGTCTCAAGTACAACTTTGAACTCATTTTCTTTTGGGGCCCTGGCTCACTCTTTGAGAACGAATGGAGTCTGAAGGCTGAGTACAAGCGTGGTAGCAATCGCATGGAGTTGGCTGACAAACTGGGCACCCGCATCTTATGGATTGGCATTGCTAATTTTCTCCTTTGTCCGCTTATACTTATATGGCAGATTCTTTACGCTTTCTTCAGTTACACTGAAATTCTCAAGAGAGAACCAGGCAGCCTGGGTGCCCGTTGCTGGTCTCTCTATGGCCGCTGCTACCTGCGACATTTCAATGAGCTGGACCATGAGTTGCATTCGAGACTCAGCAAAGGCTATAAGCCAGCCTCCAAGTACATGAACTGTTTCATTTCTCCCCTGTTTACTATTGTGGCGAAGAACGTGGCCTTCTTTGCTGGTTCTATCCTGGCTGTCCTCATTGCCCTCACAATTTATGATGAAGATGTATTAGCTGTAGAACATGTTCTCACAACTGTCACCATCCTGGGAGTGGCTGTCACTGTCTGCAGGTGAGTGGGAATGGTTGGATTGAAGCTTTCATGACTTAGGAGGCTTTCTTTATGCTTAGAGGATAATAATTGTTACTAAGCAGGTAGTAATTAAAATCAATTATTATTATTTTTTAAAAAATATTAACCAGCACGTATTCTTATTTTTGATCCCTATCTGATTTTACTGCTAGAAGACAAATTACCAGTGGTACTCATTCCTATTTTAGCAATTATGTCTAGGACATTTTAGAGCAGGGGTCTCCAACCTTGGCAATTTTAAGCCTGGAGGACTTCAACTCCCAGAATTTCCCAGCCAGCTTGCTAATTGGAGAATTCTGGGAGTTGAAGTCCCCCAGGCTTAAAGTTGCCATGGTTGGAGACCCATTTTAGAGTACCATAAGTTTGAGACTTAACTAAACTTCCCAATTCATGTAGTTCAGTTCAGTTCAGTTAAGCAAAGGCCTTTCCTACCGTATTTTTCAGAGTATAAGATGCACCGTTTTTCCTCTAAAAAGAGGCTGAAAATCTGGGTGCATCATATACATCGAATACAGCATTTTTTTTGCTTCCTGGAACCCCACCCCCTTCACCAAACTGGCTGTGCCTAGCCTTATGGAGGCATCCAGAGAGCTCCTGGGGGCTGAGGAGGGCAGAAATTAGCCTAAAATGGGCCGGTTTTTGCACCCCCCCAGCCCCCAGCAGCACTCTATAAGCCTCCATAGGGCTATGCATGCAATTTATTTGACACAAAAATGGCCTGTTTTCACGATAAATGGGCTAGGTTTTTGCTCATTTTTGACACACACCCCCCAGGAGCACTCTGCAAGCCCCCCAAGGCTATTCATGCTTTTTATTTGGAAAAAAATGGCTCCATTTTCGTGGAGAAACGGGCAGTTTTGGGAAGGTTTGCAGAGTGCAAAGGCTTCCCCCCCCCTCGTTCAGAAGGCTCTGTGCCAGCAGAAACAAAGTCTTAAGGTTTGTCAGCGATTTCCTTCTCCAGGACATGGATAAATGCACCTGGAAACATCAACCTACTTACCTACTCTCTCTCTCTCCCCCTCTCCCTACCTATCTACTTTATTTCTCTCTCTCTCTATTCTCTCTCTATTCCTTTATCTCCCTACCTACCTACACACACACACTCTCTCTCCCTACCTACCTACTGTATTTTTCTTTCTTTCTCTCCCTCTCTATCCCTCTATCTACCTACCTACTTTTTTTTGTAATTTGCCTCTTCAAAACCTTGGTGCGTCTTATACTCCGAAAAATACGGTAATTAATTAATCATGATGGCAAGATGCTTTGAAGTTGAAGTCGTTCTAAAACTTGCGTCATAAAGCTTAGAGAGGTCATGAGACAAAATCTGTTTTTTCAGGAATCTAATATTTAATTGTCTTGTGTTATTCGATTTTTTTTTACCGAATCTAAGAGGGGTACAGTTGTTCACTGTCTATAAAGTGCACAGACACTGTAACTTTATAGCCGAGAGGAAAGTACTAGTGGTCAAGTCACCAGTTTTCTTGAGGGAATTGAAGTGGAAGAGTGAGCAAATAAAGAGATGAAGTAGCAAGAAACAAACAGGATATAAATAATTTAGGGGTCCTTGGTGCTCTCTGAGCTTGGTTGTTTTTTTGTACATGTTTCATTACCCAAACTGGGTAACATCATCAGTGCTAGTAAGAAGTGGGGTTTGCTCTCAAATTATATTTTAGTGACTTGCTATAAACAGAGAGCAAACCCCACTCCTTATTAGCATTGACGATGTTACCTAGTTTTGGTAATGTAATGTCTACAAGAAAACAATCAGAGAGTACCAGGGACCCCTTATTCCAAACCTGAGCTACAAGTGTTCTCCTTTATTGGTATAAATACTTGCAAGTTGAAGATTTCTCTTTTACATTATTGTTTATGGATCACCATTTAAATCAACCTGACATTTTATGAGTTACAGTGTAAAGTTGTTCAAAAGATGAAAAGGATTCTGGAGCGATGTAATCTGCAGCCAATGTCGTGTCAATTAACGAGGAATTATTACAAGATAATTATTACTACATGTAAACTAACATTGCACCTTATAAAACTTTTGGAAAGAAAAGAAATACCGTATGAAAGTCTTCAAACTAGAATATAATGTGGTATGAAAATCTGTAAGATTAATTGCCTTCCTCCACAATGAATACATGGATTAGAGCTGCCTGTGCTGTATCTGAAGCACTAAGAGTTCCTATAGAATCTTTATCTGTAGTCTGTCCTTTAATATAAAAAAAAGAAAAGAAGTGTAGACAGTAGCAAGACCCTTTGCCAACAAGCTACTTCCTGCCTGCTGCTGTTTCTCAAGGGATGCAGAGCTCCTTGGCTCCAGTTTATGTGGCTTGTGCACCCTATCTGTCCCTGCAGGTCCTTCATCCCTGACCAACACCTGGTTTTCTGCCCAGAGCAGCTGCTTCGAGTGATTCTGGCGCACATTCATTACATGCCTGACCACTGGCAAGGAAATGCCCATCGTTATGAAACCAGAGATGAATTCTCTCAGCTCTTCCAGTACAAGGCGGTAAGATAGGATAGTTTAAAGCAGTGATGGCTAACCTTTTCGTTGTCATGTGCCGAAAGTGTGCGGGCGCTCCCATAATGCAATGCGTCCCCCCTGAGTAGCTCACACATGCATACATGTCCCCCCACATGTGCACACATTACCCGTGCACGTAACCCCCCTGCACATGTGACCCCCGCACATGCACACACGCACACACATCTGCGCATGTGCGGCAAAGACCCGGAAACCAGCTGGCTGGCAGGAGGTGTGTGCGCATGCACGATGGAGCTGAGCTGGGGTGATCGTTCGCATGCCTGCAGAGAGGGCTCTGCATGCCATAGTTTTGCCATCATGGGGTTAGAGGCTGGGAGGCCACTGTCAATCAAGAGAGGTCTTGAATAGTTATTAGTTATAAAGAATATGCTTATATAGAAATCCCCAGAAATATACTTGTCTAAGGATAGAACATTTGGAACAGCAGTCGTGTCAGTTGTCATCCTGAGTTATGTTGGTAATATTCACTGTGGTGTTTTCTAATACTTAATGGTTTGTTTTCTGTGTTCATCAAAGATGTTCATTCTGGAAGAGCTGCTTAGTCCCATTGTGACGCCCTTGATTCTCATTTTCTGTCTGAGGCCAAAAGCGTTGGAGATCATCGACTTCTTCCGCAACTTTACAGTGGAGGTGGTGGGTGTGGGAGACACTTGCTCCTTTGCACAAATGGATGTGCGCCAGCATGGGCATCCTGCAGTAAGTCCCAGCATAAATGGAAAAAAAATGGAAGTTAATTAGGAATTCAGAAAAGGCCATTTACTTTGCATTCTTCAGTAGGATGTTAATTGAATGAAAGTATATCTGAAAAATGGTTTAAGACTGAGGACCTAGTGGCCGCATGGTTAAGTGCGGCCACGGGGGCCTTGGACCGAGTCGCGCCCTTGCGGCCTCTCTTGCGGCGACGAACCACCTGGGCTCCTTGGTTCACCGAGGGGCTTAGGGAGATGAAGCGCCACAAGAGACGCCTAGAGAGCAGATGGAGATCTTCTCGCTCCGAAGCCGACCGAACACTAGTGAGAGACCATATTAGGACTTACTTAGTGGCGTTAAGAGTGGCCAAACGTGAGTATTGTGCCACTCTTATTGCATCCGCAGATAACCGCCCTGCCGCCCTGTTTGGGGTGACCCGCTCCCTCCTTCAACAGAGGCCGCGGGAAGCCCCTTTACAGGGTCGAGCAGAGGAATTTGGGATTTATCTGCAGGAGAAAATCACTCGGATTCGGAACGAGTTACCCTCCATCGACAGTGGTCCAGTCGAGCGGGCCGAGGCTGATCTTGTGATACCATCTTGGGAGGAGTTTGATTTTGTTACCACCGAGGATATGGACAAGTTGTCAAAGAGGCTTAGGGCTACCACATGTTTATTGGACCCGTGTCCCTCCTGGCTTGTACTGGCATCCTGGGAGACGACACGAGGCTGGCTCCAGGGCATTGTCAACGCATCTTTGAGTGAGAGGTCCTTGCCTGCCGTCTTGAAAGAGGCGGTAGTGAGGCCCCTCCTCAAGAAGCCGTCCCTGGATCCAGCATTATTAGAGAACTATCGTCCTGTCTCCAACCTCCACTTTCTAGTGAAGGTTGTTGAGAGTGTGGTGGCCCAACAGTTTCCGCGACACTTGGAGGAAGTTGATTATCTAGACCCGCGCCAGTCCGGCTTCCGACCCGGGCACAGCACCGAGACGGCATTGGTCGCGTTGGTTGATGATCTCTGGAGGGCGCGGGATAGAGGACATTCCTCTATCCTAGTCCTATTAGACCTCTCAGCGGCTTTTGATACCATCGACCATGGTATCCTATTGCGCCGACTGGGGGGGTTGGGGTTGGGAGGCACCGTTTTGTGGTGGTTCTCATCCTACCTCTCTGGTCGGTCGCAATATGTGTTGACAGGGGGGCAGAGGTCGGCCTCGAGGCCCCTCATATGTGGGGTTCCTCAGGGGTCGGTCCTCTCGCCCCTACTATTCAACACATATATGAAGCCGCTGGGTGAGATCATCCGTGGTTTTGGGGTGAGATATCATCTGTACGCTGATGATACTCAGTTGTACATATCCACCCCAGACCACCCCAACGATGCCGTCGAGGTTATGTCCCGGTGTTTGGAGGCCGTACGGATCTGGATGGGTGGTAACAAACTCAAGCTCAACCCGTCCAAGACTGAGTGGCTGTGGCTTCCGGCGCCCTGGTTCAGCCAGATTATTCCAACACTGGCCATTGGGGGCGAAACACCGGCCCCCGTGGAGAGGGCGCGCAATTTGGGTGTCCTCCTGGATTCCCGGCTGTCTATGGAAGATCACGTGGCAGCCGTGGCCAGGGGGGCGTTCCATCAGGTACGCTTGATGCGCCAATTGCGCCCCTTACTGGATCGGGGTGCCCTACGCACAGTCACTCAAGCACTCGTCACCTCTCGACTCGACTACTGTAATGCTCTCTACATGGGGCTTCCCTTGAGGTGCACCCGAAAGCTGCAGCTAGTCCAGAACGCAGCCGCGCGGGTGATTATGGGAGCGCCTAGACACTCCCACATAACACCTATCCTGCGCGAGCTGCACTGGCTCCCTGTGGTCTTTCGGGTGCGCTTCAAGGTCTTGACGACCATCTTTAAAGCGCTCCATGGCTCGGGGCCTAGTTATATGCGAGACCGCCTCCTGCCCCATACATCCCTCAGACCGATACGCTCCCACAGAGAGGGCCTCCTCAGGGTGCCGTCGGCTGGACAATGCCGACTGGCGACACCCAGGGGAAGAGCCTTCTCTGTGGCTGGGCCAGCCCTCTGGAACGACCTACCCCCTGAACTCCGCACCATCTCTGACCTCCGCCTCTTCCGCAAGTGTCTGAAGACACATTTATTCCATCTAGCCGGCCTAGCGTAACCCCCTGTATTGACCATTAGACAGTTTTAAATTTGGGATTTTAATTCGGTTTTTAGCACAGGTTTTACTAGAATAAGTTTTTTAAATTTTATATGTTTTGTATGTATTTTAACATTCCTGTGCGCCGCCCTGGGTCCGTTTGGAGAAGGGCGGGATATAAATTTAATAAAATAAAATAAAATAAAAAATAGAGCAAGAAGTGAGCAGATCAAATAATAAAATGCAGTTCACATGTGGTGGTAATAGCTTTCACTCTTGTCAGTTAAGTTATCAAGGTACGAAATAGTATTTTCCTCTACTGTAACCTTAAATTACTGTAAAAACCAAATCACTATTTTAGGCATGTAATACACTTGAGAATTTCATTTTCACAATATGAAATGTGATTTACATATCAGATGTACGCTGTTTGTAGTTTCTTAAAAGAAAAACTGTATATTGGAACAAATAATGATTCAAAGGAGAAGCCTTTGTATTATTATTTTTTTTACTTGCAAAAAATCAAGTAAGTAAGGATGGGGGAATAGTTAGCTCTGATATTTTCCTGAGCTTTGCTCTGCTCTGTTTTGCAGTGGATGTCAGCTGGGAAGACAGAAGCCTCCATTTATCAGCAGGCTGAGGATGGCAAGACAGAACTGTCCCTCATGCATTTTGCCATCACCAATCCACACTGGCAACCACCTCGGGAGAGCACAGCTTTCATTGGCTTGCTTAAGGAGCGGGTCCACCGTGATAGCAGCCTGGCATTGGCCCAGCAGGCTGTCTTGCCTGACAATGCTCTTTTCACTTCTATCCAGTCACTACAATCTGAATCTGAGGTACCCACATAGAAGATGATGAGAACTAACCGGGGTGGGTTAGTTCTATAGAAGAGGTTCCACAAATCTACAGTGCCGTTTAGAACCGATTCCAGCTCCCCCCCCCCTCCGCCCGTCCGCACATCATCAAGACGAAGAGTGAGAGGAGGAATTCTGGGAGTTGAAGTCCACAAGTCTTAAAGCTGTCAAGTTTGAACACCCCTGGAGGGTTTTTTTTTTCTAAAGGGTTAGGGGTGCAAGGGTCTTGTAACTTGACAGCTTTAAGACTTGTGTGCTTCAAATGCCAGAGTTTCTGAGCCAACATTTTGGTTGCTAAACAAGAGAGTTGTTAAGTGAATTTCACCACATTTTACAAGTTGGCCACACCCACCCAATCACATGACTGCCAAGCCACTCCTACTTGGTCACATGGCTGGCAAGCCACTCCCACCTGATCACATGGTCAGCAAGCAACTCCCACAAAGCAGGCCACACCTACAGAAGAGGTTCTAAAAAATGTTGAAACCCACCACTGGAACTAACAAATGGCACAGCTACTTTTATGAGATGTCCTGCCCCGTAAAAGGAAAAAATTGGTGCCACTTTATAGGGCTTTGAGAATGTGGGAACTGTTTGAGAATCTAAGCCAAGAATAGTGTTCTTGCTGGTTCAGCTGAGAAGAACCGAGGCACAATGCCAACCATGCGTAGTCATTTGCTCTGTGCAGTGGCTCCAGTGGACTACAGCTCCCAAACACTTCCATGTATTCTAAGAAGACTTGACCAGTTCTCCATAAGAGCTTTCCTCGCACCTCTGGTACTCTTTTCACCAGAGTAGCATTAACTCAGTTCACGAGAAGCCACCTTCGTTGCGAGAACCGTTGTATAGGCTGAAATCTTCCATGCCCTGCTTTGAGTTTCTTGTATTCCATCTTTCATTTGCACTTCTTAAAACAGAAACAGGCAACTAAGGAGCTGCAAGTAATATCTTGTAGCAGTCCAGAATAATTCAGCCTCAATTCAGTAATATTCCCAAATTCTGACACTGCCATTTTGCCCCTTTTTTTGAGGAGTTTAAGGATAAAAACAATAGCAGTTTCTTTTTGTTTACAGATGACTTTCACCTTATTTTCAAAAGCATGAAAAAAATAAAACATTTTTTGCTATATATCTTCTAGTGACATTGATGAATGGCCTCATGTGGCTCTCAGAACATCACAAAGTCCTTGTCCCAAATACTTTAGAAGTAGCCAACCCCAGTCCTCACGTTATTTCTGTTACTGACATTCTCATAAAAATTTCAGGTGCCTTTTGTAGAATTTCTATAAAGGTTTCCCATTGAATCTCATTGTGAATCTCTTGCTTTTCTTTTCTCTATTTAAAGAGTAAACCTTTTCCTGAAAATTTTTAACCTTTTCCTGAAAATCCTACATGCTTTCTAGGGTTGGGATTTATGTGAATGGATTAGCTTCCAGAATGGGAGAGTGAGAGGTTCCAGCTCTGCCCACTGCAGGTTCAGAGCTAAAACTGGAAAGGGCTGGTGAAATTCTAGAGGCAAACTCCTCCCTGCAGAATTAAAACTCCTCTTCTCTTCTATCTGCAGCCACACAGTCTGATTGCCAACGTGATTGCTGGCTCCTCGGCACTTGGGTACCAGACAATCCGTGATGCACAGACTTCACGGCATCTGTCTGCTGTCTCTGAGGTGGCATCTGCTTTGCGTTCCTTCTCCCCTCTTCAGTCTACCCAGACAATACATGGTAGTTCCCATGCTGATGGTGCCCAGCTTCGGGTACATGGTGCAATGACAAGCTCGGGGTAAGAAATAGTGTCTAGTAAGCATCTGATGGAAAAATTCTTAGAGATTATCCATCTCATCAATAATTTTGTCTGCGATGCTTTGAGAGTATATTCTGAGGAGTAACTTTACTTGATGCTTTTTCTGGTAGAGGGGAGGGAAATGTCATGTTTCCTACTAAACGGAACATATTTAGGCCTTTAATTATCGCTTCCTGAACCATCTAGATTTTTTTTTTTTTGTATGATTGGAACTTCATAAAGTTGGTCACTTCTCCGAGGCTTCACAAAAGCTGCTTTGTATTTTGAACGTGTGTTTTACAGTCCCATTCTGGATGATGTAGAATCATAAGCCGTGCTTGTGTGCCCAGCTAGAATAGAGCTGCAAAGCACCATATGATTGATAAAAGGTTGATTTATTTAACGTACAAGTGCTGGAAAGGGAGGCAGTCTTTCTGAACATCAGTGGATTTTTCCCCCCAACACCAACCACATCTTGATTCTCTCCTTCACTTTTGGCTGCAGGGTGGATGCCAGGACAGCTAGCTCTGGCAGCAGTGCTTGGGAAGGTCAGCTCCAGAGCCTAATTCTTTCAGAATATGCCTCTACTGAGATGAGTCTGCATGCTCTCTACATGCATGAGGTAATACGATCGTAATGACTTATGTAGGGGGTGTTTGTGGGGCAGGGGAGAGAAGGAAGTAAAAGAAATGGCAGTGGTGTGACGATGTCATTGTATACATGTGGCCACTTGTAAGCTTGCCTAAGGCATTGCAGCATAAATATATATTTAATATGTAAATATGCATAAATCTGAAAGATGTGAATATCTATTGTTATGTCCATGTTTTATTTATTATTTGTAAGTCACATTAATATCCTGCTCCAATCATAAGCAGATTTGGTGGCTCGCAACATGTAACAACACAATACATAATAATAAAGATAAAAAGTACATATGGCATGTTGACACTTTGGCATCTAGTTTGCTGGAGATGCCAAGTGATTATGAAGTCTTGGCTTGAGGCTGCATTACAAAAAAGGAAACAGAAGCAGAACAGTGAAAGATGTAACGGTGAAAACATAAACCATATGGGGTTTATTATACATTTAATCTTAATTTTAAAAGTTAGCTTCAGCGTGATTTATAGTGTTATTAGGTCTGTGCAGCACTTCGGATTTATCCGGGAAGTCGCAACAGGCACATCTGTTTCAGGATTCCCAACTGCTGCAGGAGAGCTTCTGCCGTAGCTATCTTGTCCTAGATCCAAGTGTGGCTGTTTTAGTGAGTCACAGATGGGTGTTCAATCATGCTTTCAAAGAACTTCCCAGTTACAGCCGAATCATTGCATAGCTCTCATGATTACTCATGTATTTAAATAATGTTTCTCAAGTCATTCCTGCCACTTTTAGAACTGTATGCTCATTTCTGATAGGGCGCTTATATAATTGTGGATATAGATTATGAGTTTTGCTGTAAACTCAAACTTCCTGTAAAATGCTAGCATGGGGTATTGTGCTTGTATTATCCTGAAGTATCAAACTGAATTTGGGATCTGAGAAATAGTTAACACATCGTAAGAAATCAAGCTGGATCTTATTGGAAAACTTCAGGCAATTATACAGTGAAGCTAGGTGCACTTACATTTGCATTTTAGGTAATAGTAGAATTGATCCTTCTGTATGGTCAGGTGGGCATTCAACACACATACGTAGGACTGCAGGCAACTAATTTCAGGTCTGGAGTTAGACTTACTCGGGACCTTTCAATAATCTTTACTTGACTAAACACAGTTCCACATTTTTTATTAACTCATTTTCTCAGTTGCATAAGCAGCATGCCCAGTTGGACCTTGAACGACACTTGTGGCACCGGCGGGAGAGTGATGAGAGTGGCGAGAGTGCCCAGGAAGACCCAGAGGCCCAGAGGAACACCCCTAGCAGCACCATGCCTCGCTCGGCCAGTTATCCTTTTGCCTCCCCACGTCAAGTTGGTGATGAGGCATCTGCTCTACAGGCAGGCTTCCAGCGCCGTTATGGTGGTGTCTCGGGTATGTATGTATAAAGTCTGGTAAATCCATGGTCAGCCTGCATTCTTCAGCCAGGAGGGCTGAAATGGCTTTTGAATAAGCCACAACTGAAAATTTTTCACATGATACAATGAACTATTAACTCCATTGTTTATCAATTATACATTAGGGCAGGGGTGGGCAAACTTTGCAACTTTAAGTCTGAAGGACTTCAGCTCCCAGAATTCTCTGGGAGAATTCTGGGAGCTGAAGTCCTTCAGACTTAAAAGTTGCAAAGTTTGCCCACCCCTGCATTAGGGTCTTATTCTTTCATTATACCCAGATTACTGTGTAGGAGTTATTTTAAACGCTAAATCCCATAGAGAACTTCTTTATATTCAATAATATGGTGAATACATCGAATAGAAGATGCAGTCCTTGTCAGAAGATGACTCCTTGTCAGCTTCTTAGCTTTTGTTCTTGTTAACAATTGTGAACTATAGGTGAACATGATCACATACAGAATACTAGCCAAGAGTAACAATGATACAATCGTAAGCTTGAAAAGTTCCCCAAATGTTCCGCTTTACTGCTTTTGTAGCTGAAAGATAATTTTTTTCTGTAATTTTTACTCTTATTTTCTCTTCTTAATAATTTACAATGCTTTCTTCAAGCAATGGGTGAGTTCCATTCCATTCCTTCTGTCCTGTTGCAGACCCTGGTCCAGTGAATAGGGCTCCATCACACTTTGCTCGGCTGCCACTTGGGGGCTGGGCAGAAGATGGCCAAGCTGCTCGACACCCAGAGCCAGTCCCAGAAGAGAGCTCAGAAGATGAGTTGCCACCTCAGCTACACAAGGTGCAGCTTGTTTTATTCTCTGGTATTAACAGTGGGTGTGGTGTGTTATCTGCCAAAAAGAAGGAATCTCCCATATCTTAAATAAGTAGTTACTGGGGATATGAGGACCCAGATTGTTGGGGGCAATATGCTGATGCTGTAAACTGCTTAGAGAGGGCTGTAAAGCACCGTGAAGCGGTATATAAGTCTAAGTGCTATTACTATTAACAGGAAGGTCAAAGACAGCAAAATACTGTATTTTTTGGAGTATAAGACACACCTTCCCGCCCTAAAAGAGGGTGAAAATTTGGGTGTGTCTTATATATTGAATGTACCCCACCCACCCACTGGCTCCAACCCTTTGGCATCTGCCTCCCAGCAATTTATCTCTTTGCAGCAATTGGGGGCTTGCTGAGGCTTCAATAAGCTATAGCAATCCCTGCAGCTGATCTGGAGAAATTAAAAGTGAAACTTGCTGTTTGTTCCATGTGGCAAATTGCTGGGAGGCAGATTTTTTTTTTCTTGTGCTAATCAGGCTGTTTGCTGCAGGGAAGTAAGTCAACCACTATAAATGCCTATAGAACGTTCAAATTATTAGACTTTTTTTTAAAAAAAGACTGCTTTATTATTATTCTATACAACAAAATGAAGAAGCTTTTTAAAATAAATGCTTGATCTGAAAAGGCCCAATGCTATTGTTTTAAAAAGTGCTATTTGTTTAAATAGCAGAGAATAACTATACTTCCAGAAAGCACATCAATTTTAACAGGATCTGTACAAGTATAGTCTGAAATATAACACTACAAACAGTGTATATTGTCTGTACTGTTTGTTGCAAGGCAGCAAATTGCTGGGAAGCAGAGGCAGATATTTTTCCTTTGTTTTCCTCCCCAAAATCTAGATGCGTCTTATACCTCGGAGCGTCTTTTACTCCGAAAAATACGGTAGCTGGCATGGCCATGTATCAAAACCCACCCATCCCTTATTGACATGCACCCAAACACATTCCATGTTCATGAGAAAGAGTGATGCTTCAATTGGATGTAGCTGCCGATTTCACATAATTGAAGACATACACACAGCCCAGTGGTAATGCAGTGCTGCATGTTGCTATCAAGAACTGTTTTGTCATGGAATATATTAATTGATTTTGAGGTAGATACGGAAATGGGTGTGCCATAGACCTTAGAAAGGCATGTATACTGGGTTTTGTTTCTGACTAAATCAGTATCCTTCCTGTCAAAATAACTACCTCTACTTTAACAATCCGCCCCTCGTTCCAGGTGTAACTGTGAAGGCTGAAGATCCAATAGGGGTTCCAGGCCTGGGACCTGTCTCGGCTGGTGGAGCAATGAGTTACCCTGCCCCAGAAGATACGGGTTAGCTCAAGGATCCATGGCCTGGACATCAGAATCCAAGGGTAACCGATGTGATGGTGTCAGTGGTGCCTTTGGGGTGGGCAGAACTCTATCCAAACATGCATCATACCGGTGACACATTAGCTGTGCATAGGCTGGGTGTGTGTGTATTTACATATATTGTCTGTATCTACATACGTGTTGTCCGTGTTGGAGAACCATCCAAGACCTGCACAGAATGCCACAGAGCACACACGAGATGGGAGAGACAAGCAATGCTCACCCTGCCTGATGAAATGTTCTTCAGTTGGGAAGAGGACCTGCTTGTGGATCCTGTTCAGCAGCCAGAAGAGCAGCTCCGCTGTCTAGACTGCAACATGATTAAAGATGCAATCAGGATGTCAATTTGGACTCAGGAAAAGAAGGGCTGTGAAAGATTATTTTTGTAACAGGAATTGAGGGCCAGGCTTCCTCCACCCACTGACAGAGCCTGACTCAACTAAAGTGGTCGCACACAGCAAGGGAATACATCTTCTTCAATTTTTCCATTCCACATTGATGCCAGACTAGAAGAAAAGAATACCCTTGCAGTGCCATCCCTTCTATCACAGGATTTGCCTTCCTTTGGGCATAATTGATTTCTCATCGCTTGGGGGCCATATTCATTTCATGTCCTACTCCCATATCAGATCACAGGTTTATCATGGTAATCTTTGCCTGAGCCAGGATCTGAAGTGATGTAAGTCAGCTTTATAAAATAATGCCCAGCCTAAAAGAAATTCTGCTCTAAAAGCCCTCGGTTCTCCTGCTGAGACTCAGAATCAAGAATAAGACTTTGGTGTGTGTGTGTGTGTGTGTGTGTGTGTGTGTGTGTGTGAGTGAGAGAGAGAGAGAGAGAGAGAAAGGGGGGTGGGGGAGTGGAGATTACCAGTGCTTATCAGAGGCATGATAGGCATATCATATTTAAGTACAGTACTTCTTAATATCCTGCTTGGCTTCTCCAAATTGGTGCTGCCCCATTCGTGATTTTCTTTTTGTTTTCTCTTTGGGTGCCTTGATGGTAATTATGCAGCTCTCATGGAAATACCACATTTTGTATGCCAAAAAAAGCTATCTTAAAAACTCAAGAAGGGATGACTTTTATGTTTTTACAAAAAGAGTTAACTAAGCTCACAATACAACTGATAAAGCCCTATTTCAAACTGTCTGCACAAACACTGGCTTTCCATTCTTGCCCTTGGTCTTCTCTCCTTTCTGTATTATTTGTAGGCTAGCTGGGCCTAGTTAAGTAGTAGGAACTATTGTGGGTTTTTTTCTTTAAGCACTATTTTTTTCTGGGGTGGGTGGGAAGCCCATTGTCACAATGGGCCATATTTTAAATTCTCATTAGTCTTTTAGGTAATGATCACTGACAACAACTACCTTGTGTTGAAGAAGTAAATTATCCCAGATAATATATTCTGTTTTCATTTTTCACAGACTAGGCTGTGCAGAATCCCATAGCTGATTTTTCTAGGGATGTTTCATGTTTGAGAAAGCCAGACTCCTGAATTTTATATACTTTCCTGGGGGAGGGGTGGGGGAGAGAGAGGGGGGGGGGGGTTGAAGGAAAGCAAAAACAGATTATGTATCCTTAGTTTCCAGAAACTTGTTTCTAGTTCATGGCTCAGTATTTTCCTGTACTAATCATCATTTCTCTCCCAGTAGTTTTATCAAGTATCTATGGGGGTAGGGAAATGTTGTTGAGCTGCAACTGCAGTGTGTTGTCTGCCAAGAAATAAAAGAACTTTCAATAGCTACCCTGCAGGTGCTGCTTCCTGGGTTGATAAACAGTTGTAGTCCAGATGTCTAGAGTATGACGACCGCTGACCTGTAATAAGGTGCCTTTGTGCAAAAAGTTTTTTTACCACCAGAGCATCAAATCACGTCCGTGGTGTCCCAGCGCTTTAGTCTCCCTTTTCTTCTACAGCACATGCGCAGAATAGTAACTAAAAGAACTTCGTCCTCCAACCCATTTGCCTGCAGTGTGGCACTGGGATACTACTGCTCCCATAATCCCCCCCCCCCTCATTGTCATGGTGCCTTTGTACAATGCACAACTCACGCACCTTCGTGTGGCTGGGGTTTAGTGCTCCAAATTGGGTCAGGATGGTTTAACACTACAGATACAGCTAGGATCAGCATTATGGCTACTCCTTACTAGTTAGTATATGGAGAAATCCAGCAATATTGACATATCCCTGTAGAAAGCAGAATCACTTTGTAGATTGCTGCTTTGAATTGTGCTGGTCAAGTATGGGCTCTTCTTCAGCATCCATCTTGACATAGCTTAGCCAAAAGGATAGTGGGGGAGGAACTACTAGCACTCATGCATTTTTCTTATCTTTGCTCCATCTGCATCTGCATGGAATGGCCACCTTCTACCTCCACGTTTGTTTGTGGCATTAGGGAGGCCAGTTTGTATGTGAATAATGCAAGTGGTTTGTAAAGCAGAGCTGATTGTCCAGCTTCCTGTACAGTGCTGTATCTACTGAATAAAGGAGGTGTTTTCTTCTTTTGAGGGGTCTGGCCATTTGTGTGGGATTATC
This sequence comes from Rhabdophis nuchalis, assembly GCA_039707465.1. Classification (NCBI taxonomy): domain Eukaryota; kingdom Metazoa; phylum Chordata; class Lepidosauria; order Squamata; family Natricidae; genus Rhabdophis; species Rhabdophis nuchalis. The sequence continues at coordinate 146,397,767 of CM077643.1, forward strand.
CATTACACCCAAGTTTAAATTAGAAATGGAAGAGAGTTACGTTAGCCACCTGCAAAGGGTACACGTTAGCCAGGATTTCAACTCGCCATGACATGCCACTTCAAATGCCATCTTAAATCACTTCAACCATGTACAGTAGTTGAAATACCACATTTATTTTGAGTGCAGTGGGCCCAGTTGAGTGTGAGCACTTAGGTCAAATGATTCTCATTGTGAGGGTTTGGATATCCTGCTCCATGCGCTTGTTCTCAAAGGTGTATCTCGGCGTAAAGCCACTGTCTCTTAATACCGACTGCTTGCACAGTGGACCAGGTTTAATCCCAGATTGTATGTCATCACTTTTGAGACTTTAAGACAGATGTGATTCTTCATTTAATTGTTTAGAGTTGAGATAACATTCTTCTACAAGGACCCGCCCTGGGTCCTTTTGGAGAAGGGCGGGGTATAAATTTAATTAAAAAAAAACAAAAACATTAGTTTGATTAAACTTTATAAAGGGGGACTGTTTCTGCAAATAAAGAGTGATGTTGCTTATTGACTACATATCTTACCCTGCACTATGAGGGGTCCTTGGTGCTCTCTGAGCTTGATTGTTTTCTTGCAGATGTTTCATTATCCAAACTAGGCACATCATCACCAGTGGCATTGATAATGCTACCTAGTTTATTTTATTTATTTATTTTTATTTTATTAAATTTATATACCGCCCTATTCTCCGAGGTAGGACTCAGGGCAGTGCACAGAAAAGATAAAACCACAACAAATATGTACAATATAAAACCGAATTAAATAATTACATCTGTGCTAAAATAGTTAAAACAATTAAATATTAAATTTAAAATTAAACCAATTAATCTATGCCAGGCTGGCCAGGTGGAAGAAATGCGCTTTAAGCATCCAACGGAAAAGGCGTAGGTCAGCGATGGTGCGAAGATCGGGGGGTAGGTTGTTCCAAAGGGCCGGACCCGCCACAGAGAAGGTCCTACTCCTGGGAGTCGCCAGCCAGCATTGACCGGTGGATGGCACCCTGAGGAGGCCCTCTCTGTGGGAGCGGACAGGACGGAGGGAGGTGTGTGGTAGGAGGCGGTCTCGCAAATAATAATGAAACATCTGCAAGAAAACAACCAAGCTCAGAGAGCACCAAGGATCCCTCATTTCAACCTTGAACTACAAATATTCCCCTTTATTGGTACTACGTACTATTACAGAAGTAGTATTTTATAAGGAATAATAAGTCTACAAATATCTGCAAATAAATTCAGAGCTGTGGTTACTAGAATGCAGGTATGAGTAAATGTCCAGTGTCTTTTTTAATAGATATCGAATTTTAGTTTCATACATAATCACGACATGAAGGGGAAAATGTGAAATATTTCCATGGTGAAAGGATTAGCACAATTGCTGCACTTTATGGGGATACTTTAGAACTGAATATTTGTCCTAATGTCTAGTGCTGCGTATAATCTGAATATTTAGAATAACCTTGGGAAAACTTTGTAAAAATAATGTAATTATTTGGGGGTGGGGCTGTAGAGGTACTTAGACATTTCATTTTTGTGTGTTTTGCTTTTCGTTTTTGAAATATAAGGACCAGATATTCCCTTCCAGGATGCAAATACAGATACATTACAGTTTGAGAAAATGTTTTCTAAACTGGTGAGCACTATGACTTCTTTCCTCCTACTAGCTTCGGAAAGGCACAGGGATATGTCTAGTGACACAGTGAAATTACTGGGAAAGGGGCATCCTAACGTTGCCTTCCTGTTTTGTTTTTGGAATGCCTTGTTTTTACATGTCTTTAGAGAAAATCAAACAAACTATGGACCCCATGAATGCCACAAAACTGGAAGTGGGAGCTCTAGGCAATACAGCAATGCACTTACAAGGTATGCCCTGCAAATTAAGCCAAGGATCTTGAAGTTCACCAAACCAACTGTTTTAGTTACTAGTTTGAAATAGAAGATGAATCCATTTTCATATACAATAGGCATTCAAATATGCACTTGGATTGCTCATTCTTACTGTTAGCATCATTTTTTTCTGAACCAAATCTTTATCTCATTTGTAAAGGGGAGGTGAACATGAACCATACTGTTATTGAGCTCTCTGAGACTGAAGTCCTTGTTATATTGTGCACTCCAGGTCCAACAGATTTTTCAAAAGAGACAGCACTTGCCCAAAGTTTGCCATCTTTGGAAGAAAGTCACTGAAGAAATGTTTGTGATACAAGTTTCACTGACATGTATCCATAGCTTGTAATGTTAAAATATTGGAACCATTGAGAGATTCCATAAATACCACCTTAAGATTTTTTACAGAAGGTGATAACTTTTTTGCTGCTCAAGGAGAATATTTGTAGCTCAAGGTTGAAATAAAGGGTCCTTGGTGCTCTCTGAGCTTTCTTGTTTTCTTGCAGATGTTTCTTTACACTAACTAGGTAATCTCATCAGCACTAGCACTGATGATGTTACCTAGTTAGGGTAATGAAATGTCTGCAAGAAAACAAGCAAGCTCAGAGAGCACCAAGGACCCCTTTTTTGCTGCTTTTTCAGACATTTTCAGCAATGCAGTTGACTGAAAATGTCAACCTAGGCAAGCTCTCTCCTAGTGTATAGTAGGAGAAATCAGGTTTCTTTTATTTCTAGAGAGTCCTAATGTATGGAATTAGATCCTTTGGAAAGATTAGACCCATAATATGAGTAGATTCTGCCTCTTAAAATGTGCTTTCCCCTAAGCATGGTTAACTGTGTTTCACAAATCTGGCTGATTACCAGATGGAAGTAACTCAGTGGTTCTCAGTTATTTTCTGTCAGGCCCCCCCTAGGAAGAAGAAAACATTTCGCGCCCCCCCAGCCCCGGAAAGCGCCCTCCCAGCCCCGGAAAGCGCCCCCCCCCAGCCCCGGAAAGCGCCCCCCCAGCCCCGGAAAGCGCCCCCCCCAGCCCCGGGGCTGCCCCCTCCCTTCTTTCCCTCGCCTCCTTCCGAGCCAAGGATATTTATTCTCCTTGGTGCCGCCGTTGCCTTCTCTGCATGGCCCGAGCGCCTGTTCCTTACTGCGATGGTCTCAGCAGCTCCCAGCGCTCCCAGCGCAGCCAGTCGAAAGCCGGGAGGGAGGCCGCTTTTCCACGCCGTGGAAGGGGGTCGCCTCCCTCCCGGCTTTCGACTGGCCGCGTCCAGGCGGGCAGCGGGCAAGAGCCGTGAGCGGGCAAGTCGGGCGGCGCGCTGGGAGCTGCTGAGCCGGGCGGCGCGCTGGGAGCTGCTAAGGAACAGGCGCTCGGGCCATGCGGAGAATGCAACGGTGGTATCTGTCTTTCCGGGTGTGCGGCTCCGCGCCCCCCCTTACAGAGCCTCGCGCCCCCCTAGGGGGGCCCGCCCCACTATTTGAGAAACGCTGAAGTAACTGGAGGAACTTATCATGTCTCTTTGCTGCAATTTGTGGTGATCTTTGTGCAGCCAGAGTTGTTTGCGGGTTGTGGTCAAAAAAGTCAAGATGGCAGCCGTGACGATGTAACCAGAGCTTTGGCTGCTTTTTATGTATACAATATATACATCACACATAACTAACCTGCACAAGTTCAATCACACTGTTAATAGCTGCCATCCTGTAATCATCCCTATCTGCATCCCTGCTCTCTATGTTAAAATATACATCTTCAATTCATTATTGAATTCATTTCAGAGCTGAAACTGGGCCCCTGGCTCAGTTAAGTAATGAACAGTAGATAGGAGTTGGGCATGAATGACATTAATATTTTCATTCCTCACCAATGATCTCAGCCGGGCACCCTGGGCGTAAATCACATTTGACCTTCACAGCCTCCTTGAACGCAAGGTCACACCGTTTCCACAGTTGAAACTGGTGCTGCTATGAATGTTTACTTTATGACACAAAGTAAACATTCACAGTAGCATATGTTTATCAAATAAGCCTTGGAGTTCGGTGTAACTCATGCTTGAATGCTCTGCTTTCTGTAGATAGTGCTCCATTCAGTTCATTAAACTGAGCTGCTGCTTAACATTTGACACGCTTGGTTTTTTATTATTTTTATTATTATTATTATGGAGCAACGGGAAGGGAGAAAGGCGGGAGCAAGAATAGGTCCATTATTAAAATTGGGGGAAGAAGCTACTTTCACGACTTTTCCCGACCACTCATTTTCCGACAGAAATATAACGCGGGAAGCTCAGATTAGTACCGTAATTTGTTAGAGAAGAAAAAGAGTGGCAGCTAGGACCCAGGGGAAGTCTGCTAGCAAGTATAGTACTGTACCTGGGCGGGGTTTTAGGCCCGGAGGAGCCCGCACAGCCTGCCGCGGCTTCTGCTGCGCCGCCGAGACGCGCTGCGCCGGACGGCACTCGTGCAAGCAAGGGGACGTTACTCGGTAGGGCATTTGAAAATCTTTGGGGTCGGATGGGTTAAAGCAGGAGCGTCCGAGTCCCTGTGCCGGCAAGCGGGACCTGGGCCAGGCGAAGGGTCGAGAGTGGCTTCTCTGCGGAGCTCTCACCAAATCTTTCCTGCGCCCGGAGACGCGCAACCCCCATCTACGGGATCGCATGGGGAAGGGGAGGGGGGCAACGTTTCCACCTGTACAGGTGACCGGGGATCCTCACCTCTGATTCTCAGTACGACACTCCCTGGGTTGATTTTTTCCCCAGAACCCACCCAGGATCTGCTTTTTCCAAGACCTGTACAAAGTATAGATCGGTTAGAGTTAATTTCAGATACGTCGGAGTGCAATTGGCCGTGATGGCTGCGGACGATGGGAGATCTCGACCCCAGCAAAGCATCGCTGCGCTAGCCGGGATGCATAGTCTCTAGCGACCTAGTACCCCGGTTTTGTTGTTTTTCACTTAATCCAGTGGAAGAGCATCGGACTGGATTGAAAACACTGGGAAAAGGGCTATTTGCTGAACCAGTGGAATTCGGCTGCCTGCTGGGGATCAGATCAGGCATGTTTTGGAGTTGTGGGTCTGTCACCATAACCCACGTGGTATGGGTTGGAGCTCCCTTAGCCTTGGACTCCCGGTGGATTCACCATTTTCTCTGTGAAAGTTCACAGTCCTTGGAGAAACAGCTGATACTTATTGTGGGGATGGCCTTGAGGACAATTGCAAATCGAGCCTATAAACCCCCTTGCAAAATGTACTCATAACAACATAACATTCAAGGACCATTTAAATGTCCTCTGAAAGGACAGAGTGAAATAAAGGAGGAGAAGCAAGTTAGGTAGGCATGCAAATGTCAGTCTTGTGAGCAGAAGCAGAGGTCTGTTTCTGACTCTTGAAAAGAGGATATTCAGGGGAAGCAGGAGAATGCCAATTGGACACAAAATTCAGGCAATGGGAAATCTAGCCTCACGAAGTCAGAGAAAAGTCAAAAGAGATCTGTCTATCTGGACTCACGCCAGTCCGGCTTCCGGCCTGGGTACAGCACGGAAACGGCATTGGTCGCGTTGGTGGATGATCTCTGGAGGGCTCGGGATAGGGGTTGTTCCTCTATCCTGGTCCTGTTAGATCTCTCAGCGGCTTTCAATACCATCGACCATGGTATCCTATTGCGCCGGCTGGAGGGGCTGGGGCTGAGGGGCACCGTTCTGCGGTGGTTCTCCTCCTACCTCTCCGACCGGTCGCAATTCGTGTTGGCAGGGGGCAGAGGTCAACCTCGAGGTACCTCACATGTGGGGTGCCACAGGGGTCGGTCCTCTCACCCCTCCTGTTCAACATTTATATGAAGCCACTGGGTGAGATCATCCGTGGTTTTGGGGTAGAATTCCATCAGTACACGGATGACACCCAGCTGTACATTTCTACCCCAGACCACCCCAACGATGCCGTCGAAGCGACCCCCAGGGGGAGAGCCTTCTCTGTGGCAGCTCCTGCCCTCTGGAACGACCTACCCTCCGACCTTCGTACGATCACTGACCTACGCCTCTTCCGTCGTGCCTTGAAAACGCACTTCCATGCGGCCGGCCTGGTGTAGTTTTTAATCGATTTTATCAGAGAATTTTACCTGGTTTTAGAACAGGCCCTAAATTTAATTGATTTTTAAAGTATTTTGTATATTGTATATTGATGTTTTGTGGTTTTATTATGCCTGTTCACCGCCCTGAGTCCCGCAAGGGAGAAGGGTGGTATACAAATTTAATAAATAGTAAATAGTAAATAGTAATAGATGCAAAAGATTCTGGGACAAGGTTCCTGAGCTTGGATAGCACAATATAGTTCATATATATAAAGCAACACCCAGATAGGCTATTCCTTGTCTCTTTAATGACAGAAGCACTTTCTGCAGTTCCCAGAAATTCTGTCCACCAAGTGCTCACCAAATGTCTTGAGACTACTACATCTCTCAAAAATAGGAGTAATCACAGTAGCTTGGTCTCTATTCCAGGTTGGGGATTATACACATAACATTATTTGTGATCAAGTCTGTGTCAACACTTAGCAACAGCATGGATAGAGCTCCAATACGATCTGTCCCTAAAGGCGCTTCAGGTCTTTCAGCAGGCAGTCATCGCTGCTGGAACCGAATCCATCCACTTTGTTGTTGGTCATCCAGTTTTTCTTTTCTTTTCTTTTCAACTTTCCAGCATTAGAGCCTTTTCTAAAGAACTAGGTCTTCTCTTAGAAATAGGATAATTTGAGTGTTGTAAAATACATATAGAATACCTATACCTGATAATGATATAAAAATAGCATATAAAACAAATTCAACACAGTTGAAACCAGTGGTGGGATTCAAATTATTTAACAACCGGTTCTCTGCCCTAATGATTTCTTCCAACAACCGGTTCACCAAACTGCTCACAAAGCTAACAACCGGTTCTCCCGAAGTGGTGCGAACTGGCTGAATCCCATCACTGGTTGAAATCCTTGGTATGCCAAAGATGTGATTTTGTGGTCTGCTGCCTTTTTTTTTGTTGGCAGTTGCTGAGGGATTTAAAAAAAAATAGTTTTATTATGTTTTTAGTTCTATAATTGTAAACTATCTGGACTCTTGGGAGGTGCGTGGTATATAAACTATGTGTAATGAATAAATGAAATAAATATTCACATCTACATTGTGAATATGTAATGTAAATAACTTCTCATGTCAGTGGCGTTGAAGTTCTAGGTAATGTGTCCGGATTTGTTTCCTAATTTCTTCTTCTGTTTCTTTTATTGGTGTCTCCACAGTTTTTCAACCAGCAGGATGGTGGTGTTACACAGCTATTGTGAGGGAAATGAGTCCCTGGCACAAGCATGGACTCAAGATGGATTGTCCCCCTGCTTCTACTTCACACTGGTCCCTGCAGTGCTGCTCAGTGTCTGTCTCCTATTGGGTGCTCTACAGAGTACCTGTTATCTTCAGTTCAGCCGCACTATGGAACCAAAGTATATCCCTCGCTCCCGCCTGTACTATACCCAAATCCTGATCTCTTTACTCCTCGCCCTGATGCCCTTCTGCACTTTCCTGTGGCAAGTGGTGGGGACCCAAGAACTTTATGGATATATGGTGCTGAATGTCTGCTTGTCAGCCATTAGCTGGGCCGCCTCGATTGGGCTGCTGCACCTGGAACGCACCAGGGTGATGGTGCAGGATCGGATTAGAGGCCATGGAGCAATCCTTCTCCTCTACTGGGCTCTAGCTTTTTCTTCTGAAAATTTGGCCTTCATCTCATGGAACAGCCCACTTTGGTGGTGGGAATTAAAAGACACTAACCAAAAGGTAGGATGGGTCATGGGGATGATATGGTATAGGAAGATGATACAGTTTCTCTGGCAGTAAGTAAAGCTAATTACTGTATATTATATAGCATGATTTACAGCAGGGTCTAGTGCCAAAGAGTGTTGTTGGAAACTTCATCTTGGAAAACTTGTTTTCTACTATTAATTTATAACTCAGCCTTATCTATCTCAGTCAAGTTGTGACTGAGTATGAAACAGCCCATCTGAATCACAGTTCATGTTAATAAGCAGAAAATAAATTTCATGTGCAGCACTAAGTTATGAAAATCAGTTATATTGAACAAATAACAGTAATCTATTTTGAAAGTAGAATAGAAGAGTTTTTAGTCAGTAATGTGTTGCTTACTTGAGCCTCATTTGATCCTTCCATGATCGTGCCATATTTATAATAGACAAGGCTTTGTAACTTTGAAGTTCAAATGAAGACAGACAAATTAGAAATGATTTGTTACAGAAACATGTTGACTGAGAGATGGTGATGCTATGTCCCTTAGGTTGCCTTGTATATATGGAACTATTGTCAGTAATACAAATGTCAACTTTGGTGTGCATTTTAATTCTATTACAATTAATTTGGGAGGGGAAATAAGGTTTTCTTTTCACCTAGTGGAGACATTTGACTTGACAGGCAATTGAAGACATCCTATATCAGAGACAGATGTTCTCCTTTTTTTAAGTTTGAGAATTATAAGAGATTATTTATAGGCTGATATTTTATAGAAAAGAAAGAAGGGGATGAGTTAGCATTGAATGAATCTGTCAGAAGATGTCCTTGGTGCAAGCTATTGCTTATTCCTTTTTTGCCTCATTTTCCTCATGGCAGCATGTTTTTGCTGAGTCATCGTTGCTTAATCATCATTGCTTAACAGTTTCACACAAGGGCAGGGAGGGCAAATCACTTTCTCTTTCAATGTTGATAATAGGAGAAGAGACTTTATGCATATTCCCTTGCCAAGCAGGTCTAGTCACAAGCTGAATTCTCCTTTCTTTGTTCTGGCAAGAATGTAGAAGAGGTGAAGGCTTGCTTCCTCCTCTCCTCCCCTCTAGGAACACCATGAGACAAAAGGGCATCTCTCTGAAGATCAGTTTGCCTGGCTCTAAAACTTGAAAAACAAGACAGAATGTAATTCCATCTGTAGTGCGGATGGTTTATTGGTTTATTAATGAGTTGCCCATAGCTTCCTTCCCATGTTTGTGACCCCCTGCTCTTTACTGCAAATCAGAAGTGGCATTGGGTTTAGGTTGGGTTTATAGTGTGGCTCTCTATACTTTATAGCCTTTCCATTATCAGAGATCAGGGGTGGGCAAACTTTGCAACTTTAAGTCTGAAGGACTTCAGCTCCCAGAATTCTCCAGCCAGAAAAGCTGGCTGGAGAAGTCTGGGAGCTGAAGTCCTTCAGACTTAAAGTTGCAAAGTTTGCCCACCCCTGTCATAGATAATGGGGAGTGGGAATTCAGAAATGTCTGGAAGATCACAGGGTCTTCTAATTTGCATTTGTTACTAAGCTACCTAACTGAATTACAGTAGTACTACAGGCCAACCACAGGTATGTTTCTCTGCGTAGGCAGCTATGCCACTCCACACTGCCAGTTCATACAATCACCTTAAAAGTCAGAACTTGGGCTCCAATGGGTCTCCACATAAATGTACAGGTAGCCCTCGACTTACAACAGTTTGTTTAGTGACCATTTGAAGTTACAACAGCGCTGAAAAAATGATGTATGACCCTTTTTCACACTTACGACTGTTGTAGTGTTGCGGGATCCCATGGTCATGTGATTTAAATTCGGATGCTTGAAAACTGGTTCATATATATGATGGATGCAGTGTCCCGGGGTCATGTGATCACATTTTGCCACTTTCCAACCAGCAAAGTCAATGGGGAAGCCCGATTCACTTAACAGCCATGTTACTAACTTAACAATTGCAGTGATTCGCTTAACAAATGTGGCAAGAAAAGTCCTAAAATGGGGGGAAAGTCACCACATTTTTTACTTAGCAACATAAATTACGTAGCGACATAATTTGCAGTCATAAGTCGAGGGCCACCGGTATAAGCTATGGCAAGAGCAGGAGTAGCTGTTGGTTTCTTATCCCGTTGCATATTGTAT